>OZ012667.1:47310728-48510728 GCA_963942505.1 Lordithon lunulatus | reverse complement strand
TACAGAATTAACGAGGCGTTTATCCCATTACCTATTTATAGCTACGGAGCTTGCTGTAATAGCCAACGACATGCATCGACTGTTCAATAACTATGTGAAATTATTGATTAAGACACCTGCCACGTGGACTTTGATGGAACCATCCTGATTGAATATTTTACAGTCGTAACATCTATGCGATACGTTAGTTTTAATTAAATTATAACACGAAATTAATATACACCTGATGTAAATTCAATAACGCACGGGCGCATAAAATAACATCATGCTACGTAATTCCGGCGAAAGCGCCGGGACGTATAAAATTTCCCGGCAACAAAATTTTAATTAGAGAACTGTGTTGCCACACAAAATATTTTCGAATCGCCATTAAAATAGCTTTAATTAAAAATCAGTTAATTACATTTCGTACAAATATTGAAGCTAAGCACCATTTTAGATTTAATTACTTTTTAGTATGCCTTGAAATGTTTTTTTTTGTTGAGTTCGTATAGAATAAATTATGAACTACCATATCAAAGTTTAGTCACATTTTTTAGATTACTGGAAATTTATTTGTGTTATGTTGCGTAGTGTATTTATAATATGTTACAAAATGCGCTAATAGGTTACTGAACGGGACTCCATATAAAATTACTATACATTATGTATACAAATATTGTTATCATTTGCGCGATATTTATGAAGCTCAGAATATTCAATTCAATACCAACATTGATTTTCTCAATGATACATAAAGATTCTTAAACGTAAAAACTCTATCATCAAAATAGAAGTCCATAATAACATAGTAAAAATATATCTGCATATCTTTTAACTCTCTCCAAAATATTATTAACGGAGGCAGGAAAGTGGTTCTTAACCTTTTTGAAGTCAGGGAGCACATTTGATCATAAGAAAAACTCGCGAAGAACTAACATCAAAGAGTCAATCACATCTAGTAGATGAGCCAACATTAAATGTCTGCTTTCATAAAACCGGGGACCTCTTGCAACAAGCTCGTGGAACACCAGTTTTCCGCAGAGCAGCGGTTAAGAACCACTCAGGTAGGGATAATATCTCCTGAAATAAAAACCATTAAGATAATTAAGAAATAAATGAACTAAGAAAAAAATTCGATTGTAATAAAATATTACCATATTTAACAAACTCATCTATAATATAAATATATGATTACTTAGATATCAGGTTGTGTTATATACTCCAAGTTCAGGTCCACTGAATATTTTCCATTGGTCCTATACTTAATAATTGATATCTTGTACGTGTCATAATTACTATTAATTAATGCACATCATGTTGGATTTCTTGAGTTATGTTACTTTTATTAAAGAGTTTAAACGCGTGTGGAGTAAGGAAGTTAAAAGACGAGAATAGGTAAAGACTGGAAACGCACATGCAAGAAGCGTTCAAAGACGGGCGCATATGGAATACAGGATATGAGAAAAATACTAAGAGAGCTCAAAAAAGTTAACGAAAACAATTAATTTTCAGAAGGAGCAAGAAAGTACTACGACTTACGGAGCAAAAAGAATACTGAAACAAGCAAATAAGAGGACAGAAAAGTTGGAAAACATAGCAAATAAGAGGACAGAAAAGTTGGAAAACATAGACGAATCAAGGATTTTTTTCAGAAAATAATGAACAAAATGTATGATATTATGAAAAACAAATGACGAATGATGAAATGGCGAAATGATGAATGTTAATATCACAAATACAATAATATTAGCATTTTAGTCAAGCTGTCCAGAAATGATAAGAAAAAAAAGAGTGCAGAAATGGTCCATGGTGGAATAAGGGACGCATTGATCAAACCACGAGAAGGAAGCTGTCCAGGTTTAAAGAACTGGCGACTGGAAAATCCTAATCGACAATAAAATTATTGCAAAAGAAAGACAAAATCTTCCCAGCAATACTCCTAAAAGGATTGGAGGAATTAAAGGTGATGCTGCATTATAATGCGTGCGAGTATAGCCCCAGGGCACATACTGAACAAGTGGACAAAGGTAATGGTGGTATTTATACCAAAAACTAGGACGGGAAACATACCAACTAGCCAGTCTGACCTTATTCCTAATGAAAACACTTTGATTGATAGACACATCAGGGACGGAGCAATGGTCTTGAAACCACTTCACAGACACCAATTATCTTATCATTCAAGACAGAGGTCAACATAGTAATCTGCAGAACTAACGTAACAGATCATACCAACCTGTCGTCAGGGAAAACAGAAGAACACATAAGAATGCATCCCGATAGGATATTATGCAAACTCGATAGGTCGAAACCACACAGGGAAATAATTCCCGATAGGGCAGAATGGGAAAAAAGACTATATGCAAAATCTTAAGGAATCAATCTGGTTTCCGATGAATCTAAAACTAACAAAATTGTTTATTCTGAGACGATCTGTATCGATCTCAGCACTGTGTTGCAACGTACGTATAGCATAGAGGTAACTTGGACACCAGCCCGGTGCCAACCATAACCACAATGGACCTACGGATCTATTTTAAGTCGATAGGTATCGACCTAAGCATCGTCGATACCTACATTTCAAAGTTGTAGTTTTTGCTACCAATCCGGTCCAAGTTCTATGTGGCTTATGTGTTTTTTGAGTCGATATGTGACGTTCTCAGCATCGTGATGCACCTGACACATCAGCTCTGCAGACCTCATAGCTGTCACATTGAAAACAGACGACTCACGTCGATCTTCTAAGCTGAATTAGCAGGAATACTGAAGTGTGTTCCAATTTTATCTGAACAGAATATTAAGGATAAACATATTCAAATACTTAGCAAGAGCGAAGCGAAGCAGCTCTAAATGCACTAAATGCCAATACATTTGTGTCGAAAGAGCTATATTCATGTCTACACAGATTGGAGAAGCTAACAAACAAACATAAAACATAAACACTAGAACTCTGCTAGATCAAAGGACACAGTAACATCAAGGAGAACAAAATATCAGATGAGCTTGCGTGGAAGGGATCCTCGCATCCTCTAATAACCCAAGAGGATACTTTCTGCAGGTACTCTGAAAAAAATAATAGAGCATAGGAGAGTTGCTCTTCACAAGGTAAGATGACGAGAAACGCCGGGCTGTAAGCAACAAAGGAAGCAATTAGGCAACCTTGTAAAATTGTGGCCATGGCCCACCTTAACTTATCTAGAACTAATCTGAAATTATTTACCAACATCCTAACTGGCCACTGTCGGCTAAATAAACAACTACACACCATGGGTCTGGTATGCAGGAGGTGCAATGAAGAACTAGAAACCGCGGATGCCTCTGCCCAGCTCTAGTAGTCACTAGGTAGTTAGTACTACTACTGGAATGCTGGTCTAGCATGGATCCTGCAGCTTGTACGCAAAATTGACTGGTCAGACATGTGAGTAGCCTTAAAGGGAGGTTTCACAATGGGCTCGTTTTGAGGCCTAAGTGTATGTAGCTATCCTATCCTCCAGTCAACTATCCCGAACTATCCAGGGTAGAGAAGATATATGAAATAGTATAGAAGAGTCGTAGAGTGGTTTCAGAGAGGGCATGAGTCTAAACAATACAGGAAAAAAGAAGAATATTCGTAGCAGTGTACAAATGGTATTTGTATAATGTATCAAAAAAGAAAAGATAGAGAATACTGAAAAATAAGAATGTGAGAAAATATAAAAGGTATAGTAATAAAAATAATAAGAATGCAGTTAAATATAAAAATAAAACAATTCATGAGTATACGTATATGTAAAGGACTAAGCCAAGGAGGAGTACTCAGCCTGGGATTTTATATTATTCATAAATGTAAAATCATCATCATCATTTTCCGGCCATTTGCTGTCGGCTATTAGAATGATGTCATCCGAGCACCTCCGATTGTTAAAATCCTCTTAATCGACCGCGACTCCTAAATTTACCACTTTAAAACAAATTCGGGAATGGTAGTGTAGAATAGTTTTGGTGCGATAATATCCCGTACTGATTTTTAATTTGTTTGTAGTTTCGTGTAACCTTATACTTTCTACAGTCAGTTAGCTATGTGTATCGATAATCGTGCCTCATCTAGAGCAGCTTTTATAATGAGTATTTCGATAGTATCGAAAGCATTTTCGAAGTCTATATCTAAGACTATACTTTTCAAAGAGTGTTTTTATTGCCTGAAGGTAGTCATTCGTTCCATATCCCGTTCTAAACGAAGCATGTTGTCATTGTTGATAGAAGTCTAGCTTGGCTTCTGACCGTTTTGTATTTATTAGTTATACATGTGTGTAGTATACATGTGTGATAGCAGCCTTATCGGTCCATAATTACCGAGCTGTGTTATGTCACCGTTTTGTAGATAATAAGTATAGAGACGTGGTTCCATTTACTAGGGTAACGCATTTTTCTAGGCATGTGCTGAATAGTGCTTTTATTGAATGGAGTAGAGCATTTCCTTCTGAAATGACATAACTATTGAGTCCATAAAACAGACTCAATAGCTATGTCTTCTTCCCTGGAGATTTATTGTTCTTTATCTCCTTGAGAGCATTTTCGATATGGGCTACCAATATACTTTTGGCCCTTGATGTATTACCTTTCTTATATGTGGCTGTTCTACTGTTCGTTGCAGTTAACTTTTGTATAGGGTTGCGTAAAATTCTTCCGCTATTTTCAGTATGTCGTTTCTCTTTGTGGTTATTTTTCCCGTGCTTCTTCTTAGTTTTTTATAGATTGAATATTTCTATTTGAAAAGTTTTTTCTTAATTCTTATATACTCATGTTGTTTTTGATAGTTACTTTTATCTGTTCTATATCGACGTCATTTTTATCCCCTTTGTAATTTCCTTGTTTAAATCTCTATGCTGTTTTGACTTTGTTTCGCCGTTTTGCCTTATCACTCTCCTAGAGATTATAAGCTCTCTGGAATCCTTGCTAATTTTATATGTTATTTATTTGGCTTACAGTCTTTGTTTCATTGTTGCTTCGTTTATAGCTTCTATCATGATTTTCCTTAGTTTATCTGCTGTGTTATTTTCGAGCTTTGTACTTTCGAAGTTTACTGCTATTATTTCAACTAGTTGTCCAACCAACATTTGTTTTGTTACCAGCGTACATATTTCCTTACTTAGATTTAGTAGCCCGTAGCATATGGTGGCTTCCTGTCTGAAAGCTATTTAGTCCAGTGGCGTCGCTGACGATAACTTATTTGTCGGTTAGAATAAAATCCATTTAATTTTTCTTGTTTATAGTTGGACCCACCCAGGTTCATTTGCAGTGTTCTTTTTCGTAGAAAAAGCATTTCCTTAGCTATAGGTTTTGGATTTACATGAAATTTATTAAAATTTCTCCCCTATCGTTCCAGTCCACTGTGTTATTATTAGATCCTCGTTACTACCTTGGTAAGTCAGGCTCCTTAATGGATTCTGGGGAGACACAAAGTTGACAAAGACAAATCTGACAAAGATCAATGGTAAAATTGGAGCGCGTCTAATATCTACTGCTACTTAATTAACGTAAGATTTAAATATATTTATATATCTTGAAGACCATGTCCTTAAAATAGTGCCGTGTAATTATAAAACACGGGTATGGTATATAACCAATCAAACAAAAAAGTCAGAGAAATTGAACGGTTGTGGAGTCTACTACGAGGTCATTCATTTTCAATGAAGGAGATGAATAAAACTACTATGTTTATTTTTCAGCCATGGGATAAACTTGAAAATATCTAGAGCTGAGGCAAAACTAGTTGTTTCAAACAATGTGGTATAAACATAGTAGTTTTATTCATCTCCTTCATTAAAAAAAAATAACGTATGAACTGCCCCTATATATTTTATATTAACTGAATACTGAATACTGAATAATGTTAATTTTTGTGTTGAAATTTCTATTTAAATTGCGTTGTTCAATTAAATTGAAAAGTCTCATTCAGACATAGAATGTATCGCGGCAAGATTAGATCTGGTTTATATTATAAATATGCAGAACTTTCTTCTCGGAGACCGCTTAACAACAGAACCACGAATTACATATAAGTACCTAATTTTTAAGCTAAACGTAAATTGGTATTTCAGAGGTATTTCACAGGTAGTATGATAAATGTTTGGCTATTGTCATATTTTATCTGTAAGAAATTTATACTTTTTTAATCGCCTCGATTTTTAAACGGTCCTCGGTTATTTGTTAATTTTTCATGTTATAGTTTTTTCGTACTTCTTTTTAAAAAAATATAGTCGTAAGGGAAAATATGCACTATTAGCACACAAACGATTGGCCCGCTTAATTCAGTTACATTTGAAAATCTTGGGTATAATACATTATTTTTGGCTTATACTCGAGAGAGAGTTCAAAAAGTTTGCCGTACAATATTACGGCTATATTTAACTTTCATAATATAGTTGTATTATGTTCGGAGGGCTATTTTGATGTTGAAAAGGGTCAAAGTTTGTTCGCTAATTTGACTGGTCTGCAATTTATTCTTTCCGCTTAGCCTGAAATGATGCGGAATCTCGTCTCATTCTGATTTATGTTCGTACCATTTCTATGATTTTAAATACGGTTTAGTGTCGCTATTCCGGATATCTTCACCTACAGACGTTTGTAAATAATATTTGATAAAATGAAATAGTGATATTGACAAATCTTAAGTATAAAAATACTGAGCTTATGTTTATTTTACAGAATACTGGTACAGGACAATTCAAACTCAATTATTAGTTTTTATCATCCTGAAATATTGTTTTATTTAAGTGAAAAATGATTTATATCAATAAATATAGTAAACATTTTCCTGTGACAGCGTTGCGTTCGTGTCCTCTCTGCGCACACTTCTTCAAACCTTGAAAAGAAATGTCCTAAATCCACTGCAAAGATTTATAGATCGTTTATAACGATAAAATCCAGTTGCAGGATATATGTTTTGTGTTTTATGAGTTAGTTATAGGCTAAAAGTTTAATGAAAGTATATCACACGCGAAATTAATAGGTGTTTTTATGGAATTGGCGCGCGTTGCTATGGAAATTCAGGTCGATCTGAGTAAGGCCAGTGCGCCAGTTCCAAGGGAGCCGCTCTCCCAGATGATTCTTCTCATCACTTCAAAACCGCCCTCACATCAGTTTGTTCGCAGCGGCATTCTATTACACAATGTCTCGCTAACGGAGCCGCAGTAGCGCCCTTTATTTTTCGCTCTCATATAAGTGTGCTTGAATGCAACCGGACTACTGATATTTGTGCTTATGTGAGTGGCAAAGACATAATATTGTTTTCCATTCAGCAAATAGACAGTTTCCGTTTATAGTTTCGCACGACAACCATGTGAGTACGTATATGATTAATGAATACATGCCCGTGGTTAGTGTTTTTTATATTTGTTATAATTAAAGTTTGTACTATGGTACTATGTACTCGTGATTATTGTAACAACATACGCTTAATATTGACTGCATTTTATAATTCTTCAGAATCACACTGATATTAGATATGTTTAACCTTAAATAATATTAATAATTTATTATGTATATAATATCCCATACAACAATACTATTTAATAATAATTTCATTTATTAGAACGATGGCATGCGTAGCATCCTGCTAATAAATAAAATAATAATAATTATTAATAGTTCAAAACTATATTATCTATCTCTGATTGATTTTGTAGAAATATTTTGTAACAAAGTACTATATACAAAATTAATAAAAAATACAGTTCTAGTAGCTTTGAGATATATAGCTGCATATAAGTTCATTCAAGTATCCCAAGTTGAATGTTGCTACTAGTATATTCATTTATTTATTCATTTAAACCTGACCCTATCGTACCGTAAGGTGTTAAGATTAGGTTGTATACCATAATTATATTAAGTTAAAAAACATCCCTACGTATTAAACCGGAGAATTTGTTTGTCAAAAACCTATTTAGTAGGATTTGATGATAATTCGCATAAATATAATATAAAATTATACATTCACATTTAAAAATACGGGCAAATATAAATAGAATTCCAAATGTTACTAATCTTGACCAGTAAGATTTACGGATTGTTTTTAAAACGTTATTCATATTGTACCCAATATAGAATTCTTAGAAAACATTTGTATAAAATAAAAGTTGACACATTTTTATTTTTTAGTTCTTATTTTGTAAGTTTTAATATATCTTCTCGTTAATTTAAAAGTACTAAAACCGATTTTCAAATTATAATTGAGTGTACGTTTACTATGTGTCTCTATAATACACAACAAATTAATATTACTCCTTTTATTAAATGGTTGTTTAAGTAAAATATTAAACAAATATTACAAGTAACTGATCACTCCTTCATAATCATTTTCTGTACACACGCACATAATAAATATATCATGTAAAATAAACAGATAATTTGTATTCGAAATGTATATCGTTTCCCAAGCTTCCGTGATAGGGGGAAATAACTTGTAATTAATTAATCGCGCTCCATTCGTTAATTTCATAACTATTTAAATTTTATTCGTTCGCAATTACATGAGCATTTCTACGACTAACGCAAATATGGCTGATTTAAATAATATTATTATGATAACATTTCCAACTTGTATATTTCGCATTTTCCTGAAGAAACAATTATTAATATTTTCTATCTCGTATTTGCTTGAATCAATTATTACTCTTTTTACTTTTTATACGATGTATTCTAATCATGTTCAAAATTTTTTTTACAAAATCTTCTTTATTTTCATTTTGTATTTTAATTTTAATTCTTATTTGTATATTTCATTTTACTTATTGGATTGTTAAGGCATCCACTTTCTGATAATTTTTTAAAGGATAAATAAAACGATGTTTTTACTTTGTTTTTTATCACACTTCAATTACACTTTGCATCTAGTTTCGGCTAAGCTCTAGCCATTTTTTCATCGGAGGAGCTCGAAAATGGCTAGAGCTTAGCCGAAACTAGTTGCAAAATGTAACTGAAGTGTGATAAAAAATAAAGTATAAAATCGTTATATTTATCCTTTCATTTTACTGTTTTTGGTAGAATTCTGTACAAGGGAGATGTTTGAATTTGAGTGTTGGCTATGCCTAATGAAGGTCTTTTTTCCTCTTTATAAGGTCCTCACAAATATTGAACGCAGGTTTTATTAAATATTGACAACTATTGTTTTGCTATTGCTTCTTTTAAACCTGTCTTGATTATTTTTTGATTGAAATTAATCTGTATACTCTATAAAAAATATAAAAGTAATCTATTGTCACTGTACAATACAATATCATTCGTATCATATAACTCAAAGAAGATTAAAAATTAATCCTTTCAATTTTACATCCTTTTATCATTTTCAGGAGATTCATAAATTATTTGATATCATTAATAAAACCGATATGTAATCTACTGAAAAAGTTTCTCACCACTTTCCACGTAAATCTAATTCAAAAGATCCGATAACAACATAGTTTTGTATATATCTAATTCAGTCTTAGTTAGATTAGGTAATAAGAACATTTTGTTGTAGAATACACTTTAGTTTCTCTCAAAACGTGATAACACATCGTCAGACTATTGTTAAATCTTCTTCGGGAATACACTATAATGGATTTGACAACCACATTTCTATTTTATCATACATAATATTGTATGGCGCGCATTTTTATAAATCAATAATTAATTAATCTATTATTGATTGATTCATACAAAATTGCGTGACAGGGTTCTAGTCATTTGAAATAGTAAATATACATAGTTTGGTTGCTCTTGATCAATCTGCCTCCACACTTTTGTTTGCATATTTTTGATAGTGGATAACACTCTTCTTTTAGTTGTTTGCTATACATGCGTATTCTCTCTTTTTTCACTTTATAAGCTCCTTATCATTTTAAGACTCTCACAAATTAAACTATCTTTTCGCATCTAGCTTTTACTTCTTGTACCCAGTCTTGATTCGGTTTTGGTTGAAATCAATCTATATAATCTATAAAAAATATAAAAGTAATCTATTGTCACTGTACATTACTATGTATTCGTATCTTACAAATCAAAGTAGATTAAAAATAAATAAATAATTGTTGAAACAATGCAATAATACCTGTGTATCCATATAAAAAATATGGGAACCTGTATTAAGTACGGGCGGGTCAAGACTAGAGATGCAATGGATATTACTTTTAGAAAAAGGTCATTCTGTACGATGTGACTCTCACTATCTATCACACGAAAATTGTTTAGATCATAAGCATATAGTAGATAATTAGACTTTAACTGTACTATCTTCCTATGTACGTTAAAGCTTGGCCATGATACTTTGTTGCCGTTCTCCTCCAGACTCGAATTCACATAAGTCTCCTGATTGGCCTTTTCCCGTACATTCGACTGTTTACAATTCTGTTTGGCCGTATGCCATCCTGGTTACAGGCCCGGCCCACCGTAACAGTTGTATCCTTAAAAATCTGACAGCTAGGGTTTTTGATAGAGCGTATACTTGTTGTCGAATCTGGACCTGCAAATGTTACCCTCTTTAGTGTGTCCTAGTATCCTTCTTAGCGCTTTCCTTTAGAATATATTGAGTGTGTTTTATTTGATTCTATCATTACCCATGCTTCGAATTCATAGCTGACGATGGATCTTATTATTGACTTGTACACTCTCATTTTGTTGTCGCGGTGTACTTCCTTTGACTTTAACACGTGTGATAGTGCGAAGTACGCCCTATTGCATAGGTTATCAAACTTGTTTGCGTAGACAACGTTATGTTCTCGGTAGACCCCCTAATTTTCTAATATTGATTTTGTACAAATTCATCAATTATAAATGTATTTTTGAATCTTTTACTCAAAAGATTTATATTATAATGTTCCACTCGGAACATTATAATGTAAAAATGTTAAGGTTGTATAGTTATTTATTTATGAATAAAAATTACACAAAATGCAAATCTAGGGTCCTTTTTACATTAAATACACACAAATCAAAGCTTTTAATGGAAGAGATGAATCTAATATTTTTTTTATAATCGATATTTTTCATTCGCATTTATTTGAGAACAGCTATATTAAGCTATTTAAATATAATAACATTTCAGATATCTTTTGTATAGATTTGATAGAGAGGAATCATATACCATAGAACTTCCGCGACGCCTCGCACTATCACATTATTCTATCTTTATAGTTATCAGCCCGAGAGCTTTTCCAGTGGTCCCTTTACCAGTTCAAGCGGAGTGTAGCCCAGAGGAGTGTAGTTACCCGGTATTTATATTAACTTCACACAAAACCTCTGAAAAAAAACCATGAAAGGCATATTCTCGCTCTCCAATTCTCAGCACGGGACGAAATTATTAGATTTACGGGAAACCAACAATTTGATTTTGATCTACTCTCGCGGACACCCATTTACATCTCATGCACCCCCAATTTTCTGACATGGACCCTTTGCAGGTCCTATTCGACCCCTGGGGGTCGTTATAGACCACTTAGGGAATGACTGCTCTATTGGCTACATTTATTCGTCTTTGAATCACTCCTATCTACGGTGCCGTGTGAGTTCAGTTCTGCCCCTATGTATACGAATTGGTTTACCGTCTCGATTTTATCTTCCATCACAGCTTGTGTCTCGCTATTCTTTCTTTTTTATGCTAACATTTTTGTTTTCGTCGTGTTGATCTCCAGACTAATGCATTTGCATATTGTTTTAGCTCTGTTTAGACTTGCTGTTCTGCATCTACTCTTCTGCTCATGATTTGAATATCATCCGTCTAGGTGGTCAGCTGTAATGTCCTATTGGTCTGTAGGTTTAATTTTACGATTATTTACATCTGTTATTACAAAATCCAAGGACAGATTTTATTAGCGTGGGGCTTTGCTTCAGACCTTACGATATGTTGAATCACGTGTTAGTCGGTTTTGTATACCTACTATTGCTACCGTGTCATCCATTGTTGCTTTTATCAATCTGACTAGTTTGTGTGAGACAGTTAGTTCGAGCCGTATTTGGTACAGTTTATTTCTGTTTATCGAGTCATACGCCTGCTTGAAATCAATGAATAGGTTATACACTTTGACGACCTATTCCTAGGCTTTGCTTTGTTTCCCGTGAATATTTGCTCGGTCGTTGACGTTCCAAGTGTAAACCCTGCTTGGTATTCGTTGATTATATTTTCTGCTATTCGTCTCCAGTTGGTAGATAATGCGTGTCAACATCTTTTACGCCGTTCACAGCATTGACATTCCTCTGTCGTTTTCACATCTCAATGTATCGCATTTTTTAGAGATAAGGCATATGATATTTTTTCTGTTGTTGGATATTGTTTTTTCCGAGCATATTTTTGTAAGCAGTACGTGGTACGTTCTGACCTCACAACGGATGTATACACTTCAGAGGTAATTTCATTGATTCTTGGCGCTTTGTTGTTTATGCGCCTTGATTGCTTCGTTGACTTCCTCTAGTGTTGGAGGTCTACCCTTTCTTCTCCTTCTGCTCGTAGATTCAGAGCTTGCCCGGCCTTATCTTCCCCTTGTGTCTGGAAATATGTTTCCAAATATTGTTGAAGTTCTGAGGGTGCTTTCCAATTGTACATTTTCGGTTCTGCTGAAGCTAGTCCGGTGGCTTGTAGCCCTCTCTGATGCTTTTTAGTGATCCTCCGTGAAGTTCTCTTACATCCTAACAATTCAGTCGTTTTCGCATTCTCTGTTCTTTCTTCTGCTGCCTTTCTTGCCTTTTTGGAATCCTGCCTTATTTGTATCGTTCTTCTTTCTATATAGGTCTTATATTTTTATTCCTTTCTTCTCTCTCTTTTGTATCTCATCGAACCAAGTTGTTCTTTTCTTTTGCTTTCTATTGCCTATTGTTTGTAATACTGTCTCTTTTATTTCTATTACAATAGTATTCCAGTGATGTTCTACTGATTGCGCTAGTTGACTTTCTTCCGCTATTTTCTGGATGCTTTTTTGCTCAAAGTTTTTCTTATTTCATATGATTTCAGTTTCGCAATGTCAATTTTCTCTGCTTCTTCCCGTTTTTAACTTTTCATCTAAATTTCATGTGTACTAAGTAATGGTCGGACCAACTCACTCCTGGACTTGACAACCAGTGTGCTACTGGCTGCTCTTTTATCTGTGAGAATGTTATCTATCTGGTTAATTGTGCTTCCATCACGTGAAACCCAGATGTCTTATGAATGTCCCGGTGTGGAAGTAGAAGTTACAACCATGTTCTGCTAGTGGCACTAGTTAAGTAGGAATTCTTCATTTCCGTTCGTTTGGTTATGCAATGAGTGCCTTCCTATTGTCCCTACAAACATTTTCTCGTTGCCTACCTTGACATTCAATTTTGATGATTTTACTGCTACAACTCTAGACCATTATCACTTATGAAACATTAAGGGGCTTAAATTAGATACTTGAAAGGGGCTTAAATTAGATACTTGAACAACACCGTTAGTCGTTATGTAATCGTTTGAATGATAGCCTCTATGCTTAATATGCTGATTACCTATAGCTGAAAGTATTTGTATGAGTATATTATGATGAATCTTATCAATAGCCTTTGTTAAATCCGTGTAGATGACATCAACCTGTTTCCTATTATCCAATGCCACGATACATTCAGTAATGACACGCACGTTACTTTCGGTAGATCGTCCTTGCATGAAACCATGCTGTTTTGTGTCAATTCTGTTTTGAGCAAACTGAAATATAGGATTTCCAAGAACGATCTCATATGGCTCCGCAAAGTTTGAAATCCGATATTTTAAAGATATATTTCCATTCAGTTGGATTACTTCTGAAATTGGGTTTTTTTGATGCCGTAAATGGTGCAGTTGACTGCTGGATGATGAGAATCTAGGTTGACTACGGGATCATCACATCTGAAGACAGAGGATATAAATAAGGCAAGTATTCTTCCATTGCTGTTTAACACATTAGTATTAGAATAAGATTAGCTTACGAATGGTTGGCTTTCCAGGATCTACACCACTGCACCCTCTGTAGAGCTGTGGTGGTCCCCGGCTTGTCTTAAAGGACTTCTATGAGCTATGTACTGGCTAAAAGTCTGCAAAGCCTCGATACCGGTTCCTTCAAATATTCTTCTTCTTCTTTTGGTGCCCTCTCGTTACAGAAGGTTGGCGACCATCATGTGGTACTGTTCTTTATTTTGCGCGCACCGAAGCAGTGTAGCTACCTCGCGAGTGTTAAACCATTGCCTGAGGTTGCGCGTCCATGAAAACTTTTTTCGTCCAATTCCACGCTTTCCTCCATCTTGCCTTCAATGAAAAGTTGCATGAGATTATACTTATAGTATCGGAAGATATGACCAAAATACGCGGCTTTTCGTTGTTTGAATATGATCAGCGTGATTTACCGACCCGTCGGAGTACTTCTTCATTGGTGACACGGTCTACCGTTGGTATCTTCAAAATTCTGCGGTACATCCACATCTCGAACGCCTCTAGTTGGTTCATCGAGGATATTTTTATCCTTCTACGCCGTAGAGTAGCACTGACAAGACGTAGCACTTTGCGGCACGGAATCGTGTGTCAAATCTGAGACCACGATTGCACTAGTTTGTTGATCTTCTGAAATTTTTCTCTCGCAATTTCAATTCTAATTTTGCTGTCCCATTTATCGTTTAACCAGCAACCAACGTACTTGAAGCACGACAACTGCTCAATCTGGCTTCTACCTAAGGTGATTACAGCATTATTAACCCTAAGCTTGCTGATAACCATTGTCTTTGTTTTCAGAATATTCATGCTGAGTCCAAACTCTTTGCTTTCTTGGTTTATTCTGTCCATGAGAAACGGGAGATCTTCTAAACTGTCGGCGAGAACCATGGTATCATCTGGGTACCGAATATTGTTGAGTCGTTTGCCATTGATCTTGATTCCTATGTTGACTTCATCCAGGGCATTTTGGAATATTTCTTCGGAGTACAGGTGGAAGAGAGTTGGTGACAAAATGCATCCTTGCCTCACTCCTTTTTTAATTTTAATTTCCTCCGTGACTAGTTTCCAACCTTGATCTGAGCTGTTTGGTTCCAGTACAGTTTCTTGAGGATATTGATGTCTTTGCTGTACTTCATATATAGGACTGGTCATTGTTTGCCGTTCCCGAGTTCGTTGGACTACAATGTGTATAGCGCCTCGCGAATAGTATATACACTACGGTCTCTTTGTCTTCCTAGAAGAACCTACAGAGCGATTAAACTGCCAGGCTTACCTATGCCATGTGCTTGTTAAGCCTGCAGTGGCCTGTTAGGAGGCATACATTCTGACGATTTTCCTGTTTTGGGTTAGTAAGTCCCTTGTGAATTTGGGGCTTCACCCTATCAAGTCATGCCTATTATGGGGCCTGCCCTTAGCTCGTTATGCAGGTCTAGGTAGTTCGCCTCGTGCTGGTAGTCGCGGATAGTCGTAGTTCGAGACATACACGTTGTTGTAGAAATCTATCGTTTTACTTGATAATCCGTGAGTATTTTGGTAGTAAATTGACAATCTAATGTATGAAGCTGTTGGGTAATATTTGGTTCCTTTTGTGTTAACATTACCTTGGTTATTGTCCTAAGTTAACGTCGGCATTGTATGTTTATATATGCCTGATATGCTATTTGTAGGTTTTTCTCTTCTTTGAATCTTCTGTGTTCAACTTCAATGTATAATTGTTTTATTTGTAATACTGTGAGATCGACATTAAAAACTTATCTTTCAATTTCGTTTTGTTTTTCATAACTGTATGAATAATACATATGTTTGCGAAAATCTCGAAAGGACGAGCTTTGGCCGAAGTTCTGATATTATTGACTGGCTCTATGTCGTAATCTATACAAATATTATATTCACGTATGTTATACATGATAATGTTGAAACTATGCCTTTTTTGATCTATAACTTCGTTAATAATCTCGAAGGTATTAGTGCCATTTTTCATACCATCAAATATCTTTCTTAGGATTATATTAACATCAATTTCAATTAGTTTACCCTTGTAGTAAGATACATATGGATAGCATTTCGGTTTTAAGGGCTGATAACTCGACTTTCAATATTGTTTGATGTGCAGAATTAATTTCTGCCATTGGTTCTCTTCACCTCACTACACATTTTGCATGGGTCTATCTAGGTCCATCCGCTACACATATGACTTCTCTTCAATAAACTTATACATGCTATATTTCTATGTAAATTACTTTAATTTTAAATTATTTGTTTGATTGAAGGAGATGAATTAAGCTATTAGGTGATCACGTTTGATTCAATCCTTCATTACAAATAAATTATCACATAGTAGACGACAGAACCATTCAATTTCTGATTAATTTGATTAATTTTTCAGCCGGATATCCGGCCGAATCGCCTGTATTCGGTCGGATATCCATATGCAATAATTATAATCCAAATATCCAGTAAAATGTCCGAATATCCGGTATTTATCCAGCCTATTCGGCCGGCTCTATCCGTTGCATCCCTAGTCAAGAACAACTAAATTATATACTTTCACCATATCAAGTGTCTTGAACTTAGTTTTTTTTCTCAATTGAAATGCATGGCAAAAAGACCTAATTGCCCTAATTTACTATCTCAAGTGACTTGAACTCTATAATTTAATAAATTTTATTGATTAATTAAGCAATTATTTATGATTGAAAAACATTCCCCGACGGACATTTATAAAAGTAGTATATAAAACTAGCTAAGCAGAATTTGATCAAGCCATGGTCTTACTCGCCTAAAACATGCAACGATGTAATAAGTTGTTTACTCAAACGAAGTACGTGCCAAAAATTACAAAATTTCTCATTCAATATTTCAAGTTACTTGAACTCTATGATTTTATAAATTTAATTTATAAATTATGAAATTATTATTTCTAATTAAAAAATAATTTCCGACGGACATTTATAAAAGCAGTGGTATGTAATTCTAGCTAAACAGATCAAGCCATGGTAATATTCTCAACTAAATCATGCAAACATGTAATATGTCTCAAATAACCAAAGATTATAACAGAAAATGTTTAAAACTAATATTTAAAATAGAATCAAAGAGTTTTTTTTATTTTTCAATAGCAATTGAACTATAAAAGTTATGCCGGAAAACTGTTGTTTTTTTTTGGTATTTTCAAATTTAATCATTTTTTACTTACTATTGACGAGCAACCAACAGCTAGTATCATATTCGAATCACCCATTATATTTATTTATTATCCTACGGTATGGTATCCCTAAAACCATTCAATTTTTAATAGTTATTATCACACTAAATAAATCCAATGCGTATTCCCATTGTTTTATTATTGGCAGGTTTCAATTGAAAGCCATTTAGATCTTTACGAGAATTTTATTGCTGAATTTATGGCGCTGTTTTCCATTTTATGCTTAAAAATTCGTGGCGTAATTGTGAAAAATACGGGAAGTGCTTTGTTTTAATTGCCGCGTTTGAATACAAATGGCTGAAGGGGCGAATCCCATTAAAATAATTTCAGTGGAAACGTGGACATTCAGGGGTCGTCTTGTTACGCTTTATGCCGCAGGACTGTGAACGCATGGCAATTCATGGCGAACTCGAAACTCATATGTTCCTCTATCATGTACGATTGTAAGGAAACTGCCCGTAAAATGTAATAAAATGCTTGTAATGGAATGAAATGTAGATATGTGCTTTAGGTAGAGTTATACGAAGCAACAAGTTTTTGTACTATGTGTTGCAGAATTTAATTGAAGATATGCTACTATTTTAAATATTTTACATTTGGTATATATAAATATATATATATATATATATATATATATATATATATATATATATATATATATATATATATATATATCTTATGTAGATTTTAGATTTCTCAATGAAAATGTGAAAAATGGGCATATCGATTTCTCTATGAAAACCTTTTCAATCGAAACTCATATATGAAATTGCATGGTGACGAACGAAATGGTTAAATAAACATATTTATAACAGGTTCTATAAATCTAAACACATAACGAGAAATTATATTACTAATCTAACATTATACCACAATATAACATTAATTAAATGGTTTAACAGACTTTTTTTAAATAGAAGTTGTTATGCTCGTGTATGTGACAAACACGTACGTCTAATTACAAAGCTGGCGAAAATAATATTCAGGGCAATTAAGAGATTAATGAATATAGTTTTTTTAGTGCAGTGCAAGTTTAATTTAATTTTGCCGTAAAATGTTTCTACGGCAGCAGCATTTTTGAAAATTATAGATTGTTTGTCTGATTTTTAGCTGTGCTAATAACGGTTATTAATATTAATGTTTTTATTATTTTATTTTATTATTTTAATATTAATATTATTACTACTATATGATCATTAATATTATAATATTTTATTTATTAATATACGGGTGTCCCAAAACTATGGAATACATTTGATAAAACTTTTATTTATGATTATTCCAAAAATTGTTCGGACACTTCGTAAATTAATTTTAAATTGCCAATTATTAATGAAAGTGCCATTTTTTTCGATTATTTTTTTGAATGAGCAATGACCTCATATACATTTTTTTCAAATGACAATCCCATTTTTTATTACGGATTCTGAAAGGCACTATTTTTCTGCGATCAACGATGCATATTATGATATAGGTCTTATAAGGAAATTTCCGAGAAAATTATTACCACAATACCTCGCCACAATTCCCACACTCTGTTGTGAATCACCCATAAGCGTATATTGTACTAAATTCGTCAAGAAAGTTGAACAAGTTTCTAGTTTCAAGTATTCATGTTCTATGTTCTGTACTGCACTGAAGTGATTGGTCATAATACGAGCTGAACATAGTGCATAAATAATTGGAACTATAATCTTGTTTGTTACTAAATTTAAAGGATTATTTCACTGGCCCGCAAAATAACAGGCTGGCGATATTGCCGTTCGTGTGCAACTACATGCCTTAACTCCTACTATAGTAGTTCAAATATGTAGTTTTTGTTTTGTAAATCTCGTCAGCAGATAATATTTATATATTGCACATTTAAAATGAATTATTATAAACATAATTTATTTTTTTAAATAACACAAACACCAAAGTTATTATTAAACAATTCTAGTCTGATGTACTCTCTGTGCTAATACATTTATAAATATAAGTATAACTAGAACTTCTCACTATGTAGTTGAAACTTTGCATTTCAATATCAAAGGCACTGGCGTAGGTTCAAACGGACTCTTTAACAATGTTGGAGAGCGTGACCCTCTGCAATAGGTATAGATCGGTGATCGGAAACATGTTTTGATTAAGTACCCTAATAACACTCAAACTAAATTCTTAATTACTTGTAATTTGATTACGGGTTATCTCATATTAAACAGGATAACACGTTTATGATGCACTATCATTAGCTTATCTGAAAAAGAAATAATGTGCTTCAGTTATGGTTTTCATTAATATGTTTGCAACATTGTTCAACTATAAATTATATAAAAGATTATAATCTTATGTAAATTTTACATAATATAATATACATTGTAAAGGATTTCAGAATTTATAAGCGTTCTAAGTAGTGCTAGAGGATATTTATTTAATTTAAAACTGGTAATTGACTGAATAAATCTAACAGAATTTGATATTTGCTGAGATTATTATATAATAAATAATATAAAAATATATTTTAAATTTAAAAATATATCTCTATTACAACTATTTTTTTTCAAATACCGGTACAGTAAAGTAGACCCAGGGGGCAGAGGTGTGATGTAGTTTGGAACTTCTAGACCCAGGCGGTGATCGTTCTTTTGTGACAATAGAAATCTGTGAATCACGAAAATTTAATATATAAATATATATCTATATATATATATATATATATATATATATATATATATATATATATATATATATATATATATAATATATATGGACATATGGACAAAACTTCTTGTAAGTTTTAAATCATAACACTGACGTGATTTATTATTAGACTAGTCCGTCTTGATCAACTTTCACAAATTGTTTTCTGCCTGTTAAATATGATTTGATCCAGTTTAAAGCATTACCTCATATTCCATACAAATCGACACAGAATCATACAGAATTTGATGACGCCTTGGAAAGATCCAAGAAAATTCAACAAGGAATTTCCTTGGAGTCCAAAGCTGAGATCATTACATAAATCAACTCATACACAGCACTATACTTTTCCTTTGTCGGAAACCTTGTTAGGCATTATTAAAAATTGAAAATGTATTGTAAAGATAATGATTTAACGAATGGAACTAATGGTTCACAAATACGAAACGTATTTTCGAAGAATAAATAACACACAAATTCCAGTAGTTTATGTTGTAGTTTAATGCGAAATGATGTAATATTTAAAAAAAATTCTGCCCTGAATCTTCCTCATCTGAACTTTTCCCGTCTAAGAATTACAGTCGAGAATTCATTTCTTTCTTGCATTCATTCACTTATAAAACATATTTATAAATTTTCTCATAATAATCGAGATTTTTTAGTATATCCCACGTCTTGGTCCACTCTATAGCGATATTAATAACTTACTAAACGCTATGTTACTGTGCAGACATTTTCAACGAGAGTGCGCGCTCCTTTGATGCGACGGAGAAAAACCGACAAACTAAGGAGGTTCTCCGATATTGCAAATTACCGTTCAAACTAGTATCGCGACGGGGTTACGTTACGATGTTCTATTGCAGGGTTGGCCAAACTTTTGATCTCTTTGGGCGACCTGTTTTTTAAATTATAGGCGGCGGTTTATCAACATTGTATGTTTTAAGTGATCATAACAAACGGAGTAGTTTAAAGCCAAAAATAAGTTTAAATACATAGATAATACTGATACATATTCAATATCAAGTAATTTTAATAAGAGAAAATAATTACTTCTTCTCACAAACTAATTAGTTTATTTAAAAAATAATATGTAATTTGTGTATATATCAGACAGGCGGGCGACTAGGAATAGTTAGCCTGGCGACTGGACGACCACAGTTGACGCTTTAGCCACCCCTGTTCTATGCATGTCTGGATGTCTTAATTCAGTAGCATTTAGATCCTCTCCTAGCCCTTCTTCACTATTTCGGCCGTCTGGGCATGTTATTGATGAAGTTGTTTGGATTCTTATAGAATATTATATTTGACAATAATGGCTTGCTCCCTAAGATTAATAGGAACAGCCATGTAGAGTCTAACTAATGAGTTTAGTGCATCCAATAGATGTTCTATGGGGTTCATACTTGTACTTCAAGGTGGTCAGCCCATAATTGGAATATTCACAAATCGAAGGTGGTATATGTGATTAATGGGTGCATTCATGGATCTCCTCCGTATATAAAATCTGTGCGACCAACTAAGCAAATTTCTTTCCAGAAGAATATTATTCATCCACCAATAAATAGGATCTTTGGACAGATTTTTCAGGCTCTCCTAGCTCATTTACGCCCATGTGGTATTACATTAGGATTTACAAATTAATTAATTGTTACCATCTATAGTACAAGTAAAAAATGCAAATCTAACAACAAAACTTAATCAATTAGTAAATGTAAACTTTATGGGGATCTATACAGCCGCCTTCCCGCTCCTAATATCTATCCTCTGTTATCGTCTACATTTGTAGTCCAGAGCTGTGCCGAGTAAATTCAAAAAGTACTCGAGTAGAAGTACTGAGTACCGAGTACATTATACGTCATTGCATACTGGACAGACTAAGCCTATCCCAAATAATGTAATAATAATAATTACTGTGGTAACCTCACTTCCAAATATCCTCTAGCAATATTAATATTACAAAGACCTACTTTTTCTTTTCTTCTATGAGGTGGAATCTTCGAAAGACACCCATGCCCCTTCTGGGTAGTGGGCATGGGTACTGCCGGATTCACCCCGCGTTCTGGCCGGGGCGCCTACCGGCTAAACCAAAAACTCACGTTCTGTCCTATGAGGCTTGCCTCAAAGGCACCCTAAGCCTCCTATGCTGTCCCGATCATAGGTACGTCAGTCCTGTATTCTATCTTGTCTTGTTTGTCCGTTGTCATGTCTTATGTCTGCAGGCCGTCATTATGCTTCTGCTTCATCACTTGGGTTGAAAATTTTGCAACCGCGTCCCAGTGCTCGGATCTTTCCAGCATTAGGCGTCCTATTTACTGGGGGCAGGGTTTATCCTCCCCCAGTTCTGTCCATAAAGTGGCTCCAGCATTATACCACCTGTCGCAGCGGTACAGTGTCTGGGTCGGGTCGTCGGTAATATTGCAGTAGCGGCACCTGTCGCTTGTCGCCTTCCCAATCCTGTATAAATAGGATTGGAAAACGCCATGTCCTGTCAGTAGTTGCGTCAGCCAATGGTCTGTGTCTCCGTGTTTTCTGTCGATAAATGGTCTTTGTTGCGTTTGGTGTCTCGTCCCAGCGTCTTTGCCACTTGGGTATGGCTTGCTTCCTTGCCTCGTCTCTCGCTATCTTGGGCGATGTTCCCCCTTTGATTCCTCGGTATGCAGCTTCCCTCTCTTCCACCAATAGGTCTGCCGGAATCGTGGCCGCCAGAACTTCCACCGCATCCGTGGAGGTGGTCCTATATTCCCGGGTGATCCGAAGATTAAGAATTCCTGGGACTCATTGTAAATTACTAGCACTAAGTATACTGATATAGTCAGTTAAGACTTGATCATGGCAACTACACTGCCTATAAACCTCTGATTTTATTTAATCAGTAAATGTCCAAAGCTGAACTAAATATCTCATCACATATTATTCGTACAAATGTAATCTATATTCAGAAAATATATGATTTGTATGTATGCATATCAGTTTTCATAATATAAATTTGATTTGATTTTACATAATGGTATCAACACACATCTAGCTCAGTGGCATATTCGGGAAAGGGCCCGGACGTCTCTTACTGATCTTTGTGGAGCCAGAGTTCAAACCCCACAAGGTAAATCACCTTTTCCCGGCGGAAAAGCGCTTGGGCTTATAGCCTCAAAAATATAGAAGATTTTTTTCTATATAATACATTCATTTTATCATACGAAGTATAAAATAAAGTAATATAATGGTGCTATTTGTTTATTTAAGTAGAAATTCTTTATATTAGGGCCATGATCATGATCAAGACGTTTTCTGGAAAATGTCATCTATGATATATTTTTTTTCTGATTAAAAACCATCCTAAAATTATGAAAGAACCTAAACCATCCCTAGTCATTGTAAGTAATTTAAAAAATTACACGGAGGTTAAACATAAGCTCCAATCCAAAAATATTAGTTTTAATGCAACTATGCTCAACAGTAATCAAATAAAAATTAACATTAATACATTTACTAACTATAGAGATCTCATTAAGTACATGAATGATATTCAAAAAGAGTGGCACACTTACGAAAATAAATAGGATATGCCGATTAGAGTAATGGTAAAAGGACTGCATCTCTCTTACGACGCAAACGAAATAACAAAAGAATTAGAGGACAAATGCTTCAAAATTATAAAGGCAGAAAATAAGTTAAATACTACTAAACACGACTACGAAAAACTACCGATGTTTCTCTTAACTTTTGAAAATACAGAAGAAATAATCTGTGCCACATGAAAGTAAAAATAGAACCCATGAAAACTAGCAAATACCTCCCCTGTAAAAAGTGCCAACGTTATGGTCACACGCAAAGATTCTGCCAAGGAAATCCATCATATATCAAATGTGCTGGCAATCACATAACAGCTGAATGTACAAAACCAAACAATACACCAGCTAAATACTTTAAATGCCGGAAAGCGCACCCAGCAAACTAGAGTTACAAAAGAGGAGGGAAACTGCTAACACAGATAAGAAGCAACATCTTGAAGCAACATAGTTTGTATCTAATAAAGCAATAATTGAAACATCTAATGCTCAGATGATACAGAACGGATCGACAGTAGCACTGACACTGGCGCTATTCCTAAAATAAATAAATAATTAAACATACCGAATTGCAAATTGCGAACTAGAATGTCAATGGCATCCTCAACAAGAAAGATTAACCAGAGGTGTTCTTAAATCTACAACATATTGATGTGTTTCGTCTCTGAAACTCACCTAACAAACTAGTCTTATGTAAATATAAGAGGTTATTAAGTTTATCACACGACCCACCCGGATAATCGAGCTAAACGTGGTTGTGCTGCCATCATCAAAGAATCAATTAACCACAAGCAACTATGCCATCTACAGCCTGAAGACTTTCAGCTCACCGTCGTGTCTGCGAAATCTACCAAATAGAACATAACAGTTGGTGCAGTCTACTGTCCTTCCAAGCACAATCTCAAGGTTGAGAAATTCAAAACACTCTTGCAACATCCCGGTGAAAGGTTATTATAGGCGGTGACTAAAATGTTAAACATACAGACTGGGGATCAATGCTGATAACAACAAATGGTAGTGAATGAAGATAAGCTATTCCATAGGAAAGCGTACCTATTGACCAACCGACCCAAATAAAATCCCTGATACGCTTAATTTCTTCTCAAGAAAAGTGTCACCTAACTAAAGAAAATTTCGACCTAAACTCCGATCACTCAGCTGTCGTCAACGACAAAATACAAAAGTTGAAAAGAAACATCAAGAAAATCAAAGAGGAATTTATTAGTTCTTATCTACAAAGTCTCGATTCTTATAAAAAAATCCGATTATTCACTATTGAAGGCAACCATGGAAATTAACCGAACTATAAAATAAATTCCAGTCATTAGAAAAGATCGAGAATCGTAGGCTAGGAGTAACAAACAAAGACTGATATGTTTGCAGAGTACCTAGCTAACATCTTTATGCTAAATCAAGTGGAGGAAGAGTTCGGGTTTGAAACAATATATAACCCAATATCAGAAGAAGTCACCTACGTTACACCAAGAGAAATAGCAGAAGAAATAAGAACAAATCTGAATCCAAAGAAAGCACCTGGCCTTGATCTTATAACCGGTGAAATCCTAAAAGAATTACCAAGGAAAGGATTAGTTATGCTGGCTTACCGCCTAAAAGATTTACCTGATAGTTGGAAAATGGCAGAGGTAATTATGCTACCAATACCAGTAAAGTCGCAAAACGACATAAAATCATTCAGGCCCATTTCATTGTTGCCAATTATATCGAAATTATTTGAAAAATTTATTTTTAAAAGAATGAAAAAGATAATAAAAACAGTAACTTGATTCCTGATTGTTGTACGGATTTCGACACAACCACTCAACAATAGACCAAGTACACTGCATCACCGACAATATAGCACTTGAAGGAATGCAAGTATGTTCAGCAATCTTCCTAGACGACTCTCAGGCATTTGATAAGGTCTGGCATGATGCCCTAATTCATAAATTAGATAAAATGCTCCAAAATCAATTTGTCGAAATCTTATACGATGTTAAGATCAAGATATACCAAATATATTATTCAGAATTAAACAAGAACAAGATGAATATTCTGAAATAAAAGAAGTGATAAACTGGTATGCCTCGGAGAAGTGTACAGGGACCTATACTGTACCTACTATACACAAGTGACATATCAATAATGAATAATGGTAAAATTGTCACCTTTGCAGACGATAGTGCCTTAATAGTTATGGGAAAAATATCCGAATTATGCACATCCAAGTTACAGAATGCTAGTGATAACCAAATGGAAATGGAAAAAAAAATTAATATGCTGATAGAACAAAAATCAAACTTTAATTTTACTAATAAAAAACTAGTCAATCCTCCTACTCTTTATGTCAATGGTACTAGTGTCCCTATGAAAATAACGCAAACTACTGGATCCCAAATTACGATGAAAGAGCATGCAAAAAATATGTGCTAAACTTAAAACACAGACAGTATTATTGGCTGCTGGGCAGAAATTCTCGACTGTCGATATATAATAAAATTATAATATACAACCAAATCTTCACACCAGTTTGGTTGTATAGTGTCCAGTTATGGGCTGTGCTAAAGAGAGTATTATAAACTCCATACACATATTACGCACTATAGTGCACCGTGGTACATACGTAACTCTACAGGGACCTCGATATTCCTATGTAAAAACTGAAATCAAGAGAAAAAAAAGACCTTTATTTGGCATATCAGCCCAACCCTTCCCTTTCCAAATTACAGCCGCAAAAAAACAATACTTTCACAGAAAGAACTAAACAAAAAAATAAAAAAAGAATACAAATTAACATTTTCTACCCACTAAAATAAACTAAACCCCCTGGGCCCTCGCCAATTTCCTTTCCCACGTCAGCCTCCTGCAGATTTTCACGCCTTTCCCATCCTCTCCTAACCATTCGTTCAGCTTTCTGCACTCTCCCACCCACTCTACTTTCACTCCCTCACATTCTTTTGCTAAGGTGCCACCACGTGTCACTTCCCTTCCTACACAGCGCACACGCGGTGTTCCCTAGACCCATCCACACTTTTCTACCTCGTCCTTCTGACCCACACCTCGCTCTTGCCATGCATACTTTATCCTCCCTGCTCCACTCTCCCCTGACTAAGTAGCTCGGGAGTTTCCCCTGCACTTGCCACTCTACGTAGCCAGGGTTGTATGAGCTCTCAGCCATTCTCACTTGCCTTTCTTGCCACTAAATATCCCTCAGTCTCTCCCTTATCTCAGTTCCTAGGCTACCCCTTTCTCTCAGCTTCTCCTCTACCCACACCTCAGACATACCCACTCTTTCATACATCCTTTCTCTATCCTTCCTCCATCTACTCTCTATTTTTTTCCTCTCGCACGTACTCTGGAACTCCCTTTTCACCTGATTAACCCTTTCGACTGCACATCTGCCGTACCTCCATTTCACCATTTCCCTCCGCCATCTCGTCTTCTTTATCTTACACTCCTCGTCGAACCAACATTCCCTCTGGTCTCCACTCTTCTTCCTCACCACCAACGCAGACGCCATCACTCTCTCCAACTGGAGCATCGACTGTACCGCCTCCCACTTCACGCCCATTAGGTTTCTCTCATACACCGCAATTTCTACTTCGCTCCATCCAAACCCTTGATGCCTTTTTTTTCCACCCTCTTCCAACATTTTGTCCTTCTCAAGACAACCTTCACCGGCACATGGTCCGACCCCCCCACATTTTCCACCTTGAAACACTCCAACTCCTCCCTTCCGATACCTTTGACCACCACATAGTCCAAAATAGAACCCCCTCCGTGTCCACAGAAAGTCTTCTTCCCTTCCCAGTCCCCTTCGCAGCAGCAATTCAGTACATCCCACCCCGACTTTCTCACCCATTGGATCCATTCTCTACCCTCCTGGTTGGTCACTTTATCTATACATTGTCCCACTGACTCCCTCACTCCTAATCAAGAGAATCGCCGGCAAACATGAAACTAGGCTGCACCGTGATCTCAATGCGGAAATGATCTAACTGCTTGACATTCAGCATCATCCTAGAAGACTGAAGAGAATCAAACCATTCGATTTAGGAAAGTGATTGTGACAAAAAGAGTGCAGTGTACGAGTGGTTAGTGTAGGAGCACATATATTTTGAATTAGACATATGCGTGGGGCATGACTGGATGAACTCAAGCACCGCCATGTTATCATTTAAGATTAAAGTAAAATTGATGGCTGGTCTGTTTGATCAGTTTTAATAACAACACAAAAAATAAATTAAAATTGTGTTAAAGTTGTCAAAGTGACTGACTAACTTGGGAGTTATCTGCTTCACACAACCGAGCCTTATTTTTCTTTGGAGAAAGTCCATGTTCGCTTACAGAGATTTTCCAATATCCATAAAAAAGTAAACTCGTTTTTACAAAATTTATATACAATTCTTATTAATTAATTATTTCGAGTATTTTATTATCTGGATTAAAATTATCTCTGACAGAAATTGCACTTCACATGTATTATTTTTTAGTAAAAGTATCAAGAATAGTTATAATTAATAATTCAGAATTACAAATTAGGAAGTGGTACTGATTTTAATAATACGTAAAAATTATATAAATTATCGAAAATTGATTATCTATTTATTTATTTATATGATATAGTAATGTGCACTGACTTCAACAGATAATAATAATAATTTAATAAAATAGATGACTTTTTTAATTGTATCTAGCATATGCCTATTTATAACAAATGTTAATTTTTAATTATAATATGTATATAGAAAATAATTAGTTTTAGATTTTAGACTTACACATATATCTGTACCATGATAAAGTAACTGATAGTTTAATATCGATATTATTTATTTATGAATAAGTATTATCGATAGTATATACTATCAGTTACTCATCATCAAATATGATTCAAAACCTATCAAATACTGAATTTTGTCTCAGCAAGCCCTAAATCAAAATTATCAGATAATAATAATAATAATAATAAACTGTCTTTATTTCCTTTTCAAATTAAGATTAGTACAACATTCAAAAATAAAACGGCGGTTTTCAGGTGATTGGACAAATCATAAGATGTACAATCTCTGTTGGATTGTTTAATTTTTGTTTTTGTGGTGACTATTGTTACTAGTATTACCACCACTCTAGAAGAAAAAACTCGACATCACAGTCAAGTCTTCTGAGTGTGCTCAGTGTGCACATTCATTATACCATACTCCTGACACCTAAGTATTTGACAGTTCGGCGTAGATTTTTTTATTTTACTTTATAATACGAAGTATGTATAAAATATTTTATTCAAACAGTTATTTTAAATTTAATCGTCAATTAGACCTAATAAGGTTTTCTGATCATTTTAAGAATTTCTGAAAAAGTCTATCTTTCCTGTGTGATAAATTTATTTTCGGAGAAAACTACTATACTAAAAAAAGTACAGTACATTTTAACATGTAGCTATTACCTGACTAACTTAGTTTTTAAATACATTCAGTGCTATGGTAAAATAATATGCACTAGCCATAACAGAATTTTCAGTGTCAATATATGTAATTATTATTTAATATACTAATTATATAATAATATTCGTTATTAAAACTTTAGTAAAAAATGTTAATATTAATTATAAACATATTTTTTCAATCAAGCAAGAATAACGGGTATGCTTGTTCAAATTATGTAATCAATTTCTGTTACTTTACATAAATTGACTTCGTAGCTTTATGCTGCGCAAAGTAGTATTTGGTATTAAAATATCAGGAAGGAAACTTTGAAAGGCACGATTAAAGATAATTGCTTCATTGGAAACTAAATTGGTACATTAAATATTTAATTTGTCTGATTCCGTTCTATTTCATTTTGAATGCGCCCGATGGCTGTAAATATAGAATATTCAAATAGACCTTGTCAACCGGTAAGCTTAAATATATAATTGAACAAGAGTTTGTAACTGAGCATACGTTAGTAACAGCTGAACATATCGGAAATTTCACCGATTCTAATTTGTAAACGTGTCTAACTTGAATTACCATTTGCGGTCGTAACTTTATTAATTGTAGTTGCCAAACACTTTAGTTTATAGAATATGTTAATTAGACCATGAAAATCAATATACAACAAGGAGGAATCGTAACGTAATAACTATGAAGCGTGAAAGGCCTTAAGGTGGGTTGCTGCTGACTAAAATAAGATACAAGAGATAAAATAAGATATGATATAGAGCAGAAGGTACTAGTTGTAATAAGTATTATTTTCAAACATTTATGCCCACAAACAAAGAATATAAACTTACAAATTCAATTTTATTAATTATTTTAGCAGAACAAATCATAGAATAGAAAATATAACTGGATATTTTCCATTGTATTGTTTATTCTGCTAAAAGAAGTAATAACGATTTAATAAAATAGATTACTTTTTTATTGTATCTAGCATATGCCTATTTATAACAAATGTTTATTATATGTATATAGAAAATAATTATGTTTAGATATTATACTTACAGTACCAGGATAAAGTAACTGATAGTTTACTATCGATATAACGTATTTATGAATAAGTATTATCGATAGTACATACTATCAGTTACTCATGATCAAATATGATTCAGAACCTATCAAATAATTAATTGTGCCTCAGCAAGCCCTAAATAAAAATTATCAAATAAAATACTGTCGACTAAAGCTAGCGTATAAAAGCCAAGAATCAAAGCTATTGAATAAATACATTCGAAAAAAAACTGTATAAAAATTGTGCCTCATAAATCTGTAATAAATCATCCAACCAAATGTTTTTGAGAACTCAAATACATTTTTTTTTTCGTTTTGTAATTACTCTTGCTAATATTAATAATTTCTGAAAATTTCAACTCGCCTACTTATTTTCTACTCATTTTTTATGGCGTTTTAATAAAAGTCATAAATTCAACTCCAACTTTAAAATTCATTAAAAAAAGTGAAAATCTTTGAAATACTGGAGTAGTGTAAATTGATTGTTGTTACAGTCTAAACATGATTCATGCAATTTTAATTTTGGAAGGTGTGGGGAACATTTTGAAAAACCACAATTAGTATTATAAGAAATAGGTATTCTGTTCAGCGACAATTATTAAGTAAAAAAAAACAATTTATATATTATTGTTCACAACACATGAGTAAACAAATTTACGAACAAGATTTTGTTGTTGCTTATTTCAATGCCCGGAGAAATACAGCGGTCCCGCGGCGGCCGAAAGTTGTATGGGTAGATATCTTCACACCGGCGAAAAACAAACGCCTCATCTTCTTCTCTATCTAAATAATACAGTTTTGGCGGTGGCCTAGGTTATGCCATTTTTTGACCAAAGCTGAGATACATATTATAGCCGAAAATGAAACTGAAGATTCGATCGGTCACTATTTATTTATGCATACCTTGTAGTTAATTCGATTTAACCGATAAGTTTTAATGCTATCGAATAATTCAGTATTCATTACTAAAATAAACACACACACAAATAAGTATATTTGATCAACAGGCAGTGAATCAATAAAGTTAGTCTCATTATCCTGTAATTATCTCCAAAATATAATATTAAAGTCTCTAAATTTAATAATATAATTCGAGACTCGTTAGAATAAGTAATTATACGCCTACTACTAACCAATGGCATGAAATTAATGGCACACTCTGAATAGTTTAGATTCGATTAGCATAAATCAAATCACTCTCCCAGAAACACCTTATGGAACAATGAGACGGGATCGAATGGGTTTAGGCACGCCACCGAATCGCTTAGGACCAATAGCATAATAAAGATTGATCATATCTAGAGTTATGGTTAGTGTACTGAACATTTATATATAAATTACCCTTATTGTTTTACATAAGTTTTATGGAAACTCTTTCTAGGTTTAAAAAAGTTTTTTAATTAGTCTTATATGTACATAATAATAGTGAACGAGTCCATACATAACCCTGATATTTTTTAAAGGATAAATATTGATTTGGTGGAGTACTCTACTTATGATATACGTGTTTAAAAGTGTTTGATGTTAAGGATTTTGTTTAATTCATTAATTTGTATTGCGAGACACAAGTAATTTACTGAGCAATGAAAACCATCTGCAAATACATCCTGAAATAATAAAACTACGCGGTGCTTTTGTTAGGTTATTGGACGGGAGGATACAAATTGAACTCGCGGATAAATTAATTCATCAAAAAAATATATTGAAAAGCCGATTGCCACTACTTTTATATAATATAATGATATGAATTACCTTGTGGTCATGGAAAATACATTTTTTTGTAAAAATATTGAAATATTTAATAATGAACGTTATACCAGTTATACCGTTGCTTGAAGTATTTATACTTAGAATTAACGGTTATATTTGCCTGCAAGCTAATAAGATACAATTATTCCGATAAAGTTTTGTTATTTTGGCATGGAAACCTGTTATGCCTGAGAATTTGACGTTAATTAAAAATGTTTTTACAGAGGTTTTAGTGAAACTATAGTTTTAAAAAGTCCTGCCATAAACCTGAAAAAGTTGAAAAAAAGTTGGTCCATTGATGTGTTGTAATGTTAGTCATTGATGATTATGCATTTGTTTGAATAATTAATTAGTTTTATCGAATATATTGCCCAATAATATACGTTGGGGGTGATATTCGTTTTAAACTATATTGCTACTCTGCTTTACTTTTGTATGTGTGTGTGGGTAAAAACTGCGTATTAGGAAATAAATAATACAACTTTTTTTTATAGTTGAGTTGGTGAACTTATGAAGTAATTAAAAAACTTTTGTCAAAAACGTATAACTTTTATATTAATGGATTAAAAGAGTAAAACCAATTTAAAGTTTGAAATTATTTTAAAACTTTAATAAAATAAAATTAGAAACTGATCACTAATATATTAATGAAATAATAATTTATGAAATCATTTTTATAATATTACTAGGTGAAATTCCCGTCACTCGACGGATCAACAAAAACTCTTACTTAAATTATTGCTATTAATTTAAAACACTTAATAATTCAAAAATATTGAATAAAAACCATATAGAATACAACCCTCGATGGGATTCGAACCTGCGACCCAACGTTTGCACCGTTAGCATAAAAGTCGTAACTGACAGGTCGGTTGGCTTCAAAACATTGCCATCATTTTTATATTACAGGGATAATTTATCAAATATAACACTTCTATACTAAACGCTTCCTAAAGAAGATTTAGTAATGTTTCCAGTAAACAAATGTGCACAATTGAACAGTCCATTTCTAGCGTAAATAACTTTAACATCACTAAAATCTTGCGACATCACAATTTAATCTTAAATGTTTTTGCATATACGTTTTCCTTAAAAAATTGCCATAGTAAATAATCAATCAGTGTCATTTTAGAACATCTTCTACTTTCGAAAGTGCAGAGAGTTGTAGATGGGTAAATCAATTCAGCAGTGGTTTTACCCATCTACAACACTCTGCACTCTTTGATCCAGTGAGGTCGAGGACCAGCTATACTTTCATCGTTTTGGTGGACGCTCTACAGGATGCATAACGGCAGGTTTTTCGCTTCTAGAATTATTTGCGATCCTGCATTTGTCCATCCCTAACACGCTCTTCTTCGACTCTGGACCCATCGCACCATGATTTTTATGATTGGTGGGATAAGTACTTAAACAAGCTAAGAGACCTCAGAAGGGTCTCTTAGTGTGTTTTATATTTTAAAAATATTCAGATACTTGTTCTATTATTTCGTTATTGGTCAAAAGCGTGTATCTGTGTGACCTTTGCTATCACCATGCTTTTTGCTTTAGTGGTAAAAATGTCTGCAGTAGCCATTGGTAGACCGTCTTCACTGTCGCGCGACCAGAGCTGCATCATCCACATAACAATTTTGATAAGTTTATTTTCCATTCTGTAGTTGTGGTTTACGTACTTTCTCGATTACCCTGTTCATTATTATATTGAATAGTGGACTGAGGCTGTTGCCTTGTCATAGTTGTGCTGTTGTGCTTAATTGTCTTATAGTTTTTATGATATTTGGGTCTACATTTGAACCTCGCATAACGAGCTTAATTCGTTCCAGAATATATATATATATATATATATATATATATATATATATATATATATATATATATATATACACTCGTAACGTGAAACACTCGTTAAGCGTGACACGTTTTATTATATAAATTAATGTAAAATACAATAATGGATACCATACCGAAAAGAAAACTAAATTTATGTACATTTATTTTTAAAAATGCGACATTGCTTTATCATTCATAAATTTTTAGCGCGCACAGCTACCGCCTTATCAGGATGATGCGCCTCAATTAACGATGCAACGGTGTCCCGCGCTTTCAACATTTCTATCATTGAGCTAGAAAATTGCTTTGTAGCCGTCTCCTCCCCCCCGTGACAATTTGTCCTCCTCAACTTCTTGCTGTGAAACACGATGCAACTCTATACGCTCTTCGGTGGTTAGCTGTTGGCTATACTCTTTCAGACCATCGATATCATTGTGATTCACGTTCAGTTCCATGATCTGGGCCATAGACACAATCTCGTTGACTGTTAGGTCCAAAGTTACATGCGACAACGATCTCCGGGAAAAGCTTCTTACATGTGAGGGTCTTCTTGGTAACCCCTTCTCAGTCACGCAACAATGTGAAAGTGATATTTGCAAAACTCTCTGATAGTGAAATTAGTTCTTTGACTCAAAGAGTACTTTAGTGTAGAGCTTTTTAAAATTAGAAATAACTTCCTGATCCATAGGCTGGAGTAACAGAGTGGTGTAGTGGAGGTAGACATTGGGTCTTGATGAAATTGAATTCTTCAAGGAGGCTATCTTGTAGGCCAAGAGGATAGGCATGTGCGTTGTCCATAACAAGCACGACGTGGAGTGGCAGATTCATAACAAGAAAATATTTTTTTACAGAAGAACCAAACACTTCATTAACCCACTCAGTAAAATGATACTTGTCATCCAAGCCTTTTTGTTGGATCTCCACATCAAATGTAGGCTGCTCTTCTGGACTTCTTGAATGCTCGTGGTGTTTCTGAATGGTAAACAAGCAACGATTTAATTTTCTTATTGCCATTGGCATAGGCACAAAATAGCAGTGTGAGACGGTCTTTCATAGGCGTTTGTCTGGGCAATGCAATCTGTTCTACTGTTATATAGGTTCGCTTTGGTATTTCTCCAGAAGAGACCCGTCTCATCACAATCAAAAACCTTTTTCCGGAGGGTAACCCTCCGAATCTACGACCTTTTTGAGGTCTCCGATCAAGTTCTCTGCTGCCTTTGCGTCGGAGCTTGCTGCTTCGGCTCACAACGCTGTGGATACTGGTTCTTTTCTTAAACTTCTCGAACCACCCACGACTTCAAATACTTCAAATACTTCTTCTTCGGCCGTTAATGATCCTAGCGTCTTCGTAACGAGGTCGACGAAAATCACTTTCCCCTTCTCATAAATGATGCTTTCGTCAATAGTGTCGCCTTGTAATTGCTTTTCGTTTTTTTATATGAGAAGCAACCTTTTAACATCGTCGAGAATATGTAACCGTTGCGTAATTATTCTTGTTACATCGTAGTTATTCTGTCTACATCAACCATTTACACTATCCTTAAGAATAAGGACATGATTAAGGAGGTAGTTGCTTCCTCCTTAATCATGTCCTTGTTCTTAAGGATAGTGCAAATGGTTGATGTAGACCGATTGTATGTGCGTGCTAGATCAGTCATGCAGACACCTCGTTCCCGCTATTCAATGATCACGTTTCGTTTTTATAATTATTTTGATTCTCTTCTATGTATCCTGTTACGAATTTTTCTTCGGGAACATTTTTGCAAGTACTATTAAATGTTGCACCAAAATTCACAAATAATGTCACAACACAAGTTTGGAAAATGTGCGATCACATGTGACACTAACATGCAAGCGCAACGAGTGTTAAATACAGACTGATGTAGCCCAAGCGGACAATTCGGGACTTTTTCTATCCACTCGTGAAACATCGCTCCTTAAGCAATTTATTTTGCTCGTTATGCGAATTACTCGTCATGCGAGGTGCTTGTTATCCGAGATTCCACTTCTCGTACAGTTATTCTCTTATTGCCATATGGCTAATAAATTATTACATTTCTTGAATCTGCGATAAGAGAGAGAATGAGGGATATTGATTGGCAAGAAACGCAGCTGAGAATGGCTGAGACCTCATATAACCCTGGCTATGTTGTAAGTATGGGGGAAATCCCCAGATTACTTAGCCAGAGAAAAGTGGAGCAGGGAAGACAAAGTGTGCATGGGAAGAGTGAGGTGCGTGTGTGCTATGTAGTAACGGGAGTGAGACGTGGTGGTACCTTAGCGACGAATGTGATGGAGTGTAAGCAAAGTGGGTAGGGAATTTCAGAAAGGTGAGTGCATGGCTAGAAGAGGATGAGACAGGCGTGAAAAACTACAAAAATGTATGGTGGGAGAAGGGTTATTTATACGTTGATACGTAAAGCTAGAGAACAACCTTACACCAATAATACGGTAGTTAGGCATTCGATTAAATAAAAATTAATAAAGAGAGAGCGAATTATGCAAGGGAGGTTTCTTATATTGCTAGTTGTATTAGATATTATGTAGGGGCGATAATTTCTGTAATGGGTATGCTAAATACAGATGGTTTTGTTTTTTTAAGATGTGGGTGAATAATTTCATGAATGTGTTTAGTCAGAGATATTTCACGGTAGTTAGCTGGGCTAGAGGAATTTCCTTATTTGAGCATTGATATGCTGATGCTACTTCTCCACTCTTCTGGTACTGTTGAATGGTTCACTATTATATTGTACATTACGGATGGTTGGGTCCCGAGAGATTCTCCGCCAGATTTTAGTAAGAACGAGTTACTAAAATCTAGCGGAGAATCTTTACCGTTTTTGAAATATTTCATCTTCAATATCACCTGCTCTACTGTTATTGACTCTGTTTCGAATATCGTCTCAACCTTCGATGTCTCGCTGGTTCATGTTGTTCGTTGCTCTTGAGTATAGGCCTACGAAATAGACTTTTCAGTCATTTTTTAAAATGTTGTTGACATGCACTGTTTTGCTTACTTCTCGCTTTGCTCTAGTCTTTTGGCGTTCTAGGGGATTTTATTTATGTATAAATATATTTTCCAATATTTCCTGTTCTGTTCAGTTTCTTCTTAGTTCTATTGTATGCCTTTACTTTCTTTATATTTGCCATTACTTTATCCAAAGTTAGTCTAGGCTTTCCTGTTACTTTATTATTTTGGATTTTTGCCTCCCATACCTGTATGGTGTCCACACCATCCTTATTCTCTTTCTTTTGCAAATTCAAGTATATTTCAATCCGTTCTTATTTCTGCGATTCTATTTCGTCCAGTTTTCTTATACCCTTAGCTCTCTAAGTATAACATTTCTTTTCAGTTTTTAACTTATCTTTTTTGTTGACAACGCCCTTGCGAAATGTTAGTATATGTCTGTATATTGCCATAAATGTTTTAATTTTAATTGAAGGAGATAAGTGCATATCCTTTATTGAAAATGAGTCACCACGTAGTAGACGATACAAATATCAATATCTTACTTTTGGTTTCACTAGAGATTTCGTTCCTATTTATAAATCTAGCTCGTATTAAATGATAGCGACTTTTTAGTTAGATTAGCGTTTTTTCTATTGTCGTGTTAATGTTTGTCTCCTGGGTTCCTTCCTGGCATAGGTACTGAATGCGCTTACTTGTTCTGATTATTACTTTGGGTAGTTGTCTTTTTATTCGTTCATTCGTTTCCATTCCCTTGCAGTATTTTGTTCCTCACGTTTAAGTTCTTCTGTAGGTTTCTTGCTAATAGTTCTGGATAGTTCTGGATAGTTGGCTGGAGGGAAGCATAGCTACAGACACTTAGGCCTCAAAATGGGCCCATTGTGAAACTTCCCTTTAAGGCTGCTCACTCGTCCCACCAGTCAATTTTGCGTGCGAGCTGCAAAATTCTGGCGGGTGAGGAGTTGCCAAAGTCCCCTAGTATTAGATGCCAAGTGTTTACTAGAGCTGGGCAGCGGAATATTACATGCACTGCTGTTTCTTTCTAGATCTTCATTGTACCCTCTACATAACGGGCTGTCCACCAGACAGTGTGTAGGTATTTGTTTAGCCGGCAGTGGCCAGTTAGGATGTTGGTCAATAATTTCAGATTAGTTCTAGATAAGTTAAGCCCCGTCCCTGCGGCTGAATTTTACAAGGTTGCCTAATTGCTACCTTTGATTACTTGCAACCCGGCGTTTCTCGCCATCTTACCTTGTGAAGAGCATGTGTCCTATGCTCTATAAGCATAAATTATTTTGTTCCTAGTACCTGCAGAAAGTACTTGATCCTCTTGATTTGTTAGAGGATGTAAGGATCCCTTCCTGGCAAGCTTATCTGATATTTTGTTCCCCTTGATGCCACTATGTCCTTTGATCCATCGGAGTTCTAGTTTGTTATATTTAGCTTGCTCCTCCAAGCTGTGTAGACATGAATATAGCTCGACACAAATGTGTTGGCATTTAGTGCATTTAGAGTTGCTTTGCTATCGGTGAGTATTTGGATATGTTTATCCTTAATAATAAGTTCAGCTAAAATTTGAACACACTTTTGTATTCCTGTTAATTCAACTTGGAAGACTGACGTGATAATCCAACTTGGAAGACTGACGTGAGTCTTCCAATTGGGGCACTGATCTTGAGATCGAGTTCTGGTGAGAATATTCCATAGCCAGCTCTCGTCTTAGTTTTGGATCCATCAGTATACATGGTTATGTTGGTGCCTTATGGGATACCATCCAGTGTGATGATGGTCTGAAAATGTTTGACAAAACTCTATTTAAGTAGTATTCTGTCGCACTTACCTTCTATGAGGGGGTTTAGTTTGATAGCTTCACTCAGTATGCTCCTGCGTCCAATGATTCTACCTTTATCGTTGCGTGAAAATAGACTTAATGCTGTTTTTACTGCAGTCTCCCCTATAAGAAGGTCGAGTGGTTGTAGACATAACAGTGCTTCAAGAGCTGCTGTGTGTGTTGTTCTCATAGCGCCGGTGATGGCAAGACACGCCATCTGCTGCATGTGTGATAGCTTTGAGATTGTTGTGACTTGTTTGGTTGGCCCCATGTTTTACCAACCGCCCTGCGATTAATACTAGATATTTTACTTTATCTATGAGTGTCAGAGGGACCTTAAAGAGAGATGGCATGTTCATGAGCTCGAGTTTCCTATTCCTCGTAAACAATATCAGCTCTGTCTTTGTTGGGTTAACTGTTAGCGAATGGCTATCGCACCAGTTCTCTGCAATCTTTAGGACACTCTGCATGAGATTACAGAGTACACCTTCAAAACTGTCATTTATCATGATCACTATGTCGTCGGCATAGCCAACGGCATTGTATCCTGAGTTGTTTAATTCCAGGAGGAGGGTATCAACTACAAGGTCCCATAAAAGGGGTGAGAGGACTCCACCTTGAGGACAGCCTCTTCCTGCAACTTTTTTTGATGTTACGTCATCTAGTGTTACTTGGATTGTTCTTAGACCAAGCATATTTTTTATCCAGCCCCTCATTCTTGCTAATAGTACAACATCGTAAGTTACTATGAAAATGAGTCTATTTTCCTTTATAAATGTTTCTGTTTTCTGATTGTTACTTATCACTGTGTCGGTGTCTATGCTTATGTATGTTTTGTATAATTCTTATTGATTTCTTGCCGACTCTCTGCTTTCTTATGATATTCCATAGTTTCTCTCTAGGTATTTTTTAGAAGCACTTTACTAAATCGATAAACCCCAGCCATCTTTTGCTTCTCTTGCGGTCATTTTGGTGTTCTTTCTGTTTCATTGTGAAGATGTACTATCTTGTACACTACCACTTCTTAAACCACTCTTTATTCGACTTTTGCTCTAATTTGTGGATCTAAGATTTATTCAAATATCTTCAATCTGTTTCTTAAAAGTATGATACATATTACCGTGTCTCATATATCTCCTTTTTTATATACGAGTACTAATTGTGTTTTTACCCTGTTTTTTGGAGCAGGTTCCTATTTTCATATTTTCTTATATATGTGTATTAGACTATCGCATATTCTTTGTCTCGTATATTCTTTGCACCATTTCAGTTGTTATTTTTATCTTGTGGCGATTTTAAATTATTCAGCTTTCTTATTGATTTGTACATTTCTTCTATGTATATATCGTCTGCAATATATTCTTCGTCTATTATTTTCTAGTCTTTTCTTTGTACTGTACTCTCACCTCCACCATTTAGCAGTTATTGCTAGTAATATCCAGCTATTTATTTGTTTTTCTTCTGTATATATTTGGCCTTGTTTATTCTTGATGTACTGTATGTTTCTTTTGGTATTTTTAAATGATTTTAGCTTTTCGTAAAATAGTTTTTGGTTTCTCTTACTGTCCAGTTCCATTTACTCTTCAAGTGTCTTCCTTTATTTGTCACGCTTTAATTGTATTTAATTTCAATATTTTTGTTACTAACTCAAGCCTACATACATTGTAATTCCATAATCATAAGAAGAAATCGGATAGTAATCAAGTTAAAGGATTCTCATGCCTAACTATCAACTGTCCCTTTACCGACTACTAACCAAGTCCGGATGGTTAGCTGGAGGATAGCATGGCAACAGACACTTAGGCCAAGTGGGCCATAATGAAATCTTAGGCTACTTATTCGTCCCACTTAATTAATTCTGTGAGAAAGCTGTAAAACCCTGACGGGCGGGGAGTTGTCAATGCTGACCATACTAGGCCAGACATCTCCTAGTACTAGTATCATAGAGCTGGGCATGGGTCCAATTAGGTCGCATTACGACGTTAACAGTAAGCGATAACAAATAGAATACTATCTCTTCTAGGATAATCTGACAAATTAACCTTGCGAGGGTAGACTATATGCATTACACTAGAAGTGGATATTTATTCGATCAAAATAAACAATCTAATTGTTTCGTTTTTTGCTAAGCGTGAGAATCAACAGTATGATGGATGGATGGGATCGTCTTACTACAGAAAAATTTAGGGCTAGGCAGAGTTAGTGTATGGAATCCTGACATTTCTCAGCTAATCAGTCAGTGGTATGTAAGGAATATGAGGATTTCATACACTAACTCTGCCTAGCCGTAAATATTCCTGTAGCAAACCCATGTGGAATTATTGGTTGATCGTCGGATGTCTTTATTTATCAGTGGGCAATACCCGCAAAATTTGTGAAAAAATATATATACGATACGATATATACGATGGTTGTAAAGAAAGTAGTGACAACATAGATAGAAATCTTTTTATATTGAACTTACAAGTACAACTTCATTGCATCCCTTAAATTGAATCTCCAGCAAAGTTTATTATCTTTAAATCAGTCGATTCAGTTCGATGGGGTCTTGCTCTGTGGCGTTGAAATCGAGGGTGTAATTATGACAGCTCTAAAGCAAGTTTACAAAAATAAATTGATTGATGAACTTTTTAAAAAATTATGAAAATCGAGGTTGCGCGTGGCAAAAATATATATGAATGTTATTGAGGGCTATCTGAAGCCTAGGCGAGAATGCGTTACCATATAGGACGTTTACACGAAGTGTCAAAACGTTTCGTGCAGGTCGAAATAATTTGCATTGCCGCCTTCCATTCCTCAACATCAGATTGACATCGTGAGTGGTCTCCCTTCCATGACCGTTGATGGACTGGGTTTACTAACAAAATAATTTGTAATTATTATTTTTATTCAGGGACAGTCAGACGATTTATTCACATATTTAATGTAAGTAAGATATGTTGATTATTTACTTGTGATTATATTTTCATCGATTTCAGCTGAACATAAACTACTATACCGAATTGAATAAATTTCCTTTTTATTTTTTAAATGTAATTTAATTTATATCATTCCAAATTGAATTTAATTAACATTCGTCACATAAATCAATATCACTGTGATTTTTACGAGTAAAATTAGCTCGTGTCGAATGTTAATTAAACTGCCTAAATAAACACGAGTCTAATTATTATATTGTGATGATGTTACAAGATTTCCACACTCGCATATATCTTCTATTGTCATTTTTTTGTATGTTGTTCCGGGGATTAATTATAAAAATAACACTTGGGCGTTAGCATAAATGTGCTTTATTTAATTTATAATAATGCTGAAATATTTCACAAATGAAACAGTAATTTAAAATGTTTGTACAAAAATATTATTTAAAAAAAAATATTATTATATTATATCTTCTACTTTGTATCATTGTCATTACTAATAAATATAATGATATCATTACTATTAGTTACGCTCTAAAGTATAAATATTGTTTATCAATAACATTACCGCCAATACTTTACTTAGAATTCAGCACTCATTGCTCTTGAACTAACTGCAGTACTCTATACAGAAAATATTGTTTTAGAGCAATATCTAAAGACAGCTATTGATAATAAATTTAAAGAAAAACGTTTTGCATATGACATTGTATAAACCTATTTAAACGAACATTGTATAGATTTAGAATCAATTTAAAATTTAATTGTGCACACATTTATATAAATATTTGTTGCAAAAAGACAATCATTAAACTACAATATGTATTTGAAAAAAATAATTCTTTTAACACATAATTTTGTAATGGTCAATGTTTACAGTTTATAGATTTTGAGTCAGTGTAAAATTTAATTTTACATAACATACATTTTGGGAAAATTAATTAATATTTATTTATGTTTTGATATATACATTTTTCTTATTGTATATGATAACCCTAATTATTTCTTTTAAATTTGTTTCTTATTAATGTGTAATAATTAATTATTTGTTTTAAAAGTTGTATGGTGACCATACCAGATACTTGTGTAAATTGATAGAAATAGGAGATATTCTACGTGAATAATACTTTTGTATGGTACCCCGTTCATAAAACGGAACTTTTGTTTTACTGGATTAAATTGTATTTATACATGTATGTTATGTTGACATTGTGACAAGTTTTACAATTTCCAACAGTACAATGCCCAATTTAAATTCAGTTGAATGTTTTTATAAAAGCAGAAATAATAACTTATGTGAAAAATCGATCAAACTGTACAGTTTGGTGTTGCAGAGCCTACAGTTTAACGCATACAAAATATATGACATGCGGCAAACTTTGTTTTTAAATTGTATTAAATATCTGCTCATATGAATAGTATTTCATGTTTAATGATTTAAACACAAATATACTAAGGATGAAATATAAATAAAGACCGAATCCTTCGTTTTTAAGGGCGTCCGTTGTACATTAATAATTAGTTTTCAAATTATGATCTTAGACAGCCGTGATGAGTTGTAGCGGTAGAAAGTTAAGCCAATATAAATCGAGAAATTCGCAATATATCCTGACATAAAATAAATATCCTATCAGAGTCGGCCTTAAAACTACATCGTATACCAGAAGTCAATAATTACTGGCAATAGAAAAAGAAATTTGAATTCTGAATGTACCGAAAATGTTATTAAGGTAATACCTATTAGTAGCTGACTAAATGTATCTTATATACTTGTAATATATCGTACTCTTTATTATTACTTTTGGAGAGAGAAATACGTAATATCGCCATAATATAATTTTTAGATTATTAATTTCTTGAGTTTTTCTCTAAAAGCGGGTTTATGATGACATAAAATATGTAAAAAATAAAGAAGGAATACAATTCAACAGGGTTATAATATTGGAACAAAATAAGTAACAAACACGAAATGGTATGTTAATATAATTATTTTTCAATCATAAATAATCTAATAAGAATAAGAATTAGAAATAAGTCATAATAAATTCGTAAAAATAACTATAATTTTATTTCCATTAGTTTGTTATGTCCTATTTCTTATTTTTATTCTAATTCTTAGTTTATTTAATATTTTATGCCAGGATAAACAGGGTTCATACCCATAATATAGTTTATTGGAACAAAATAAGTAACAAAAACGAAAGGTATGTTAATATATTAATTTTTTTATCATAAATAATCTAATAAGAATCAGAATTAGAAAAATGACATAATAAATTAGTAAAAATAATTAAAATTTTATTTCCACAAGTTATTTCTTATTTCTTATTCTTATTCTAATTCGTAGTTTACTTATGCCAGGATAAACACATATTCATCCCATACTTTTACATCCGTAGTATTAAGACGAACTTGATGAATTTAATTGTTAATTAAGGTAGAAATTGCTAATCAGCTTCTACTAAGCCGTTACTATGGTTCGATTAATTTCGATTACAGCCGCTATAATCGATAAAATTATACATGCACACATCCAAGGATTGAAGTAATTGAATAGATATTATATTAACATATCGTTTGAATTATTATTAAGACACTGGGCGTCCGAGAAGTTTATAACCAAAACACATTATTTATCGCGTATCTTTTTTAAAATACTGTAAAGTAGAACCATTCGCATTCAAAAAGTATTCAAAGATCAACAAGTTTGGTAAAAACACTATTGATCCTACAAAATATATTATTATGTTGATTAGTTAAATCTTCCATGTGCGAAAAATAACCTGTTTGCGTCGTGTTTTGTCTCTTTGGAACATTTATATACTTTGCTTTGAGTAATTACAATAGTATATTGAAAAACAAGTGATGACTCTCATTATGAAACGAATACCTGTTTACCACGTTTTTCATACTAGTTTGCCTTCATTTTGTCATTACTGATGTTTTAAATTTAATTTTAATAGTACATTGTTTTCCGGTATATTTCTATAACTCAATACTTAATTAATCAATTAAATCGAATGAACTATATAACATTGCGAAAACCGTATAGTCCAGAGTCCAAGTCTCTTGAAAATGTGAATGGACATTTTGTTTGGTCCAACACCACAAAAACAAACAAACACAAACCTGTCAGGGAAGAATTATATACCTAGGGACAGAGTTATAAACCTTCAGGACGCATTACGGGGAAGATAGGATGAACGTTCGGCGTCCAGGAGGTGGTGAAGAAAGTTGAAGTCCATTGCCGTCAGCCGTAAGAAAAGCACGGGGGGTCTAAGGTTATAAACCGTCAGGCCGTCCTACTGAGTCGTGGTGAAGGACACAAGATTATTAATAAGGACACAATTATCAGTATATGCTGATAGCTAGGAAATAAATCGATCGTGTGAATCTTGGTGAGGAAGAATCGCTTTACCAAGGGTAAAAGTAAAACACAAGTATCGGTTTTAGCGATGCCCTGGTACAAATAAAAAAAACGATTCACCAATAACGTGAGTTTCCTTCTCTTGCATAGAAGACTGCCAGAAGTGGACGAGTCGCATACCATGTGAATGTTCTCCCACTCCTACAATAAGATATCTTTCCGCTTCTGAGCTGGAGCTGGTGCATGCCTTCGTCGTTTGTCGATACGTCGTTCCAATTTATCCCAGACATTTTCGATGTAATTTAAGTCTGGACTGCGAGCTGGCCAACCGAACCGTTGAATTCCTACACCATCTATCTACACACTGTCAACTCTGGCTACGTGAGGTGTAGCACTAACTTGCATAAAAGTGTCAATTTCGTCCATAGTGATCAAGAAACGAATAACATATTCCTCCAGAACCTCCGTAATGAGCTATCAGTTTCTATAAAGACCAGCTCTATACATGCCCGTGAAGTTATTCCTGCCCAAACCATTATTGACACACCGCCTTCCGGAAGTCGCTCGACGATACAAATTGCAGCGTATTTTCTCCGTGTCTCTTTCATACTTTCTGACGTCCGTTTTACCCAGTGAGGAAAAAAGTAGACTCATTTGAGAAGAGTGCCTTGCCCCAAGGCAAAAGCTAATGCTCTAATTCGATGTCGGTGGTGCAATGGTAGATCGGTAGAGATTCTTTTATAAGACAATCACCATGAAGTCTTCTAAGGGTCAACCCACTAATTTTTACATTTTTACAACTTCTTCGAGCTGATTCCGCAGCGAAACAGCAGATGCTATTCCGCAAACTTCCGGACACAAAAAAACGGTCATCTCTTTGGGTCATAAGTTTTCTTCTCCCGGATCCTGGTGTTCTGGTTATCCGACCTCTCTGAAGGCGCTTTCGTTTACCATGGTTTATCAATGCTAGTTCCCCCCGTGGCGTGCAGTATCGCACAGGTCTAGCGGTCGTGCGTCGCCAGTTGGAAGGGCCGAGGTAGAATTATGCGCATCGGAAGCGGCAAATTGAACAAGTAACAATAAGCCCGTACCAGCCCAGAGTTATAAACGAAAGGCGCTTGATAGTACTGGAACATCCTTTGTACACCACGAAGGCTCACACCAACAATTCTTGCGGTTTCACGTTGTCGCCGAACATCTTGTAACCACACTATAATTATCATCACACCAATAAGATCTAAAAGCATTTTGGCCTGTTAAATCAAGACTTAACCAGGGATGAGATGGAACACTACTGCATTATGGGAAGGGGGGTGCGCGCAACTCTCGCACAGGCACTCATGGTGGTTTTCGAGGCGACCGCTTTGCTCCTCCAGATCAAAGGTGCCGACAAGCCGTGGAGCTTGTCTGATTTAACCTTGCGACCGATACTTTACAGAGTAATCAATTGATAAATAAGCTAAACTGCGAAAATAGACACCGAAACGAAGTTTTTAAGTAATGCGAATCCATGCCATTTTATAGAAGATACAAATACGATACCCCTTTATGACTAATGATAGATAAAAAGTGTCGGCTTCAGCGCCTACTAATGCAATGATTCTATTATTATTCAAATAATTAAAAAAGTAATATTTCAATGTGACCTCAATTTTTATCTCGCCAGTGTAATTAAAAATCATCCCCCATCCGACGACGGGCATTTCATCTGATTGTATGAGATTGTTCGTTTAAAATTATAAAGAAGGAAATATTACGATTATTAATGTCGTATATTATTTATGAGATAGTTTATATTGAATATTGTAACATAAATACTGCTCTAATTCCCCGAGTGATAATTGAGATTAAATAATGTGAGCTTCCTATACCTCCTACATTATTACTGGAATTATTGATTTTCAGGGTTTTGACGGGGATCATGTGATATAGCAGCGAGTCGGAATTATCGTTATTTCATGTAAACTTGTAATACCCTTTGTTTTATGTCACCAATTAGTAGCTCGGCCAGCACAAATACATACGAACAGTTTCAATAACTAGCCGAGTTTATAGTAATCGACCTTTGTTATAAATTTTGGTAATAAAATATATGATTATCTAATAATATAACAGTAACTAATTATACTGCATGGATACAATTTTCGAAAAAGTGAAGAATATATTATTACATGAAATATGGAAATAAATGAGTTCGTGTGCAGACTGCTAGATTTAAAGAAAGTAAAATTTAAAAGAATGTTATAAAATAAGTAATGAAGTTAAATTACATCTATGTCAAAGTTAAAATATTTTTAATTAGTACATTTTTATGAGGATTCAAGTAGTAGTAAACAATTGACGTATAGATTAATTCGACTGTAAATTCTTTTATCCTGAATAATCTTTCATTCGTACAAAAATATCTAGAGAATACAACACGACTTTTCGAACAAATGAATATTAAAATCTTATTAGGGTGCCATACGTTGATCTATTTATATATCTTTTTGCCATTGTTGTATCTTCTTTTGTCGCTTGATATAGTTCCCAGACGCTATTGAGACCAGTCTACTACTAGATTTTACGCAACCAGGAGAATTGTTTTCAGTCAGGGCATCGTTTGCCTTCTATCTCTCCTTGGAGGATAAGTTGAGGCATTGTATAGCTTTCACCTCTTAGAATATGACGCTGATGTTGTTATATTTGTTGATAAAGTTCACCATTTGTAAAGCATTCGTTTTTAGATTCAGGATTCAGGATCCACATTTAAAATACTTGTTAATAGAAAAGTTCTGTACTTCAGGAATGATTGACGGATTTGTTCTAAACGACATTTAGTTTCTTGTTGACAGTGATTGATGAGTGTGCCTATATGAATGTCTTCACTTGTTCAATTCTTCTATTTCCAATTTATATATTGATTTTTGTGTGATTAACTCTCCTGCCAATCATAATTTTGTTTTTCCTATGTTTACTTTCAACCCATTCTTGTCTCTGTTTCATTAATATTATGTAAGAGTAATTCCAGTTCTTATTCATTATTTACGAGGATTATCGTATCTCCCGCGTATCATATGTTTGATTCATATTCCTGCTTTAGTGCTTTCTGGGACTTCCAGGAAGATGTTTTCCAAGTACAAGTTAAATAGCATTGGCGAGAGTATTGTGTCAATCTTCGTAGTATTTCCACCTTTTCTGTGTATTGATTTAGATCGAGTTGTACACGTGCCTCTGGTTTTTAATAGAGGTTCTAGATTATTCTTATATCCATTTCGTCCAGGTCAACATTGTTTAGTTGAGTCTGTAGGATATCACGGTTGACAGTGTCGAACGCATATTCGTAATCTATGAGGCATAGAAATTCGTCCTTTCGCTGATATATACAATGCTGCATAATGGGGTTAAAGCAGAATACTGCTTCCTTAGTACCGACTTCAGTTTTGAAGCAGATCCTAGCACCTCTAAATTATTTAATATTCTGGTGTGGAGAATATGGAGAAAAATTATGTTTTGGTCGTTACAGGTGGTGGCATTGGATTTCTTTGGGATCATTATGAAGTGGATAGCATTCAATCATGTGGAATTTGTCTCGTGTTGAACAAGTTGACTACTAGATCCATTTTTATTCTTCCAGAAGTTTTATCGATTTCGACGGGTTCTGATGCTTTGTTAGCGTTTATCGCCATAACTTCGCTTTGTATAATTGACGGACATGGTATATACTCTGCTGAGAGTGAAGTCAATGGTGTGTCTGGCCTTCGATCATCTTGGTGTACTCCTTTCAGATCTTTTTGACTTCTTCTATCTTCGTAGGAAACTTCCCGTGTTCATTCTTTAAATGGGTTACATGCTGTTTATTGATTACGCTTGAGATTTTTTTGACTGTCTTTTGAAATTGGTCAATTTTACACAACGTTCAATATTACTAGTTTAATTTTCAGATTGAAACTTTGGATATATTTATAGGCTGCGTGGATTTTCCCTACTCAGTTTTCGCCGTTCCACCATTAATTGTAGTATTTCCTCATCCTCATCCAATCATTAATTTTGGGTTGTTGTTTTAATTTTGGGATTTCTTTTAAGATGTCGCTCTTTGATGATATTGTCCCCTGATATGGTTTCATGCCAGAGTTTATGCTGTTCTTACATTTGTCCTTAAGGTTTGTGTCTCCGAACAACTCCCCTGTGTTTAGTGGCCTAGTACATACTGTTTTTTGTTTTTTTTGCTTGCTTTTGCATAAAGTTCGCTATTAGTGGGTTATGGTTCGATGACATGTCTGTCTTGGATAGGTAGTGACTTTTCTGAAGAAGTTCCTAAATGGTTTATTTGTCAACATATGGTTTTGTAAAAATAACCATTTATATAATTAATAGATTAGTAGATATTTAAAAGGGAATAACCCTGTTAAGTCTGTCTCGACGGGCAGAGGGGTCGACCAGTTGAAGATCCTATGTATAATTAGATAAGTCAGCATATAACGGATAACTCAGAATAAACAGATAATATCCAGAAAATAGATAGGTAAATCAAGACTTAATGAAAAAAAAATAAAAAAAAAAGACACACGTTACTATGATCAGTTTAGTATGTTAGATAGTTAGATAATTATGGAAAAAGCCCATGTTAGGTCTGTCTTGGCGGACATGGAGATCAGTTGGCCTCCTACCTGGGCGCTTGTTGGCGCTGTGCCTGTTGTTGCCGTTCCTCGCAGGGCCGTTGTACCATGATCTTGCGGATATATTCGTTCACAAGGTTTCAGCCCTCTAGGCTCTCTGCCATCACCCCAAGGATGTTCTCCGGGGTTAGACCATCACTCCTCCATGGCCGCTCGCAGGGCGGTTCAACGTGGGCACACAAAGGTGGCGTGTTCTGACGTATCTGAGGGAGAGGCGCATAGAGGGAATTCCGACTTCTCCAGGCGCATATCTTTTAAATACGTCTTGCAGCAGCCGTGCCCGCCAAGACTTGTACTCATAGCCTATCTACCCATGTGTACTATAGTACCTGTTCGTCCGCTCCTGCGTTAGTACTCGATCGGGGGATACCGGCAATGACTAGGATCGCTTTCCTGATTACCGTCCGGTACCCCACGCTACCCTGAGCGTGCTTTCCGTTGTACTCTGGCTAGTTTGTCCAACGTATTTGGTACATTAATGTTTGTCCTGTGGGGTGGAATATCTGTGCCTCACTACCACCTCTAGCTGTTAGAGGCTCGTGTTGTGCCGAATTCACCCTGAGTTCTGGCCGAAGCGTTTACCAGCTAAAACAAAAACTCACGTTTTGTGACCAGAGGCTCGACCGCCAATATTCATACTAAGCATCCTAATTGGAATTTCAGCGTCATAATCTGATCGGCAAACCTGGTTACGGCTTTCCAGTTTTCGTCAGTCTCCAGAGTGTTCCAAGCTGGTTCGGCGTCGGGTGGTCTGAGATTAGTCCCAGTCACAAGTTAGCCCGTTTCCGGTACCATCTGTGGCATTCATATACTGTGTGCTTACTACTGTGGGGCTGTCACTTCTGTTGCAATAACGACATACTGGAGTTGTCACTTTCCCTATTTTGTGGAGGTAGTTTTGGAATACGGCATACCCCGACAGCGGCTGCGTCGTCCAGTAATCTACCCTCTCGTATCTCCTGTATATGAGTGGCCCCAGTTGGGGAAAATTTCATCTTATCTATGCCCCGTTTTCAGTCTTTCCAATTTTGTCATTGCCTGCGTACTCCTTCTCAGCGTCCTCCTTTGGAGTTCCTCCTTTAGTAGCTTGGTAGATTGCTGCACCTCTATAGCATCGGTGGAGATGATCATGTAGGCCTGGGCTTGTTCGCGTTCCGTTTGAACTTGGAGGCGGCCACCCAGGCCGGCGGCGCGTATAGTAGCTGCGCTTCAGATACAGTTGCTAATAATCGTCGTTTCTCCTCAACCGAGCCTTCGATATTTCGGAGTAAGCGAGATAGGGTGGTTTCCAGGCTGCTCTTTTGGTGGCTTCCAAGACCTGTACTGTATGGCTCGTGTTAATGGCTATATAATTTCCCTTGCTATCTGATGTCGGATGCAAAGTAATAGAAATCTGCTGCCCCCTGCTCCGTAGTGTTTGCCATTTTAATTGACAGCTCGTCAACCCCTGTCTTTGCTGCCGAAATGTTTAGCCCAGTTTCTCCCATCCATTTGGCGATGTTGTCGTCCGCCTGTCTTAGTCTGTGACTCTTTTTCTTCAGGTTTTTTGTTTGCTCTGGCTATGACGACCATGTCGTCTGTCGTCCGCGAAAGCAATCGTAGCGACGTGTGGTGGCAGTGCCAAGCGCAGTACGTCATTAAAAGTTATATTCCAAAGTAGGAGTTCAAGTACGGAGCCCTGTTGTACTCCTTCCCTGACGGTGTACTTGACCATTAGCCCGTCATATACAATCTCTCGGTCACTGCGGTAGTCTCAAACTAGTCTCTGTATTTTCCCCGGCATTCCTGCGTCGTAGCACCGCCATGATGGCCACCAGTGGCAGTATGTTAAAGGTGTTGGTAACAGCCAGGGTGGCGATGGCACCATTTAGGGGCGCCGTATGGTTTCACACTTTCTGCAACCCGTGTTAGCTTCTTCCCCTTTTGCTGCCCCGGTCCTTTTGTATTCAGCATAATAGTTGCCAGAGCATTGGCTCATTTGGCTGCCTTCGCTCCTGCCGTTTCCACCTGCTTCCGGAAGTCCTGGTCTACAATGACCTCCAGATATTTGACCTCCCTCTTTGAAAAAACGTTCGTGTCTCCGATGGTGAAACGGACCTGTCCATACTTCTTTTTCCCGATGAGGAAAATCACCTGGCTGGGTGAGAACTCTCTTCAGGTGGTGGCAAAGTAGACTGAGAGTTCTAAGCCAGCCAGCGTCTGAGCCCCTCCAGGTTTTCATTCATCCGCACTCTGAGTTCCTCCTCATTGCTTCCCATCGCGACCAGATCTACGTCATCGTCATACCTCACCAAGTTGGCTGTCTCTAGTAAGGTAATCTGGAGGACGGCGTCATGCATGAAGTTCCACAGGGTTCTTCCGCCGCATATGCTCTCAATGGTTAGTCTGCGGTTCTTCAGATAACATGTAACCCATCGCATCATATCTTAGGGGAATCCAATTGCTTCATATCTCTGAAAAGTCCGTGCCTAGTGGGTCGTGTTAAAGGCATTACGTACATCGATTGTAACTAGTGCACAAAGGTGCATCCTTCTCCATGATCCCTTCCTAGCCTCGCCGACAATGTCCATCACTACTTCCAGCACCTATATGGTAGATCTGCCTGGCCTAAATCCGTACTGCTAATGAGCAAGACCTTCTGGTGCGTTAGTGGTGTCAACAAATCCTCCCAACACCATGCACTCCAGTTGTTTCTCCATCCTGTCCAGTAAGCACAGTGGCTTGGCTATCGAGGGATATTGCAACAGTTAAATAAAATCATATGGTGAAATGACTTCATTTAACTACGAAGATATTGTTGTCACTAAGTCAACACTTTGTTCACACGTCCATGCAATAGCAAACACATACGAATTGGGTTCAGTCCTATTAACAGTACTCCTGTTGTCTCAGCAGATTTTAACATACGAAGAAATTGGTATGAGTTATTGAATATTTGGTATTCCGAGGTCGCGGCTGTATATACCTGTTTAAAGGTCGGTAAAGATATTTGTATAAAAACAATATTCTCGTCTTAAAAACTCATTGTGACTTTGTAGAAAAATAAATATAACACATATGAAACCAAGTTTTATTGATTGTGATATGCTTTCTTTGCCGATCAGCTCTTTCGTTCTTAATGCCCAAGCCAAAATTTCCTACAGTATTCTCGATTTTGGTATTAAAGTCTCCCATTATAATTATAATTTGCACCTACTTGTTGGTTTTCAGCGCTTTATCTACATCACTGTGAAATTCATCAATCTCTTTCTCTGGCTTATAAGTATATCAATCCAAAAACAAACTTAATTTACAATGGAATTTCCATTTTTGACAGCCATTACTCTTTCTGGTATAGATACGAAATGTACTGATTAGTGCCTAATATTATATAGTCAATTATGCTTGCAACTCCGTGTCTGTGGTGCCTGTCTGTGTCATCACTGGAAGAGGAATAATAATTAATGGTGTAGTTATCATCATTATCGGGGGTTTCTGTTCCAAACCATCGCACTTCACTGATGACCACGATGTTCACTGTTGGTTTCTTCACTTCTTTGATAAAGTTGTATAGTCTGCTTGATGCATTTAAACTCTTTATGTTTCAGTTCGCTATTTGTGGAGATTTCTCTTTTTATTGGGTGTCAAGAGATTTGGCGCACCTTGGACTCAGTGCTTTTGTTTCATTATTCACCATCATAGAAAGATAGTTGTCCTGAGTATATCCATCGTGATCTTTACTGCAGTAGTTTCCCGTTGTCTACTTCATCCTCATGTCGAGCAGTAATGTTTTCCCCCCCGGAAAAATAGTTGTCTCTTGCCAGCTCTTCGACTCTGAGCTCCTGTCTAGCGAGAAGGTTGATAGGGTCTGGTTAGTTTCTCGGCAGGGTGCACCAGGAGCAGGTGAGGTTATCATTTGGGTTGGAAATTGTTCGCGCTGTGGGGTATTACTAATAATTTCCAACCCTTCCCTTACACCTCTTGTATTGAGATAGCTATTCAAAATGTATTGTAAAAATATTATTTTTAAATAAAAGTTGAGTGGGATTAATGTTTTAACGAATGTAATTGTTATGGGAAATAATACTGGTCTGCTACACTTTTTTGCTATTTTATTCGTTTATTTGATGATGCCCAGTTTATTATATTACAAATATGAAATGGTATGTTGTATCTTGGAAAGTTCTGCTTAGCTACAAGCACATACTATAAGGTATAAGGTACAAGATCAAGTACCCAATTGAGAAGACGAGGGCGAGGATGAGAAAAAATGTGAGTTGATCGCAACCTTAATTGCCCTACAATGGTGGCAGCATCCATATTATTACATTTTCTGCAAATGATAATTAAATAATTTTTGATTTAATAAAAGTTGTGTATCAAGAATCACTTACTTGTAATCGTAAATCTCTTGTATTTTATTTCTATTCCCCTGCACGTAATTCAGGCTCAAATTTCCATTACTTCTTTAGTTCTGCAACTTTAGTTCTCGTAGTGCTGTTAACTTGATTTACAGAATATATTTTTAACATTTTATTTACAGTTCACGATTAGCTTACAATATAAACAGTAATGTGTTTATATTGTAAGCTAATCGTGAACTGTAAATAAAATGTATATTCTGTAATTCAAGTTAACAGCACTACGAGAACTAAAGTTGCAGAACTAAAGAAGTAAAGGAAATTTGAGCCTAAACTACGTGCGGGGAATAGAAATTTTACACCAATGTGCTTTTTATAACAGGGATTATTCAAGGGAAATTTCTAGCGAAAGTACAAATAATGAAATGTCTTTTTATTAGGATTTATGTTTCTTGGCATTTCCCCCAAAAAACAAAAAAAAAACGTACATTGGGGTGAGTTCCACCATCGTTACGAATTTTTACAGTTTATCAGAGGTTTTCTGTAAAGTTAGGGCAATACCGGGTGATTAAAGTCCTCTGAGCTTCTCCCTTTACCGGCGCAAAAGTCTCACGTCTATGAAGATAGAAGTGTTTTTGTCTCGTCAAAATATTCATATAAAAGTCGTGTGGAATTCTACATTTTCAGTAAAAAATGATAGTTATACGCAATACGAAAATCTGTTTCAGTTCGTCCTATGGTGTAAAAAATAATCTATTTTAATTTATTCGTCATGAACCGTAAGAAAATGTAAAAATGATTAGTTAGAATTATTTATAATAATATAAAAATTACTTTATAACTATATAAATTTATATAAGCCTATAAATAGTACTGTTAAATTAGGAAAGTAAAAGCGATTTTTCGATTTCCTTTTATTTAGTAAACCGAGATTACTAAAAGCATTTAAATTATTTCTCCAGCAAAATCTGGCAAGCTTGAAATTTAAAATAATTCTCTGGATATATGGAGGATTATTTTAAATTTCAAGCTGTTCATGCAATATGTTCGACAGTAATAAGAGATCTCAAATTTGCCTTGTTGGTCCACACGTGCAACATATATTGTAGCTGGTTTCCTTCATTAAACTAAAACACGAACAAGCTCTTGGTTTACAGGCAACACTGATAACACTCTTTTATTTTGTCGATAAATATTGAGAGCAGTGCAATGTAAACTAAATATAGTGCAATACCAATAAGTGAGAATAATAATGTGTATGAAGTGTTCGTTTAAATTTAGCACAAACGATTTACATAATAATAGTGCCAAGGTTACAAAAGATAAACTCTGAATGCGTTGAAAATATCTTGGTATAAATCAATAAATGTTATATTTATATGGGAGATAATAAAACATAAAATTCATTATACAACCACATTCTATAAATATATTTTAATGGATGATGACTGTATTAAAATGCAAATGGTAAAATTAATAGAATAATTCCGTATGAGAGGCGACTGTATGATATTATTACTCACATTTTAATTAAGTTTAATAACGATATTAAACTTGAAAGATGTACAAAAGTGTTATTTAAAAGGCAAATCTAATACATTTTAAATTCATTTTAGTGTCGTAACGAACGTACGAATATTTACATTAATTATCATATAAATTATATCTTATGGACAGTCTTACAATTTATATGTACATGTATTTTTCAGGCGTGCACATAATAATGTGATATTTAAATTCGTGGTAGAGAATCGATCGTGCCGCTCTGCGTTTTTGTGGCGATTAAGATTTTGATGTACATGATTATACAAATCCATTCAGTTGATGCACGGCCGTTCTACAGTGCACAATGTTGCGGTGCGGGATTATTTTGACATAAACGTTTCTGTAATATTAAATGTTATATCTTTTTTATGTGTTTTGTGTATTTTACGTCTACTTAAGAGGATAAGGTTTGCAGGTTCGTTTTAAATAATAGCGTTATTACAAACATATTTTCAAATTATTATGTTTTTCCGGGGGGATTTAACGAATATATGAATTTATCATAAAATAGTATGCATACGTTTATTTAAGGCATAAGCTTTTGTAGTTGGTATTATTTATTGTTGTCGGAATATTTGATTTAACGGTTGCATGAAAGATTTGATCCTGTGTAATTTGAATGAGTAATTAACACATAAAATTGTAACTTTACCAAAAACTGTATCCACGCAAAAATTACTAAATTACAATGCAATACATAGTATCATAAGATAAAAATCGAATATGTGAATAGTAGATTATTTTAACATATCGATCATATCAATAGTGACACGTGGCTTTAGTATTGGTTGTATGAGCAATCACCAATAAAACAATGTACTATCATAATTAGTTATTTATGATAATGATACCGGATTGCTAATTATATTAATTTCTGTGTGTTAAGTGAAATTCCCCTTGTTTGACAGGGTATCATGAAAGTTGCTAAAGTGTGAAATGCTTATAGCACGATGGGTAGTGAATAAATTAACTTGTAATAACCAAAAACTTCCATTAAAAATTTAATGAAAAACATAAAAAATACCACCCTCGTTGGGATTCGAACCTGCCTGCACTGTCAGCTCAAAAGTTATAAGACTTCATAACATTGTCTACGTTTTTTTATATATTATGGCGATTAAATTTTAATTCAAATTGATATTATCATATATTTTATAATTTTTGGCCCATACAATTATTTGTAATAGGATACACATTTCGAATAATAATTTATTTAAGGTAATTTAATTACAAGCGGCAGATATATTTAGTTTAAATTGGTAGGTATGTCTTTAAATATGATTAGATTGAAATCAACAACAAAATGTATATATATAATATACGTGACATTTTTTTAGTTATTCTCGTCAGAATACAATAATGACAAATAAAGGCTAAATATGGGTTATGTTGAAATAAAATAAGAATTAAAAATTAACTATGTAATTAATTTAAGAGTAGTAATAGTAGTTACTATATTTGTTACATTAATAGCTGTTTTTGTTTATCACTATTTGCTGGTCCGGACGTATTGTCTCTTTTTCTATTTGTCACTCCCGATGCGCACAATTCTACCTCGTCCCTTACAATCTGTGTACGACCGCAAAACTTGGAGCGATATAGCACGCCACGTGGCGGTTAAACGAAAGCACCTATTGACTGGTTCTTCTGCCATGTGTTACCGTATGTGTATGAGAGTGTACGGACTTGTTACTTTAGAAAATCACCCTCGAGTTTTCTAAAGTATCGTTAATTGTTATTAGTAAAATGTTCTATTACATTGTTTATTTTGAAGTTATAAGTAATAAAACCGAAATGGTTAGTGAGTATTTTTATTTTGTTGCCCCTGATATTATTTATGATTTATTTTGTCAGCATAAATCACTTACTTCAATAAGATATAATCTTCTTGGTAGTCAATTTTCAAATAATTTTCCGTTAACGTAGCACTCAGTTTCGAGACAGATATAACTTGTCTTAATAGGTTTAGAGGATCTACAATGTGTTTCCATGAAACACTGTTTTGCCATACTTCTTATAATAAAGTAATGCAGAATATTATATTATGCAATAAAAGAAAATACATTTTAAACTAAGAACATGAAGGGTACAGTGATTATCTACATAAAGGATCTACATACAATTGATATTTTACATAAAAGGATGACGAGAGCCGGCTGTGCTTTTATTTTTTATTTTTTATACATTAATCTGTATTATACATACACAGAATTGCGTTTATTATTGAAACTAGTCACTTAACGTTATAAAGGAATATTTCGATGAATAAAAAAATTAAAATATTTGTAAATATTTAGTACTGTTACAAATATTAACACAATGATTAGATTTTATATTAATTTCAAAATGCAATTCATTATTAACACCCTATTATGAACGCTTACATTTTTCAAACAATGGATTTACTTAACAATAACCTCCTCTAATAATACACTTAATACCAGTTGCTCCACTAATCTTGCGTGTCTGAGTAAATAATACTTCCGTTACGGCCGATTTGTTGATTGTAACAAAGTGAGTTATTTTGGTTCGTTTACATTCTGAATCAATGGAAACAATATTTGTTATCAAATAGAGATTTATGGCTCCCCTATGAAGACGTAATAGAATTCCTAAACACACATCAGAATAAACAGTAAGATTTATATAGGTTTAGAATAAAATATATTTCTTGGAGATCAAATCATATAATAATAATAGAACAATAGGCACCTTTGTATAAATATCGTATTTTATAGCACTTACAATATATAAATAAATATAAATATTTATTGGCATTTTAACGTTCTACAACGTACATTACTAAATTTAACTTAAATAACAAATCTTCTAATTTCAAAACTAAAATTTAATAATTATAATTACAGTACAAATTACCAGATAACAAAATCTACAGCTCCACTGTCTGTAATCCTCATCCTAAATAAATTTTAAAAAATACCTTTATATGTTATAACTACACAAATGTTCATCTCTTCTTCCAAATTCTCCCAACAAATAATACAATAATATAAATAAACGAAAAACAGGTAAAAATAAATTAAAGTAGTTACGTCAGCCTCCTGCAGATTGTCTCGCCTTTCCCATTTACTCCAAACCATTCGTTTACCTTTCTGAAATCTCATATTCACTCTGCTTTCATTTCCTCACACGCTTTGCTGGGTGCCACCACTTGTCGCTCCCGTTACTACACAGCTTAAACTCGGTGTACCCTAGCCCTATCCACACTTTCCTTCCTCTCTCTTCTGACACAGACCACGCCCTTACCATGCATATTTTTTCCTTCCTGCTCCACTCTCCCCTCGATCGTGAGTTTGCCACGCGCTTACCACTCTATGTAGCCATGGATGTATGAGCTCTCAGCCTTTCTCACCTGCTATTCTTGCTACTCTATATTCTTCTATCTCTGCCACTCTATATTCTTCTATCTCTTCCTAGGCTTCCCATTCCTCTCAGCTTATCCTCTAACCACACCTCAAACATACCTACTCTTTCATACATCCTTCCTCTATATTTTTTCCATCCACTCTCCGTCCTACTCCTACACCTAATCTAGACTGGTGCCTTTCCTCACCCAAATCTTGCAATCTTTCTTCAAACTTCACAACCCTCACACACGACTCCGATCACATGCTCATCCAATACGTTTCTTGCAACAGCACTGCCTTAGGTGTCGACCTGCGAGACCTAGTAGACTCTTCAGGAACCTGCGTTGCTCCCTTTCTATTACATCCCACTCACGAAATCCCCACACTTTCAGTCCATATAAGTTTTACGCACGCATCTCAAATTATGCAAGACTTCAAATTCCAGTCCCCTCCAACCGGATTGATTAAATTCGCCTTTTCTCCTATTCATGCTCTCTCTGAATTACTGAGTCATTATTTATATATACTATGAAAATTCTTCATATTTTGCCTCCTATTGTTAACGACTTATCTAGCAGCCGCTTCCCCATCCCAACCTTCTCCTCACTAGGATTCTGTATTTGTTTCTTATCCCCGTGATGATACCTCCACTACCTCTTTCAAATTTACTTTCCGTATATACTCCCTGACACTTCCATATAAAGTAAGCTATTCTCAATCTACTACCCATGTTTTAAATGGTAAATCCCATGAATACATGTTACCGCGTTCAATCCCTCACCACAGTTGTCATTTTCTATTTTACTTTTTCTGTCAGCACCAACTGCACTATACTCTTTCCTTTTGCTGTTTCATCTTAGATCGCTTTACTCGTGTTCGTATTTATATGCTTTCGTCTTGTCCCTGATGGTATCGTGCTCTTATCTTACTATTTTTTTGCATTCAATATTTGAGATGCTATCATTCCTCATCTCATTTAAATTATTTATCATTTATACAGTGTCTGATATCCCACTCGTACACTATTGCCTTTATTTTATTTCTTTCCTTGCTATGTTCCCGATTTATTTCTGTATTTTTCTTTTATTCTTTGTTAAATCGTTATGTATGAATATTTTTCTGTCTTTAAGTAATTTTTTTTATTCCATAATTTGGTTGCTGCTATAATTATTTCCTCTTTTCTGCCCTTATTTATTTTGAACGCAGTGCGTAGTTTTGCTCTTGTTTTCAAATAATTGGCTATGTATTCCTTGACCCTAGCGCATATATCACTGCCTTCTATACACAGATCTTGATGCTATTATTTTTCTTTCTACGTGCTTCCTAATATGTTCTCAAAAGTGTCTATTCTTTGAGTCAATTGCCTTCTTTCTTCTTCCCACTATACCAGGCATGGGCAACCTTTTTTTACGGGGGGCCGAATAGAACAATTTCGTCTGGCCACGGGCCAAAACCAAAACAAAATGGTAGTAATAGTGTTTATTTATTAAAAAGAAAAGGTAGAGATATGTATAAATAATAATAATAATAATAAATGCATAGAATTAATAAACTTAAACAAACAAAAAACTTTTTAGTCATATAGTTAATAAACTTCAATCAACAAATAACTTCTTATAATCATATTATGCTACATTCTAATTAATAAATAATAATAAAAAACTGAATTGCTTTTCTTTTGCAAGAAATTCAATATTTGGTGATGTTGTTGCTACGAGTAAGGAATTTTCCAAATTAGCATCGACAATCCTTGATCTATTATTTGATTTCCTGAAATTCATTTTGGACAACAAATGCTCATAGCAATAAGTACTTCCGAAGAGATACATTATTTTGCATATAAAATTAATAACATTTTAATATATATCTTTGATAAAATACATATCTCATATAAAAGTCTTGCAGCGATACCAACGAACAGAATTTTCACAACAATTAAGTCTATTTGAAGTGACATTAACGTTCACGTTCACATCAAAAGGTGTTATGAATATTTTTATTTTTTACGTGAACGGAAATCCTCAAACCTGGATGTAAATTTTGTATTTGATGAAGCCATGCCATTCTTATAGAAATGTGTGTGAACAGCTAGGGTCGTGTCCGGTTGGCTTTCTTCCGCTTGTTTCTGCGTTGAATGTTTCTCAAAGCTTCTTCTTACTCCAGTTGACTTTATTTTCCAATGTCCATTTTTTCTGCGTTCTCCCGTTTGTCACTTTTTCTAGATATTCGGCATATACATTTTATTTGTACTAGTTGATAATCCGACCCACAGAATGCCCCTCTTCTTGTTTTGATAGTCAGTATGCTACTGGCTTCTCTTTTATTTATCAGAATGTGGTATCTGGTTAATTGAGCTTCCATCCGGTGACACTCAAGTGACCTTATGAATGTCTCTATTTTCTTGCTGGTGGCAACGTTAATTAGGAATTCTCCATTTCCGTTCATTCGGTTATTTAATTATATTATATTTCTACTCTCCCCACAAACTCTTACTCTGTGCCTACCTTGGCATTCATATGCCCCAGGATAATTTTGACGTCATTTTTTTGGCGAGTTATTATATGAGTTGACATAAGTCTTTCTTGATTTCTTCTTCCTGTAACTCTGCAGGACAATGACCATTTATCAGTGTAGCCATAGTATTCAGATTATTTCTTTCTTTTAAATCAATGTTTCTGTTTTGTGCAATCACTGACTCCAATGGGAATTTTATTATTTTAAATTAAAATACTGTAATATTTAATTTTAACATTACGAGAAATAATTGTGAACTTTCTTATACCTGCCCGTTCAAAAGTTATCAGACTCCTCGTCTCCGATTATGGGATAACACGTTTGCATTAGTATATAGAAGACATAAATTGTGTTAAATGTTAATCGATACCTAGCTCGGTGGCCTAGTGAGTAGGGGCGCCGTCCGTCTCGTACTGAGTATTGGGAAACGTGAGTTCTAACCCCAACGGGGCGAATTTTCACGAATCACTTCTCACAGGTTTGTTGTGTGAAGTTAAGATAAATACCATATGATTAAACTCCTCTCAGCTTCTCCCTTTACCGGCGAAAAAGCCCCACGGCTGATTAAACGATAAAGATCCTTTATTTTTTCCTTATTAATTCAAAGAAAACTGTTTGCAATTGATTTTCAAATCGTTTTCCCAGTAGTAAATAGTAAAACAATTTTTGTCCATACTTGGAAATAAAAATTTTACTTCATATTTTGTTCACATGAAAGTATATGAAACCCATAGAAGCGTTAAAATGCGCGTGGCGTTGTTTTTGTCACACACAAACACGATGTAGTGAATTCCATGTATTGATTGCTAGCGCGTCGTCATCGGAGAATTTACACGCGCAAATCAATGAAAACAAAAGGGGCTTTACGTAATGCATTGAAAAATCTGCCACCACGGTTGTAGTGATTGCCATTGAATAATTAATTGCACAACTTGTATCAAGTGGAAACCATTACAAAATCAAAACAACCCTATAGATTTATTCACAACATGTTTGTTTTATTCAATTAATATATAACTGCAGTGTGGACCAATACAAATGTATTTTTATCTGTTAACTGGTAACATGCAGCACACACATATATTGCGCAAAATTTATAAATCATTCGAATCAGATAAACTGAAATCGCACTTCATGATTTTAATTGGCATTCGTTATCCTGATATATACATTTTCAATTGTTAGCATATAACTGCGGATTCTGTGTAATTACAGCTTACGTTTTGGAATTCTCCGCATTTTCTCATTAAAATAAAAATAGAAAGCGGATACTATTGTCTATTTTTAGAAAAAAACATCTGCTGAATCGTATAACACACAATAAAGGATTTTCATTATGTACAAATACAAAAATATTTGAAACATATAATTTTGCACTATTTATTATAGTTGTAATTAAAGTGAGATAATGGATACTCGACATTTATACTTTTTATCTAATTTATATCACGATAACATGTAATTTAATATAATTTATTTTCATACTGCGTCGTCTATATTATTAGCTCTACAATAGACATAGATACATTAAAGTAAGTAAGGATAAATTACTATTAAGCTCTCATATAATAAACTATATATTTATAATGATTAATAATTATAAAATTCTAGATAACCATTTACGAAAAAACTAAACAAACTAGCTATACCTTTTAAAATTAAACGATTAGAGGTATGTACAAGTACTTTTTTGACATTGTTGTCTACATTAATTTATTTTATTATTATTTAAAGACACCCGAGTGTGAATTTATGTCACTACAATATGGTCAGAAAGATGATCAATAAGCAGTTATTTTGTAACTTAAATTACTAGGGTTTGTATTGAGTCTATAGTTTCATTCTCAATAATAATCCTGTAGGTTCCACACGTTGTAGATATACACAAACTCTGCTTTTGCACTAACGAGTTCCGTTTCACTATGCTCGCACATACCCTGCTGTTACACTTTTTTGTTAATTCACTAGTTCAAAGCGTTTCGTCTTCTTGAGCCTTCTTTTTATAGTTGCGTTGTCGTGTTGGATGACCTCAGCGTTCACATGCTAGAGCAGTCGTTGTTGGTTCCTGCTGGCACATTTGCCGATTGTCTGTTGCATACTCTCAATCTTCAGATTATATTAGAGGACCTGTTCCTTGCGTACCATGCTGCTTCTTAGTACTTTGTTCTGAAACCTCTGGATCACTTTTATATTGCTAATTGATGTGGTGCCGCCAGATGGCGTTTAACTTCCCTCTACGAGGGTAAGTTATACTGTTTTTGTATATAACCACTCGAGATTTTGTGTGAATTCATCCTCACTAGCTGAGCTACACTGACGAGATCTAATAAGATCGAAATCTAGATATGTAGATTGCTAAGAGGTGGGTTCACACTTATATAATATAACTTTTATATTGCTCTTACTAGCGGCGAGCCGTGCGCGTTATCTTAGTATTTTTTTTACAAATCAACAGCTTTGAATGTCTGCCGAGCATCCAGTGTAGATTACTGAATTTGAAATTGAGTAGTTCTCTCTTCTTTTTAATATGGACTTTCCATCTGAGTATTAATAGACTAGTTTATTGTCCATAGATAGATGTTTTAAATTCAAATTGAAGAAGTAATACGTAAGTAATTCCTTTGCATTCGATACGATATCAGCATTCCCCAAAGTGCGCAAAATGGTTCCACAAGGGTAGCGATAAGACGTTAAGAAGAATGTGGAATTCCAAGTGAATTTAGGAGATAAAACAAAAAACGCCTTATTAGAATACATTTATTTAAATTTGTATTTTATATGTAGACGTTAAAATATCTTTCAGAAACATGATTCTTAAATATAAGCTCTATTTTCGATGTGGTATCATTTACATGTTAAACGATTTTTTAATTGATTTGTCTGATTAATCTCTTTGGTCAATGATCATAGGGGGAATATAGACATTTACTGTTGAAGGTCCCTTGGCGATTTTGGGATCATTTCTTCTTTATTTTCGAAAAAAAACACACTACTTTACCTCACAATTAAATTTCGCTTGGGTTAGAGATTAAGGAGCTGGCTAATAGCAAACAAAAGTCATACCTACAGTACAGATCAAAATAAATTACATACAATGTATTTAAGCTTGTAAGAAATATCAGGAACAAAGTCTAAACAATAAAAAAATGACATTGGTAATCGTTTACAAAACATATGGAATAGGAGTTCAATGGAGAATAAAAGAATGTGTGGAACATGCCAAGAAATAAATAGAAGCTATAAAATGAATATAAACAAACTACAAGGAATACAATCGAGGATTGGGAAACATTATCGAGAAACAACCGAGAGACAACCAGTTTTTGTGTCCTGTGAGGTGGAAATTTTCAAAAGACACAAATGCCTAGGTGCTATGCATGGGTAGTGTCAGATTCACCCCGCATTCTGGCCGGGGCGCTTAACGACTAAAACCAACCTCGCGTTCTGTTTACCCGCCACAGAGGCACTCTAAGCCGCTCGCGTCGTCTGGTCTAAATAGAAAAACTTGTTGGTACATTAAAATCGTAAGTCTATCTAATCAAAGACGAAGGTGAACCGCTTCTGGGCCAGATTCATCTCCTTTATAACAGCACAGAAAAATATACCAACGGAGTGGTGATACAGAATAAAAATATCAATTTTCAAAAAGTCAGTAGAATCTGACATGTCTAATTATAGAGGAATTGGCTTCTTAAGTATAGTATTCTCACAAAAATCACTGCGATACGCGATATTCACCATCCGTCAGAAACCGAAAATGCTATACATTTCAATAAAACAGCTTTTGCGTGCTATATCGATCTCAACCAGACTTTCGTTAGAGTGGGGCTATCTGACGTTGTGCCGCGTTTGCAAAAATGAAATATTCAGTCCAATATTACAGCAGTGATCACAAAACACAGATAACTACACTTTTATAAAAGTAGCAGACTCAAAATCCGATAAAATATCCGTGTCAACTGATATAAGGCAAGGCGACAGCTCAAGTCCTGCTTTATTTAACATCATAATGGATGATATGATCACTGAAGTCAAGAAGGTTGAAAGAGGTGAACGGATGGGGGACAAGAGAAACAAGTTTTATGCTATGCTGACGACGCTCTATTGATTTTCAAAGACGAAGATAACCCACATATGCTCCTCATATGTTCAAAGAAACTGCGTCAAGATTGAAGATGTGGGCGCTTCTTAAATAGCAGCAGTGCCAAGAATCTCCCGTTCAGACATTATTGATACAGAATCGAGAGTCGAAATAGGGAACACCAGAAGAGACATGAAAGGACTACAAATATCAGTATTGGGTATCAGCGAATTTCGATTGCTCTGCAAAATATATTGTCGATGACCACAATGTCTACTCCTCAGGAGAAGATTATCATGATCATTAGCAATTATCTCCGCAATGGAGTGGTAATTATTTTGACAAAGACGGTCGATAAATGCATTAGGGCCGTATGCTACGTGTCCTATAGAGTTGACAATTTGGTGAGAGAAACGATGGAGGTAACCGGTCCGTGGAATTTTGCAAAGAGAATCATCTCTGTACCATGAACATATTTTTTAAATTGTCAAAATGATGGCTATATACTTAGAAAGCTTAGACTTAGACTTAAAAGAATAAAACAACTAGATCGACCATCTGCATCACAGAATATCTACAAACTAATAGCCAAATGATAGGAAATACTATTGGAAATATCAGAAAATCCGTTAAACATTGGCAACATTTTCAAACAGTAATCCAGATGGTATCCTCAGGCAGTCAGAAAATAGATACGAAAACGATGGAACAGTAGATAGCTATTGATATCCTATATTTAATACGACGAAAGACGGAAGCATAAAAACCAAGATAAAGAAAAATATAACTCCATCAATAAAGAAATAAGAACAAAAATTCGCACAGCAAAGGAAGCGCGGTTGGAAAAAAAAGCTCCGACATAGAACAACTACAAAGAAAACACAACACATTTGACCAGCACCAGAGAATGAAGGAAGTGGCAGGCGTAAAAAAGCAAAAGATCAAAGAACCTTGACGATAAGGATGGAAAATGAATGAAATTGTGGACGAGAAAGACAGGTTGAACAGGTGAAAAGAGTACGTTAAGTACGTTGATATTTGCAGACGAAAGAGAGCAGATAGAAAACAAAATCAAACATTGTATAACAGGCTCGGCAATAACATATGCGGAAATAGAATAAGACAAGCAAAAACCTGAAGAACGACAGGCCTAGAAGAAATCCCAACAGAGATACTCAAACTCCTAGAACATAAAGGCAAGAGGTCATATATTTGCCTTTTTAATAAAACATACGAATCAGGAGACACTTGCTGTAATCAACCTTTACAAAAAGACGAACGCGAAAAATTGCAGCGATTATAGGACAATAAGTCTAATGAGTCATGTCTTGATGATTTCTCAGAATTGTTACTCTTCTCCAGAATTTACAATAAAATAAAGGAACAGATTAGCGATACTCAATTCGGTTTTGGGAACAAATTGGGAACTAGGTAAGCGCTGTTCGGAATACAGGTCTTAGTACAAAGATACGGAGATATTGGACAGCCAGTCCTATATCTGTTACATAGATTTCAAGAATGCATTTATTAAAGTGAGGTACGATAACCTGATTAAGATTCTATACGCGAATATGGAGTTCGACCAAATCACCTCGGATACTGTAAAAGCATGTCGCGTGGTGAGGCTGGAATGTATCCTGTCACCCCTACCTGTATTCCGAACACAACTTTGAAGATGCACTGGAGGTGATTGGTAGAGGTATCAAGTTTAACGGCGTGATCTTTAAAAATCTGAGGTATGCGGATGATACCGTACTAATATCCAGCAGCCGCGAAGAATTACAACACCTAATTGATAGTGTCACAAGAGAATGCGATGAATACGGTCTGAAACATAACATCAAAAAACAAGTATATGATAGTAAGCAGAGTACCTCGGCATTTATAGAACATGGTACATAACTTGAGAAAACAGTGAACATCACATACCTTGTTTCTAATATAAACAACAACTGGGATATGAGCAAGGAAATCATAATACGCATTGAACGACTTTCTTTAAGTTAAAGAACGTCCTATGCGGTAAGATTGACATTAAAACTCACCTTGTAAGATGCTATATATTTTTATTATTATTATACGGCGTCGAGAGCTGGATACTAACGGATACCTTGCTGCATAAACTTGAGGCCTACGAGATGTGGGTCTATCGCAGGATATTCGAGTTAATGATTTTTAGTCTTAATAAAACCCGATGAAGAAGTGGAAGAACTTTACGGTACACTATCAGACACAATAAAGCAGCTTAACAAACATGAAGTGATAATAATCATGGGTGACCTAAACGCCAAAATTGGAAAGGGAAAAGCGGTGAATATATCGGCGAATTTGGACTGGGCGTAAGAAATGAACGCGGAGATAGACTTAAACGATTCGCAGAGGAAGAAGAGTATGTAATACTGAACACCATCTTCAAACTCCCACCACGACTCCTATATACATGGATATCGCCCCAAGACCAACCCAACAACGTCGTTAGAAATCAAATCGACTATATACTAGTGAACAAACGATTCCGCAATAGCTGCCAATCAGTTAAAACCTACCCTAGTGCTGATATATCGTCAGACCACAACCCACTAGTAGGAAGATTCAATTTAAAACTCAAAAAAAGTTGCTCGAAAAATAAACACGAAAAGGTGGAACATGAACAGAAACATCGAACAACACAGAGACGACCCTTGAGAAACTAACTAACACCCTCAATCAGATAGGAGACGAATATTTAACAGACAAAAAAACCAGGAGGAAAAGCTGGATGACAAATGAAATATTGCAACTCATGGACGAAAGAAGGAAGGCAAAAAATAGCACCACAAAATACAAGAACCTTCAAAAACAAATAAGGCAAAACATAAGAATAGCAAAGGAGAACTGGATCAGAACACAGTGCAAAGAGATAGAAGACCTAGAAAAGAAATATGACTCATTTAATATGCATAAAAAAATCAGAGAAACAGCAGGAATATACAAAACCAATACAACTGGTAGACTACACAACACAGATGGCAAGATCATCGTCGACAAAGTGGAACAAATGGAAGCCTGGAAGAAATACATAATCGAACTTTTCGAAGACACTATAACCAAACAATCCGTGGAACTCAATAATCCTAAGGGCATGACAATAACAGAGGACGAAGTCACAAAAACATTAACGCAACTCAAAGACGGCAAGTCTCCTGGCCCAGATAACACCTACGGTGAGCTTCTTAAACTATTTGATGTCGAAGGGGTCAAACGATTAACGAAGATATTTTATAACATATACTCCACAGGAGTAATACCCAAACCATGGTTAAAATCTACATTTATACTTCTACCTATAAAAAGCGAGTGCCAAATACTGCAGCGAATACCGCACGATCAGCTTAATGAGTCACCTCCTAAACCTGTTCTTAAAAATAATTTACCACAGAATAGTCAAGATATGCGAACAACACATCAGCCGTACACAGTTCGGATTCAGAAACGCACTAGGTACAAGAGAAGCCTTTTTCAGCGTCCAAGTCCTTATCCAAAGATGTAGAGACTCGATTGTGATGTCCACACATGCTTCATCGACTACCAGAAAGCATTTGATAACGTACAACACGACAAGCTTATGGAAATACTGAAAAACATAGGACTCGGAAACAGCGATCGAAGAATCATCGGCAATTTATATTGGAATCAAACAACCTCAATACGTATTCAAGGGGAAATCTCAGAAGATATAAAAATCAAAAAAGGCGTCCGACAGGGATGCGTTTTATCATCAATACTATTCAACATATACTCAGAGCAGATTTTCCAAGAAGCGTTAATAGACTGGTATAAAGATGAACGGAGAGTACATCAACAATATAAGATACGCTGATGATACAGGAGTATTTGCGAACAACCTCGAAAATCTCCAGGAGCTGATGACCAGAATAGCGGAAACCAGTCAGAGATATGGACTCTCACTTAATATCAAGAAAACAAAATACATGGTAATATCAAAAAACGCCAACCATCCTGGCCAACTAATAGTGAACGGTAAAGTTATCGAAAAAGTACAAACATACACATATCTCGGAACAACAATCAATAACAAATGGGACCACTCATTAGAAATTAAATGCCGAATAGAGAAGGCTAGAACTGCATTTCTCAAGATGTCAAAATTATTCAAAACCCACGATCTATCCCTGTTAACGAAAATCAGATTACTAAAGTGTTACGTCTTACCCATACTCCTGTATGGGGTGGAATAGTGGACCTTAACAGAAGCGAGCTGCAAAAAACTAGAAGCATTCGAAATGTGGCTGTACCGACGCATCTTGAAAATCTCTTGGACAGAGCACGTGACCAACAAAGATGTCCTCGGAAAAAGGAGAGAGAACTCCTCGTAACGATAAAATCTCGAAAATTAGAATACTTGGGACATATTATGAGGAACAATCAAAGATACGGATTGTTACAACTGATCCTGCAAGGCAGAGTAGAAGGAAAGAGAGGATCAGGAAGGAGAAGAACATCTTGGCTAAAAAACCTGCGTACATGGTTCAACGCAACAACGGTGGGCCTATTCATAGCCGCGGCCAACAAAGTCAAAATCGCAATGATGATCGCTAACATTCGGAACGGATAGGCACCATAAGAAGAAGAAGAAGTCTTAATTCGCATGGCAAAGGAGAAGGAAATTGTTAAGTCAATAAAGGCGCGGAAACTGGAATACTTTGCCTATGTGATGCGACACCCAGAACAATACAACTTACTACACCTGATAATACAAGGTAAAATAGCCGGAAGAAGAAGTAGTCCTGGTGCTCTTCTTCCGGCTATATTACCTTGTATTATCAGGTGTGTGTAGAAGAACGTCGTGGCTTCGGAATCTGTGGGATTGGTACAAGAAGTCAACGCATGTTCAGAGCGGCCGGAAACAAAGTAATGATAGTTAATATGGTGGCCAACATGATGATGATCAACGTTCGGTAACGGATATGGTACAACAAGAAGAAGAATATGGCGAAAGAATGATGTCAATGGAAAGTGAAGGAAGGGTCCACAAGACATATGTGAGACCTATATATATATATATATATATATATATATATATATATATATATATATATATATATAACCACAGCAAAAAAGACGGTACAACAAAACCATTCTTAACAGGAACGGAGATGAGAACTTTAAAATCCATGGTACGTTGCAGCCTAATAGACTACATAGGAAGAGTAGAAATTAGAGCTCAATGCGACATCAAAGACATGGTCAGATGGGCCCGAAGCAAAATACGGGAGTGCGGAGATTACGTTGAAAGGATTGAAAACTCCAGATTGCCAAAAAATGCGGAACTAAGACAATCAAAAGATACCAAGACGACCATCAATACACTGGTATGACAGTTAGATATACTCTGAATAATAAATAAGAATTTTATATAAAATTTCGCAAACGTCGTGATAGTGTAATAATCAAAATTGTATAATTACAGTAGGTAAACATGGACTTTCGTCAGACCGATTTCCACCAAAAACTAACCAAGACGGAGTTACCGAAAACGTAAAGGAAAAAATTATGACAGACGGACAATGCACGCACATATTTTTTTTCTTAAATTCTTTCTCTTTAATTAATATGATACATATGATGAAGTAATTTGCAATAACCACATAATATCTTGTTATTTTATTTTTATATACACATTTCATAATACAAATTCTGTATTTTAATAACATTTCTCTATATATTTCACTTTTGTTAGGATAGTGTGCTTAGAAAAAAAAACTACTAACAGAGGTGTTTGAGACTCAGTATTGAAAATGAAGCAAACTATGAACTACACTGTATTCTGCATTTTTTTATGATTCAATTAATTTAATTGATTAATTTGTTTGTAATAAATTCATCCATTAAATAAATAACTATTAACATTCAGAAATGTAAAACCGCACTTAGCTACTAATATACATTATTTAAATCCGTATTGGATACCGGTTCATTAGTGGATAACTAGATTTCCAATTAGACGACCCCTATTAAATTTACCTCAACCGCAGACGATATGAATGACCTCCGGGTGTTTATCCAAGAGTCCTGAGATGACATGGCCCAACTATCTGCACTCAATCGAAGGCTTTTCGTTAGTCTATGAATCTAAAGTTAAAATAGCACAACTCCCCTATATTTACATTATAAGTTATTCAACTAACTTCTCTATAATAGCCTTTTTCTACTTTAATGAATAATTCATTATTTATGGCTTCCTTTCTATGGTTATTTTTCTGGTTACTTTATATACATTGTACAATTCTTTTCACAAACAAACTAAAATATAAGTTTTGCCAAAATCAAAGTGGCTAAAGTTTGAATGCAATTATTGCTGTCTTCTGCCCAACGCACGCAATTATCGCATATAAAACAGCTTTATTTATCTCCCTTATTGCACATCTGGTAGTGTTTTAACACATTTTTTAACTAAATTATATGCCAGATTCTTCACGAAGGATAATCTTGTTATAATTTTCAGCAGTGGATTGAACGCATTTAACGTATTTGTATGCATTTAAATAAACTGTCCTTTTGAGATAAAACAATCACAACCAAATTTAAATGTAAAGAACAGGCGAAGTTCAGATTCATAGATCTGGTCTACCACTTAATCTGCTATAGAATAACAAAACAAAAATTTATTCAGAGAAATTCTTGGATGCAAATGAAACTAATAAGTAATTTATAGAACCAATTAATATACCAATATATTTAAGCCATAACATCAAAACTCATTTTCAAGTGATACTTCTTCATCGTAAGAAGCCTTAAATTTTCCAGAAATATGGCCAAATTTGCGTGTGCCATGTATTTACATATTGTATGTTTTATACAAGAATTTTGTATTTTTTGTATGCGTGTTTTGGTATTACCGTCTAAGCAAGCATAATACACTACATCGGTAATGTTAAAATGGCTTAATACTAGCGTGCCACATAGAAGTGTTTTAGCTTTGATGGAAGCATATGTTTGGTCTAGGCTGTGAACTCCGGCTATGAACTCCGCCGTGTGAAATTATAGTAAAAGAATAATAACAGGCTTATTTGTGTCCTAATCGGTAGAAATACAATTATGCATAGATGAAACAAATTAAACAGCTTATCCTGTTCTGGTCTATACGATGAAAGGGTTATATCTTTCGTAAACCTATGGGTTTACCAAATAAATATCCCTTTCATTTCATAGATATTCGATTAGTTTCTTATTTCTTTGTACAAAATCAATATATATCATCTGCAGGTTTTGTACTCTATTCGTCAGTTCAATTGAAGAATGCCAGTTGTCCACTGTCGTATTCCTATTAGTGTCTTTTTATGAGTGTGGTACAATTAATACGCTGGGAACGAAATATACTAGATTTTCAAGTGGTCATTCCACCAATTTCTTTGCCGGTATAGATGTATCCATTATAAAATTAATCTGTAATGATCATAATCTTGATCCCATATTTTGCTGAATTATACAGTATATAAATTTGAAATTTATATCTTCGGCGAAATTGCACTAGCTTTTCATCAAGCCATTTGATTTATCGTACACTTTTCCACACTCTCTTCAGTCGGTTGGCCCTCTCCAGCTCCCGTTTTCCATTTTTTCAATCCACCATCTCCCACCGGCATACCACCTTCTTTTTTCTGTGCTCTATATCGAACCAACTTTTTCTCCGCTTATCAGTATTTCTCCCCACCAGTGCTGCCCTCATTAGTGTCTCCAACAGTTGGACCGAGTGCACCTCCCTCAACTTCAGATTTTCTTCATAGGCTACCATTTATGACGGTGCAACTATGAAATTCTGCGTCTTCCTACTATAGGCGAAGATAGTAGGAAGAACAATCACCTGGACCAATTCGTTCTCTAGTCGATGAGCAGAGTCGGATTCGCCCCGCATTCTGGCAGGACGTCAGAGTTGTGTGTAACGGCCTAGTGCTCTGATCTTGGTTTCTGGTGGTGTCTTGATTGTCTAAATTGCGCAGGGACTTCCCCCTCCGTCTTCAACCCCGTTATTCGCCTCGTCCCGATCCCTTCCCTTTGTTGAACATCGGTGGTCCCTCACGACATGACCTTCTGCCTTGCATAGTGCGCAGGAGGCTGCCTGCCTCTTGCACTACCTTGCCTGGTATCCTTCCTCGCCCCACCTCAGGCACAGGTTGCTTCTGTCTTCCCTACAGCGCTCGTGGAGTTCTCTTATTGTTTCTCTACATTGTATATTTACCACCTTCCGCCGTTCCGGGCAGGCCTAGGTTTCGATGCCCTGTAATGTTCCTTATTTTTAGTTGCCGCCTTGATAGCAGTCTAAACCTCTGTTATTGTTGTAAACAGGTCTAGGCCCTTTATGTATAATGTTACACCCGGCCTCCTGACTCTGCCCTTAGTTCCCAGACCTTTCGTGCTGATGGTCTGTCTCGCATAGTGCCAACCTTGTCACAGCTGTCTCTCATTCTAATCCGGAGATGTCCGTTTGGGCGACATCGCTATCCCCGCTGTCGATCTCCCGGATCCTCCGGATACGTCTGCCCCTCGGTCGGTCTGATCAATATTGATTCCTCCTTTTTTAACTTGGGTATTGCCGCGTTGGTGATGACCGTTCCCTGGGGATTTTCAGTTGTATGTTGTTCTCCAGGTTCTTGATAATTGCTTGTACATACGAGCCTGCGAAATGGTATTCAATGATTGTCCTCGTACATTATGTAGGCAGCCTTTGGCCTTACGCATCGGATGCCATATTAGATGCTTTCCTTTATGTCTTCTCCTCACTGGTGGCATCGCACTCTATATAGTGTATATACCGCTCGTTTCTCCCCACTAGGCCGTTGGGAGTGCTTACCTCCGTGGTGTAGCGAATTGTGACCACCTTCAGATTTAAACCCATAAGTTCACTAACCAGCTGTCCGGTTTCCCTCTTCCGGCCGCTGGTCACTGCTCTGTATTCTTAATTAGCCTGTTTCGACAGTCCCCTGAGTGTCGAATCAGGCCGTTGGTTGCTTCCCTCATCACCACTTTCACATTCTGGAAGGTGTCCTCCCGCTAATGCTCGGCCATAGTCTCGGCTGCTTCCTTGTAGGTGGCTGTCTTGACAAAAGAACCCCGTGTTCTAGTTCTCTAGTTTCTTTAAAGAACCGCTCGTATTTCTCACGAACGACCGCCGCGTCCACTTTCGCGTCCTTGGATATCTTCTTTGTTGTAACAGCCATGTTCATTCGTCTTAACATTGTGTCTTTCAAAGTTCAACCAACTGTATTTAGGCGTCCTATCCTTCGTCTTAATCCTGGATGTGTGTTTTGTAGTGCGTCGGCAGCTTCTTCTTTGCTCTGTTGGTTCCGCCTTCCCGTCTTTCCTTTCCGGATCCTAGGTGCATTCCTCTTGGCTGCCTGGCTTAAGTGGTTTTCTTCCTCCGGGTTTGAATTACAGTCCTCACCAGGTTTCGTCTTCCCTCTCCCGACTTCGTGCCACCTAGATCGGCAAGCCCCTCACCGCCTCTCGATGTTAACACAACCGCTGAGGGGAACCTTTTCTAACCTAACTCCCTTCCCCAACCCGTTCTCCTTTTGAAACAACAATAGTTGGCAACCCTAGACCTAGATAATGTAGTTTCTTTCTTTGTGTTGTGGGTGCAATCTCGAGTTATTTGTCCATAAATTCCAGTATTTTTATCTTGCGTCTGTAATCTTATTCATACCAAGTTGTTTTATGTGTATGCCTCTAAAGGTGGATTTTATCTATGCTTTGATAGTATTCTCATTCTGTATACTTCATTAAAGATGTCGACAATAAGATCGAGCTAGTTTTCATCTATTAGTTTAGGAGTTCACCGTGAACTGCATCTGGTCCGACTGCCTTGCCTTTTTTAATGTTTCTGTAGCACAGAGAACTTCTTCTTTAATTATGTTAGGTCCCTCTGTAGTATTCTGTTTGGTTCTCGTACTTGAATCGTGAAAAAGTTGGTTATAATTTCATAAAGCATCTCATTTGTTATCAAACATCCCCAAATATCTATAACTATGAGAGAATTATCAAGTCGTTTTATCGGTCTTTTGCGGCCAGATAAATGAATTATTATATATTAGGAGATATTTTCGACCAGTTGTATTTAATTTAATCATCATTTGGAATATTTTGATTTAAATTGTCCCGTTCACTATTTTCAAGCATTTCTGGCTTATCTAGTTCAATTTTAGAGTATGTGTTGTGATCACTCATATAATTGTATAATTAGGATCAATATAACGGCAAATCAAATTCTGAGGCACATTGGCGTAATACGTTTTGCCCCCGTAGTTGTTTATTTGGCATGGCGTCCGGGAGACCAAACTACTCATTAATAATTTATAATACAAAAGCTTACATTTATATTAGAAATGCAACCGGCCAATAGGACTTAACAGAAACTAAGGAGTACAAACCCGCTAAATTCAGGCATGTTTACTTGTTGATATTGATATTTTTCGACGAATTCGTCTTGTAGGCACAGAAATCTATATAAAATAAAATTTAATACAATTCTTTCTTACAGATGCACCAATTATTCATTTACAACTTTATGAAAGAGTTCATTAGGTGAGTTATGCAGTAAAATTTAAATATTTCCAAAGTTTTGTTCCATTTTTATTTTATCTTATAACTATGTGTTTTTCATTATACAGCAAGTTCTTAAAAGTTATTGTTTTATTGATCTTGTTTAAAAACATACAAAACGTACCATTTTCTCATTTATTTTGTTTAAGTGTAAATAATTAACAGTGTGATCCAAATAAGGGGGAACACTGTAACTTCTTTATTTCAGGATTGACGAAAACACGGTTAAATATTTTTACTGCAGTAACAAGTAAATTATTTTGTTGCATATTTAAAACATAACATTCATTTCCGGTTTGGCCGAAAGTGTAATCAATTTTCTTTTCTCAAATGAGTTTTTATATTATTCGCTTAAGTCTTTTTACGATCGTATACACATTTTTTATGGTTATATAAATAATATTAATGATTTGAAAAGAATCACATATACTGTTTTAACGTAAAAGTAGCAATAGCTATAGAAACTCGGAAAATCGGAGAAAAACTTTAACAGGTTCAACAAAATTACAAATTACAAAATACAAGACACAACACAAAACAATTATCGTATAAACTGTTGAAATTGTCACCGTTTTGAGCAACATATTCTTCTAATTGTTTTGTGTGTGCGTTATTTACACAAAATAGTTTACGTGATACTCAATTAAAAAGTATTTAATCGTTTTTTTCGTGAAATAAAGAAGTTTCAGAGTGTTCACTCTTATCTGTATCACACTGTATATTTATAAAATTAGTGTAGATAAATGCAAACAAATTTCGCTTTGTTGTAGCAGTGGAACTTAATGGTGCTGTATTTAAATTACTAATAATATTATATATAATTTAATCATTATTATATTCTATTTGAGATACCTGTTATTGATTTGTTACTTGGTTGGTCTACTAATCTATATCTAATAACTCAATACTTAGCACTTGTTTATATTCATTAGGCCCAATTCACAGCAAGTGTGTGTTGATGTAGTTAACTAACTAACATGTTTATAGTAAAGTTTTAGATTTACTTTTAATAATGATACTTTCTCATTAACGTAGTAACATGTAATTAAATTTATTATATTCCACGAATACATGTAAAAAAATAATCAATAATCTAATTAACTCTTTGTGTCTACAAACAAATCTCCATTTAACTGTAACCTCAGTTTTATCAAACATATTAATGTGTGTCGTACACGTCAACGCAGAATTGTGCTAGTTTAATTATAAAACCGTAAACATGGGGTATTTTCTACAAACTACTGACTGCAGATTTATGCAATGACTATATGAACTAAGAAATATATGTAGAAAACCAATTGGGTAATTTATCATTTTTTGGTCGTAAGATAGAAAATAATTAAGTACCACTCCAGAACAATTTCAATAGCCAAACAGTAAAAACAGTGCAAAACGGTTCTAACAGTGACAAATGCAAAAGTATATGAAATGATATGAGAAAATCTTCAAATGAGATATTTTTATCATCTTATAATTTAATTGTTCCGTTTGGATTTATAAAACTAAGCCACTCAATAGACAGTGTTATGGGTACTAGCAAAATGGATAAATTGCTTGATATGCGTACCAATGCATTTAAAACTAAACTTTGAAACTTAGTAGTTGTATTTGTGATTATATTTTCGATACTCTTATATCCTAATATTCGTATGTATATCCGTCCTTGTTCATATAACGGACGTAATAACTATACAACTATAACAAAACGTATGCAATAAATGTCACAGGCTTTTATACAAAAAAAATATATATGATTAATGAATTTTCAATGGAAACATATGTAATTTCATTACTTACCCATGTTAAATATTAAATATTTTAAAACATAACGTAACCGTTACGTTAATATAAATAATTTGAATTGAATCATTATAACAAATATTTATTGAAATAAGCCAGTGGTATTAAACCCTACACGACATACTATATGCATAACATAAAACTCTTTTACATATTCATCATGATATTATACATATGTACAAACACGAACTCCCTCATATCGTTTAAAAATGGAAATGTACATAATGGAGAATGTGTACGCAATATTATTAAAAATTATGCAAGATCACTTCTATATTTAGCATCAGATGAATTTGAATACGCTGAATATATACCAAGGGCTGTACCAGCAATACTTCTACGATCGATACACGTAACAGGTTTAAAAATGGGGGATGATTTTTATTTAATACAAATAAATAATTTGGAGGAAATACATAATTTTACAACAATGGTTCACCATAACAAACTTGGAAACACACCAGTGAAAATTTTAATAATAAGTCCTTTTAATATAAATCTAATACAGGATGTATTTAGATTATTGTGGCGATACAATTTTCTAAATGCAGCAATAATATCGAACAGTATGTCTAAAACAATTTACACGTACAATCCATTTAATAATAATACATGCGTTGATTTGGAACCTAAAGCTATTGAAGGCTGCAGCATTGAAAATAATTTTTTTAACACTACTAATCTAAAGTATTTTAGTAAGTGTGAATTTCGAATTTTAACATATCCAGTGAAACCCTATATTGATGAAAATAAATTTGAAATTAATAAAGGTATTGATGTTTTTATAATGCGTGAAATTGCTCGAATATTAAAGTTTAAAGAAGTGAAATTTAATAATAGCGATAAAATACACCTAACACATTTTCCGGTGTTCTCCCAAGAACTTGAATATAAACGTTGTGATATAATAATCGGATTTCTCAAATTGGATTATCCAAGGATTCCTTATTTTGATTATATTAACACATTTATGTTTCGAAATATTATGTTCTATGTTCCAATACCAGTTATAATACCACCATGGAAGAATCTGATTAATATTTTTGATATGCATATTTGGTTGGGCACTATTTGTTTATTGTTTGTTTTGCCAATTATATGGTTTTATTGTAGCAAAAATGAACTGTATGAATATTCTATATCGAAAAGTTATTTGATAATATTTAACATACTAGTGTCCGTATTATGGAGAAAGCCTCAATTTTTCAAACTTAGGTTCCTGTTTATGTGTTGGATTATCACTAGTTTTATTTTATGTAAAGCATATGAATCGAAATTGATTTCATTTTTATTTAAACCTATTTCTGAGAAATCCATTTCTAATTATGATGAACTAATTTCATCTGGTATTGATTTTGGCGGAGTTGATACTTATTTAAAGTACTTTAATTCATCTGATAAAACAACATTAGCTATAATACGTGATAATTATAAAATCTGCAAATATAATTCCGAGGCTTGTTATTTGCGGCTTATGAAAACAAGAGATTTTAGTATAATTGACGATGAAAGAATAGCTACTTACCATTTCAGCAAAATAGGTCGAATGAGACCAGGAAGAATCAGAGATGGTAGTATTGTTAGTTTAGCTACTTATTATCTGCAGAAAGATTCGCCTTATACTGGAAGAATAAATGAGATTATAGCAAAACTACTTGAATCTGGCTTGATTTATAAATGGGATATTTATGAAAACCAAGAAGGTACGATTAGTATAATACATACGGTATATCCTTTAAGTAGGAACCATTTACGTTCTGCTATGCTTATCATAATATCCGGAATGGTTCTATCAATTATAACATTTATTGGAGAAATTTGTGTAGGCTATTATAAAACATTGTAATCTATTGTATTGAATAAATATTAAAAATATATAAATGAACTAGTATAGTTGAAATCATTAATGTACCATCAACGTTACAAAATTCCATCCATTCACCTTATTTCATTGTACTCGATAACTTTTGAATCTAATTCTTCTTCTACGTTTATTGTTCAATTTCATTGAATGTATTTTGTTATGCATATTTAATTTAAACTGAACATCTGGACGATGTAATTACAGCTCCCAGAAAAGGGTGCGCAGGTAACTTTTAAGAATTGCTCGTTCTGTGTTCGAGAACGGACGACAGTTTTATACAGCGGTATTTGACTGAGTAGATCAAATAAACGTGTGCTAACCACAACAAAGTTGTTTTATTTGACTTACTTTTATTTTACTTACACCTATCAATAATGGAATCAAGAAGTTCATCATTTATTCTAGGCATTAATGCCTGTTTTCCCTCAGTGTGTCACGGTATCGGACCATCTTTTCCTGGTCTTCCCATGGATCTTCGCCCTATTGGCGATTTATTCCTAGTAATCCTGACAATTCTGTTGTTGTCCATTCTTTCTATGTGTTTGTTCCATGCTTCTCTTCTTTGGGGTACCCAGTGGTTGATATCTGGAGTACACTGCGGGCTCGATCTCGAAATGTTTTGCGTGTCTTGATGGTATCCATTTTCCATTTCATTCTGCTAGTGTCTGGTCGTGCTTTGCATTGGACATATAACGGCTTTGTATATCTTCAAATTTTTACTTTAACCTTTAATGTTATGCTAAATGTTTGTATTTGGTCTTCTTGGAAGAGTTCGCTATAGCTAGAGATGGGAAAGTAGTAATTAAATCAGGGTACCTACTCGCGGTCTTATTTGGCTTGTGTAGGTCGTCTGCAAGTGGTGTTCATTATGACTGATCAGAGCTGCGTCTTCAGCAAAGCAGATTATTTTCAGTTCTTGTTGGGCCATCTTGTAACATCTCTTAGTTTTTACTCTTGTAATCATTTCGTCCATTATCATATTAAAAATCAGAAGCCTCAAACTATCCCCTTGCTCTATATCTGTTCCGGCTTTGCTAGACTTTAGACTTTTGTTGTTGATTCTTGCTTCGAAGGTGTTATTTTCGAAGACGTCTATGGCTTTGATTATATTGTTTGTGATATTTTGTGTAGCAGTTGTATAACTTGTAAAATCATCTTGTCAAATACTTTTTAGTCCACAAAGCACAAGAAAGCAGGCCTGTTGAACTCTACTGTTTTCTGCTTTATTTGTCATATTAACTATACGGCGTCCGTACATGCTCTGCCGCTCCTGGACCCTTGTTGCTTATCTGCTATCGTTGTTCCCATAATTTTCGTAACGAGAATTCTGGTAACGAGTTTGAGTTTGGTACATAGTAGCGCTATATCTCTGTAATTTGCGGGGTCTGCTTTCTCGGCTTTCTTGAACATGAAGATCAGTATGCTATTTTTCTATTCTCCTTTGGGATACATCGGTGCTTTGGAATCAGGTTTCTTAATGTCGCTGGTTGTTCGGCTAGAAATAATCTGCCATACTTCAGGAGCTCGTTCGGGATTCCATTGTTTGCTGCATATTTCCGGTTCTTTAACTTTCTAAGAGCACTGAGGAAGTCGAAGAATTCTATGTGTGTGGCTTCCAATGATATTATTTTCGGTATGTTGTGGGTGCTACTAGTTGTTGTGTTGTTCTACGTGATTGTTCTACATCACTCCTAGGGATTCGTTCCATGCTTTATCACTAATGCTTCGACGACCTCCCTTACTTCACTTCCATGACCTCTGATAAACCTCTATATATCTGTTGCATCCCATAGAAGTTATTCTCCAGTGTGTTTCCCGATAGTTATTCTTAGTCCACCAGACTAATTCATGGGTTTCGTTCATGATTCTCTTGCACTTTATGTATGCTTGTATCGCCCTTATTGATCTGTACTTCAAAAAAGCTTTCTTTAAAACGATTCCTTCTGGATAGTTCTGGATAGTTCTGGATAGTAGGCTGGAGGGTAGCATAGCTACAGACACTTAGGCCTCAAAATGGGCCCACTGTGAAACCTCCCTTTAAGGCTGCTCACTCGTCCCACCAGTCAATTTTGCGTGCAAGCTGCAAAACTCTGGCGGGTGAGGAGCTGCCAATGCTGACCATACTAGGCCAGCACTCCCCTAGTATTAGATGCCTGGTGTTTACTAGAGCTGGGCAGAGGTATATTACATGCTCTGCTGTTTCTAGTTCTTCATTGCACCCTCTATATAACGGGCTGTTCACCAGACCCATCGTGTGTAGGTGTTTGTTTAGCCGGCAGTGGCAGGTTAGGATGTTAGTCAATAATTTCAGATTAGTTCTAGATAAGTTAAGGCGGGCCGTGGCTGCAATTTTACAAGGTTGCCTAATTGCTACCTTTGATTGTTTGCAGCCCGGCGTTTCTCGCCATCTTACCTTGTGTAGAGCATGTGTCCTATGTTCTATTATTTTTTTCAGAGTACCTGCAGAAAGTATTTCATCCTCTTGGGTTGTTAGAGGATGTGAGGATCCCTTCCTGGCAAGTTCATCTGCTATTTCGTTCCCCTTGATGCCACTATGTCCTTTTATCCAGCAGAGTTCTAGTTTGTTATATTTAGCTAGCTCCTCCAGGCTGTGTAGACATGAATATAACTCTTTCGACACAAATGTGTTGGCATTTAGCGCGTTTAGAGCTGCTTTGCTGTCGGTGAGTTATTGGATATGTTTATCCTTAATATTCCGTTCAGCTAAAATTTGAACACACTTTAGTATTCCTGTTAATTCCGCTTGGAAGACTGACGTGAGTCTTCCAAGTGGTGCACTTATCTTGAGATCGAGTTCTGGTGAGAATATTCCATAGCCAGCTCTCGTCTTAGTTTTGGATCCATCAGTATACATGGTTATGTTGGCGCCTTGTGGGATACCATCCATTGTGATGATAGCCTTAATGCTGTTTTTACTGCAGTCTCCTTTATAAGAAGGTCGAGTGGTTGTAGACATAACAGTGCTTCAAGAGCTGCTGTGAGCGTTGTTCTCATAGCGCCGGTGATGGCAAGACACGCCATCCGCTGGATGTGTGATAGCTTTGAGATTGTTGTAACTTGTTTGGTTTTCGACCACCAGACTATTGCATCATATGCGATAGTTGGTCTTATGATCGTATGGGGTACGTTCTCAGCGGCCCATCCCTGATTTCACGATCACAGAGCCTTTCGTCTTCAATAGAAATGATGTTAGGCTGATGGGCCTAAATGACTTGGCAAGTGTGTAATCTACTTTGCCTGGTTTGGGTATAAAGGTCACTTTGACCTCTCTCCATGTATTGGGTATGTACCTAAAAGCAATGCAACCTTTAAATATGTACACCAATGTGTTTATAATGTAGGTTAACCCCCATTGTAGTAGTGCTGGGAATATTCCATCTAGTCCTGGAGACTTAAAATATGAAAAGCTTGATATTGCCCATTCTATTTTAGTTATACTTATCATTTGGTCAGCTAGCAGCTAATCTTCCTCATCAGGTAGATGAGGATCAGTTGCCAAGTTGAGACCTCCAGGTTGATTGCCAGGAAAGTGGGTGTCTAGGAGTACCTCGATAGTTTGGGAGGGTGTTGCCGTGAAGGTGCCATCCTCCCGTTTTAGCGAGTTGTTGTTGTACAGGGTCTTTTGAGATTACTCGCTTCGGACGAGCAGCTGTTGCTGTGGATTCAATGCCATTGCAGTAGGCTCTCCATGTATTTCTTTGTCGCTTTCTGACTTCACTTTTGAATTGTCTACGGGCTTCCCTAAAAGCTTCCCATAGAACTATATCATTTCTATTTTTGGCATTATTGAAAGTTTTTCTGGCCTTAGATCGGAGACAGTTGATCTCCACCAAGGAGGTGCAGAGGCTCTCAAGCCCGCCTTTCTTATGGGACAGGAGTCCTCATATGATGAAATCAGTGATTTTTGGAGGGGTTTCACACAGGCCTGCAAGTCGTCTACTGATTCTGGAATTTTGTCTACTGCTTGATACTACATCCTATCCGATACGTATCTGCAAAATAGTTGTTTATTAGTTTTTTTGTGGATTTCTGTAGGACGGTAGTTGACGTGGTACGAAATCTAGGTCGTAGCGTATCAGTCGGTGATCAGACATGGATACCTGACTTGATACGTGCCAGTTTTTTATTTTGCTTAAGATATTGCCCAGTGTCAGACTGATGTCTATCACCTCGGCTCGTTTTTGTGTTACGACCGTTGGTTCGCACCCTCTGTTTAATATCTCTATTTTTTGTACTGGTTAAGTACTCAATTAGAGCCTTTCCTCTGCTGTTGATGTTGCTGCTGCCCCACACCACATGGTGAGCATTGGCATCACATCCGATGATGAGGTCAATCTTTAGTTTTTCACAGTGTTCCACCAAGTTTACCAGTTCTGGGCTGGGAGGTGGTTGAGCTGCGTCGTACGGTAGATACGCATAGGCTACGTAGATCTCTGCGTCATCGTCTGTTTTCAGTCTGACAACTGTGAGGTCTGCAGAGCTGAATTGGCGTAGGAGTGTACCTATAACTTTAGAAGATGTTAAGATGCATGTCCTAGGTTTGTTTCCAGCAGCGCTGTAAAGCAGGTTGCTGTTATTGTTGCCGAGTCCGCATACCCTGTTTTTAACAATCCAGGGTTCTTGGATCAGCGCGATGCTATATTGCATATTCTGTAGATGACAAGTTAAATTAGCTGTTGCCACCTTAGAATGCTGCAAATTAATTTGGGTGATTTGTAAAATCAGGCCCATTTTATTTTGTTTGCAATGGAGGATATGGATCTGTATCCGGGTTAAGATTGCCTGTCTCAGCTGTAGCCTCGACAGGGTCTGTCAGCCCAGAGCTTTCCTCTCCCCCATGGGTTTTTACCTTGAGGGTGGCAAACCTGTAATAGATTTTGCCTTCCCTCTTTTTTATCTCTGCGATATCACACGAGGGTGCACCGAAGACGAGCAGAACGCCATCTTCTTTGGTCTCCCTATGAAATTCGCACCTCAGCTCGGCTGGCTTCCCTGGTATCCACACTGAAATTTTAGGCAGTTGGTCTGCCCTAACAACTACAAGTTTTGCACCTTCCCATAGGGCGGGTGCAGCCCTTATTTGGTTAGTCAGCCAGTCCAAGGACTCCTGATCACCATATGTAATTCGCAGGATCTCTCCTGCGTGCTGCCACTTTTCAAACGTGGGGGTGAAAATTGATGAGCTGGTGATTGTTTTATCCAGCTTCTCAGATAGCCAACCCTCCAGTTTTGTGGCCTGGTCACTCGTCATTTTCCCCAGATGGTGAAGCGAGTCAATAATAGCTACTCTCAGGTGGCTATTCAGCACAGCTACGTATGTTATATTGGGATTGGTTGGCTGATCATACCTTCTCTTGAGATTGCTCCCTAGAGAAGGTACTGATCCATCCGACCTCATCCTTTTTTTAGGTGGGTTATTGGCAAGTGGCTTCACTGAGGAAGCGCTAGTCCTGTCTGTACCCTCCCTTGGTTTTTGCCCCTCTCGACGGGCTCTTCGTCAACGACGGGCTTCTGAGCCACCTACTCTGTGGCGTTTGGGCCGCACAAAGTCGTCCGCTGCTTGAGGGTTGACGTTGCCGTCAGCCCTCAGCATTGGGGATGTATGTGCCACCTGGGAGAGGGTGTGCTGAGAGGACGGTCTCTCTGTTACCGTAGTAACCAAAACGTTTCCTTACTAATGTATTTCTCTCTCCTAGCGCCTCACGAGCTGCCTCTAGTATATGTTTCTTATCTTTTCCTAACATTGTTCTACAGTGTTATCTGGGGCTGTGAAATTGTTGTCGGACTAGTGTTCTCTGAAACCGTTCTCTTATGGAACTATCTTGAAGCAGTTCTACTTTTGGTTTTGTGGAGCTAATGTGTTGCATTGTTTCTTTTTGCATGAGTAGTGCCGTCTCCATTTGCATAAGATAAGGTTGTGGTTACTCTCTCCACGTCTGCTACATTTTCCATTTGATGATCACATTATCACATTACGTCTACGGCTATCGCGGCCGTTGCGATACCAACTGCACCACGGAGGATACAGTCGCTAACGCTCAAGATGTTCGTATAGTCCAATGGCGCTTAAACCGCAATGAGTCCGACTTTAATAAATTCACTCATGCAGCCGCGTCGTGAGAATACTCAATTAGTAGGTGAATCTTTAAATGTTACGTTCCTTGTGAAATTGTTAAATTAATTTAGAGTGTGAGAAATCGTCCCGTTTGCGGATATCTAAGTGATTAATTACCAGATTTTGCAATGTTTGATTGATAAAATCTTTATGTGTTTTTTTATTCCACGTCGCTATTCTTCTCTAGTTTTCGTAGCCGGGCTCCTCCTATATCCGCAGCACGACCATGCGTGGTCATGCCATTTAAATCCAATCTAATATTACAATTATTGCAAAAATTAAATACAATTGAAACGATTTATTTTCTTTTAACAGAAAATAAGAAGCATCTTACCACACACACTGATATATTTTAGAAAGGGGAGGAGCAATAGGTATATGCTCAACTGGGCAGCCGAGAATGAATGGAAATGAAAAAGGTAAACTATATGAGTTCTTCGCAGATCTGACATCACTCTTCTACAATAATGACAGAGCTGAACTAATAAAAGTTATGCAAATTCAACACTGACAAACAGATAATTAGGTGAATTGAAGACATAGTATACGAAAAGACGACAAGTAGTGTGAATACCAAAGACGGAATATATGGACGGCTAAAGAATTGAGGCATGGATGCCCACTAAACCCATTGATGTTTTCTCTTTATATAGCAGCTATGGAAAATAGACTCAAGAAAAACAAGTGGGAGGAGTGGTCGTAGGGAGGTAGAGACACTATTATTAATAAAACGCAGATGATGTTCTAGAAAAAATAGCAAAGGAGATTAAGCAACTAATTGGAAGCAAGTAGAAACATCTAAGCAAAAAGAAAATGAAATAATAATAATAAAATATCCAAGGCGAAGTCCAAAACGATGATTTTTTTGAAGACCTGAAGACCTGCAACAAGCGAAAATTAAATATCTGGGCTCTATATTTCAAGCCAATAATGTATAGCAACGGCACATAAAAGAGCTAACAAAGGGAGACAACGTATCAATGAATAAGTTATGGAGAGGGATAGAATCAGCTTTCGCAAACTATTACGGACTGCAAATATTTATATTTCACCACCTAACGAGCCCTTTGCTAACGTACCGAGCGAAAGTGTGGGGACGGAAAGGACAAGACAAAATCGAAAACATACAAACAAAATACGTTGGACGCTAGGGTCAGAAAGAACAACACCGACCTATATTGTATACGAAGAAATAAAGAGAGACAAAATAAGAATAAAAGCAGGAAGACAACAAATGCAATTCAAGCAAAAACTATTAACGTAATCACAAAATTCATTATTGAAGGAATGCCAAAGAGAAATAACAAAGCCTAGACGAGTACTATCACGATGACAAGAAAAACGTAAACTAATTATAATAGAGAATGGACGTAACGCAGAAGAAGTAGAGACACGAATAAATAGTAAAGAAGATATGTAAAGTATTATAGCAAGGAGAGACAGTGAGGGACAAAGACAGTTGCAGGAAAGCGACATCCAGGAATAAAGGTACAACCCACTATTCAAAGCCATCTGGACTATCGCGAAGTGCCTCCCAGTGTGCGAACTACAGTTTCACGGCGTCTGGGCATCCCTTCGAGGAGCTATCGAATGACTCGTTAATCAATTGCTTCTCATTCCTCTTTAATAGTTGCGCTTCTCTTGTAGTTTGAACATTTATTCCAATTACGCCTAGATCAGGTTCAATATGTTCAATCATTTATCTTAAAGTGGATTTCAACATCATTCACGAATCTAGCTGCGAGAGGGTGGGCAATATCATGTATTAGGTCCAAATTGTTGTCAATCAATGGGGCCAAAGTTACAACTGATGGATTAAGATTGTCAGTGATGTACTTTATCTGCGGTCATTGTCTCGAATTACCACCATTAATTTTGTGCAAGCGTTTAAAGTAATGCCACCTCATGCCAAAATTGAACTAACACCCAAATGAATCCTTTTAATCTATGCAGTAGGAAAATGTTTTACCGTTTCTCCGGAAAATATATGGAAATTACAGCATACAGACCAATCTTAGTACTACCAATAATATCAAAAATATTCATAAAAACACTTCTAAAAAGACTAAAAGTAATTGTAGACACAATCTGTAATACCAAGACATCCATTCGGCTTTAAGGAAAAACATTCTACTATTGACGATGATTAATTTTCGAAAACGCGATATTAGAAATGATGTACAACAGTATTCCTAAATATATAGCAAGCCTTCGATAATGTGTGGCACAAAGAACTGATGATCAAATTACACAAAATACTAATGAAATACTGCCTAATCCTAGAGACTTATTTAACAGACAGTCTATTTGGAACAAGGAAGCGAATACTCAAGATTCAAAAAGCGGAGTAAAGCAGGGGTCCCACAGGGCAGCGTACAAGGATCAGTGTTATGCTTACTATACATATACGATGTACGACAGACCGAAAACACAGAAATAGCAAACTTTTCAGATGACACCGGTTCTATAGCAACAGGAGAAAGTCTAGTAAAGTGAAGAGAAAAAGTACAAAGAGCAATAAATGAAATCAATATATGGACTATGAAGCGGCGAATTAAACTCTACGAAAATTAATGTTACCGTTTCGCCGAACGTGTCCCTCACCGCTAGTCTATAGTAGGGTAAGAAAAACCAGGAATGCGTGCGCCTCTCCAGCGGATGCTAAGTGTAGGGGGCATGTGTGTTCCCTGGAAAATTAATTTGCTCGCATTCCTAAACGGTAGTCGGTTCTCCCTCACCAAGAGTCAGGAGACCGATTCACTTTACCCGAGCTTGAAACCGATACTTTTGTTTACGCTTTGTAAATCGATTCTTTCTCATCAATACTCAAAGGATCGATAATTATTTCCTTGCAGATATCAGATTACACTTATAAATGTGTCCTTATTCCTCTTGTGACGATTTTCCTTCAGCACGACTCAGAGAACCGTTTCGAGCGTTCATCCTATCTTTCCCGTACGGCAGCCTGGCGGTTTATAAACATCCCCATGCCTGTCTTACAAAAAGCTGACCCCGGCGGTGGACAGCAGCTTCCTTCACCACCCCCTCGGCGCTGAGCTTGGATAGCATAAATTGAGACATGTGAATTGAATAGTCTTTTTTACTTTTCGTATCACTTACGAACATACATGCAAATATCTATATCTGTTTTTCTCAAACATTTTAGTCCACGACCTCATTTTAAAATGAAAATTTTTAAATGACCCCCTGAAGAATGGGTATGTGTAGAAGTGTAGAACATCATCCCGCAACCGCCCGGGGAATCACGTTGGGAATCACTACTCTAAATAATAAAAATAAATAAATAAATGTATTTATTGCACAACAGAATTAACAAAATTCTAATTACACGACAACAATGCAATGTTACACATTAATAATATCATAAATTATTAATGTAATAACAAAATATATACTCAATAATAAACAATAATAAATTATAACTGGGCACCAGTTTCTGTACTGCTTACAGGCACCATGAAGGGGTTAAATAAATAAAAATGAAGCTACTAGCTACTACTTAGGGATTAGCGATGCATCGCAGAGTTAAACAAAAAATTATATCACCACACAATTTATTTGCGCGAGTTCCTGAGCAAGTTCGTTCCAACACGCTTAGCATACAATGTGTGCTGACTTCTTGCAGCTAAGCGTGGAACATACAAATTGATGGATGCTTGTAATTTACCACAATCAACTCTGCCAGTGATTGATATCAGCACACATTTGGAATCATCGGAATCTTTGCGGTTAGCCAGTGCCAATACAGTAAAACCTCATTAATCCGGCCTAATTGGGATTCTAAGTCGTCAGGATTATTGAAAGTGCGCTTTAAATGAAATATCGTTAACATGAGCTAAGGTACACATATATAATTAAACACCACTAGTACAACTTAGAACATGACGGTCCAGGCATAACCTCATTGACTACATATGACACATTCACTGGTTTGAAGAAATTGCTGATCTTCTGTTGCCTTCCTTTGGAGTTGATTTCTTGAATAATTATCTGACGGAGATACCGTAAATGTTAATAATATCCAGATATGTTCTCATCGTTACTGTCAGCATCATATTTAATGACGAAATCCAAGTGGACGTTAAATTCGAATTTCGGCTTGGACTTTTAGTTTCGCCTGCTTCATAGTGGTCATTCAGTACTTTGACTATAGTTACACTTTCAACGATCTCCTCCTCTATGAGAATGTGGTGAGCTAGATCTTGGTCGTCTGCTTCTAACCACAACTTAGTATCTTCCAAAGTAACAGTAACAGCACTCTTGACTCAGAGGATTGTCAAAATCGACTGTTTCCAACCAAACTATGTCTATGTCTATGTCACATTTCATATAGCTATAGCTATACAAAATATGAAATATAACTATAGCTATAGAATGGTTTAAGGATTGGATGGATAACTTAAACCATTCTTCCTCATGTCGACACCTAAAGCGACAGACTATGATCTGTGAGCTGCTCTAGCTCTTGATAATTTGGCAATCGCTGGTGAACCTAGATCTGTGTGTATATCCAATATCTGGTGTGCTTAATATTACCTTGTCTTTCCTGTACTTCTACTTACTGTTTCAACTTCTTCCAAAGACATTCCTACTCTTTCATACATTTTTTTTTCTCTCTAGCTCATATTTAACCATTACTCGCTTCCGTTTTGTGTTGCGCAGTATTTTCTCAAACACTTGTATCCGCGCCTATCATTCATCTCATACGCATTCCTCTTATACTTTGCATTCTCCTCTTATTATCTATATCATATGTGCTCATTCAGATTGTCATTACTTGAGAACGTAACTCCATATGTATATATATTCATATTTATCGTCAACTTCCAGTTTTTCTTCCCACCACACCCATTCCGGCTGGACTACTCTTCCGCCCATGATTACTATTGTTTTCTGCATGTCTACTTGTAGTTGTATTTTGATAAAATATATGCTTAACGTCTTTCCTTCAATTCCCTTTCAGTTCTGGCGAGTACTAACAGATAAACCGCATTAACTATCGCCCATATTTTTGTCCCCCTACCAAACGTTCACCAGATTGTACCTTATGTAATCTTTTCAATGTGCACAAGAAATACATTAAACAGGTTGGGGTGAAGCGGACAACTCTGCCGTAATGTCTAACATTCAAGAATATCTGCACAGACATTTATACGAACATTCGATTCACGATTCACTCTGCTCTGTCGTACGCCACCTTGATGTCAATAACACTTTACATCCCTTACTTTTTAACTGCCGATCTATCATATATTTTTTTATATTTAGCCTGCATGATCTACACAACTTATCTCTCTCAGTCCTTGTAGGCAATTTAGTACTAGACTGGCATATATTTTGCAGATGTGTGTTTTCTCTCGATAATTTCTCACTTCATGCTTTTGTCCCTTTTGAATACAGGTATTATATTACCGATATTCCAACAGATAGAGCTATAGCTTCCATTCCGGAATTAAAATTTCTGTCATCCTTTGACTCACTTCTTCGCAAACTTATTTTTTTGTTCCGGATTAGGTGCTTTTAGATTGTTTTGTGATCTTATTATCGCTAGAACTTTCTCTACTTGAAAATCTTCTAAGTCAACCTTGTTACGGGTTTTTGACACTCTTTGTTCATATTTCCTCCAACTAATAGCTCCTGAAAATAACTTGACCATTTGTCTGTTTCTATATCTTGTCTTTTTTATTGTATTCATTTGCTTCCATTAAATACATCCGCAGTTTCATATGGATATTTATATCAGATTCCACTCACTTTCTCCCATTCCTCCTTTTTTTCTTAATACGTTTTTTTCTATTGCTTTCCGTAGCAATGTCCTTCTCTCCACTGTTCGCGTTCTTGCTATTTTTTGATCTCAGTGCAAATATCACCGTACCATTACGAATGATTTGGAAATTGATGTATAGTGGGTCATATTTCTAGATTTTCTTTAACCCTCGTAGTTAAATCAATGGGATTTACATCTGTACAATTGATAATTTTGATTTTATATTTAAATTACTTTTTAGTTTTTTCATTCCATCGGACCCATGGAATTAAAAAAATAAAAAGTATCTTGTTGGATTCTGCTCGGGCGCCTGTGAGTTAGTTCACTGGTTGTGATAGTACAATCGCCATATGATCTAAATAAATGATGTTTTCGGCCTTAAACAATATATTCAATTTGTTGCCGTGTACTTCTTTTAGTTATTAATAAATCAATAATTGAAGCTCCTCGCGTATTCACGTATGTAAAATTACCGTCTCCATTAAAATCCCCATTTAGTACTAACTACTAACAATTGCAATGGATCGATTTTGGTGGGAAACTAAAGACCGGTCTGTAAATGGAGGAATATTTGCAATTCTCCAATTTTAATAACATTTTTATACATGTACTAGTACTAAAATACCCCCAAAGTATGTCGTTTCTTGCAAGGATACTACACTAGTTTATGACAGATACAATATGTGGCCTACATTAAGTGTGACGTTAATTCTGTAACATGTTAACATATAGAATATAAATGAATGCATTAAATAGTCAAATTTATTACTTACTGAACAAATCGCATTCAATTAATGTAAAACAGCTTAAACAATTACATGGACTGACCAAGTACAGAAATGTTCATTGACGAAATTTCAATTTTATGAGCTATTCTCTCCAGTATCGTTGATTATTTGCTTCAATTATACATATAAATATACGAATACATATATTTAAAAATTATAAATGTTATCCAAAATTTCTCTACCATCCTAAGAGCATCTAGAGTATATAATCAAATTGAGTCCCGCTAATGTTGTTTTGGTCTAATTCTGCAAGAATGCAATAAGCTTATCAAAACCGTAGATGCAATATGTACGCTTTCGTTAATAGGTGTTCCTGATATAATGTATTGTGTGCTGTCTACATGCCAAAAACGTATTAATGTAGGACTGCTTTGTTATCCACACGCATACACGAAATTTGTAGATAAAAAATTAGGAGCTAATTCATAGAAATCTTTACAATGGTCATAAAATAAATCTGCTATTGCGTGCCGTGGTTAGAAACAACTATAAATTCTCAAAATGTCTTATCCTATTAATGTATACATCTAAGAAGACAGTTCCACGACGCGGGCTTGATATAACTAACAGTTCGTCCGCAGAAGAGCGTCACCGCTGAGGCAATATTGAGTTTTGTGCATATAAATAAAAAAGTATTTAACTAATTTTAAATTATATGAGGGTTGTAAAGAAAATAGTGGTAACATAGATAGAAAACAATTTATATTGAACTAAGTAAATTTGCATTAGATTTCTTCAATATAATTATTAGCAACGTTTATTACCTTTAAACAAGTCGATTCAGTTAGAAGGGGTTGTTGCTGTATGGCGTTGTAATAGACTGACGTTATTGCCTCTCTAACGCATATTTACAATAAAATTGAGGTTGCCAGATACAAAAATGCATCTGAATGTTTCATCGAGGATTACATGAAGCCCATGGCGAAAATGCGTTATCATATAGGACGTTGCACGATCATACTATGATCATCTGATATATTACAATAGGGTAAAAATAACTAGTTAGGGTGGTGTTAATCTTAATAATAGTAGCTTACAGATTTTCTGTTTAAGGATCCTGATATTTCTCGAAATGAACAGACCGTTATCATTCACAGCCTCTCGTCTGTTTGCATCCCTCCCTAATTAATAGAAATATGCGTAGTAAAATGTATTTTGAGATTCAATTGGTGGCAGGTTTGTAGATCAAGTCCTTAAACGAGTGTTCTATAATATGTTAATATTTAATAAATTCGCCCTGGGAAAAGATATTTATCAATGTGGATTTGTTCACCGAAATTATTGTTAGATCAATATTAAGTACTTTATTTAAATATTATAGTGTAAAAATATAATTACACTTTATTACAATATATTATAATTACGAAAATACAGGGATAAATAAGAGCATACATTATAGCCAGAATTTTTATATCAAAAATAACATAATAATAAAAATTGACATATTAACAATTAGTAGTTATATGAAAAATAGTGTCTACAGCTATAGGGTGAACGTATCACAGTCTAAAATATCTGATGCACGACACGACTTTCCGAATTAATTAAAAATTAATATTAACAAATCAACTTCCAAGCATATTTCGTGGAGATCCTTAATCATTTACTTTAATTTTCCTAGGTTGTTGGTTATGAGGACTATGCCATTTGCAAATTGAAGGTGATTGAGTTTTTGACCGTCTATGGTAATGCCTATTGTGTCGCATTTAAGTTTCCTCAGTGCATATTCCAAGACGTTTAAAAATGTTATTAATTATTGACTTTCGGAAATTGTGATATTTATTATAAAACTTTATCCATATAGGGAGATATATAGTTTTAATTCATAGATAAAAAATATATATGTAGGTCTGGTTTTTTATAGCAATAATCTGCAACTTTTTAAACCAGTCAGTGCCTTCTGCAGATATTCATTATTAATTATACCTGCTAAGTATTCAGCATCGTGCAAAGTCGGATTTGTTAATTTAATTACGATCCGTTAAATACAAGTCACAGAAACAGATAGGGAGAAGGGCCGCTGCTCGTTTTACTACGAACACGGAGATTAATTATTCAAACTTATGCCCCGTTCACTCTGTAAAATTTTAACTCGCCCCATTTCCCGGCTGTTATAAAACGCCATGGGAAAAGAAAACGTAAAATCAGTTTGAGTAAAAGGATTTTAATAAAATCATTTTAAATTTTATGCTTAGCAATGCATGAAATTAATGCTGATGGAGCCAACCATCCAGAGTTGATAATAAAGCAGGAAAACTTCTGCTTGTTTATCAACGTCGCAATTATTGCTGAACGGCTCGTGTATTTTAATTTCCTATTGATGGATTATTAAAATGGGCTCATCACGAGCTGATGATGGTTGTTTACTTAATTATAAACCTTCTTAGGTAAAGCATCACCACTACACCATAGAAGAAAAATAGTAATGACAAGTAACTTACTCACCTTTATTTCTGTATCCATGAAGAGAATAGAATATATATATATATATATATATATATATATATAAAATTTTTATATCCATATCACATACACAGGGGGTCTGAGAATTTCTGTCGTAGATCTATAAATATAAATTATTTCAGTATAAAATTTAATATAAAATTGAGTATACATGTTTTACACTATAAATTAATTATACTACTTTTGACTGCATCCAAGTTTATGATTTAATTATTAATTAAGCAAATCAATTATTTCAGTAATAATGTGTATCTTTTAAAGAATTTCAAAGCTTCAAATTGAGAAAGGTGGGGTAGTATGTATGAAAAGTAATTAATATACAGTTGGTAACGTGGCATAAAAATAGTTAAATACACTTGTAATAAACATAGAAAAAGGAACATTCTTTGATTTATACCATTTATATAGTAGTATAATAAAGAAGAAGTTAGTACAAATTATTATTTAAATAAAGCTAATCTTCCTGTTAACAATATTCCTATAAGAATATATATATATATATATATATATATATATATATATATATATATATATAACGTAATAAACAACATGAATCATGAATAAATAACAAATGCCATAGAAATTATATCAGCTATTGATATAAGTAGTGTGATATTTAATCCAAAAAATTATTGTAATCGTAAAGGACGACATGCAGCCCCGCGTGTGTACTAGAATCAATTAATCTATTATTGTATTAAATACACTTATAGAGTTAATATTTGTAACTTCGTTCTATATGTGTAATCTTTACATAGTTTTTTTCTCAGTTTATTATAAATTATGTAATAATATGGTAGACCACAGCCGTACGTGCCACCTTCCGTCCTTTACTTATCAATACAGTATACGAAATGTTACATAACCCACATTTCGTATACTGTATTGATAAGTAAAAGACGGAAGGTGGCACGTACCCTGTATCAATTTCCCAACGTGATGTATCCTATTTTAGTTTTAAATATGACAGATTGAATAACGTATGATAAAAGGTATAAAAACTAAAAGTTTATATATAAAATGGAAACATTAAATTACTAAGAAATAACTGTGAAATCTGTTTACAAATTTAAACGCAACAATACAAACAGCATAACTTTCGTCACGAGAACTTTATCACTGTTTAAGATTACAATCTTGAAATTAATTAACAAGTTGAAACCTATTGCGAATTAACACACAAAAGAAGAATTGGCCGCGCCAGAACTGTTGTTACGATGGAGTACTGCAGCCGTGAATAATTTACATCTCGCAGGGCTAACTTAACTTCAACTCAAGACAGTTAGAAATTCCCAAAGCATCGATTAGTTCAATTATTAAGGGAGTAGGTCATACATATTACCTGCCATGATTAATTCACGCCCTCAATGGCGACAATCAATTAAAACTGCAGGCAGTCTATCTGTTTCAATTTACTTTGACATTTATGTTAGTGATTGCATTTCAGGGTGTTTTATAATAAAAGGCCGCATCTTACAACACAATAAGGTTCCGTATCATGTCTCGAATACGAAATCGAAGATAGAAACCGTCAACTGTAATATATTGATTATAATGATATTAATAATTTATTTAACACATAGACATACACTAAAATAAAATAATATTTTACATCTTCAGAAACCCCTTCTGTAAATGGCGAATCTTCGAAAATGTCGTTCGAGGATTCCAGCTGAAAATCTATCCCAAAAACCCATAGTGAGATTAACGAAACTGCTTCTACTTTTTTTGCGGGGTGTACAAGCCGTCGCTCCAGGAAAAACCGGAGGGGTGTGCACCGAGAAATAAATTTATTTTGAAATAATGGAGCATTTTATGATAAATTGCGCGGATGACTATACATTATACTACTGTACTTAAGCATTATCAAATTGTATTTATCAAAACTTGAAATATGAAACTACAATCTCTTGGAGGAATTTCTTTTGAATTTTTATTACAAATCCGAGTAAATATATACTTTTCTGAAGCAAATATTGACTACTTTTGCATATTTAACTATTTCGAGACAAAAAAATAACATTTTCGTCCTAACAAAGTATCAAATCATCCTTAGACTTGTGAAATATCCAAAAATATTTTCAGAAAATTATAAACTGTTGACTAGAAAAGTCCGCGCGATTAGGTCAATATTGAACCGTATTTCCGTCTTCCGAGATTCGCCTTAAGTCCATATACAGTTTTAGGTTGTAAATGGTAAACAGTGGTTTGTAAAGTGGACGAAACTAGGGAAACTGTAAATTAAATCAATTTAAAATATATTGTCATTCCAAATGTATTTATATACAGGTTGAGGACAAAATGACGTATTTCCTTTTCAGTACGTAGTACTCGAACGTTCGCAGTCTGAGAAAAATAGTAACAAATATCCGTACCTTCAATTACCAAGACAACAACAACAGGTACAGTTGAAAATTAAACTAGTTTTCTTGAAGACACATGACATTTTTTTATATAAATTTACGTTTCTTTTATTGTTTCCAATAGAAATAGTGCAACAATTACTTGATTACCTTTTTATTTTATTTTATAAAATCTCATGTTTAATATCAAGTTGCTAAGAAAACAGATTTATCATGCATCAATGATTGATTATATTTTTGAATTATCCACAACCACGATGTGTCTAATACCCTTAGCATTTTGTGTGACATATTAAGAAATTGAAGGCACGGATGATTTAATTTAATTAATATAATTCGTCACCCATTCGACCTATGTGGCTAGACCACCTCCATTACAGTTTACACATTAGGTGGCCTCCGTATGTGATTTTAGTTTTCCTCTGAAAGTCTTCATTATTAGTATCCTTTTGTAGGGGTACCTCAAGCATTGATCTTTCCATTTGTGTTGGAATATTTTCAAAGTTAGGGTATCCGCTCCGTATGCGAGGACAGGTAAAATGCATTGATGACACACTTTGCCTTTCAGACACATCGTGGATTTTGCTTTTAATGATATAATTGAGCTTTCCATACGCTTTCCAAGCGTTTGATTCTTCTGAGTAGTTCACATGAATATGTCTGAATATATAATCATCTGCTTTAATTTTCCTAGGTTGTTGACTATGAGGACTATTTCATTCGCAAATCGAGGTTGATTGGATTTTGACCGTCTATAGTAATGCCTATTGTGTCGCATTCAAGTTTACTCAGTGCATATTCCAAGACGTTTAATAATGGGTTTGGAGACATGGTGTTCTTCTATCCACTCCTCGACCTGATTTAATGGGGTTCGTCTTATCGTGTAATTTTACTAACTTTGTAGCCGTTTTATAGATGTTATATATACGTTTTGAGTACCTGTGATCAGTGAAACATTTTTTCATAGCCTCCATGATAGTATTTAACTCAACTTTGTTTTTGTGTCCTATTAGGTGGAAATCTTCAAAAGACTCCCATGTCTAGGTGATATGCATGGGTAGTGTTAGATTCACCCCGCATTCTGGCCGGGTTGCTAACCGACTAAAACCAACCTCACGTTCTATCACTCGGGGGTTTACTCGCTTCAGAGGCACTCTGAGCCCCTCGCGTCGTCTGGCGTCAGTCTGAACTTCCGCCCCATGATGTTGGTCAGCATTAGTTTGTCCAGTCTAGCTGGGGTGGCTACCGTCTCCTCACAAGTATGTTTGTAATATTGCAACGTTCCAGGAGGAGCCGAGGATTCCTGTGGAAAGCCCCCCGTGACTTGGAATCTGTTACTTCCTGTGGAGCCTTAGAACCGGTGATCTACCAGACACTCCTTCCATGATGTTCTGGGTTTCAGTTGGCATCCCTCTTTTCCCCAGTGCTGCCATGAAGGTCACCCATGGCAGTGTGTTGAATTCGTTGGTCACATCCAGGGTCACCATGTGCCTTCTAGTGCGCCACGTTCTCTCGTTTGCCTGTTTTTCCATATCACGGACAACCAATTGTATCATTAGTCGATCTGCCTCCTCTAATGCCAAATTGCCTTGCGTGAAGCCCACCCTTGCGCTCCAGAGCTTCCACTATGCGGTCCTATTATTATCCAGACATATAGAACGGTATGACCTTGGGTTCTCTGTTGGTTTTCCCGGCTTGGGAATTAGTACACGACGTGCTGACTTCCAGCGCCTGTCTCCAGGCACTTGTTCGCTATTCCTTTTATCTAGAGATGACGGTGCGACCATTTCGTTATTTCGCCTATACGGGCCGGTAGCCTCCTTATTTTGTAGTGGCAGTAGTACCTGTGGGGCCTCTTTCACTTCCTAGTTGGTTAACAGCTGGTGTTGTTGTGTTGTCGGGGGTGTCTCTCCCAACCGGTGCTGGCAGGGCAGTGAGCACGGCTAGGTGGCGTTCCCCTCCCCCGTTCAGCCATCAGGATCGGTGGATATCTCACGCCGGCAGTTAGTAATCCGGCTGTCGGGATTCCTCTGACATGGTGAGGGGCCACCGTCTCGGCCAGACAAGCGGAGAAGGAAGCAGTGCGAAATAGATTTCCCTCGTCCTCTTCGCGCCTATCCGACCAGGCTTGAAGTGAAGCGGTTTTTTAAATAGGAGAAGAAAAGTGGGGTGACTTCTAGCCCACGATACCTAATAGCGTTCGGGAGGGAAAGATCCAAAATGTCTAAAGAGTTGGCCAAGAGAGGCCGATGGTTCAAAGGTGTGAATCTGACTCTAGTAGGGAGACTCATTCACGGAATTAGTTCTGTTGAGCCCCAAAACGTTATAGCAATACGACGGCATTATTGTCCCTACAATGTATTCGGTCATAGTAGGCCTCCACGACAAGGCGTGTTCCTTCGTGGGACACAACCTGCATTGCCTCCGCAATGTATGTTGCTAGTTTCCGGTCCCGCTCCTTCTCCGTTGGGCACAGTAGGTTGTGGGTCGTCCTACATCTGGCAATGTATGCGTATGTCGGACTTAGGGCTCCTACACAGTTTGTGATTCTTCCCCGTTACCCTAACTAGGGCATCTATAACTTCCTCTCTAGTGGTGAACTGAATCATCACCTCGAGATGTATGACCGCGCCTGCCTTCCTCACGACTGCTGTCGCCCCTTGGACTTTGTTTTTAGGTCTACTTGGGTATTCTTCCACACTACTATACGATATACCCACACCCCCGGGTTTGAGCCCCTGCTCCGGAAGGTCCCACGCCTTCTCCTTGCCTTTCCCATCTCCCCCCTCCCCATGATTATGTTATCAGCGTCGCCCAGCCTCACCGTATCGGGTTCTCTAGAAGCACTGATGGCCGTGCTCTCAGACGTTGTAGTGCTGCGATATCTTAGTTTAGGTCACATGTCATCGCCAAGAGCCCTTGCTTGATCGTAAGACCCTGCTCTATTGCTCCCTCATCGTATACAGTGGGCATTCCCGCAGCTTCCCTTTGGGAGGCTTCTAGGGCGGCCGTCCTCAAATCCTCCTCCTGTTGCTCCAACGTAGAATTGGTAATGCGTTCATCAGTTCCCTATTAATATGTAGTATATCAGCACCTTCACCTCCGTCAGTCCTTGTTTTACCGGTGCGTGCACATTGCTGTGAGAGGCCCCATGCGCTTAAACTTGTCCTGCTCACAGCTTTCCACTTCAGACTCCTAAGATTCTTGGGCCTTACGCTTGCTGGAACTACTCCTCCTGGGAATAGGGAACCTGGCAATAGTGCACTCATGTTAACAGGTATCGTTCGTTGTGATGTGCTTCCAACTACTCGTTAATGGTTGCCTCCGAGGGTGTCAAAAAATGGCTGGTAACTTCTTTTGGGCTCTCCATTCTCCATTCGGCCGGCAGGAGAGTCATGGTGATCCCTAGTTAGGGGTGACGCGCATCCCCCGTCTGAACCTTTTGTTAACCATAATCTAGTCTAGCTGGGACAGCTTAGCGCGCTGGTTAAGGCATCGGACTACTGCGCTGTAGATCGTGAGTTCAAATCTCACACAAAACGAAATTATTTTGATTTCTGACAGCCCTCCTCTATGGTCTTGCAGTTACATTTGCTTAGTTCCAGTTCAGCTTTTACTCGGTCACCAGAGCCTCTTATCTAGCGGCAGAGTTTTATATTTGGATTAGCGTAAGACCATAAAATAATATAATAATTTTGCTTTCTCTGCTTATACCACTAAATAAAATCGGAGGAACCAAATGGGAACATTTCTTGTTAAATTCAATCTATATTTCGCCAATTCAATGGATATCTTTAATAGAGTTTATTGTAACAAGCAAAAAAAATCACCTTAGGGTTACACATAATTAAAATAATATACAGCACAGTACTTTTTGAGGTTTTAGCCTTGTATGTGGTATTGGTAATCTCATAAGCGAGCGATTGGCTAGTTTGAAACCAATGGCTTAAAGTTTGAATTATGTGGCCCGATTATGCGGCGCTAGTGTTATATTAATAAGATTTTCCAGCTATTTTCTATAATAATTGTTTGTAAACCAAGCGAGTTACTGACGTAGATGCAATCCACATTAAATGAGTTATCGATCGTGGTTCATTAAATTCTAATTAGCATTTTGACTCAATCATACAAAATAAAATTAATGTTGCATATCAGACATACTTGGATTTGGTTTCAATACTTTTAAGCATACTTTACCACCGGCATGCTAATATCAGAGGAAAAAGCAATAAATAAATATGTATATATAATATATATATTATATTTGTTACAAACCAGGTAAAATATTATATATACTTAGCAAACAATTATTAACAAACTTGAACGTTGAATATTTAATTGTTTCGATAAAACAGAAGGAACAGTATTATTATCCCAGCAGGAACTATTTCCAGCAAACGAAATCAAAACATTAACTTTTCTACATTTCATATTTCCGCATCGTCTTTTCCACTTCTCGGTATTAAATTGAATTTATGATATTCCGGTGCGGCTAGCCGCGTGTCTTGGGGATCGATAAAGATTATATTTTCCTTGGCAAGTCAGAAAGGATTACACACATAAGCAATCAGGCACTCTACACGGAGCTGAGTTAAAATGGCATGATAGAATAAAAAGACTTTCGTATCGAGGGGGCTGACGCTGCAGTGACTGCGGTGTCGAACAGGGGTAAATATGGTCAGAGCAGTTTATATTAAGGAGCGCGGGCGGGTGAAGCGAAATCAATACGGAGGTAATGCAACATAAATATTTATGTGTCTGCAGACCGACAATTGACAATGGGTACTAAATGATTCATGAAATTGAAAGTGAAAGTGAATGATATTGTATACTTAATTAATTGCAACAAGATCGTAAATGGTTCAATTTTAACTCTTATTACGAAGAACCAATCAATATAAAGGGACCGTATTGCAATTAATTAAAAAATTAAAAAATTAATTAAAAAAATTTAAAATGTTGACAAAATAATACGTTCAAGTGTAGGTAGTAAGTAGTAATTTCTATCGATCTATTTACGTATTTATTTATGACTAACCCTTTTTACCGGGTAGGTATAAGTACATTTATCTTGTTTGTATGTATATTTCTCTCCATATTTTACTGCCCCATTTTTCGAATTCTTCTACTATTATGTCCTCCCATGTTTTTCGGTCTACCTCTATATTTCTAATGATATCTATATTAGTGCAGTCGAATTAGTTTCATATAGCATGAAAACAAATTTCTACTTGATATTTTATTGCACATTAATGTCGCGAAGGGTCACTAAAATGATAATATCGAAAAACTAACGCCAAAGAAGTTGTGCTAATTTATCACTATAAATTGCAATAAAGTAATTTTTTGCTTTTTGCACTAAATATTAAAATATAGACATCTGGCAGGGGCAACAGTTAAGTCTTGGTTTCCTAGGAAGCGGTGTCGACAAAAGCGGTCGTATTTCACGTCATTTTGACGTCACACATTTCTTTTATGTATATTTAAATAAATCTCGTAATCCAGTGAGCGGTATACTTCAAAGTATTGAGAAAATGTCATGAATTACACTGGAATCTGGTGATTTATTCAATTACATGTACTTAAAACGTATATTGTAATGTGTAAATGACGTCAAAAACGGCCGTATTTATCGATACCGCTTGCTAGGAAACCAAGGCTTTAATGGGTATTGTAGGCAATTAAATTACATATAATTTAAGCTTAGTTTTGTTAAATTTCGATCAATTGTTATTGAGAAAATAAATGAGAAACATGAAAAAGTACATTTTCAAAAATGTTGCAGTATTATTGATAGAACAGTTAAATCGTAATAAAAATTCATGGAAAAGTAGGGCATCCGAATGCCAAATGTGTATGCAAAATTTCATATTATGATGTATGGCATCATATACTTTTACCGTATTGAATATCTTAGTTTTCTTTTACTAAACATGGAATAATATCTAATAGTTTATTAAAAACGTTAATCTCGCTGATTTTTAATTAGCCCAAAGAAACATAGGAATATAATAAAATAATAATAATAATAAAAGTAAATTTCGAAATTGTTAAAATGTCGTTTGACGTTTGTCGTTTAAAGTCGTTTGATATGTCAATTACACTGGGAATCAAATAAACGAAGTATAAACAGAAGGAAAATCTTTCTAATGAAGTAATTTATTATCATTAATTGCAATAATAAACAGCGCGCCTGTATACGGTGCCGTACCACCATGGATAGGATAGAAATATTCAAATATACTACGGGCCGCGGTTTTAATGTAGTGATCAATTTGATTGAACTATTAAATAAAATTTTTTTTGTTTAAGTACTACCTTACGCCAAAATACGGTAGATAGGCATTCGATTAAATAAATAAAATTTCATTTATATGGGTGTTATCAAATAATCTACGTTGTAAGACTAATTAGTAATTTGAACTTGTCTTAAAAACACACAATTTCAAAAGCAGTTTTTGAATAGCAAATTTAAATCGTATATTTTGAAATTACTAAAATGTTTCTTAAAATACGTACACACACTACAACCGCTATTGATTGATATCATAATAGTGGTTTCAATGAGTACACAGTGCTCTAAGCATATCAAATATCTCATTCGAATCTCAAATACCACACAAGTTTCACTTAATAAATTGAATATGAGTAAAATATATTAAATCCACATTCTAATGATATGTTTCTGGAATATTATATATCGTTTCTCAAATTAAGTTTTTTTTCTTTAATAATATTTTAAATTCATCCCTTATATACATTCTAAAGAAATAAATATAATCTGCGAAATATCATTTGCAGTTATATTTCCTCAGGGAGTTCTGATATGCTCGGCATCATGACTTGAACTAAATAATTCAATAAGGAAGCGTGATTTCCGGTTTCTTATTAGATTATATTTGCCGGAGGTATTTCAAAAGTCCACATCCTAAAAAGTATTATATTCTCTCATTGCTTATAGCAGAAACATGATAGCTAATGTACAAGTATGTACTTTATAAAGTGTAATGCTTACAGAGAAAACTAAATTAAATAATTATAAAATTTTGTATTTAATACCATTTTGTCTATTTAATATACAAATTATGATTTGATTGTTATGTTTTTTTTTAATGAAATATATTACTATTGCATTGTTGTTGCACTGGCAAATTAAAATTTATGTTGGAAAGTATAGCGCACGCGAATTTTCAAACAAATTAAAATTAAATTACAATTTTAAATATTTTGCATGGTTTATTTATAAAACAATTGTGCGTAATCCAATTTAAAACTTGTTATTCTACAAAAAATTTAATTACAATCTAACTAGAGATATTGTTTTCCAGGCAATTATTGCTATCAAGGTGAGATGTACCAAAATAAATACGCCATTATTAACCCACTACAACAAGATCAAGTCTGCTACTGGGTAATTGTCAGTCTAATAACACTACGATGGTCATTGTAATCAAATTCTAATTGATTCGTGTGATCATCAAAATAAAGTATATTAATTGGATTAAAGTTAATGAGGGCGATTGTCAATAAAAGTATTACATGTTAAAATGGTTTTATTACATTATCATACGATTTGTGATAACGTATTGTAATCTTGCAATTTTTATCTATTTTTTGGGTAAATCTTCTTTAGTAGGCCCCTGATGATTTTAAGACCATCTCTGGAAAAAAATTCCTTTACATTTTTGGAAACATTACTGCATATTTTTATTTACACGAGGCTATAATCTCTCGTAACTAGTATTATATAGTTAATTCTGCGAGTCGGTCGGAGGAAATTTTTATGTTTTCTGAGTTAGAAAACAAAAATTAAAGAAATTGTGTACAATATTCTTATTAATTAATTCAAGTATTTACTAATAATGCAAACAACTGTATATCTGACAAGGATTCTAATCATGTAAAACATTTTGAAAATTATTTTTACGATAATCCTCTTAGTCTTAGTCCTACGACAAATAAAATTTATTTTTTTAACGTAAGAACGGTTAATATACTTTTTCCAACGATTTTATATGACGCTATGACAAAAAATAGCAATTCTTCTAAATATGAGACCGCAGCGTTTTCCAAGTCGTCGATAAAAAGCGACGCCTTCTCAAGTATTTTCTGACTTTTTTCAGATGTCATATGGGGACGAGTCGGGATTGTAAGGCCCAATTCACACATAATCGGCGTCGGGCGAGGCGCAGGCGCGACGTCGCACAGGCGATTGTGATGTCCATATACAGTGAAGGGGTGGACATTGCACATTATGTTTACATAGAGGCGGCGTGGAAGAGTTATGCTTCTCGCCTCTTCGCCTACCGTGTCTTAGGCGAAGAGGCGAAGACGCGGTTCCGGCGCTGCGAGAGGCACGACGCTTCAAGCCCACTTGCTGTAATCTCACTTAGGTGACGAGGCGTGGGCATTTGCCTCGTTCCTCTCGCCGCGCCGGCACCGCTTATTCGCCTCTTCGCCTACTAAGACACGGTAGGCGAAGTGCCTAAACTCTTCCACGCCGTCTCTATGTAATCATAAGGTGCAATATTCACCTTTTCACTGCATATGGACATCACAATCGCCTGTGCGACGTCGCTCCTGCGCCTCGCCTACACCGCGCCTGCGCCCGACGCCGCTTATGTGTGAATTGGGCCTGAGGTGTATATTTTAATTCCTTAAAGCGGAATTTATTACTTCTTGGACAATTCGTGCTGTATGCAGTTGTCGTACGGAAACGGACTGTTCTGACCATAATCGCGGGGTATTTTGTCTTATATTGTAATGTCTTTGTAGATATTTTCCGCTATTGTAGTATCTTTTCGGCATCTACTCAACTAAGGGCATCCCCTCAGCCATCACTTTTCAAGCAAAAAATTGCGCCCTTCCGAGTGCTGGAGAGCTCTTGTGAAACCATTGCACGGATTCTTGTTTCGTATTAAGATCCCAGTGGTGTACCCAGGTCTCAACCCCCTTATATCCCCGTAGATATCCTATAGGCTACTGCCTTCTTTCGATAAAAAAAATCAATGATGCTTCTGTGTTCAATGTTCATTTGCACCTCTTTGAACCGATATAACAATGACAAATACTAAGCGAGTGTAACCATATTTGGAAATGACACTATTACATATCATATAAACTTTCTTTCCTATTCGTTTCCTCTTTTACCCGATGAGATGTCGAGATTGATTTGTTTCGGGTTTTCCCTATCCATATTGTTTTTAGAAATTGATCCACTCTTTCGTATCCGCTTCTTCTCATTTTTTCCTTTTGTTTTTGAGCATATTTGTAATTGCACCGTTCCAAATTTCCTGTTGCCATCCTCTTGTCCTCTTTCCACTTGCCCTTGCTTCCCACGCCTTATTTACTTACCTTGTATTGCTTATCCTATTAATATGTCCGAACCATGGCAGAAGAAGATAGAAAGGGGTCAATTTGACCATTGTACGACGTACACTCCGCAGTCCCTTCATATTTATTCCCCGAGTTGGTTCTGAGGGTCTTCATTACCGTTTTTCGTGGACGCCATTTTGTCTTTTTTGTGTCTGCTCTGGTCTCGACTGCATACGTGATAATCGGTAGCTATAAGCCTATAAATAAACACAGGTCTTATATACGCACTTTGTTCTCTTTTTTCATATATTTGTGTCATCATACTATGTCACGAAGAAACCCCGAAATCCTCGACGCTTTATTTATTTGGGATTGAGCAAGCATCATTGCATACGTCTCCTTTACTGGATACCCATAATAGCGAAAGCGCATTACTTGTTCTTTGGGGCTGCCTTCGATAGAAAGTTTGCATTTGATATCCATAGCAAAGAAAAAACAATGTTGTTTTTTAGTATTTGCTATGTATATTTGCATGTTGAATTATTTTGCATTTGTGTTGAATGCAAGGACCGATCGTCTTCATCTTCCGCCATGATTACTGCATCATCCTCGTATCAAATTATACTGACTCTTTGTTGCCCATCCTGTATCCAATATTCATGGTCTTCATATCTTCAATAATCTCATCCATGGTAGTGTTGGGCTCAGACTGTCCCCTAGTCTGATCGCCTCGCTGACTGGTATTTTCTCACGCGTCTTTTATTTACGCTGAGCTTTGTTCTGTTCTCTGTATTCAGGACTTTGATTAGTTCGATGATTTTTGGGGTACACACCTTTTGTTTTCAGAATATCCTTAGCGTCATGCAATTTTATTCTGTCGAATGCTTGCGTAAGGTCTAAACATACGAAAGCTGGTATGTTTTGTTGGATACTTTTTTCTGATATTTGTCGTAATTGCCATCCTTATTTGTTCCACAATTTCATCTGCGAGGATATTGGTGAAGAGTTTCATGGATTTATTGAGTAGAAAAATTTCTCGATAATTTTTAGGGTCGCTATTGGTCCTTTTTTGCACAGGGGAATGGTAATACTAGATTTCTACTGTTCGGGGATTGTGACAGAGTCCTTCTGAAAGAGAGATGTTACTTTTTTAACATCTTTACCCCTCCATTATTTTATCATTTCATTCGATATGGCATCGGACCTCGGCGATTTACTGTTTTTATGTGTCGACATAGATTTCTTCACCCTATGTTCACCTACCTATACTATCTTTCTCCTATTCTTCCGTGTCCTGCTGTTGGGTTTGGAACTATATACAGAAAAGAGTATGGAGCATAATAAAAATAGGAAGAAACCAATTAATAAACTAATTCAAGGAAAGTCCATACCCGACGCAACATGGATAACATGTCTATGTAGACAAACTACAGACGTGCGAGTTTTTCTACTTGGACTTTTAAAGTGATTTATCCATGTTGCTGTGGGTATTAACACGTCCTGATAAATTTTGACGCAGTTTGACATGTTTTGACACATTTTGACACGTTTAGACACATTTTGACATATGTTGACACACTTTTATACATTTTAACACATTTATACACATATTTACACATTTCTACACATTTTGACACATTTTGAGACGCTTAAACCCATTTTGACATATGTTGACACAATTTTATACATTTTGACACATTTATACACATATTTACACATTTCTACACATGTTGAAACATTTTGAGACATTTTGAGACATTTTGACACATTTTGACACATGTGAAACATTTTGAGACATTTTGGCACCTTTTCTCACATTCTACCACTACCATTTTCCTACATATAGGGTGGAAACAAATGTAATGGCTGCGAAATATCTAAAATTCGACTAACCTAAGGAGTACTTAAGAACTTTTCTACATAGCAGGAGATATAAAAAAGTGATCGCAAACATCCATTAGTGGATACGCTCTGGAGGAATATATAAAAGTGTGTATGATCAACAACATGGTTAAGAAAATTGGAAATTGGTCATGAATAAAGTAGTAGATGTATATTGCCATGGAGGTCTATAACCATTAAAGTACTCCTTGCCTTTACATGGCGAATACAATAATGATCACTGATCAATCAACCGATACATACTGATCAGCCAACTATTGAGGACTGATTCACCGACTGATCTATACTGACATATAATGATACTCTTCCTGTTCTTCCCGCAGCTTATAAACTAAATGAATCTGTTGTCAGTGCGATGCGTGACGTCGCCGTTTGCGTCCTCCTGTATGGAAACGGCCACACTCGCTCAGCTGTCATTTGTCAATCAATTGCGCGACGAGCTAGGTTTCACCTATGACGACAGATTAATACATACAATATTCTAAATTTTCTTAATCCTATTTATATCTAAGTAACTGATTAGTTTCTTTGTGATAATACCGAAGAGAAAATAGGAGAAGTGGTAAGGTGGTAATTTGGATGTATCTTGTAAGATCTGGGATGCTCACACACATATATGCCTATAGCCTATATGGTTGAATGTAGTGAGACTAACCGGATGAGCATGTGATGGAAGGGTTGTGTAGTTCGAGGAAAGACAGGGATAGGTGACACTAGTCAGGGAGGTGTGGATGATATGTAGGAGTAGGACAGAGAGCGGATGAAGGAAGGATGTGATGTATGAAAGTGTGGACATATCTGAGGTATAGGTGGGTGAGAACTTGAAAGATCTGGAAACTGAGATTAAGAAAGTCAAGTGAGAATGAACGACAGCTCGTATAATCTGGGCAAAATGGAGTGTTAGAGTGGAGAGCTGATGCTACTAGCGGGGTCACAGATGGCAGATAGTAAACGGCCCCTGATATAGGGGTTAGCTGTGAATATAATAAATAAGTAGTCCCCGACCATACAGCAGCAACACTAACAGAAGTGGCGACTCCCTGGGAAACTTTAGTACATGAAATACTTCATAAATCCCATGACAGTGTTATGACATGGCGAGAATTGCCGCTATTAATTATTCATATCCCTGGACGACGAGAAGCAGTCTCGTATGTACTGAGTTAAGTTGGAGAAAATAGGCTTTCATGCAACTCAATTCCAGATTATTGTAAGCGGTGATGAAATATTCGTCTTGAACATCAAGAAACGTAAATTGGAGTATATTTGATGCGCCACAACAAATCTTTCACTTATCTATACAGAGATACAAGACGTGGGGATTGGTACGGCCAAAGCACCAAATTACTAATAAGAGCTACTACATCAAAAATTAAAATTGCCATAATGGTCGTCAACCTCCGATAGGAGACGACACCAGGAGAAGAAAAACCGGCGATAAATTCCGATCGGATTGAGGAGAGGGAGACAAGTATGGATCGCGCAAGAGTAAATCGCGTACGTATTATCTAATAAGGGTCGTGAGACGTGGTGACACCTGGGCAAAATGTGTAAGTAAGGTGAGTGAATGGTTAAAGGCAGATGGGAAAGACGTGGAAATCTGCAAAAGGCATGGTCAAACAGTGTGTATCGAATAAAGATTATTATACATAATAAATATATTTTTTGGTACAAGTTACAGTATATAAACACAATTTATTGTTTTCGTGTGTCGGTAATTGTATCCCGACAAATGGTACCTACTACCCGGACCAGGATTCGAACTCGGGCCGCCCGTTCTTTAAACGGGGGTGCTAACCACAACAAAAATCGGGGTGTGTTTTTAATAGCTTCTTTTATTTCTAGCGGCGTCTATCGCCAATAACGACGTTTGTTGCATCAGTAGAAGGGTTACAGGTAAGAGAAGAATAATTTTTAATAATTATATTATTTTTATTATTAGGAATATTAGTAACATCAAAGCAGATTTCATAGACCTTTGCTATACGTATATGGTCGTTATGCGGAAATACTTGTTATCCGAAAGCACTATACACAAGCTCCCGTTTTATACATTATTAAATATCCTGTAATAGAATAATGCTGCATTTCCATCCAAAAATATTATGAATGCGTTTAGATAATGTGAAATATAGCCACTAAAGGTGGTTTTACGCTAGTGTAAAATAAGAAATAAGTCAGGATAAATTAGAGGAAACAAGGTTTATTCCAGATTAAGAATACGAAAAAATTACTTTATTATTGTTACAAATTTTGTAATCTTAAAGAAAAATGGATGTGACTACTGCACAATACTCAAACATACCAAAATATTTTTTAAAGCACTATAATAATAATTTAGACAAGAAATAACAATGTGGACGTGATTGTGCTAGCAATTTCAATGCGGATGCCCAATAGAGTAACAACTCTAGCTATATAATCTACTTTACTGCCCCGGTAAGGACTATCTGGATTACACCTGGCAGACTAGGTAGCTAGTAAAAGACAACAAGTAGAGGACGGATAGATGTTATAGAGAATGATTAAAATACTCGGCTATATGGTTGTACTTTACATATTGTTTGCACAATTTGCGTTTACTATTGTGAGACTTTTGCATGGGATATCATGCAAATTATACATAAGCAACGTTTGGAAGGTGGCGCATGCGGCGGTGGTGTACGAACTAACAAATTATCACATTATATAAATAAACCGTAACCAAATATAACAAGAATCATTGAATTCATGTTAAAAACGCCTATACAAACGAAATTACACATAATAATTCAATAAGTGTTCACTAAAACCAGATAAAACACAAACGAATAGAAACATAAACAAAGTATAAGGTATAAGATTTCAATTCACATATGGCCCTGTAGTTCAACCTTTTCTATATTAAATTATTATTATTCATTGCCGTATATTATTATTAAGTTAATATTAATGTAACATATTTCTTTAATGTAATAATTCGTGATGCTTAGAGCTATAGATATATATATATATATATATATATATATATATATATATATATATATGTTTTATAAACCATTGTACAAAGGCAGGATATTAGTTACAATATTAATGTGCTAAGCTATTATAATTTATTTTGATCTGCTTTCATATGACATTGTCATTATTTATTGAAACCTTGCATTATATGCAGATACACATTGCAAACATATGCAAAGTGACGTTTGTATGAAAGATATTCGTATTTTCATGAAGCATTTAATATTTTAGTATATGGTTGTCATATTTCACGGCAAATTGGCCTAGAAAACAAAGTAAATATTGCATTACTCAGGAAAGATACTCATAATATATTGCTATATAATAATAATAATAGTTATAATAAAATAAGGAACTAAATACGTTCCAAAATTAAAATGACAGCAATGAATACATAAGCTGTCTCTGTTTTGACATTCAGCTTCGGATTCGTAGATTGCCTAAGATATAAAAAATAGACCGAAAATCCCAAACGCTTTTCATGATGGGAGGAATACATCATCCAAACGCTGATGTTAAAATACTATACATTAAAGCGAGAAATTGTGGATGTGTATTGATAGAATTCGAATCTGTTTATGATGTGGCTATTGCTGATGTAAGCAACTATATTATGCTGGAAAAGGATCAGTTCTGCAGGGCAGTAAAAACACACGATACAAACAAACTGAAGTACTCTATTTAGAAAGAATCCTCAATAATTCAAAACAACAAAATATCTAAGACAAGAAACTCCAAGAGCTTAACAAACAACACTTAAGAAATAATATTCAACATGAAAAGATTCAAAAGTTGAACAAAACAAACCACTTCACGGGCGAAACCTCGATAAACCAGCTATCAATAAAGAAGCGTGTGCTATGGCTACGAAGCTCTGGTTTAAAAGATGAGACTGGAAAGCCTCAAGTTTAGGCACTCAAGGCTACTACTATTTTCAGAAAAACAGCTTAAGGCAAGTGCAGATTATGCAATAAAGCAGAAGAATATATCAGTCATCTTATGGCTGGATGTCTGATACTTGCTCCAAGTGAATATACTCACAGGCATAGTAAGGTCGCAAGTTACATCCATTGGACTATGTGCAAGGAAATTGGGCTTACAGATTGCTGACAAATACTACGAAAATGTTCCATAGAAAAATATCGACCACAATAATATAATTATAATGTGGGACTTTCCAATAACTGACCAGGCTTAACGCTAATGTACCGAACATTGTAGTGCATGAAAAGCGAACAAATACATGTTTACTTATTGATACCTACATGCCAGATGACTCTAATATCCATATAACATAAGCAGAAGAAATAAGCATATATAAGGATCTGGAGATTGAAGTCTATAGAATCTGGAATGCGAAGGTCAGAGTAGTACCAGTAGTGGTGGATGCGCTCGGTACTGGAAAACTTGGATTTGAAGACTACCTACAATTAATACCTGGCCAGGCAACACTACAAGAAGTTCAAAACATTGCAATATTGGGAATAGCCCACATCTTGCGTAAGGTGTTGGGGTATATACCTTTAAATTTGTGTTAGCTTTACCCTTACCGCGACTAGCGAAAAGCCAGAAAGATAAGAAACTATTGATAACTTTTGAATCCTGAACTGACCAGCGTAACAGCAGAAGAGAAGAAACTCTACTTGGCTAGCCCCGTAAGGATGATCAGGGGTACTTATACCATACAAGATGATAATAATAATGCTATTTATATAATACATCATCATCATCACGCAGCCATTTGTGTCCACTGCAGGATATAAGCCTCTTTTAAATTTGTCCATTTGTTTCGGGTCTGGGCTACGTTCATCCAGTTTCCCGCGAAACGCTTCAAGTCGTCCGTCCATCGAGTTGGTGGTCTACCTCTACTACGTTTATCCGCTCGTGGTCGCCATTCCTGGAGTCTTTTTGTCCAGCGGCCGTCTTGGAATCTAGCCAGGTGTCCTGCCCATCTCCACTTTAGTCTGGCGACTCGTCGCAAACTCCACTTTGTCGGCGAATGTGGAAGTTTGAGATCTTGTCGCGTAGTGTAACTCCTAGCATTGCCCGTTTCATATTTATCTGTGTTACCTTTAGTTTTACGGTTGAGGCTTTAGTTAGCGTTAATGTTTCTGCGCGTTCTGTACGTTAATACTGGCAGAATACATTTGTCGAAAACAACGACTTGTCTCGTCCGATTCTTATTTCATGACCTAGGTATTTTTATGCATCAACTTGTTCTATTTCTGTATTCTGCGCTGTTATATTTCCACTGAGGACGAGGTTTGTCATGAGTTTTGTTTTAGTCATGTTCATCTTAAGACCTACTTCGTCAGATGCATGTTTTATCTCACTGACCATGGTCTTGGTTTCATCAATATTGTCATATACTAGTACTATGTCATCTGCAAATCTCAAGTGACACAGCTTTTCTCCATCCATGATGACTCCGTAGTTATGCCAGGAACAGTGTTTAAAGGCACATTCGAGAACGGCAGTAAATAGTTTCGGAGAAATAGTATCGACTTGTCTGACTCCCCTCTCATTTCTAAATGTATCTGCCTCTTCATGTAATTTAACGCTTGCAGTAGCATTTGTGTAAATAAGTTGGATTATTTTTGCGTATAGATAGTCAATTCTGCATTGTTTCAAAGCTGCTAAAATCGCGTGCAGCTCGACGGTATCGAAAGCTTTTTCGAAGTCGATGAATGTTAGGATCAGAGGACTATTGTATTCAATGCACTTTTCTATTAACGTTTTAATTGCTTGAAGATGGTCGTTTGTACCATACCCCGTTCTGAAACCAGCTTGCTCTTTGGGCTGATAAAAGTCGAATTTGTGTGTTAGCCTTATTGTTATTATTTTTGTAAAAAGCTTATACATGTGTGGTAAAAGGCTAATAGGCCGTAGTTTCCAAGTGCAGTTATATCTCCCTTCTTGTGTAGTAGGATGATTATTGCGTTGATACAAATGCTGGGTATAGTACCCTTTTATAGACATGCATTGAATAGTGATATTAATGTTCTTAAGAAAGCTTCTCCCCCTAACTTAACTGCGTTTATGACTATCTTATCTTCCCCGGGGATTGGTTGTTTTTCATTCCCTTTAGTGCGTGTTGGATTTCATCTAAGGTTATGACTGGCAGTTCTTCGGAGCCTTGATTTATGACCCTTTTGTTTTTGTTTTGTTCTTGTATGTTCTAATCTACATGTTCTGGTCTGTGAGTTTTATATAGAAGTGTGTAAAACTCATGTGTAATTTGTAGAAGTTCGTCTCTATTTGTGGTTATTTGACCCGTTCTATTTTTTAGTTTGAATATTTCGGATTTATCATATGATAGGTGTTTCCTTAGTACCTTCATACAGCCGTTTTCTTCTGTCGTTCTTTTTGTTGCTTCTATGTTATATCTTCGTATATCTTTCCTCATTGCTTTCGAAATTTCTCTGTTTAGGTCTCTCAGTTTTTCTGAGTTTGCCTCTTCTATGTTTCTTAGTTTACGTCTCGTTGCTATTAGTTTTTTTGTGTTGTTGCTTTGGTGTGTTTTGTTGGGCAGTATGTTTTCCTGGCGTTTTCCATGGTTTCTAATATTTTATTGTTTATTTCTTCGACAGTTTTATTAATCGGATCAAAATGTTCTAGATCAGCCGTTATAAGTTCCTTGTATTTATCAACATCCTCTGGGGGCGCCCAACCAGCATTTATTTCTTTCTTTATCATTGTGTTTCCTTGCTTAGATTTATCTGAATTTTCGCTCTGACTAGTCTGTGGTCGCTTCCAGTTGAGAAGTTATTCGATAGGGTTAAGTCTCGGATTATGTGTTTTTTGTCCGTGATTATGAAATCTATTTCATTTTTTGTTTTCCCATTTGGGCTGACCCACGTCCACTTACGATGTTCTTTTTTATAGTAAAAACTATTCATCAAGTACAAGCTGTTTTGTGCCAAAAAGTTTTCCCCTTTCGTTTCTTTCCCCTGTTCCATGGTTTCCAATTATCGTCTCGGTTGTGTCTTGTATTTTGCCGACTTTTGCGTTAAAGTCACCGGTTAGAATGGTATAATAACTGTGTGTCTGTGTTACAGCATGTGTTATGTAAGACATTCTACTACTTCATCTTCGTGGCTAGACGTTGGCGCATAGGCTTGGATAAGTTTGATACTGTATCTTGCTGTAGCTTTAATATCAAGCAGGTTAACTCTAGATAAAAAACTTTTTAATGAAATTATATTTTGTGCATGTCTTTTGTGTACAAGAAAACCGACTCCTCCTATTGATGTATCGGTATCTCCAAGGTGGTAAAAAATATTTCCTGATTTCAGAGTTGTCAGTTTTTCTGCTCGCCTTCGCCCTCGCATAGACCTACCACGCCCCATTTTATTTTACTGAGCTGATCTTCAATCTCGATTATCTTGTCTTCACTCGATCGGGTTCTTGCATTATATGTAGCGATGTTTAGTTTGTGAGTATTATCTTTATATTGGTTTAGTTTTGAATTTGTCAATTTATTATCTCCTCCAGAATCCTTGAGACGGGCTTAGTAATCAGTGTGAGATTTTGGCTTCTTCGCCCTGCTCATTTGGGGTAATATCGTGTTTATAGCTGACATTTCATAATTTAGAAGGTTTTTGGCATTTAAACGCCACGCATGCTAAGAGACTCTACTTTTCATCATATCTGGCTACCCTTATTCAGTTTAGTCTACAGGTCAGTGTAGTTTACCGGGATGAGGCACTAGGAGCCATAAGTGAGAGTTGCGCACCCTGCGAGGACCAGTTTTGCAGAAACCATCTCCTGCCTATGGCACTCGATGTGACCGTCCTGTTAAAAGGTGCTACCTCTGCAACATATCCCTACATCTCCTTATATATAACTTATTTATTTTCACTTAGTTATAAATAAATAAAAACTTCCATCTTTATACGGCTATCCACCCAAGAGCGTTCTGTCGGGACATAGGGCTTCATCCATGCACAGCTTGGTTATATGGATTTAGCATCCAGTTGTGTGCTATTATCTTGTTGCCATCGGACCACCGGATTGGTGGCCTACCTCTGCTTCGTTTGACGGTATGGGGTCTCCATTTGTCAATGGCCCAACGGCCGTCGAGTCTGATGCTAGACGTGCGTGTTATTACATCGCAGACAACGGTCTTTCGTCTGATGTCGATTCATTTCTTACCCTGGATCGTACGGAAATACCCGTTCCTTGGCCTCTGTATTACCTGTAATTTCACTGCAGAGACGTTAGTCATAATCTTTGTCTTGATCGTGAATCTGCACTGTGGTGGGATGGCACCACCGCAGATCGCACAGTCTCCACCTCTTGAGGTTGGACCTGAAACAACCGCGTCCCGTCAGCACCTGGGCCAGGTGGAAGCCCATCTTTCCGTGATTCCGATCGCCCCGCGGCCGGACATCCGGGACGACCCTACGTGTCCAGCCCGGTCTATTACGAGCCCAAGGTATTTAACCTGCGGTTTGGGCACTACCTCAGCCCCTCCAATGTGAAACCGAACCTCCCTAATCTTCTATCTCCTTGTTAGCAGCACCGTCTCAGTCTTCTGCCTGGCCAGATCAAGATGGTTTTCCTGGAGCTACTACTCAATCATCTCCAGAGTTTTGTTCACTATGACCTCAAGCTGTTCTTCGGCGTGCACGGGCCACGAAAGCTAGGTCCTCAGCGTATCGGACGAGTTTTGTACTGCCGGCAGCGGTATGCCCAGCACACCATTATACATCATATTCCATGAGGTTAGCCCCCAGGCCGAGCCCTGTGGTACGCCGCAAGCCATCTTCCATACGTTCGACCGACCCTCCTGTTGGTCGCCCACCAGTAACAGTCTCTCCTGGAAATATGTATCAATTAGGCAGTATATACCCTTCTCCATCTTCATTTTATCAATAGCGATTCCGGATGATCGCCCACCGCGTTGAAGGTGTTACGGACATCTAGGGTTATCAGAGCTTCTACTACCACAACCACCTATCTCACGGCGTCATTGGTCGACCGGTCCCTCCGAAAGCCGTACTGATTCCCCGTAAGTATCATCCACTCCAACAGTTTTCTAACCTAGTCAAACATGCAGAGGCAATCGCTAGCTTTCCCGACTTTCGGATAAGGATCAGCCACGCCCTCTTCCACGATTTAGGGAATCGAGATAGATACTTACTACGGTTACCTCCTCTACCCTTATGGAGACTTGTCTCCACTTCTTTCCTCTTCGCCTCTTCTCGAACCCCGCCCTCTCACCCTCCGATACTGTTCAGCCCCTGCCTCTCGCGGTGTCGTGTTGGGCTTGCTGGCGAGCACCACCTTCCTCAAGTGTGGCTCATAGTAGATGACTCTTCTCCCTCGGTGTCCACGCATACCCCCCGTCACCTTCGTCCGCCCTCTCTTGTTCAGGCCATTTTCACCTCAGCCTCGAGAACTTGCTGATCTACATGCTGTGGCCCTTCTCCTGACACAGCGTGCATTTCCCAACTGGGTTTTGGCACCTGGTTCTGTAGTATCCCCTTCAGCGCAGCGATGGCACATTCCGCCCCTGTCGGGGCCTCTTCAGTTGGCCCTTCCATATGTAGCAAGAATTTACGTCTGTCTGAGGGTAGCCCTGCAGTGGAACATTCCTACTCTCATTAATCTTTTTCCACACAAGTCCTCAGCCAGAGCCTTAGTGTACGTAATGATTGGGCCTGGGTATCCCCATGGACCGGTCATAGCCCTCATACTCGGAATTCCAATGTATCTCTTCCCTGCTTGCTTTTCTCCGCTTCTTGCTCGTCCCCGATTGCTATCATACATTCCCTTTTGGTGTACTATCTGCCCCTGTAATTTAATTGGGGCTACTTTCCCGATGGCCTCTTTCAATTTGCACACGGCATTTTCCCTCCTCTCAGCTCTACCATCATATCTCCCGCCCCCGTTTTCACCATGTGGAAGATATCCTCGGTATCAACCTCTGTGACATTACTCAGTAGGCCTGAAGATTTATTTGGCTATTAGCACGATGCGTTCGATATTGTCGGCTATTAGAACGGGCAGTAAATAGTTTTGGGGAGATCATTTTTCCTCGCCGAATTCCTCTAGTGATTTTAAGAGTGATTATAAGCCTACACGATAATACCAATAAATTTAAAATCATTAGAGGAATTCATGTTGTTGGTAAATATAATAAATTAGCTTTATTAGTCTATTCGTGGCTGATCTAGACCAGCTTTTATAGCGGATATTTCGACTGTATCGAAAGCCTGTTGAGAGCCAGATGAGTTTAATCACTCGGTATTTACTACTCCCACACTTCCTTTGAAAATCTGTGAAATGTGATTCGCGAAATTTCGTCCACAATTGGACTCTCGCTCCCGAATATTGATTGCGAGATGGACTGTGCCTCCAACCACAAGGTCACTGAGATGGGTATATACATACAATAGTAATCATACAATGAATAAATATAAAATGCAATAAATATAATTTACCTGTTAATATATAAAATTTTATGTGTGTAAAACATTGTAAAATGATAATTACATTTATATGTAATCTCTACATATCAACCTTCATCATAAAATATAAATAAATGAATTCCAAAACTTCATTATTTATTAAATCTATATAATGTGTGATATATTTTCGTTGGATACAATGGAATGTTTTATTTGTGTTTAATTCATTCCCTTTATCATCCGTATTCAATTTCCAATTAAAACACGATCTAATTAAACAAAACAAATTTAATTAAAAATAAAAGTAATCAATTCAAATCCACCACTCTCTTGATGCGACAGAAATCTGGATGCGATTGTACTCGCAATTCCAATGCGGGGCCTATTATTGAAATTCAAGAAGGCATATCAAACCAATTAAAATCCTCATTTATATTGAAAGTGGTGCAGTTCCAATTGAATGTTCACCCTACATATATGCGTACGAGTGAAATGTATATGAGAATAAAAATATTTGTATAGTATCTTTTTGTTATGGAATTTTTCATGGGGAGAAAAGTTTTATTTTAACATCCCATTTGGAATGCTCGAATAAACAAATTGGGCGTTTGTGGAGCAGTCGACGTTTCATTCGAAAATTTAGCATTGTAAATGTTACATAACTGAAATAGAATCTTTCCACACATCTAAGCACGCAAATGGCTTCGCTTTGTGACATCGGGGTACAAATAAACAGTATATTCGCCGGTTGTATATTTTCCATTTCCACATATTTATACTGCTTTAACTGTATCGTAAAAGTTTTAATAAGATTTGCATACTTCACCGCTTGACAGATTGAATGTAATTGCTAAAGTATAAAAAACAACTTTACTACGCATTTCAAATGATCATAATTAGATTTTTATATTTATTTCTGGATTTCCGCATTTCGCCAGTTTATTAATGTAATGATTTACAGCATGCAGAGATTTTTGATAAACATCAGTCGCACACAAATTGCTTCATTTGATAAACGATTTATGAACGTCTTTAAAGCCGCTACACGGGTGGGTTATTACAAACTAAAATTCCTACTTTACTTAGACTGAATATCCTTAGTCAAAATAATTATCACAATGGTGACACTTTAATAACGGAATAGTCGTATAATTTGCACTGATTATGCAAATTGGAAGCCTGAATGGAAATGGAATCCTCCTAAGACGTTGCTTTCTTATGTAAAATTAAGTGACAATGTACAAGTACACATCTTTGTTCAACGAACGAGCGTTCGGGGCAATTCATTGCGAGGGATTGGTACACTGGGGTCGTCTTAATGGAATAAAAAATTGAATGCATTCACCCTAGGCGTGTGTAACTTGTAATATAATCCTCATAAAATATCGTTGACATTTCGAACGAGTAGTGCTGGAATTTTATAAATATTAATGTGCCTGGGAGTACTGTTATTTCAAATACTGTTCTTGGAAATGTTTTCCATATTCAGGTGTTTTGTTAAGAATGTAGAATATATTTCGCGAAGAAATTAATATACGGTAGGAAACAAAAACTTTGTACTTAGAAATACAGATCTCAAAAACAATTTAATATATTCATCCTACACACACACACACACACACACACAATATAAACATAGTATGAACACACAATACAGTTAATTCCTACCTATATGACTGGGCGAATTGTAATACGATTATTTTGTTTATAAATAATGTAATATTCTCGAAATTGGCATAATAAAACATACCGCACTTCAAAGCAAAACTATATACATTCTATAATATTCATACTTGGAATATAACACCTAGTTTAACACTAAACTATCTGAATAATTGAGAAGATATTCGAATACTACAACTAGAACGCCAACAAATAGCCGCAGGCAGGTATTGTCGGTAAGGTGCAAACGGCATGCCAGTAATGAAATGCAGATGTTTTGGACAGAAGGCTCTTCGCGAAAGCGTTCGTATATCACATGGCTATTACATCGCCGCTTTTGTTTGTTATCTCTCATATAACTTTTGAGAGATAACGACGAGCGAGATGTCTATTTGCTAATATGAAAGACAGCGTTATGATGTCCCATCTGCTCTCGAGATCGATAACTGGGGGGAAAGCTGACAATAATGATGCATGCTTGGAATTGGTTTCAATTAAGTATTATCGATCGGGTGCGAAATAATTTATTTCCCCATTTTTTTCCGTTGATTGCTTTTATGAGTGGCAACCGGATACGCCTCGTTTCAGAAGTTTTATGTATCTGCATGGCAATTAATTTGTTTGATATAACGTTGTTTTCCCGGAGTTATACATTAAAGGAAATTTATAATTGAATAACTGCACTGCAATAGTCAAATTTATTTCGTTTATTTTTTTTATTGCTGTCGAAAACATATTTGTATATAAATGAGACTTGTAATTCGAGTATTGATATTTCGTGTAAAATCAGTTTATTCAATTGAAAATATCATTCGATAGAATTGTTTCTAGTGGAAAATAGTTTCATGAATCTGAATATTCGCTTGATATAGTGAATAGCAGCAAATACAGTTATATTATAAAACTTTCCTTTCAGTACTGTGCAGTGGCATGGATGAATTATATTTTTCTTCAATATAGGGGGAGAGCTTTACAATGGAAAGTAGAGCAAAGTTTGTCACACAGGATGCGGGTTTATTACCGCCCGAGTTAGGCAATATTCAGGTATAAAGGTATAATCTACAAAATCCAATTTTCTTTCAAATATGTTTAGTATTGAAGTATAAATATATAAAGTAAAGTAAAATCACAAAATGTTTCCTTAGCGATATATAAGTTGGTAGATTAAATAAATGAAATTATACCATTATTTAATACTATATGTATCAGCATTTCATGTGATGTTTTTTTCTAAAAATAAAATAATAGAATAGAAGAGTGGCTTATTATAATACAATATATAGAATTAGGACCGCACCTAGAATATCCAAAACGTCATAATTAATTTATTGTCATTTAATCACATTACATTATCCCTGTATTTTACAGATAACATATTATTATATGATTTCAAGTTGAGACTGTTGTGTGCATGTATATGCGAATCTTAAAACGCAATCTTGAAAGATTGACGTCTATGGCGGACAAGAAACAGTTTCCATGTGAACTTCACACAGGGCATTTGACTAGGTTCTATCCAAGATTGCATGTCATCACAATTCGCAATTTCTGCAGGGGTATTTTCTATCCCCTTTGTATGATAGAAATTTTTAAAATCTACGTTGTAAGCGCTCTATCATGTGCTGAAGAGAGACGTACAATGGGTATCAAAGAACCGATGCGTATTCTAGCTTACTTAAAACTAGAGTTTTAAACAAGATCTTCAGTGTATCTAAGAGACATCATGCGTTGTTCTCATTAAAAATCTAAGCAGTTTCGATGTTGTGGCACATCATTCTTCTATATTTGAGGTGAATGATAATCGCTTGTAATATTGTACACTTAAGTCATTTATCAAATTTATTTTATTCAATACGCATTATATTTCCTAGTATAAGATACACTACGCATTTGAATATATTTAATATCAGACAATTATCTTTGCACCATTAAAACGATTAACATTATTTTGTACTATAGTAACGTCAAGTTGGCCCGATATTCAGTGATACATTTTTAAGTCATCTGCATAAGCTAACACATTATAGTCTAGTGACTCTAGGAGAATATATATAAACATTGTAAAGCGGTAGATTTGATCCCTGTAACACAAGTAGAAGTTATAATTTATTAGATTTATAGCCATTATAAAATACATAGTTTGCTCTGCTCCTTAAGTAAGATTTCATTAAGAGGAGACATATTTGTGGAAACCCAAACATACTTAGTTTGCTTAGCATTATATAATGGTTGAGCCTAGCAAACGTAATAGAGAAGTCATTATAAATCGTCTCTTCTTGTCGTTGCTGATTTATGTGTTCATTACTGTGTTATTGTAGTCAAGTTTCTTACAGTTGACCTCCTTGGTAGAAAACCAAGATGATGTTGTGATAAAAACGACTTGTTCAAATAGCTTCATAAAGTTTCATATACCTGTTATTGGTCTGTAGTTTTTTCATATCTTCATTTTCGCCTTTCTTGTGGATAGGAATTATCCTTCCTCGTTTCCATGTTGCAGGAAAAGCCGATGTTTTAAGAGCCAAATTTATTAGTAAATACAGAGAATTAGTAAAGGTAAGCCGAAAAACTACAATACTAGGAATTAAATTTCTTCTGTAATTTTTTTTACGCTCTCCATTATTTGAATGAGTCTTCCTCTGAATCTTTTGACAAGTTAAAAACTGGTAGACTTTTTGATTTTGTTTAATTATCGGGTTGGTTGACATCCCGTGTGTTTTAAATTATCTTTTCTGCGAAAAAGGATGAGAATGATTCTCCAATTTCTTTAGGATATTTAATTGATTGTTGTCATAGTTCAATTTTTAGCAGGAATTCTTGCGATTCCTTTTTTCGATCTAATATAGTCCCAGACGTTTATCTATAAGATATTTTAATGAGTTGTTTTGTGGTGATAGGATTGTATATTCATTACCATACGCTAATTCTTTTTATTATAATTTAATTGTGATTACACGAATAAATATAAAATTGATACTAAGTTTCTATAAGCACTACCGTTTATTAAATATTCTCTATTATGTTTCTACCAAAGTTAAAATTAAATATAAAAATTTAACATGAAACCTTATCAACATCTATTTATGATTTAATTTAGTTTTAATATGAAAAAAATATACTTTTATTTTTGTACACTCTCCTCATATTATAGACTCTTTGGAAATTTGGAAATTATTAGTTTAACGGACTAGCCCTCGTCATACCACTTTTGACCACTATTGACACCTAGTTTTTTTCTAATATTTCATTCGAATTATGCTATCCATAAAGTAATCGCATGCAAAAGTCTGCTAGTTTATGTGACACGCAGCAGGGGTATCAAAAACAACTAACACAATCTACCATAATATTACTTCCACTATATTACAACAGTTTTCTGGAAATGATGTCTACAGAATAATACAGATTAGTTGTCATAATAATACCAAGGAGCATCAATAACTTGATTATCTTATTACGTTTCCATCGTATACAAAATAAGTTGTGTAATGACATAATCATACCCCAAGCTTTAGGTTGCACATTTTGATTTTTTTCTGCTAAATATTTGTTTTTGCACCAGTTACATAATAGTATATTAAAAACAAGTTGCATGTTTTGTATACATTCCAATGATTGAGGCCGGCGAAGCATAAAAATAACTGTAACGAGTTTTTCATAAAACAGTTTTCGGTTTTCATAACCGCTTACTTTATCATACGAAGTAAAGTATTGTATTTTCAGTTACAAAATTAATATAAATAATAAATCGGCTGAAATTACATATCATATATTGTCATATTATGTTTTGTTGGTTAATATTTTCACGTTTTACGGATACCAATGCTAATATGTATTTTGCCAGGCTATAACAGCCATCAAATGACTCATTTCAGTGCGCTTATAGCTTATAAACAAACTCGTTTGGGCGGTTTAATAGCCTCACCATAAATCCACAATAGAAAAATAAATGGTTTACTTGATAGAATATTACTCTCCAAACTACTTACTTTATAGTATGTTTGCAGTCTGCAAAATGGTACTTTGGTGAATCAGTACCTTCAACTCTGCATTAGATTCACGCTGTTATTAATATTCTTTTTTTGTATAGTGATATGATGCCAATGTTTGTAAATAATTGTTGTTAAATATATGCCTTGTAAGCAGATTATTATTATTATTTTTATAATAATTAGTAAAACTTGAGTACCGGTAGGGGTTACATTTTCTTTTCTTCTACTACTTGTGGTTTCATATCGCCCATGCGTCCTTGTTTTTATTGCCAGAATTTCCTTCGGTTCATGATAGTACTTTTTCTCTCAAGATCTTTATTGTCATGTGTTGCTTGACGTATCCAGTTTTCGTTTCTTGTGTGTTTTTGCTGTAATCACTTAGCTATATATACTTATACTTATATATATATATACACTTATCCTTACCATATGCCTGAACCATTTTATTTGTTATATTGTTTTCAATATGAATTATATTTTTAGCATTTTTCATAATACACCATTCCTTATTTTTTTGTTGGCTCGATATGGCCAACACGGCTCTCGTTATCTCATCTCGATTACCGAGATCTCAATATCAAGATACGCCTCCATATGTTCGGATGGGCCTAAAAATGGGTTTGAAAACATTGAAGTGTTTAAGGCATAGCTTAGTTGCACTCTCTATTTTATTTTTGATTCCCTTATCAATTTTTAAGTATTTGAATATTTCTTTTTGATTCTAACTTAGTTCTATTTATCAAGTAACGGCGTTCCTTTCTCCTCCACGTTTATTAGTAGATTTCCCATTATTAGTGCTTTATGTTATTCTAGATTCATTTATTGTTCTTGCTGGCTTATTGGATATATCGCTGAGTCGTCCACAAATAGGCTATTTCTATCTGTGCCATATTTCTATCTCATCCCTTTATATTCTTTACCTTTCCTTTTATTTCATTTAATACGTCGTTAATCTTCTTTAGTCTGGAGACTGTTTTCATAGATATATTTGAGTATGTTAGTGTATCTAGAATAATAACGTGCGTTAGACATTGCATGTAATACCTCGATTGAATCAAACGCCTTCTCCTAGTCTACAAATGCCAGATAGACGGATATATTGTATTCTACGGTTTTCTCAATTAAGGAGCGAATAGTTTGAAGATGAACTGCGGTAACGAATCGTTTCCGGAAAATCTGTCTACTCTGATGGTTTGTAGAGATCTAGTTTAATTATTATGATTTTAGTTGAGAGCTTATATTGGTGGGAAAATATATTAATTGGGCAGCAGATCTGTACTGGTGTAGTCGCCTTTTTTGTATTAGTGTTTCCTGAGCGTTCTGCCACTCTTTTGGGATCTTACCTTTTTCCAATCATTTATTCAAGAGAATGCGAATCCCTTCCAATAAAGCATGCCGACCCATCTAGCACAGTGATTCTCAAAGTGAAGGAAAGATTGATTACATTCATCATTCGGGATGTTTTTCTATCCATGCCAATTTTTCAGGGCGGGCTTTTGAAATATATAAGTGCAAAAGTGGGACGCGAACCGATCAGTTTGAGAAAAACTAGTCTAGAGCATCTCACATGTAATGCCGTCTGTGCCAGGGGTTCTCCCATTTTTATATGGTCTAGGGCTAGTTGATGTTCATTTATAACTATAGGTGGTATTTCTTCGGAATGAAAGGTGGTGCTGGTACCTAAATTTGTGAGATATATAGTTTTGTGTGTTATTGATTGACATTTTAATGTCTTCTTTTCCTCTAACTACATGTCTGGCATTGTTTTAATGAGAAGATTTTCATATTCCCTTTACTTATATTTACATTATCTTCTATGACTTCCTTGAATTTTCCGTTTTTATTCTTCTAATTATTTTATATTTAGTGGTTTATATTTCGGTTGTGATGTAGTTGTCTATATTGATTTCTATAAACTTGATTGTAGGCAGACAATTTTGTTTTGTTTTTATATGTTCTAGTTCTATTGCAATCTTTGTTATTTACGGTTTTTATGTCGTATGCAATTCTATCGAAATGGAGTTATATCCATGTCGAATGTGCAATGGGTTTAGTTTGTTAGCCGTATTAACTCGTCGATTTGTGCTTAGGTCCGCTTCAAAATCATTTTATTTCGCTCAACTCTGCCCATCTATTTTGTTCTGGATTCTCCTGCTGCAAGTAGTTCAGAAGCATTTCTATATTTATATATTTCTGGTATAGAATCATGGGATTTTGCCATTTTTCCTACAGATTAATTCATCTATCTATATTAAGACCTCAGATAATATCGTCATGCCGACTTGTTCTGTAAGGTGCTGACATAAATTAATTTATAAGAATAATAGCTGAAATGTTATCATACATCTCAAATAACATCAGTCATTCTTTAAATATATGTTTGCTGGAGACTTTAATATTAATTATTATCAACTAGAGATAATAATAAAGAAATAAACCAAATTTTTGTCAAAACCGGGTACTTTGTGCTCTTTTAAGCCTGTGATAGCTTAAAAGAGCACAAAGTACCTGGTTTTGACAAAATCAAATAACATCATCAAGAAGAATAAAATACGCCAACACTGGTCAAAATTATAAACTGCCAAAAGAAGGAGTTTACCCCAAATACATGAAGAAAACCATAATCATACCAATTCAAAGCTAGATAACTACAGTTCAATAGTTCAGCCTCTGTTTATCCACTCCTAGATGTAGGCCTCTTCTTTATTTCTCCACGTTTGCTTATTTTGCGCAATTACGCTCCAGCTTTTCCCGTCAGTTTCCTGGATGTCGGCTCTCTACCTCCTTTATGGTCTTTCTACGCTTCATTTTATGCCTCCTTGCATAGGCATTTGTCTATTTTAAGGGGTCCTGTCTCTCTACGTTGCCGGCTTAGTTGTGCTATGCTTTCTAATACATTAGTTACCTGTGTCCTTCGGATCTCTTCATTTCGAGTCCTGTCTCTTAAGCTGATTCGCAGCATGGTTCTCCATTGCTCGTTGGGTGGTTAGGAGCTTGTTTACGGTATTATGTGTTATTGCCATGATTTTAAGGCAGTATGTAAGCGCTGGTAAGATGCACACTTCATATACCTTTCTTTTTATATTCATAGGGAATTCTCACGATTTTAATATGAATTCCAGTTTTACGAAGGCTACCCAGCCTCTTCTTGATATTCCATTTCATTTTCTTTATCTGCCCTGATCTTGAGGTCCCGGTATAGGTATATGTTTTCGTTCTCGAGTTATCCTTGTTGACATCGAATTACATCAAAGAAAACCCAGATAATTATTATCTGGGTGTACTTCTATGTCATTATTTTTGTTTCATCCAGGTTCATTTGTAGTTCAATTTTCATCGATGTCTGGTGGAGTTCCTTGATGATTGTCATGACTATATCCTCCACAAATCTTAGGTGACTTAGGTATACTTCGTCGATTTAAATTCCATTTTCTTTCCAATTGATGTTCATAGGTATTTTTTATATTTATTTTTTCCGTCTCGTTATCTATGTAGAGTTGAATTTGCATATTCCCCTAGATGCTTTTATTAGAATTATAGAGTATCAGGTTTCTACTTTTGCTTTGTCAAGTCCCTCCAAGAATTCCCAATTTTCGACATAGTCGAGTGCTTTTGGGTAGTCTACGAATTTGAAAGTGCTGAGAAAGAAACTAGAGCGTACAACGATCAACACTAGGTACGCGATAATAAAGAAATAAATTCAGTGATACCTTGTGCAAAAGCCTCTATGAGTCAACATCCCAAGATATTCTATTCAATAACAACACAGAGGTGCTAATGGTCTGTCGTGCTATAACCTTTCAGAACGCCGACTTGCTCCGAAGGTTGGTAGAAGTCCATTTTGTTTGTGAGTATTTATTATTAGTTACGTTAATAACTTAGAGAGGTGGGGCCAGTGGGGCAGAAGGCTAATGGGCCTGCAGCTTTCAATGTTGCTGTTATTCCCTTTCTTGATGAAAAGGATAACACTATCTTGTTGCCATGTTGGTGGACTTACGCTAGTGATTCTGTCTTCGTCGGGAGCCTCCTATTTTTTATTTATGTGTCCCAACGCAGCCCTTATTTTAGAAGAACTAATATCTCCTCATAGTTGACGTTCAAAATGTTACCAGGGTCTCTCCTAATAAATACTCATAAACAAAATGAACGTCTACCAACCCTCGGAGCAAGTCGGCGTTCGGAAAGGTTATAGCACAACGGACCATTTGAAAAGTCTCAAACTGTTTATTGAAAAATACGTTGAATATATCTTTATAGATTATGAAAAGAGCTTCGACTCAGTCGAACTAGCTGCAGTTTACAACGTAATGGACAATGCAAGAACCACGCTATACAAACCTGCTTACGTCTATTTAAAATGATGCTAAAATGCAGGTCAAAATTGACGATGATACCATGACTGGCAGGATACCTATAGGAAATTGCCTATGGCAAGGCGACACTGTATCTCCAAAGCTATTTATTCTGGAGATGGAAGATATATTCAAACAACTGTCATGGAACACAAAAGGTATTAAAATAGATGGTAAATACCTGAACCATCTCCGCTTTGCAGACGACGTTGTACTTATCAAATTCTAGAAAACGTCGACGCAATATATTTCGGTCATACGATCAAAAATGACAAATAAACCCAAACCGCAGATCTTGCAAGAAGAATTCAAGTGAGTTGGGCAGCATTTGGTAAGCTTGACCATATAATTAACCAGACAAGACCCCTGTAAGTAGACATATATGAGTGTTTCTTGGAGACTGAAAAGGGGAGTTGGACTACAACAAAAACGATGATATCATACAGATTGCGGAAAGGCAATGGAATCAAGCCGCCAAAGACAGGGACAGATGGAAATCTATGAGGGAAGTTTATGTTTAGCAGTGGACCATTAAAGGCTGAAAAAGATAGAATAATTCTACGAAGTCAATATGCAGTGGTACATTGTATACGTTTACTTTCTGTATCAGGAACCTCAGTGTCTAGTGCTGAACCCTTTCCAGAAACCGGTCTGATAGACTGGTTGGTGGAAGTCTAATTTCTGTGTTAGCCTGTTTGTTATTATTTGTATGAGGAGTGTATATAGATATGGTGATAGGCTTATTGGCGGATAATTTTCAATGATGATTCGTTTCCTCTTTTTGTGCAGAATAATGGTCTCTGCATTACGCCAGCTGCGTAGCATAACCCCCCCTCTTAAAACATTTATTCATTAGCATTCGTAAACTTTCTTGCAGGTATTCTCCTCCAAATTTCAGCATTTTACTCGAAATTATGTCTTTGCATTTAATATTTTTCATCTGGTTTAGCGCTAGTGTTAGTTCGTGTCGGTTTACTTCTCGGATTTCTTCTGTGCCTGTGTTTTGTATTTTATCTCTTTGGTATTGGTTGTTTTGCGTTTTATAGCTATATAGGTTCTTATAGAAGTCTTTGATAGTTGTTTTGATTTCTTCTCTCCTATTGCCCCTTTGTCGTTTTTTCCTTGAGTTAACTTTATTAGTCCTAGCGATAGGTTGGTCTTTATATGCTTGTTGTTTTTTATGCTGTCTGTTTCAAGTTTTGTTTTATACTCTTGTAGATCGTTCTTTATGCTTCTGATTATGCCTTTGTTTAGTTTATTGTATTTCTCCTGTTCTCTGTTCGCATACTTTTGTACGATTAGGTCATTGGTTTCTGAGCTTATTTTACCGGTCTGTCCTTTTGGTTTCATGCATATCATTTTGTTGCAAGTTGTATGCTGCTTTTTATGTGTTCAGAGAGTGCGACTATCCCCATTCTCTTTCTATATTTATGAGCTTCTTACATAGTATATTTTGGAATTTATCTATGGTTGTGATTAGGGTCTCTGTCGTTGGATACTTTTATTTCCTCAGTTTGCTTCTTTCGTAGTTTCTATTGATGTTTAATATTGCTCGTATTATTTGGTCTTCGCTATTTGGGTCGAATCTGGCGTGGCAGATGCCTTTCCTCTCTTACCTATTAGCAATGGTGATGATCTATTTCATTCTTGATCTTGCTATTTGGGCTTCTCTACCTCCTCTATGGCCTTTTTATAAGAATGTGTTCACGCAGAACAGCTTTATGTTTCTGCATTATTATATTTGCATTTATCCTCTATTTTTTTTTCTAGTCGAAATCTACCTACGTTTGGGATATTATCATCCGTATCTGTATTCCAGCTCATCTTTGCATTGAAGTCGCCCATTGTTATTACGAATTTGGCGCTTTCCTTTTGTCTTGCTGTTGTTATGTTGTTATTCCTTCTACCTCGTTCATCAGATGTATAGGTGAGTACACCCATTTTGTGCATCATCTAAGCAAATGATCTACTTGAACTAAACTACAAAGATAAACTGTACGTTTACGCAGATGACACCTGCATATTCTACTCTCTAACAAACGGATAAAGAACTATACGATAGACAACATAAACACAGATCTAGAACAACTGGAAACTACTTCAATAATCTGCTAACTATAAACGAAAATCAAACATACTCTTGATTCATAATAACAAGTAAAAAACATACAATTCTAACATTAAATTAATAAAACAGAAATAAAACAAATTACGAATTCCGAATACAAGACAACCCTTTATATATTATAATATTTCCTCTAAACCCTCACCCATTTCCTTTCCTACATCAGTCTATTGCAAATTTCCACCCCTTTCCTATCCTCTTCTAATCATTCAGTCACTTATCTGTAATACAAATATAGTAGAGGGGTTATATTGTATGGTAATATAAAGCCGTTAGTTATGGAATTTGTATGCATGCTTATATCGATGCTGAAGTTAACTTAAAAATATTTTTGTGTTTTATGGTATATTTACAAAAAAAAATTAGCATGATCGTGATGCCTGATACACAGTCGTATAAAGTTCCAACTATGTGTATGTAATAACATTGCGATTTAAAACTTGCATTGCTCAGATTTAAACGCTATAACTACACATACATTTTTATATTTATTTTTATTATTATTTATTATTTCATTTCTCGGCATATTGCTTTTCCTCCTTTCATAAGAACAAATATAATTCGCGGTTGTATATTGCCTGAATCTCGGGAGAGAACGACCCGTTGAATACACTTGACCAGTAAATCCTATAGGGAGCTCCGAATCCCTTTAAAGGTGTAGAGTATACATTGTAGGCTGATTAAACAGCCCTTTAAACGATAAACGATCTACAAACAGAGTTATTCCAATAGTAAAACGGTTTATATAATTAAATACAGATTAATATAAATTCCGGCAAACTTAATATTTCATATTCATTAGAATTTATATGTTAGCAGGTTAGTTGAATTTAATTATTTGAACAGAAATATCTACCCTGTAATCGTACATTATAAAACAATATATATATATATATATATATATATATATATATATATATATATATATATATTATAATACTCAAATTAATTAATTATACACAAGCAAGCATAAGTATAATAATAATCAATCATGTTTTACCCGTAATCACAAAGTTATCTATTGAAAAATGGGTAGAAATAATGTCTCAGGACTGGTGGACAAACCAGCCAGAGCAGAGATATGCAACATAATTCATAATATGCCGTCCCAAATTCACAAAGGACTTACTATTCCAAGATAGGAAAAGTGTCCTAATAGTAGTATGCCTCCTAACAGGTTACTGCAGACTTAACAAGCACATGGCACGATTGGGCCTGGCAGAAGAATTCCTCTGTAGGTTCTTCCAGGAAGATGAATAGACCGCAAGAGCATATATTATGACACTGCTAAGTGTTATGTACAGTACGGACCAACGAACTCAGGAACAGCAAACCACGACCACCCATATGAAGGAACCGACACCGAGGCTTTGCAGTCTACTAGCCAGGACATAGAAATCCGTTAAGATGCGCTCGGGACCAAAAGAGGTCTATAGAGGGCGCAGTGATGTAGGTCCTGTAAGAACGGGTGCTTAATCTAATCTACCCGAAACACTACATTTATAAAATCTATTATATCTTGAAAACATTAAAATTAAACTTAATAATAATTAATAATTTAACAATTAAATGCATTAAATAATTAAATAATGACGTATATATTTTTGGAAATATTCGATCAGGATATACCTATTTCTGATACAGCAGTGATTTGATTTCAATTGACGTACATATGTATCTTCTTTTTAATCACGGATAATAATATTTATTCATTTGAAATAGTTTACCGGAACCAGGACAGTCGCATAGGTAGAGAGAGGCGCCTTTGTGAAACTTATATTTTGGCACCCCCGCTCCTTTGCAACCTAAAGCAGGGATCCTAAAGCAACCTAGTTTAGGTTTTCTTTTTATTGAACATACGTATTATAAATCGTATAACATAATGCAACGAAGAGAGCAAGAATAGGTGATGTTTATGAATTTTTTAATTGACCTGTATATTATTTACATTTTAAGATACTTAATGACTTTTCTCAATAAGAACAAAAAAGAAAATAGTCACGTACTTAGACAATATTCTCACATTGATAATTCTGCAAAAAAATGTGTCGCTATATTTTACTTAATACATTAAATATGTCCACGTTTATTCTATGCTGCATATGCACGAACAAATGTAAATGTTTCCTTTGACATTTTGTCGATATCGAATAGATTGAGAAGTGATACTGTCATTGTGATATATACTTTACGGAATAATCTGTAATCTTTAAAATAATCTATCAATGTCAGGTCTCATGCTATGAATTTATATTTGCATGGAATATTTGAAAAGTGGGTGAAAATACATATTAAGTCTACAATTTATATCGTTTAATACATTCAAAATACAAAATATTTAGTTTATTAATTTACTAGATGCTTATAAAAATATAATATAAAAAACACCTTACATGAATATATGTTATTTACATATTCTGTACGAATTAACTATAATAAACTAAATATTTAACACCTCGCAATTTATTAAAGTATTAAACAATATAACTTGAGGACCTAATTTCAATTTTCATCCACATTTGTTTTTTACATAGTTATATATTATGCATATATGATTTTATACATATTCAATCATATTATATTGATTTAATAAAAAAAATATTTAAGAACTTGTAAAATAATTCTACTGAAATATTTAGAACAGCTGCCGCAAGAATACAAATTGCAATGTTAATTGCCAAACTTAGCAGAAAGCTTAACCTAATAAAACTAATAATCTTTTCTGATTTCGCAAGTATTTATACATATAAAACCATATAAATCGAAGACTTAATATGTTTTTTTCTGCCATATATTATGATATCATTCCATATGCTACAGTGATACAAAACGAAATGTTTAGTAAAGCACGATAATGAAATTATGTAAATATTACACTAATGGGTTGGTTTACAATTTGTGAGAAATGAATACATATGTGCGATTAAATGGGACATGAGTGCATTTTTAAATTCAGGTCACGACTCTCTCGGTGTGCACATTAGCGTAGTATAAGCGCGCCATCCATCCATCATTTTCCAAATCAATTATATGATGGTTCTGAAATTAATTGGATGGCAGCTACTCGGTTAGTTCCGAAAGTGGCAAGGTGGCAAGCGGTTTAACGAATATAAGCTTAATGCAAGTTTTTAAAGTTTGAAAATGCATTAACGCTGAAAGTTCTCCCCGTGAAAATCTGCCGTCGGTTATTTCAAACAAAATCTATGAAAAACGAAATAGGATTAAATCTAAAAGTATATTATCAGTTAACTAGGAGCGAGTGATAAAGAAACGTATCTCGCATGGCATCAACATAAGTATTTCATTACATCCAGTTTGATCGCGTGTTCAATCTTTGCTCACTAAATAATTAGAGTTCATTTATAACTGTCTGGCACGTCTAAAATTTATGCGCTTTCATGTAATTTCCTGATGTATTACTGGCAGCTTCCACATCCGTTATCAACGAGATGAATTATTATTCGATAAAACAATCAATATTAGCAGTCGTTTATGATTGCATCACCCACGATTAATTGAATGTTACAGATTGAATATACAGTGGATATGACGTGTGAATTGTGTGGGAATACTCAGTAATCAGATTTGAAATTAATCAGTTTGATATAAACCATACATTTAATATTGTGGTGATGTTAGTCAATGGGAATGAATTTATAATAACGAATTCAATCTGCTGGAAATGAGTATGCTCGTGAAATAAACAAGCATAACAAAGTTTATTGGAATAAGGGTATACAGGATGTATGTAATTGGGCAAATGTAAAGTTTGCTTATAACAAAAAATGTCCGGGCAACATGCTTTCAGGCGAATACGAACCTTTTATGTGCACAAATAAAACGAGACTGGACATAATATTTCTGCTACAATTCGTCGTAGTTTAACCGGAGATTTGGAATCCGGTGACTTCCGTGTTTGAGATGTTTGAAATTTGCAGTCCCACTGTGTTGGAATTTCGTCCGTTTCCATAGTCCTATCCAATTAGTATTTCTAAGTGGAATGTACAGTATACTGTTGGCACGTAATAATAGAATTTGCTTTATTTATGATACACTCTGATTATAGGTTGATACAAAAGTCCGGGAATTGTACTAAATAGAAAAGTCCTAACACTCACATACGCATACACATACACATACATACGGCAGGACTTGAAGGTTGAACAAATACACAACTACTACTCTAATCAACTAGAACTAGAACACATTGTTAGAGCTTTTTTTATGTAATATCACGGCAGTTAGTTATGTATTGTTACAATTTCATAGTACGCATTTCTTTTTTAAATATAAAATTATTTTTATCTATTATTTTTATACAAGATTATTAATAACTATATTGACTCTCCAGCTTAACTACCGGGACTATAATCAGGCTTGCTGAGATCGATAAAAATAAGATGGGTTTCTTGGTTAATAGTGAATCAATATAGTTATTAATAATGTTGTATTAATAACCATATTAACTGTCCATCTATTCTTAGAGGCCTTCACTTCTGCGTCCAAGAGAAAGACATTGAACATATTATTGGTTAGAAAGTAAAACATGTTAATTGTGTTAGATTTATTTGCATATACAAAGAATTAATATCCGTTTATTTTATTTTTTTAAATTTCTGTTTTCTTCTTCTTCTTTAGGTGCCTTCTCCATTACTGAAGGGTGCAACAATCATGGCAAATTCCGCACGGTCTTATGACGCTCTGAACAATGAGTCCAGACCGGTCCAGTCCCTTATGTTCTTTAACCAGGAGCATTTCCTTCGTCCTGGACCACTGCTATATTTTGTACTGAAGATATGTCCTAGGTACGCTGTCGTACGTTTATTCACAGTAGCCAATAGCTCTCTGTCTCGGTCCATGCGTCCTCATTAACCTCATTATTCGTAATATGCTCCACCCAAGATATTCTCTGCATTGTTCGAAAGATCCACATCTCAAACGCTTCTACTTTGTTCATAGTATTGATCTTCAACGTCCAAGCCTCAACACCATACAACAGTACCGAGTGAATGTAGCACTTAACGAACCGGTATCTTAGTTTCAGGTTTAGGCTTCTCTCGCAAAATACTTTTCTCATCTTAAGGAACGTTGTTCTGGCTATTTCGATGCGTGTTCTTACTTCCAGATCTGGATCTAGGTCGTCGGCGATCCAGCTGCCCAATTATTTAAATTTAGCGACCTGTTCTATTTGCTTATTGTATACTTTCAAATTGGCATGGATATCTGGTTTTCTACTGATAACCATTGATTTGCGCATCACCTTCTGCTATTATTTGGATTATCAAATTTTGTAGGCCAGCTGCGCTGTCTACAATTATACTCGTATCGTCCGCGTACCTGATGTTCAATAATTCACCATTGATCTTGATTCCATCTGTAGAGCAATCTAAGGCTTACAGGAATATTTGCTCCGAGTACATGTTGAACAGCAAGCACGTTTAATAGGAATATCGCTGGTCGTATCGTCCTCGAGTCTTACTGCAGCAGTCTGGTGTTCGTACAATGAGGCAAGGAGCTATCTTTTTGGTCGAGGCCTTTGGTCATCAGAATGATAATTAGGACGTCGTATTTTAAACAATGAAATGCCTTTACATAATGAATAAAACAGATATACATGTCCTTCCTTTGGTCTCGACATTTTTGCATGAGAACTGACAGCCTAAATAATGCTTCTCTTGTTCCCAGTCCATCTCTAAAACTGAACTGTTCCTTGCTTAGGTCTTCTTCGCATTTCTTACGTATTCTATTATGTAGGATTTTTAGGAATACTTTGAATACTTGGCTCATCAAGCTTATCAGTCGGAATTTATCTCACTTGTTTCCGTTTGATTTCTTTAGTAGGGCAATGAATACTGATTTTAGCCAGTCTTGCAGTATGTTTGCGAATTCATATATTTTGTTAAAGAAGTTTACAAGAATGTCGGTATTTCCCTCATGTATAAGCTTTAGGATTTCTATGTACATGTCGTCCGGTCCTGCAGCTTTACCTGATTTGGGTGAATTTTATAGCTTGGTGCTTTCAATGTTTCTTGAATATTTTTAAATATTTGCGTATGTTTATCCCATATTGCCTCAACCGTTTGCTCTTCTGACGAACGAGTCTCTTTTAGTTCAGTGTTGAGCTTCATCGTTAATTTCTTTTGCAGGTTTGGATCTTTGAGTGCCTCCATGTTTGGTCCTCTATTGATTTTATGCTTTATTTTTTTAAGGCGGAATTAACTAGAGCTATTACCGGGTTATGATCTGACCCAATGTCTGCCCCCGGATACGTTCTCACTCTAAGTACACCATTGCGATATCTTTTGTCGACTAGTATAGAGTCTATTTGATTTCGTACTATGTCGTATGGCTGATGTTGTGAAGATGTCCAAGTGTAGAGTCGTCTATTAGGTAATTGGAACCAAGTGTTACTAATCATAAGGTTCTCTTCTTGGCAGAATTGCACCAGCATGTCGCCTCTGTCATTTCTATCACCCAGACCATGGTTACCAACAACATCAGCGACTCTTCCTTTGCCCACTTTCGCATTAAAATCTTCCATAAAAATGGTACTTTCGTTTTTCTTCGTATGTGATTTCAGTTCTTTTAATTGGGCATCCGGTTTATCAGTTGTTGGTGCATAGACTTGTATGATATTAATGTTTTTGTGGTTTGGTTTTAGTTATAGTAGCATTGCTCTGTCCGAGTGCACTACACAGTTCAAAACTGATTTGTTTGGATTTTTGTCTAGTATTATTCCAACACCATTTGAGTGGTTTGCCAGGTCGTTGCCAGAGAAATATACCGTAGAGTCGTTTAGGCTATCTCGCTAATTCCCAGAACGTTGATACGTCTTCTCATCTCTTTGTTTGTATTATGATTTTTCCGGACAAGTACATACGTGCATTCCATGTTCCGATTATTATAGGAATGTCTCCATTAGTTTCTACTTTCGGGTGGGTCCTATCCTTATTCATCGCGGGTATTCTACGCACCCATTTAAGGTCTGTTACAGACTAGGGGCCAGCTCTATTTGGTTTCTCATCATGATCGTTTGTGTTGAGAGTTATTGTGCGGTAGTTTCTCCTTGCTTTCAGCTGCGCCCATAGCTTTCCGAAACAAGAGCCTTTAAAGAAATAATTTTACAGTGACCTTCTGCACGGTACTGGTAATACTGCTGCCCATTACCAGATCTGTTGGTCCGCGGGAGGCATATCTACCTCCTACCCAGCATATCTACCGGGCATTCCCCTATCCTCCACCTGGGGACGCGCCCTATCGGGGTTATAGATTATAGAATTTTAGTTTTTTAGTTTTTAAATAGTATATATAGGCAGGTAGTGTTGCATTTACCTCCTGGCTACCTGATTTGGGGAGATCTTCGTGTCTTTTTTTGTTGTCCATTATTTACCCTCTCTATCCTTTAATAAATAGTCTTACCTTCTTTCAGACGTTCCTCATATTTCATTCTATTACTCTTATTTCTTCTGGTAATCCGTTATATAGCTTTATATCATCTATTCAAGTACTTTTTTAAGAGAGTTTGATTTTATTATATTCATCTAGGTCTTGTTTAGTTTTAATTGTATATTTCTTTTTATATTCCTGTTCTTATCCAATATATGTGGAACAGTTTACTTTGTGATATGATTTCTCTTATGTGTTTTTGCTTGGTACTTTTGAAGATAGTGAGTGAGGACGTGATTTTAGGCATATTATATATCAATTTTAGACATTTATTTTGTTGTGTATGTTGTTGCAATTTGTTTATGTTTATATTTGTAATTTCGGTAAATCACAAATATGCCATAATTTTGTTCATTTGTGTATTTATTGTGTTGTGTTATATTACAAAGGTAGTTCAATTCGAGGTCTATAGATTGATATACGAGTATTGTCCTTTTTGTATTTGTCGGTAAGTAAATTATATATACAACATATACATCGGTTATTAAAACGTCTGTCGACATTGTCCGACACCAATTTCTACTCCCTTCTGTTATCCCATTATCCCTCTCGAAGGACTCTAGCACAAAATGCCTTTGTTGTTCTTTCCTTCCCCTATTTTCTTGGCATTTTTTCCTTTGTGCTTTGATCCATTCCATTGCACTTCGAGGTATTCGAGTTTGACTCATTCTTTGAACATGGTCATACCAGGTTAGTTGATTTGTCTCCACATCGGTGTATACTGTTTCTTCGATGCCCATTTCATTACGTATTTCTTCGTTTCTTATTCTGTCGGGTCGTGAAACTTCACTGCCCCAACCTTCTTCTGTGTCTCTCTATTACTCGCCATATATCTGCGCCGTATCGTAACTCGATTTGACCAGTGCATTATAGATGATGTACTTCCCTTTTGAGTAATTCGTGAAGTTAGTCATCATCGTCATTCACCTTGGTATTAAAGATAGCTCCTAAGTATATGTATGTCGCGCAATTTGTTTTTTAAAAGTTTAGTTCTAGGCTCCATCTTTCTTATTCCTCTTATAATTGTCTGTTCATGTATTTGTAGTCTTCTATGTCGTACCTGGTTCGGCAAACTGTAGCATATATAGCAGAAGTGGCCAAACTTTTGAACACTTCGGTCACCTGTTTCTTAAATTATAGTCCGCAGTCTACCAACACCGTAATTTAAAGCCATATATAAGTTTAAATTTATAATAAATATAAATATCGTCATGAATCTCCCAGTTCTATACACATCAAACTCAACTTTTTCTTCCAATCGCTTAGTGCCCCACATATTTTAAATAAGTTTGGGGATATACAACATACCTGGCGTAAACCTTTGTTTATAGAGAAATCCTTTGACATCTTTCTCCCGATATTTATTTTTAACTTCGAGCCATTCTATAAGTTCGCCTCGCAGCCACCGTGACATATTTGAAGATCTATATCAGGGATGTTTGTAGACTAGAGTTAGGTACAAAAAAAGTATATCATATATATCTATATATATATATATATATATATATATATATATATATATATATTAACTGTGTTATTTTGTTATTTAACTATATGCTTAAAACTTTCAATGTTTTTATTTTAGTAATGAGTGTTGTTTTAAAAATAATTCCGCGTTTAGTGCAGTATTAATGTCAAAAGTATATTAGTAAGTGTACAATAATAATAGATTTATTGCTCTACAGATTTGCATCCATTTACAGAACAACATACAAAATAAGAAGAAAATTTAATGTAGTACATACATACATCAGACATAATAAATTAAAAAACCTATTATACCTAAATTAACTTAACTCTACAGTGCATGTAATCAAAACTATAACAACAACAATTTTATTAACAGGAGTTTTACGGAAGATTTCAATTCTTTCAATGATACTTCGAATATTCGGAAATTTGTTCTAATATAATCTTTAGCGCTATGCCTAGATCTACTTCGTCTCAGCCATGTTATATACTAATTTCGTGTAGTATATATTATGTCTATATGGCTATGCAAATTATGCATGTTTTTAATATAAAATACGCATTCCAACATAAATTATGACGTAATCTAATGAGCTTCAATTAATTGAAAGTAATTCTGCAGTCAAGTCCTGGTCAAGTGTGCCAATGTCAGGATTTAGCTTATGTGGTGTATTGAAATTCGTTTATAATACGTCGATTTTTTTGTATATTTACTCGTATTTCACTATCTACAGAATATTTAATTAGAGTATGGTTTAATTTATTTTATTAACGAAAGTTATAAAGCAAGTATAACGATAAAAGAAATTAAATCAATACGTTTCCATTTATTTGCTTTCAGGATTTGTTAAAGGATTTAAGGTAATTAACCGGCATATTAACAAGTCATCCAATATTCTCATAATCTCATAATCAAAGATGTTAACAAGTTAAACTCTGAAGGGGAATCAGGTATCAAATTTACTGTTTTAATGTGATTATAGTTAAATCTACGTGAAGCTCTCGACACCGAAAAGTTTACACGTATACTTGGCTTTTGTGTACAGTAATTTCACGTGTTCGAAATCTCTGCTAATGCATATTAAATTATATACGAGTGGAGTGATAGGGTTGGGTTATACATATATACGTATCACGCTGCAAAGTTCGTTGGAATATGCGTTTTCAACATGTCAGGTCTCATGTCGTATAACTTTTAGTTGCTACTGAAGGCGCAAAATACCGTATGTAACTGAAGTAACTGTACAGTGTAAATGCAGCGAAACATACTAGGAAATGCTTTCATTCCCGTGTTTCATAATATTTAACATAATTTAAAAAACTTACATACAAATCATATGTTTTCTTATATATTAAAAGATATATTAATTATTTGCATACATTTACTATCTATAATCTTTTAATTAAGATTGGTTATAACATCGCTCCTATGATATCTCACTGACAAAACGCCGAATAAAAAACCAATTTGCCGAAAAACCTTTTCATATAAACGTTTTTGACAAAATCATCGATTCAATACTATACGACTTGCTCGTAGATTTGAAGGTATATGTTAATTTGGAACTTAATAATTTAAATTGTGTAGAAATTTAATAAAACGAATAAATCAAGAGAACATAGTTGCAAATGCAAAATATTTGATACAAAATATGAATACCAGATATTTGAAGACATAAATTTAGTTTTCTGAAAAGTATTAAAAACTTTCTACGATCGTCAATGTGTAAAGAGCTATTTATTCAAAAAGAAATACATTCCCAGTAGTCCAATTAATATACGAGACGGATGACGTCTCTACTGCTCGTCTTGTACATTTGGGACTGAGAGTTCAAACCCCATTGGGGCCGATATTTTGTGAATCACCTTTAACAGTTTTTCAGAGGTTATCGGTAAAGTTAAGGGATTAAACTACTCTGAGATTCTTTGACTGGAGGAAAAGCTGTTCGGCTGATAACCATGTAAAGATAGAAGTTTTTAGATCGTAGAAATTTGATTCTTGATAAGTATAAATTGCTACAAATTACAAATTACAAAATACAAATAAAATCTGGAGTACAAGTTTACATTTCATATCTGCTATAGATTATACTAAGCTGTAAATTTGATTTCCCACTAGACTAATTATATATAATTTAACCTCCTATTAACACAAAGCATGTATAATTGTATATGTAATTTAACATTTAATTAGCATACACAAGTTCGTAGTTGTGTACCCTAAGACCCCTACAATCCCGATAACCGAACTAAGTGAAGTATTGTCCAATACACCGAATTAAATTAAAATACAATAAAATCAAATAACAATATTCTGCGCTAACCCAAAAGAAAAATTCCCCCCAGGACCTGCCTGAAACTTCACCTGCCCTTGTTGCCACCTGTTGTTCACTTTCGCTCGTCTATTTTCGTCAACACCGACAGACCTCTGCCATTCTCATCTAGGATCCATTATCTCTTGTAACCTAGACCATGCCGTGAACTCATTTATCCAATGTTCGCATCTATACCCTCCTCTTCCACACATTCCACATTCTCAATAATAATTCTCTATCCAGTCTCTGTACCACCTCTCCTTATATCCATGTCCATTTCTCCATTACATATTATTTTTCCTCCTATGTACATATTTTGCAGCTGTCAATCTGCTGCCCATCTTGGAGTATTAGATGCTGTTCTGTACTGCATATGCTTAGGTATTTCGTCTTTTTCATATTTACCTCTAGTCCCCAACTTTATACTCCTGGCTCAGTTTTGTGATCCAATATGTGATTAGACTTACGTTGCAGGTCTACTCCAAGTAGATTTTAAATACGGTGAGCGAAATACAACACATCTATTTAAGGTCCTTTGTGCCTTCAAAATTGAGATCTTATTTTCCCAATACTTACTTGTATCTTCACATTCTTCGTGTAATCGTTGTAATGCTTTTATTAGACTGATGGTCATATTAATTTCTTTCAGCGTGTCTTGGCCATTAAGGCGTCTCTGAAATATGACAGTTCATATAACGAATTGATCCTGTATTTAATCAGCTCCCTCGCTATTCCTCCTGGCCCGCAACTCCTGATTTTTAAGGGTTTTACTACTTTTTCTACTGCTACTAACTGAATTCCTGTCACTGTCACCATAGGTTGGTCTTACTGTATTATACGACGAGAATACCATCGTTTCACGGAGAGCAAGTTTTTGTAGTAGCTTTCCTGCTTTCCGTTCGGGTATCGTAATAATGCATACTTTTCATGTGTATTGCTCCTTAGGGCTCTTAGAACCTTCCATGCTTCTGTGCTTTTCCACCTAGGTATGTTTCAATCCTGTTGCAAAGTATCTCCCAGAATTCGTTTTTTGCTTGGAAGATATTTTTTCTAGTTTTGCTTGTGATTCCTTGTAGCTTAGTTTACCTTCTGCAGATTTTGTGCATACATTAATCTCGACTAGTTACAGCACTTTAACTACCACTTGGTGTATTACTTGTACAATGTAATGTAATTAGGTTGACTTTTCTTGCAGTCTCTTAATATACAGTTCTTTGGTACTAATCTTACCTAGACTAACTAAATTGTATATTGGTGTATTTATGTCAGTTCAATCTATTATTTTTTCTGTAGGCTCAATGATTTTCTGAGTATCCAAAAATAATGGTCGCCACTATTGATGGTCACTACTATAATATTCCTCAATATCCTGTACCTGTAGTATCGTTTTCTGATTTGTGATGGTATAATCAATAATTTATTTCAGGTTTCGGGTTTCTCGTATCCAAATATATCTGTGTATCTATTTATGGCGTTAGTACCCATTTGTGTTTTGCATGTATTGTGAGTATTGATCACATATACTTATTAGCGTCGTGTCATTATTAGTCTTGACCTCTTCTCCATGCTGTCTTTGGATTGTAACATTGCTCGGTTTTCCAGTTTTTCAAAAATAATATCATCTTTGTTTGCTACTCTCGCTTCATCTGTTATTCTGTATGCTCCCACAATCGTTGTGTTGGTGCCGTAGATATACATATTTGCTTTTATAATTTTAATTCGTTGATGGGTTCCCAGCTTGTTATGTTGTTTTTGAACCTCTTGTGTATTAGGACTCCCTTCTTTCTTTCACTATGTAGATCCATCTCCCATCCCGTGTTTATTCTGTATTCCAGTTAGCATTGATATTTCTATTTTTAGATTCGTTAGCTCTTCTTCCACTTCTTACTAGTGTTTGAGTGTTTTCCGGTTTTCCAGTCCTTTACAAGGCGTGATATTGGGATTTTTTGTCAATTTTTATATTTACTAGTGTAAAGTAAACCGGCCCAACGTCTAAACTCCTAACCTGGAGGAGCAGGTAAATATTGTTCGGGTTTTCATTCCCTAGATTCATCGTCTTTATAGACTTCGGGTATAAATGCTTCCCTTTTGTAGTTAATTCGCTCTTCCGATCATTGAGACTCTTTCTCTGCCTTTCGGACTATTGACCGCTTTTCACCACGTAACTCTGGGTAGGGACACTAACCAGGTAATATCAACTGGTGCCAGCTCTAACCTGTTGTTTACCTAGGTTGTTTCTCATTATGGCTTGGCAATGGCAAAGTTAGGATTTTATATACCTGCTATTAATTATTTCACTGTGCCGTTCTTGTGCTTCCACTTCCTTTAGCATCTCTGACACTTGCAGTTGTTTTTGGGTTACTCTGGGCAAGGACCCTAACAGCCTATTATCAACCAGTGCCAACTGAACCCAACTTTTTAACCGAAGCTATTACTCCTCCTCCACCTTCTTTCGCATCATGGCTTGGGACCAAAAATGGCGAAGTTGTGATTTTATATACCTGCTATTTATTACAGCACTCTGAAATTCTTGTGCTTTCACTTCCTTTAGCCTCTCTGACACTATACTATCCAGTTTTACAGCAGCTGTTTTTAGGTTGCTCACTTCTTTCAATGAAAGACCTGCACTCTTATACATCTTCTTTTTATCATTGTACCACCACTTCTACTTCTTCATTTGCTCTCCCTTACTATCAATACTATAAACACCTTATATATAATTCTTCTTTTATTGATCTGATTCACTTTCAGTTTACCTCAAGTATCTATTGACACAGTATACTTGAAATTTTTCGTTTAGGTCTTTAACCCACCATATTTCTGCCCCATACATAACAATACGTTTCAGATATATCTCCCATGACGTTTTCCTCATACTATAAGAGACTCCAATACGCTTGCCTTATATACTTCAGTCCTCAGTCTTTCCGCCGCTACCCCAGCCTTAAGATATACTTACTTTGTCTGCTCATTCATTGCTCCTACTTAAAGTTCTTTAGAATTTCCTGCATTTTATCATTCCATATGAAGTCTGGTATCTGGCTTTTCTCTCCTTTTTTAACAATGGATTTTACTTACATTCTGTTCTACTTACATCCTAAAACTTATTCCTTTTATAAAACTTTCTCACTCTCTATTATCGGTTTCAACTCTCCTTCCGTTCTTGCTAATAACACATCATCCGGCTATGACAAAGACCACTCCGTTTTTCTTTCAATCAACTTGTCTTACGTCTTTTAAGTCGACAATCATCGCAAACAGTGGTCCGTCCTTCTTTTGTAGTTCACTGTCAATTATGTATTTGAGTGTTAGCAGATCTTCTGGCGTGGAGCTGCCCTTTTTAAAACCAATTTGGGTTTCTGATATTAGCCTCTTCTTCTTTATATACTCCTCTAGTCGTTTTTTTCTGAATGATGTGTAGATATTATAACTTGTAGTTGTAGTGTTCAGCGTTAAAATGCTGTAATTTCCGACGATCTCTTTGGTCCCTTAAGCACCGGATCAATTGTAGCCTCCCCCGCAGGTTTCTTAAAGTTATGTTTTGTCTGACCATATGTCTCCTCGTGAGATGCTGACGTATCCATTATTCTCTTTCTTTCCATATCTCCGCGCGTATCCCATCTAGCCGAGGTGTCTTCGTTTTTCAAACCCGAAATGACTCATCGTACTTTTCCTCTTGGAACTGAATGTCTCTAATGAGTCCCACGTTTAGATTGTCCCTATCTTATTATTTTTACAACCACACTGGCAATGCTCCTTCCACTCATTTATCGTAATGCTTTCCGCTAATAACTTCCGTTGCTTCGCATCATATTTCCTAATATATTTCCATACCTCAGTCTTGCTTTTAAGATTTTGTACCTCAATTCCGACGTTCAATAGTACATTTATAAGATTGGTAAACCTATCACGATACACGAACAAATACGATGGCTATAATTTTATTCGCAACTGTGGTATATATGTCTTAGGCGAAATGTATAATCAGGCGTTTTGTAAAACGTCAACACATTTAGAGAGTGATATAGCGAGTTATAAAACGATTTTGATCGTCGTGAAATTTTAGTATTTATATTTGTCAAATGATTGAGTGAATTAATGAATTGCTTTAAATGTGGTTTCTATAATAAAATGATGCGTATGGCACCCCTACAATTATATTGATTGTATAGTACATAACTAAATAGTAAATAAATCAGTAAATTGTATAAACAATACTGATCATTTAGAAATTCCCCATATCAATTGAGCATCATTAATCTTCATTGATATTTTAACTTCCTTCATGTGAGCGAACTCTCCTTCCATCACAGCTTATCACAAATAAATAAAGATTGATCGATTACCAAGAAATAGACAGAAAGTTTATCTATTTATTTTAGTTTGAATAAAACTGCATATGTATCTATCTCTAAGTCGTATAGTATATAATGTAAATTTATTTAGTATTATATATTATAGTACATAATTATGTTATCATAAGTGTACATTTGGTCAACTTAACTGGAATCAACCACCATTAATAATAATATTAAAATAATAGTTTAGAGTGCTTCAAGTTTGTTTCTTTTACTAAGATTCAGTATGTTATAGTGTTTTAACGTTAATTATAATAAGACAAATGTGTTTCCTACCTCCCTCTTAATGTTGATTGCAATAAAATAAATGTGTTCCACAGATCCTTTATTAATTAATTGCTGATAAAAAAACTAAAGGATTAGGGTAAATTGCTTTTAGTAATTACGATTGCTAAATGTTGTTTTTTTTTCGTTTAATTTCTGTATTATATCAATACGCATGTTTTTGACCAAATGGGAAAAACAATATTAATTTGGCTACAAATTTTGATATTTATATATATTCGAGGGAAAGACTGAGATATCACATTAACTCCTTTGACAGAGTAATGTTTAAAATTTTAAATTAGCGACTCACAAAACTGGAATTTTAAGGAATCCGTTTTTGCGCCAGTTAAAAGACCTTATATCAGTCTACTTCTAACGGAAGGCAGTGTCCGATTCGTACAGACTAAACCAGCACTCCGTTTCTGCAATATAACAAAACAAATAATTGTATCTATGTTTATCTCAGATGGTAAAAATCCCAAGAAGTTTTAGAATTGACCTGAGAGAGCTTCACTTATTATAGTTTTCCCTATTCACTGTGGCCCTTTTACAAGTATCTATCTCGGTCTAGCATATTTCCAATTATGATTTTATTCTATTTTCTTGAAAAGCTGTAGCAATATGGTGGATATGATCAAACCGACATACTCTCATCTCATCTCTAATTTAGATGTTCCTATTGCATTCAGGCACCTTCTTAATATTCTGGAGTTGATGCAGACTCAAACAATTTGTTTTGATTAGGCCCCCAAGCCCAGTCAAGAACACCGTATGTAAGCTTCATTCTCATCATGGAGCTGTAGGTCCTTATCTTATTACGCTAACAAAGAACATTGTATCTGCCAATTAAGGGAGCCTACCAGAGGCTTGTCTGGTTTTAGTCAGGCCCGTTTCAGGTGTGTATTTCAAATCAGTTTATGCGACAGAATAATGCCCAGGTACCTGATATAGTCACTCCAGTGAGTGCTCTTATCAAATAGTAGGATGTCTTCTGGTTTTGCCAGTGTCTTTCGGGAGAAGAAAACCGCGGTGCTATTCACTTGAATCCGCCAAACCCTTATCTCAACTCTAATTGGGCTGTGGCTGATATAGTCGTACAGCGATAATTGACGACTTTGTTAAGCGATACAGTAGGGCAGTATAGTGCGTCCATTATATTTATGGTCCGCGGAATGTCCGAGAATTAAAGCGAACAATACTCTATAATATGGTATTAAGCTGAAGTAAATGTTTATTATTATGTTGAGTATGAACAAATTAATAATGAAGAACTAGAATCGAACTAGGATAGTTGATACGAAAGTTTTTAATGAAATGTTGGCAAAGCCATGGACTGAAAAGAGATGCTTTTAAATCCAGTTTTATTACTTTACGCAGCGGGTGAAACTATTAAGCTGGCTTAGTACGTCACACCTACAGTAATGCCACCGTGTGTGGAAATATAATCCTGGCTCTTATATTTAAAATTCTCTTCTGCATTTACGTTTATTAGTTAATTAATAATATAATGTGCCTTGCAATTTCTTTGTGAATTGCATTAAGTATAAGGTACACATACGAGTTGGAAAGACGGAAACTGAAAGAATATATATATATATATATATATATATATATATATATATATATATAATGTCGAAAAATTATAGAAAAGAAAAAAGAAATTCAAGGTCAGGTTACTAGAAGTTACAACAAAGCCAGTATAAATTGAAATTAGTAGATACTGAAGATACATACATTACATCTAGAATAATTCTATAGCTATCATCCATTTAATATTTAAATAATATAGTTTTCCTCATTTCCACAATAGATTTTTTTACGAGAAAAGCTGTGCCTCATGATCGCATTCTATAATTTATCTTTTTTAAAGATTGGATTGATCATATATATAGGATCAGAATGAATAAGATGCGGAACTAAAAGCAGTGAGATGAAGCAGTTACTACTGGTATTTGGTTGGATGGTTTAAACTTTTTAATATATACGAGATATTACGATTTATGTATGATATAGGATAAAATAAATTAAATAAAATTATACTTTTTCTGACCATCAAGAGAAATATAAGAATATAAGGTAATGATGACGAATGAAGTGCAAAAAAGAGCTACTGCCGCAATACCAGGGTGGATTCACGAGAAGATAAACAAGGAAGCAGAATATCAAGCTAGCGAGAATGGTGGAGGAAGCGCTGGAATGCAATCGGTGATAGTATGCATTATTTGTGGATTTGAAAGCGTAATTGTGGAGTGTATGGAGTGGAGGACGTGGAATGGGCGAGAAGGAGGTATAAAGAGTCGTGGGCAATGAATGTAAAAGTAAGGCAGGGGCACCCGCTAAGCCCCCTCTTGTTCATAGAAGTTGAAAAAGGTATTGAGGAGTGGAGAGGCGTATTCAGATGACGAGTGCTATTAGCAAAGAGAGCTGATGAGATGATGTATAGAATGCAACACCCCATTGATATGGTTGGTGAATGCGAAAAAGACCAAATGGATGATGTTTAAGAATAGGAGTAGGAGGACAATTATAGAAGAACGTAAATCGAAGCGAATAATGATTATGATTTAAATATTTGGGCTTTTAGTTTGATTGTAGAGACGACCTTAGGATGCATGTGGAGTATACGCAGGCAAAAGCTAGAATGGCTTGGGGTATAGCGAAGAGAAAATGAGAGAGTTTATGGTGCGGTAACCTCGCAATGGCGTGCAAGATCTGGGATGCGTATAAAGCTTATATTGTTGTATGAAGTAGAAGTGTGGTGATTGCGAGAGTGGCATACAATGGAAAGGGAGCAAGGATGATTCTTGAAGAGTCTCGGAAGGTCAGAACTGAGGGCGGTGCTGTTTCAGGAGATGAACCGGATGAGCATATGGTAGGAGTCGTGTGTGAGGGTGGCTATATAGTGTGTAGCAAGATCGAGGTACGGGTCAGAAGAGAGAGGTAGAAAAATATGGATGGGGCTACGGTTAACCGCGAGTATGCTGTGCAGTAAAGGGAGTAACACATGGTGGCTGTTGCGGCATATTATTCATATTTTGTATATTTAATTTACTACCCATATTCCCCATTTTTGTAAACCCCCTAAAACGTCCCTTAGGACGACAGTCTTGCTTCACACGTCGGTCTGTGTAGACGCTCAAATATATTATCTCAAAATAAGTGATTAGTTTTACTCTTCCATATCCACTGCAGCTATTAACAGAGAAGCCTAGGGAACACAGCGTTTACCTTTGGCATAAAATAAGTACAAACATTTTGGTCCTTCGAACCGGATTTGAAGAGTAATTTTGAAAATTTACGTGAGGTAATTAGCGCGCAACCGAGCGCGCTAAACGAAATAACAGCACCCCAACGGAAGTATCGAAGTGCAACCGAGCACTATTCTGTTGACCATATCGACTGGGCGACTGTTACGACGCAGCAGCGAAGACATCGAGAGACAAGTGAGTGCGTACCACTTGAACACATCCGACCAGAGAATTCATCGAGAGCAACCGAGTCTAAAAAATCGAGCGAACTTTTCTGGCAAGCAACACGGAAGAGCAGGTATAATCCCTTAATCCAGAATTCTTTGTCTAAACGCTTCTATTTGCATATTAACGCGATCACTTTAAATATTTAAAAATGACTGATGAATTCATATCACTAACGCGTAAACGAGCCTCCGTGAAGGCCCGTTTAACAAAATTCCATTCGTATGTGCAAACCGTAAAACGCACATATGAATCCGACGCCGATCAAATCGATGATTTGGCGATCAATGCCTTTGAAACAAAGGTTAATCGAACGTGTACTCTCATAGACGAATTTGACAGTATTCAAATCTTGCTCGAATGCAGCGTAGACGATCCCTCCGAACAATTTAATGAACGAGAATCCTTTGAAGATGCATTTGTTAATACCACAACTTTGGCTAAACTGTTACTTAATACAATAAAAACAAGTAAAAATCCGGTAGTGTCCAATTCAGCGGGAGCGGCTTCCTCTCCTGTCAGTTTACAACCAGTTCCAAGTAACGTTCGCTTACCGACAATTGAATTGCCAAAATTCACCGGTGATTATAGCACATGGCTTGAGTTTCGCGACACATTTCAATCACTGATTCATAACGACGTCAATATTGGTGAAATTCAAAAATTCCACTACTTGCGCTCGTCTTTGAGTGGAAGCGCCTCTGAGGTAATACGGTCCTTAGAATTGTCTTCCATCAACTACGGCGTAGCTTGGGAACTTTTATTAAATAGATACAACAATACACACAATTTAATTCAGACGCACGTAAAATCATTATGCACCATTGAAGCTATCAAAAGCGAATCGTCGCAAAAGATTAGACACTTCACAGATCATATTCGAAAACATTTGCGGACGTTAGAAATTCTAGGCGAACCCATACAGTACTGGGACACTCTTTTATTGCATATCATGACAGACAAATTAGATCCCATATCCGCGCGCGAATGGGAACGCGAAAAAATCGATAAAACAATAACATTCGAAGACTTTATTACATTTATGAGACGCAGAGCTACCTTTTTAGAATCGATTGAAAATAATACAGAGCCAAAAATACACACTAAACAAAAGGAACGGGTAACTAAGTCGTTAGTTATGTCGACCGCTAATTGCAATATTTGCAACGGGCCTCATTATACCAATCACTGCAAACGGTTGCAAGATGTATCTGTAGACGAGCGGTACAAACTCATAAATGAAAAACGGTTATGCACAAACTGCCTTCGAAAAGGACATTACAATAATACGTGCAAATCTGGCCATTGTTTAAAATGCAACGGAAAGCACAACACAATTTTACACCTTGACCGGAAGACTACATCAGCAATAAACGAATCATCAATAGCATTATCGACTAACACGAGAGCTCAGCAAGTTTTACTATCAACCGCAATCATTTACATACAGGACAATAATAATCAAATACACGAAGCGCGCGCATTGTTAGATTCAGGATCACAATCAAGTTTTATTACCGCTGATCTCTGTAAAAAATTGAAAATTAACGTACGCGAAACTAATATATCTGTCAGTGGTATTAATCAATCTCATTCACAAATCAGTAAATATTGCACCGTCACTATCAAATCAAAATTAAACAATTTTAAATTCAAAGCTACCACCCTAATAATACCAGAAATCATCGGATATTTTCCAAATTTCCAAGTCGATACGTCACAGATTAAAATACCTCAAAATTGCAAATTAGCAGATCCTAACTTTGGCATACCGGGAAAAATAGATTTGCTTATAGGAGCGGATCATTTCTGGGATTTATTATCTGTTGGGCACATTAAAATGGGGCAAAATTTACCATCTCTGCAAAAAACTCGACTTGGTTGGGTTGTTTCGGGAACAATACGTTGCACTGACGTTAAAAATTCACTCTGTAATTTAACAAGTGTAGATATTGGGACTCAATTACAGATGTTTTGGACTATTGAGGAGTGCCAGGAGACAGATATTCGCTCAAAGGAAGAGAATGAGTGCGAAGCTCACTTCTCCGATAACATGACCCGAGCGTCAAACGGACGTTTCGTGGTCAAAATTCCGCTAAAGGAATCACGCGAGCGTTTGGGAAATTCATTTGAAAATGCGAAAAAACGATTTTTCTCCCTTGAAAAGAAATTACTTCACAACGAGAATCTTAAACTCGAGTACACTGCATTTATGAATGAATATGAATCGCTCGGTCATATGACACGTACCTCGCCGGAGGACACAGACAAAACCACGTTTTATTTACCACACCACGCTGTGGTAAAAGAAACGAGTACCACAACCAAGTTACGCGTAGTATTTGACGGATCCGCGAAATCGTCTACGGGACTGTCAGTAAATGACATACAAAAGATAGGCCCTACTATTCAGGATGACCTAACATCCATTCTTCTGCGTTTTCGTACGCATAGGTATGTTCTTGCTGGTGATATAGCAAAAATGTACCGTCAAATCGCGGTGAACACATCTGATCGATCGCTACAACGCATATTGTGGCGCGAAAACCCACAAGATGCTCTTGTATCGTATAATTTAAATACCGTAACGTACGGCATGGCATCCGCGCCATATCTCGCTATAAGATGTTTATTTGAATTAGCAAACGAGCACGAAAGTAAATTCCCGCGAATCGCAAAAATTATTAAACGTGATTTTTATGTCGACGATTTACTGACAGGAGCCGACACGATCGAAGATTTAATTGAAATAAAAAACACAGTTACTCAAATTTTGCAAACGGGCAAGTTTGAATTGAGAAAATGGTCAAGTAACCATACAGACCTACTAGCCAACAATAATTTAGAAATAATTCAATTAAATTCCGAAATTAGCAAAACGCTAGGGATCTCATGGAGACCTTATGACGACACGTTAACATATTCAATAAAATTAAATTCTGACTTCACTCAGGTATCAAAGCGCAGCATACTATCTGAGATTTCCCAGATATTTGACCCGCTAGGTTTATTATCTCCGGTAATAATCATTGCAAAAATATTACTACAGCGTCTTTGGTTGTGTAAACTCACGTGGGATGAATCTGTGCCGACAGATATCCACCGATCATGGAAAACGTTCAAAAATGATCTGCCATATCTCGAACAGCTTAGGATATCTAGACATATTCGATTGGAAACATATACACGCATAGAGTTGCATGGATTTTCAGACGCGTCAAACGATGCATACGGTGCGTGCATTTACATACGATCGGTACGAACGGATGGTCAAATCTCTGTAAATTTATTTACTGCAAAATCCAAGGTGGCACCTGTCAAAACGCTAACAATCCCGCGATTGGAATTATGTGGAGCGCTCTTGCTTGCACGCCTAAGTAATAAAGTAAAGGAAGCGACACAACTTAAATTTGATCGTTGTCAATACTGGACAGATTCAACAATAGTGCTAGGTTGGCTTAATATGTCACCTAACAAGCTAAAGGTTTTTGCCAGTAATCGAGTTCTCCAAGTATTAGATGTTACCAACGCGAAACAGTGGCGATATGTACCCACAAAAGATAATCCTGCTGACCATCTCTCACGCGGCGTTTCACCAAAGTCACTAAAAGACTTATCACAATGGTGGCACGGGCCTCAATGGCTCACCGAAGACTCAAAAAATTGGCCACCAACCAAGTATGAACGGTCGGTTCTACCAGATGTCAAAGACCCTGCCATAGTTTCACTAAATAATGTAATTTCTCTTACTCTGTTCACCTATTTTTCAAATCTGACCAAATTAGAGCGCGTAATATCATATTGCATCCGTTTTATTAATAATTGTCGACTGCCTCGTAATAATCGTCATACAAAAGCTTTAAATACGGTAGAAATTAGAAACGCTTCTAATTTATTATTTAAATTGTCCCAAGCTGACTCGTTTTCAGATGAAGTTGAGTGCCTGAAAAAGGGAAAACCTCTAAAAAATCAAAATCGTTTGGCAAGCCTAAGTCCATTTTTAGACACCAATGGTATTCTGCGTGTTGGAGGCAGGTTATCAAATTCAGATTACGCCTTCGACAAAAAGCACCCGGTACTCTTATCATCAAAACATAATTTAACTAAACTAATATTCACACGCGAACATCAAAGACTTATGCACGCCGGTGCGCAAGCTCTGTTAGCTAATGTACGAGAGACGGTATGGCCTCTTGGTGGACGAAATTTAGCAAGAAAGGTTGTTCGAACTTGCATTAAATGTTATAGATTTAATGCTTCAAATCAAACACCAATCATGGGTAACTTGCCACCAACTCGATTAACGTTGTCACACCCGTTCAATGTAACTGGTGTCGACTATGCCGGCCCGTTTCTATTGAAAGATAAGCGTGGCCGAGGAAATAAATGCCATAAATGCTATATCGCTTTATTCATTTGTTTCGCAACGAAAGCTATGCATCTCGAGCTGGTTTCTAACTTGACAGGAGACGCGTTTATTGCAACATTTCGACGGTTTGTCAGTAGACGCGGAAAACCGACTCAAATTTATTCGGATAATGGTACTAGCTTTGTCGGGGCCAACTCCCAATTAAAGGAATTAGGCGAATTTCTAACAAGTAACAGCGAAGCGATCGTTGATTTAATTGCATTCGAGCAAGTTAATTGGAGTTTTATACCAGCACGGTCACCGCATTTCGGAGGTTTATGGGAGGCTGGAGTAAAATCCACAAAACATCACTTGAAACGCGTTCTAGGGGAAGCACCTCTAGTTTTTGAAGATTTTCAAACCGTCCTTGTGCAAATAGAAGCAATTTTAAATTCTCGCCCATTAACTCCCCTTTCAACCGACCCGAACGATTTAAATCCGTTAACCCCTGCTCATTTCCTGATTGGACGTTCGCTCGTATCACTGCCCGATCCAGATTTATTACACATTCCGGAACCCCGACTGTCCAGCTACCAACGTCTTCAACAACTCCAGCAGCATTTCTGGGCACGATGGGCAAAGGAATATATATCAGAATTACAACAACGACGAAAATGGAAGCAGATTCAACGACCACTCAACATAGGAGATTTAGTTCTCGTTAAGGAGGACAATCAGCCACCAATGAAGTGGCTACTCGGACGCATCACAGATACGCATCCAGGAAAGGACAATGTGACTCGCGTTGTTTCAGTGCGCACACGGAACGGTGTTGTGCGTCGTGCGGTTGTAAAAATCTGTCCATTACCCATAGACGATCAGTGACATTTAAGTACCCATAGAAACTTTGAAAATTATATTTCAAGGCCGGCGGCATGTTGCGGCATATTATTCATATTTTGTATATTTAATTTACTACCCATATTCCCCATTTTTGTAAACCCCCTAAAACGTCCCTTAGGACGACAGTCTTGCTTCACACGTCGGTCTGTGTAGACGCTCAAATATATTATCTCAAAATAAGTGATTAGTTTTACTCTTCCATATCCACTGCAGCTATTAACAGAGAAGCCTAGGGAACACAGCGTTTACCTTTGGCATAAAATAAGTACAAACAGTGGCATTTTAGCAATAAATGTGAGGGTTTGAACGCAGAGTGGTTGGAGATTGCAAATAAGTGAATGAATGGCTAGGAGAGGAGCTGGTATCTACAGCGGCAGAAATGGTGGCTATACAATACTGTGCAAGGGAACCGCTGAGACGCAACATAACTAATACACGAATTGCCATATACACTGACAGCTAAGCGGCAGTAAAGGCGATCGTTACCACATAGGTTACGTCCCGGCTGGTATGGGGCTGCCAGCAGAGCCTTGGCGAGCTAGGTAGACAGACCAGCAAGGGCAGAGACATGCAAACGAATTCATAATAGATCGAAGGTTCAAATTTATAAAGGAGTTACTAACCCAAAACAGGAAACCCGTCAGAATGATAGTGGGCCTCCTAACAGGTCACTGTAGGCTTAACAAACAAGCACATGGTACGGATAGGACTGGAAGAAGTGTCCTTCTGTATTTTCTGTCAGGAACAGGAAGAGATCGCGGATCGCATATTATACCACTGCGAGTGCAATCCAACGAACGCGGGAAGTGGCAAACCACAACCATCCCTATATATGAAGCAACCGACGTGGAGACTTTGAAGTCTCCTAGCCAGATCCACGCCGGGACCACAAAAGCTCTATGTAGGGCACAGTGGTGTAGGTTCTGAAAAACCACCCATTTATAATCTAAAATAATCTAGGATGGGAAAGGCATGAAAATTTGCAAGAGACTGACGTAATGTGGGAGAGGAAATTGGTAAGAGCAGAGGGGGTCTATTATGGACGGGCATATAATGTTATATAAGAGAATGTATATTTTATATGATTGTATTGTTTATTTGGTATGGTAAATGGGATATTTACGTACGATTGTATTGGATAAGCCAAATAAAGGTCTTTAGGTCTTTTTTTTTTCATAATTTCTATTTTATTACATTTATTGCAGGCACCTTCCTGGATAGTTCTAGATAGTTGGCTGGAGGGTAGCATAGCTACAGACACTTAGGCCTCAAAATGGGCCCATTGTGAAACCTCCCTTAAGGCCACTCACTCGTCCTACCAGTCAATTTTGCGTACGAGCTGCAAAACTCTGGCGGGTGAGGAGTTGCCAATGCTGGTCATACTAGGTCAGCACTCCCCTAGTATTAGATGCCTAGTGTTTACTAGAGCTGGGCAGAGGCACATTACGTGCTCTGCTGTTTCTAGTTCTTCATTGCACCCTCTACATAATGGGTCTACCAGACGCATCGTATGTAGGTGTTTGTTTAGCCGGCAGTGGCCAGTTAGGATATTGGTCAGTAATTTCAGATTAGTTCTAGATAAGTTAAGGCGGGCCGTGGCTGCAATTTTACAGTGTTGCCTAATTGCCACCTTTGATTGCTTGCAGCCCGGCGTTTCTCGCCATCTTACCTTGTGAAGAGCATGTGTCCTATGCTCTATTACCTGCAGAAAGTATTTCATCCTCTTGGGTTGTTAGAGGATGTGAGGATCCCTTTCTGGCAAGCTCGTCTGCTATTTCGTTCCCCTCGATGCCACTATGTCCACTATGTCCTTTGATTCAGTTCTAGTTTGTTATTCCTAGCTAACTCCTCCATCCAGGCTGTGTAGACAGGCACCTTCCTAATGAATATAATAAATACTGTGTTTTTCAAAAACTTGTTTCTAGTAGGTTTCTTAATTTCAACTTTCTTCGCTTTGACATTTCTGATCAAAGATGAAACATTATTTAGTCGTAACCATCTTTTAGAAAATATGTTGCTTATTCTCAAATATAGCAACTTTTAATAAAAAAATATTTAAACTGAATACGACGATTTGTTGTTATTTTCGCCGATAATGGAACGAGTTAAATATTCCGCTGTTCTTTTAAAATAAAAATATCATTAACATTTATTAAAAATAAGTTTTCACAATTTTGTCCCACACACGTGTAGATTTTCCGGCGAATGCCATCCTATGATCAGTAACATGTGTGGTCGGATATTATGGTGAATGCGCCGGGCAATTAAATAAATATTGTATGACTGAGTTCAGTTATTTCTATAATATAAAAATGAAGACAATGCTTTGAAGAATGTCTTTTATGGCTAAAATAGTACAACTTACCCTCGAAGAGCGGCACCACATCAATTAGCAATGCACACCCATATGGTAATAACCGTCAACATGCTCATGTCTTCAGGATCACCGGATAGTGCCCTCTAGGGAATAATATTCCAATAGAGTGCTTGAGATATCAGCACAAGGCCAATCGTTTAAAACATATGTAAGCACTCTGTTGGAATATAATTCTCTAGAGGGCACTACCCGGTGATCCTGCAGACATGAGCATGTTGACGGTTATTACCATATGGGTGTACATTGCTAATTGATGTGGTGCCGCCAGATGACGTTTAACTTGTTGTACTATTTTTGTATATAACCACTCGAGATATTGTGTGAATTCATCCTCACTAGCTGAGCTACACTGATGAGATCTAATAAGATCGAAATCTAGATATGTAGATTGCTAAGAGGTGGGTTCACACTTATATATGTCTTTTATGACTGTTGCGCTGTCAATGCATGACGTGTAAAATATTTTTTTAGTCAAATAGGGACAAAGACAACGTGATAGTAGGATAGTTATAATTAGTCTATTGTTGTTGCTACTGCATAGTTAGAAGAAAAAGAAGCATGGCGCATAAAATTACGTTTGGTATAATTTTCAAAGGAAAAGTATACAAATAGTCACACGAGCTCAGAGGAGTTGCCGAGATAGTTGATGGATTCTGACTTTAATTTCAAGTCATATAGATAATAATTATATTTAGTATCTTAGTAAGTAAGTATACTTATGGTAGTATCGAGTGAATACATGAGTATATATATATATATATATATATATATATATATATATATATGTATATATATTCAATAGGTGCCATTCTTAGCTACACCATGTATCTATATTTTTAAATTATCGCAATTTTAATATATTTGAAAAAATATGTTTACATATAGGTAGGTATGAATGCCGCATTAATAAGAATATATAATCTAAACATTTATTGATATTAATTAATTTCTTTTTTTACTTTTCTTGTCAAAAACAAATCCCACAGGTTGTAAAAATCGGTATTTTTTTTAATCGAAAATAGTAACATATGGGAAGTTTTAAACATGATAATGGTGTCCTATAAGTTTACATTGTTTATAGCTTTTTACTCACCCGTTATGTATTATACAAAGTTATATAGAGGTATTTACTTTGAATTATATTGCGTGCGTATCTAAATTAAGAAAATATTTGATCAGTAAATAAAATCAATAAAATACATTAATTAAAGGTAGATTCCCCAAACAGCCAAGGGTCGACTTAATTTAGTCTGTTTACACAAAACACGCAAATTGGTTCTACGTCTGTTCAAATAATAGAAACTTTATATTTTAATTAAAGGTAACTATATTTATTTGCTTTTATTTGGAAATGTTATCGGGCTTATTAATATTATCCACTTTCTTTCAAAATGTTTTTGATTTATTGGATCTTACAAATAAGATTCAAAATAATTAAGATGATATAAATAGCACAGTTGACGTGACTTAATGATCAGAATTGATGTGTATCAATAACTCTATTGTGAATCACTTTTCCCTTGTATTCGATTGCTTATATAATATTCTTGAAATAAAAATGAATAGTATTTTCAATTAAATACAATATTTAAGTATTCCATAGCAGATTCTTGCAAAGTTTATTTCCAAACATAAATAAATTACTATTCACGGATTTCTAATATAGTTTCATACATATATTTTGATTATTCTTAATAACTATTTAATTTCTGTTTCAGGGTTGGATAGTGCGAACACATAAAGGAAACGGCACCCTGGTTATAGTGATGACGGTATGAACACTGGTGTATTTATTCTGCTCCTGGTCCCTACAGTACTAGGCTCGAATATCACACACAATGAAGGCTGCAAAACACGAACATTTCCAGCGACAAGACCTGAAACCGGATTGAATTTCGATGTGGTGGAAACGATGGACCATATCCGGTCGGAAATCACGGCTAAAAACAACACGAATTTCACTTTGCTCGCCAAACGCGTTCTGTCGATGGAACATAAGATCGCCGGTGTAATTTACTCGGGCGTGTCCAAATCACCGTCGTTAGTTCTTAATGTGAGGGGAAGGATAAAAGTTTTCACAAATTCCACGACTAATACTGAAGTGTTCTGGAAGACATTCGAGTCGGCTAAGAGCGGGTGGTCGTTCTTATTCAAAGATTGTTATTTATCACCCAACACCTGGGTTCGTTTATACGGGTTTAAATCGAACGTTAGTGTCGGACTGTTCATTTCCGTTGATTTAAATCGATGCGATACGGCGGTGGAGGAAGTTTTTGGAGGGCCGCACAAGTGTCACAGAGAAACCACCTTTGTAAGTAGTGAATTTATAGTTAATTAAAGTTTTTGTTTTAATCAATCGAAGTTTATTAATCATTTCATTTTAAACCAATTTTATTACGGCAAATACTTTATTAATCAAACTTGTAATTACGACTTTCATCTCACATTTAAATTAAAGTTATAATGCGTTCGGCTTTTCATAATTACAGGATTACTTTATCACTTAATAACATTTGTTTATAGTTAATAGTTTTATTTTGTATCGATTCCAATTAATTAATTATTTAATTTTAAGACAATTTTAGTATAGTGCCGACTTTACTAATCAAGCCCTTAATTACAATATTTCATCTCAAATGGAAAATGAAGTTTTAATGTGGTAAATCTTTCATAATTTCAGGATTGCATTATCACTTGAAAATAGATAAATATAGTTTTAATTTTATATCGATCGTGATTTAATTCATTTGAAACCAAATTTATAATAGCGCAGAATTTACTAATCAAACTCGTAATTACGAATTTTCATCTCAAAATGAAATTAAAGTTTTAATGCTTTCGGTCTTTCATAATTTGAGGATTACATCATCACTTGATAATATTTCAACCCTTATATTTCAAAGTAATATTCCGCTCGGCTTTCTGTATGTAACTTTAGAGGCAAGTTAAATAAATGTCTCTTAGAGACCGCTTTACATACATAATCAAACTGGAATACGTAAAGAGGACGAGGGTAACAAAAATAATATTTGCACAATCTCCGGAAAGTTACATTTTACCATGAAGTAATAATATTTACCGTCACGGTGTTATTAAAATGGCGTTTACTGCGCTGTTTACAAATTAGCTACCGTAGGTAAAATATGTTAATATTACATATTTACAAATAATTACGAATAATAAGGTTGTAAATATTGTTTTATATTACAGTGTGTTCCTGATCAGGACTACCACGATAAAAGCGCAGGTTATTGGTGTGTATGCCAGCCAGGATTTTACTATCCTGATGCGAATTATACATGGAAAGGATTTAATGGAGAGGATGTTGAAAGCGGGCTTATTGAACCAACCAGGTCTGTTTATATTCATTATACAAAATTATTGCAGTAGCAATTTTAAGCTGATTAAGGCATTATATATCGAAGTTCAATTGAGTTTAATTGAAATGCAAGAAAATTCATTACAAATTCTTAATAAAACTCATGTATTATGATACAAGAGAACATTGAAACGGTTATTCTTTGATCTGATATATTCTGAATTGTAAGTATTTGGATTATATTGAAATATAAATTTATAGAGAATTGAACAGTACAGTGTTACTAAATATTTCAATAGAATTAACTCGTTAAATATTGATTGTATGTAAATTTGTAAGGGCTACAAGAAATATTTTATGTATAAAAATTATTAATACATCACTATATAAACTACCTATATACTTATAAGTAGTTGTATCTAATGATATTACATGTGTTTTTATTGGCAGTAATGTAATTATACTTACATACTACCAGGACTATACTTACTATACTTACAGCATAAACTGAAACAAAATAATAAATGAAATTAAAGAAATGATTGGATATAAGGTTTATTTTGCACACAGAATAAACTTACACAGTCACTATATATTTATGGTGACATAATAAGATATAAAATAAGAAAATCGCGGAGGGTGACATTTTTTAGAGAATTTGCATTTACATATTTATAGCCTCACATTTGGCAATAATAACAGTCATTATATATATATATATATATATATATATATATATATATATATATATATATCTACATTAATGGAAATAAGAATTATTTCGGACCGTGCCAACAAAATATACATGCTTACCTTATAGCTCTTATTACATATTTTGTGACATTAAAAAATATAATGGAAAAAATTCACCTCTTATCCATGATTAGTTACTGAATTATATATGTAATTAAAATGCACTAATTGTACAAATTGACTATATTTCTAATTACTATAGTTAGTTATTTTTAGGCTAAAGAACCAACGAATTCTGCGTATTTTATCACATAAAAGAGTATAAGATAACACGAAAAGTGTTTTGAATTCTTCTTAACGAATTTTGACACTTCTCATACTAGTTTCTAAGCTTGTAAGTTAATTAAAAGTTTTATATGGATTTGTGAAATAAAACGAGTTACTTGCGTTCCAAGGGTCTGGTAATGAACTAAAGTTTTCCTCAAAGAATTTCATTTCATTATTTTTAATTTGTCAAAATAACAACATAATATTCATAAATTAAATATGATAGCATACAAAAATACATACATATATATATATATATATATATATATATATATATATATATATATATATATAAGTAATAATAATTAATAATATTGTATTATAAATACACACATATATGCTTACGATATATTATTAGAACTCAAACGTTAGACTTTACTGTTAAAACTTGTTCATAAATTCCATTATTTATTATGTTCACTCATTGAAAAGGCTCACAACCCACAAAACTTTTAGAACTATTGACCCGACCACAATTCCGCTGGGAAAGGTGGAAGCCTAAAGGAATGTACATTAACCAGTATTTACCTTTGCTTCGCAGAAAACCCGAGATTGATAGTATTTACAAATATATTTTTATCAACCGATCTCGCTGCCCTAGTGGGTAGAGCCGCAGTCTCGTATTGAAGATTAGAGTGTGACTTTCAAACCGCATGGCGGGTAAATGTCGCGAATCCTCTTTCACAGTTTTCAGACGTTGTGATTAACATTCTCTGAGCTTCTCGCTTTACCGCTGGAAAATCCCTAAGTTGATTGCCCTATAAAGACATAAGTTTTAATTTTTGTTATTGAAATAATCAGTCAAATTAGTATGCGCTGGTGTTAGTCCCAGTTCCAATGGCTACTTTAATTTACGGATTGAGGGTGCAGGCGCCGGGAAATAATTAGTATTATATGTATATATATATATATATATATATATATATATATATATATATATATATATATAATACTAATTATTTCCCGGCGCCTGCACCCTCAATCCGTAAATTATATATATATATATATATATATATATATATATATATATATATATATTAAAAGTATCTAGCACTTTTATCTGTCAATTTCTCCGTCTAGTTGGGTTAGATCCTTTTCTAGTTCACTTTTCCATCTTTTTCTAGGCTTACCTCTAGGTAGTTGTTTTGGGAATGTATAGACACAATTATTTATATATGTCCTATCCACCAAAGTCTTTGGATTTTAACTGCTCCCTAGCATATTTGGATCTATGTACAGCTCCTTCTTTCATTAGCTCGCCTAGTCCATAGCCTAGTCTATATGTCATTTGTTTTCTTCCCTGAGACATTATTTCTCAGCAATTTTTTTCCCATACTTTAACATTGTTAGTTTGGTTTTATTCAGCGTACAAACTTCACTTGCATAGGTAATTTAATATTGGGTATATAAATTTTTGTAGAGTCTTATCTTGCTTCCTCTAGTTATACAGTTGACTTTTAATACTCCATGGAATGCGTATATGCAACGGTTCCCCATTATAATCCTCCCTTGAGTTTCCTCAGCAATGTTTGGTTTCAGTGTATGTATGGTCCCTAGATAGGTTACTTTATCCACTTCCTCATACGTATAGATTTTGTCTCTTTCTGTCGTTATCCGTATATGTTATCGCTCTTTCAATTTCTGATATGTCAACTCAATATATTTCGTCGTTGTTTCGTTTATATAAAAGCCCATCTTTTCAACACTAGCCTCCTAACCAGTACTTTTAATTATTTCCTGTTTTGTATTAGTATTACTAGGTCATCGATAAAGGCATTGGTGTCTTCTTTGGATAACGCAGTCTTTTGTATACATTTTTACTTTTCGTATTGCATTTTCTAATACTAAGCTAAATAACACTGAAGACAGAGGGTCGCATTGATGTAGTCCCTTACTGAATTCAAAAACCTTAGCCATTGCAAGGTTTACTGTAGTTCTGAATAGTTCTGGATAGTTGGCTGGAGGGTAGCATAGCTACAGACACTTAGGTCTCGAAATGGGCCAATTGTAAAACCTCCCTTTAAGGCTACTCACTAGTCACGCCAGTTAATTATGCGTGCAAGCTGCAGAACCCTGGCGGGTGTGGCGTTGCCAATGCCGGCCATACTAGGCTAGCACTCCACAGTACTAGCTACCTAGTGTTTACTAGAGCTGGGCAGAGGCATATTACATGCTCTGTTGTTTTTCATAGCGCCCTCTACATAATGGGCTGTATATCAGACCCATCGTGTGTAGGTGTTTGTTTAGCCGACAGTGGGCATTAGTTCTATATAAGTTAAGGCGCGCCATGGCTACAATTTGACACAGTTGCCTAATGGCTTCCTTTGATTGCTTGCAACTCGGCGTTTTTCGCCATCTTACCTTGTTAAGAGTAAGTGTCCTATGCTCTATTTTTTACAGAGTATCTGCAGAAAGTATTTCATCCTTTTGTGTTGTTAGAGGTGGTTTACTCTAACTATGTTCTCAATTATTTGTAATATTTGTTTTTCAATACTTATTAGCTTATCATTTATATTTAAACTCTTCATGACTTATAGATCTCTCCTCTTTACTGGGCCTGTTTGAAATCGATAAATAGCGCTATTAATGAGAACCTATTTTCTTAGTTCTCTGCTTGTATTTCGGGTGGTTTGAAAACTTGATCTGTAGTACTTCTGACCTTTTAAATCCACATTGGTATGCGTATACGATCATTTCCATCCTTTGTCCTAACTTAATCCTGATGAAAGTTGCTAATATTTTATATGCTACATTAAGAATTGCTATGCCTCCTGTAGGCTACGGAGTACACTCTAGTCAGCTAACATTATAAATTTCTACCAATACTCGCAGCTTTGCTTAGTCCTACAAACGAAGCGTCTTGTAATTATCCGTTATGCGGTTGAGTTCGTTGCTCGAAAAATCGAAGATACAAGGATATGTATATCCACAGACAGTAGAGCGGCATTAGAAGCACCACAATCAGTCTATGTACAGCTCCTTCTTTCATTAGCTCGCCTAGTCCATAGCCTAATCTATCATTTGTTGAAAGTAGCCATCCATGTTAACTCTGTAATGGGCCAAGCGACATGGTGCAAATAAGAGAACTGCAATTGCCTATAAACTCGCGCGCACATCTCCTATTCATATCTATCTCGGCCCTGAAACTGCGGTACCATTTCCGGTTAAACAATGCGCATGCCTTAGGTACGAAAATGTTCTAAAGTCTCACCGAAACAGATGGCGAAGCCTTACGTCGAGGCAAGATGAAAGCCAATTCAAACCGGGTCAAATATTGCACTAGCACGTTTTTGTGCAAGTTTCTCGTGTAATGACTTATGGTAGCTTACAGGAATTATAACAGGTTATTGTACACTAAAAAAGCACCTCAACAAAACGGAATATGCTGTCGATCAACTATGCAGGGGATGCAACTAACAGGAGGAGACACCGGTCAGGCTAGCTACGGTTGGAACCCCCCCTGCCTAGACCAGCGCACGCTAAGCGTCTTCTCTCCAAAAACCATTCTATAGTTTTTCAAAACTATGGGATGGATGGCAGCTGAAATGTCAACTGGGGGATGCACAAAGGTCCCACACAAGAGAACCAAGTTCAGTTTGCAGATAAGTCCCCAACAACACTTTTGTTATTTCAAATCATCATGCTTATGTAGTTAACACAATCACTGTCCAGTCGCCTGGTATTTTTTTCTGTTCCCATATTTCTTTTACCAAAATCCGCAGGTGTTCGATTAGTATTTTTCCGCCGTGTTCGTGTTATATTGTCGTTGCCTGGTGCTTTGATATTCTTAACCCTTGACTGCATTTTGTTGCAGAACTGCAACATTATCTTTTAAAATGTTCACTGCCTAATTAAAAACGTTGTTTTAAAACCTGTAAGTTTGTATAGATATCTGCATACATATGATTCATGATTTTGCTAGTAAATGGCGATTCTTATGTTTTGTAGCAAGTGGATGACTGGCGGTAACTATTATTTAATATAAACATAAAAAAATCATGCATTTAAGTGTTAAGGTTTTTTTTCTCTCTAACTCGTGTTGTTTGATCTACATCTTCAGCCTCCGATGTCTTTTTTTCGATTAACAGGTTGTCAAATTATTCACTACATCTTTCTAGCACTTCCTCATCTCAAACTAGTACTTTCCCATTATTGTATTTGTAGAAGCACTGTCTGTAATCATAGTTTCTATTTTTGTTTTCTTATGCCTAGGTATAAATTATTAAGTTAGTTATTTTTATATCTTGTTTCTATTTCTTCTAGTAATTGTTTCACTTGTCTATGTTTTTTCTCCGCTATTTCGTCCCTTAGCATTTTCAGTCGTAATATGTCTTGTTTCATAAGCTCTCTTTCACCCGTTGTTGAACCAGGCTGCATTCTTCGACCTTTTTTTCTAAGATGTTACTTTTAGTTGTTTTTCCAATATAGTTTTGAGTCGCTTCCACGTTTCTTCTATATTTCCTCAGTATTGACTTGCCTAACCTCAAGTTATAGGCCTGTCGCTGTGGGGGGAACTCTACCTGCCTATTCCTAGCTTGATTTCTGCGTCAGGGTATTTCTTGTTTTCTTTTTAATTTAAGAAGTGATCGGAGTCGGCATTTGGTCCACTATAAGTATTTAATGTATTTTTCTTCGTCTTTTTCGATTAATACGTGATCAACATGATATCCAATTCTTCTATCCGGTGATCCCTTGTGCCCATGTGATTTTATTTTCTTTCGAAGTACGTACTTTTGACTATCATATTTGTTTGTAGACCGTCTCGTTACCAATCTTCACGTTAGCATCTCCTAAAATTATGTTGAGGTTGAATATTGGTATTTCGTCATATATTTCATATAAGTTCTATATTGAAGTCTTCCTTTTCATCAATCGCTTTTTCTGCTCTTGGAGCGTAAATATCAACGATATGTGCTGCCATAGTTGTTTTTTTTTTTTTTGGTGCCACTATACAAAATTAAGGTTATTGAGTGGGTGCATTATACGCGTTTTTATGTTGGCCTAATTTTGAGCATGGGGGTTTTATCTTTCTTGTCTCTGTAGTATATTCAGTAAGTGTTCATTAAAAATATGTATTCCCTTCCTTCTTTCTAATATCGTGTCCGTTTCGTTTGCCTGGTTTTTCTATGTCATATTCGTCTTTTTCTTTGTTCATCGTATATTACGTGATTCTATTTTTTGGGGCCTCCAATTCCAATATGTTTGTGGTATAGTTCCATTACTACATCTTCTTATCGATAACCACTTTATTATATCTTATCTTCACGATACTTCCTTTCTCCCTTTCCTTCCTCGCCATATTTCGTATTTGTTTGCTTTTTTCCCTTTCCTTCTTTGTCATATCAACATTAATATATATTCTCTCCTCTCTATTGCATTTTAGTCTGTGTTTGTTCCTCATTGTTCCATTTTTCGTCTATTAAGTTGATTCTCTCCCCAATTATTTGTGCTGTGCTTTTTCGTACCTGAATCATGTTTCTATAGTCTGGATTGTTTTTGGGTTTCTTGTCTCGATTTTATTCCCGTAAAATGCAAAGAGATAGGCTATAAGTCTCTAATGTTATCGTGTCTACTTCTTAAATAAAAACTGCTCTTCTGGAATACTACGAAAAATAGTATACAAACCATACCACACCACATATATACATATATAAATACAATACGTAGGATCACGGTGATGGGTTCAGGACTTATATATTTCGGAGAGTGTAACTGTACAGATACCACATAGATTGTGATGTTTCATTCTTCTTTTTCTTCTTCTTCTTCTTCTTCTTCTTGAAATAGACAGCCTGTTTTTCCAGCTTTAAGGAGTTGCTTGTGATGTTGACACCCAGCTATCCCTCCATCTCTTTCGTGGTCTGCCTGGGGGCTTTTTAGAGTGTGTATTTCCGTCTCTGGCGATTTTTGCAATTCTGATTACTTCCATACAGTTAATGTGTTGGTTCCATTTTCGTCGTCTGTGCCTTATCTACCTTACTATGTCCTGTACGTCGCACATTTGTCCTATGTCTTGTTTGGGTATTCTGTCACTTAGTGTGTGTCCCGTGATACTCCGGAGCGTTCTCATGCTCTTGGTTTTGCTGTTGTCTGCTCTAGATTCTGCGGCGTATGAGATTATTGGTCTAACGCATGATTTATATATTCGGGTCTTTGATTCCAGTTTCAGGAATGTGTTCTTCCATATTACTCCCTTAAGCACTAGATGCTTTATCGGTTTGGTTCTTTACCTCCGACGTCCTGTCTTGATGGGGTACCTAAAGGACATTACCTGCTCTATTATTACGTCGTTATTGACCAGTTTGCATCTTGTGGGCTCTTTTGCTACAACTAGTGTTTTTGTCTTCTGTGCCGCAATCAGCATATTGTAGCATTTAGAGGTTAGATAAAATTAATGTAGTAGCCTCTGTAGTTCATCCTCGTTCTCGGATATGATTACTGCGTCATCTGCGTAGCACAGTATTGGTATTTCTCCTTTACTAGTTCTGAATCCATAATTAGGTTGAAGAGTGTCGGCTTAGTGAATCCCCCTGTCTTATTCCTGTTGAGATCGGCACTTCCTTGGACAAGGTATTATTAACAAGTAGTCTGGTCGTTGTATTGGTGTTCATGTTTTCAACGGTTCTAACGATATCTTCCGGGGTATTGCCCTATGGTTGTGATGTTATTTAGCCTCATTCGGTCGCTTTGGTTCAATCTATGAAGCACATATACGCCGGTTTCTCGTATTCTATTGATTTCTCTACTAATTGTCGGATGACCGTGGACCGATTTTAGGTAGGTTTCTCGTTTTTCTCTTGCCATTTATTTTACTTCTGGCGTGAACCATGGTGTGTTGTGTCTCTTTGGGTTTTTGTTTATTCTTCTTCTGCCTACTGCTTAATTGGCGGCTTTCTTGATGTGTGATTTTACTTTTTTCCAACTGATTTCCACGTCCTCCAGAATTGGCTGTTCTCTGATCTTTTGGGTTAATCTTTTTTCGTCCAAGTCCTTCACGGTGGGGTCACTAATGGATTCGATGTTCAGTTTGTCTACGTAGATATGTGGTAGCTTCTTTATCAATTGTGTTGTGAGTCGAAGTTTTGTCATTACTAGTTGGGATCTGATCCAATGTTCGCTGACGTTAGCGAGCGTACGTTGATTATCTGACTCGGGTGTACTGCTCTATTCGAGATTATATAATCGATCGTGATTGAATGTCCTTGCGTGTTGGACCAGGTTATCTTGTGGGCAGGCTGCTGACCTCACCTGCAAATCCTCCTCCTTTATCCGGGTTTGGGACCGGCAATATCGTCATGTTTCATTAATAATAATAACTAGTATGATACTTAGCTCCGGTAGAGGATATTATTCAATAAACTATAAATAATAGTCCCGACCCACAATTAAGAAAAACATTATTATTATGAAACCGAATAACAAACATAAAACACTGATACTTAAAAATTATATTAATTGAGTATGGAGTCATTGCCAACTGCCAATGCGAGAATATACCTAAAACCGATGCACATTGTCAACTAGTTCCACTTATGGACTGTCCGATGAGTCCATTATTATACAATTTATTTGTAGAAATATATTTATATGTGTTGATATGCCTACACCTGGAGGAATACGAGAGGGAGATAGTCTCAGCCCATTCCTCTTTAATCTGATAATGGACAAAATAATATATGGAATGATTACGCATAACCTAGGATATAGACTAAAGAATAAAACCATCAGTTATGTGTGTTATGCAGATGACGCTGCTATTATCGCTGAAACCGAAGATGATCTGCAAAGACAGCTCTCTATATTCTACTAAATGGTTCAACATGACCATATCTTTTTTTTTCCTCTTGAGGAGGAATCTTCTAAAGACGCCCATGCTCTCTAATTAGAGTGTCGGATTCGCCCCGTCATTCTGATGGGGTGCCTACCGACTAAACCTCCTCACGTCCCACGGTGGCACTGCTAAGCGTTCCACGCGCTGCCTGGGCCTAGGATTGGTATCCCGGGGTGTTCGGGGTTGTCATTTTACCTTTTACCCACCCTAGTTCTCTTATGTAACCCATTTTTTGATTCCTAAGTTGCGGGGGGTTGCCCCCCTCCGCCATCGGCTCTGGTCTTGTGCCTGGCCTCGTCCCTTGCTCTTCTTTTGATCGGGCATCGGGGACCCCCTTCTGCATGGACTTCTGTCTTGCAGATCGCGCAGTAGGCGGTTGGCTTCCTGCATTGCCTGGCCTGGTGGCCTTCTTCGCCACATCTCAGGCACAGGTTGTGTCGGTATTCCCCGCTGCACTCGCGGGCCCGGTGGCTGTCCAGCCAGCAGCGGCTGCAGCCCTGCGGTAGCTCTTCTCGCCCGGTGGCTCTGCTTTGTACCATGCCGACTTTTATCCTCGTTCTTTCGAGTTCGTTGGCACCTCTCTCGGTTGTTATAACCGTTATGTTGATTGTCCCATTTCGAGCCGGTCTCGGCTCGCCTATCCAGTACTCCTCTCCGCAATTTGTTGCCTTCAGGATGGCCGTCTCGACCTCGGTTTTCGTGGTCAGGAGGTTCAGGCCCCTTATGTGCAAGGTTACGTCGGACCTCCTGACTCTGGCCTCGGTGATCGGTTTCCTTGCCTTGATGGCGTTGCACAGTTCGTCCACTTTGGCGCCACTGCCTCTCATCCTGATCTTGAGGTTGCCATTGTCTGTTCTTTCTAGTCGGATGAAGTTGTTGTCCCCGCTGTCGACATCCCTGATCCGCCGAACTAGGTCTGCGTAACTTTGTCCTTCTGCCGGCTTTATCAGGATTGTCTTTTCCTTCCTTGCTTTAGGTTTTGCCTCTGTGGCTGATCCTTGGGGACTGCTCGGTGTGCGGTGTCCTTCAAGATCCCATACAGTCGCTTTCACTCTTGAGCCTACTAGGATAAACTCGGCCATCTTCCTCAAAACGTGTGCTTGCAGCCTCGGGTTCTCGATTGCCAGCTCCGTTGTTTCATTCGCCTTCGGGATTGATCTTATTTTCTGAATGCCCCGGTAGGTACTCTCCTTTAGGCTAAGACTAGTTGGTGGTATCACACACAATATGGACATCTCCGTTTTTCCCGTTGGGCCTTCGTTAAGATGCACTTCTGTGGTGTGGGCTATTGTGGCTACGTCCCCCACCTTTAAATTTAGACTCGCGATGTCCTCTATCAGATTGCCAGTTTTCTTTTTCCGGCCACTTGTCACAGCTCTGTATTGTCCGTCGATGTGTTTGACCACCTCTACGCATGGTGGCCATTTTGTGGTCTCCCTTCCCGTCACTTTCGCGTTTAGGAAGGTGCCCTGGGGCCAGTTCTCATCTAGTGTCGCAACCGCCGCGTTGTAGGTGCGGTACCTGCTAAAGGCGCTCCTTATTCTGGCTATTGCTTCTTCCGGTGGTTCTTTCTTCTCTAACGTGGGCTCTGGTTGGGTTGCTTGGCTAGTTATTTGGTCCAAGCGTGCCTGCATCTCCTTCATTTCTGCTCTCATTTTCTCCATTTCCTTGTTCCATTTCGCTTTTTCAGCCCTCAGCTCTTCAAGCTGGAGCCTTAGTACCGCCTTATTATTCTTGGAGAATTTGAGCGGGATTCCAGATTTTCCGAAGGTCCGCTCATATTCTTCTCGGAGTATTGCCGCGTCCACTTTCGCGTCCTTGGAGATGTTTCGTGTGTTTACTGCCGTGTCAGTCAACCTTAGCACGACCTCGCTGAGTCCCGCCAACTGTGCGACGGCCAATTGGTACTCGTCCTCGTTCTCACTGCTAGTCAGTTGGTGATTAGACTGCTTTTTTCTTGCCCCTGTTTGTTCAGCCTTCCCGTTCCCTCCTTCCGGTTGCGAGGAGGCTTTCCTCTTGGTGGCTTGAGCTTTGTTTCCTTCCTCCGAGTCTGAGCTGGGTTGTTGGCCCTTGCCCTTAGTCAGTATTTTAAAGATTCCTTACTGTTCCTTCTCGGCCTTCTTCTTGCTTGGTGACGACGGGGTTATGAAGATCTCGTCGTTTCCCATGTCAGTGTTGCCGGTCGCTTCTTGTAGGCCACCCATCCGGCTGGCTGGAGGGTCATGGCGGTCGCTGGATGACGGTGGTGCACACCACCGTCATCCCGCCACGGAATGCAAGACCACCGGAACTGGGGTGTCCCTCCCCTGTTCGGTATGGATCCTTTCTATTTCCTTGTTCATGTCATATTATGTGCTTGGTTTTAAAGAGTTTTTCTTCTCTTCGCACACTAGGGCCGACTCGTGTTACTGCTTCAGTTTGTTACAACTCCTGGTCTGGGTCTGGGGCTGTCTCCTCCTTTTCTTGGCGGGCCACCGGGATCGGCAAGCCATCCACGGCGCACGATAGTGTTGCACCCGGAACATGACCATATTTTCTGAGAAAAGCAAGAGCATATCCTTCCCCAAAGACCCGACCAGACACAATAAATCGGTGATTCGAGCAATTCAATGTCTTGGCGCAGACCTGACAAGCGTCCATGATCCAGATTTTAGAAGCAAACTCGAGCTGCAGCTGCTTAAGAAATGCCGAGTGAAATAACAAACATATGCGCCTAGATAGCACAATAAAAATCTACAAAACGTGTGCAAGACTATTACAACATATAGCTTAGAAACATCCGACATAAACGAAACCAAACATATACTGCGGACAGCAGAAATGACGGCGCTGAGGGCGATAACCGGCAAAACACTAAGAGACCGGGTAATTAACATAGATATCGGACAACAATGCGGAATTCATGACACTGTAAGATGGGGGCAACAAATAAGATGACTATGACGCGATCACGTCAAAATAATGGACGAAGACAGACTAGCGCGCGTAGTATTCGGCCGGCGACTACTAGGGAAGTACCTAACGCTGGCATCTGCCATTTCAGAAAATAACAGACCAAGAAGGAAGATGAAGATTTGTGGGAAAGCTGGATGAAGTGTTAAGAATGGAACAAGCAGTGGTTGTGGCAATAGGCAAAGGAAATGTTTTGTCCTTGTCATAGGCGGACGATATGGTAATTTTGGCCAAGCCCGTAAGTGAGTTAATAGAAATGGTAACGATGCTAGAGCGATTCTTTGGGAGACGGGGCCTAATACAAAATGTAATTAAAACAAAAGTTTCCGAAGGAGAGGCGAAAGAAAGATGGAAGAAAGTACTGCAGAAAACAAATAGGATGAGTATAGGATGGATGGCTGCGACAACAGTGATGAGGTATAACAGACTGGTGGCGGGAATGTGTGTAAGGATGGTCAAAATGGTTAGGATCTATGCAAACGTGTTGAATGAAAGTCTGGAATTAAATATTTATATGAAAGATCTCTGGTTTGTCATTGGCTGAAATGTAGAAATTGCAGAAGGGTCGGGTTAAGACAGCGAATGACAAGTACGGGAGGGGGAAATAGAGAAAATAGGTATAACAGCAGGTATAAGGATACCTGTACATACCGCCGTTTGCCTTTGTACCTGAGTCAGCCTAGGGCGATAAAAATCAAAGGTTACTTGCTAAAATCTTCATGGACACTTTTTTTAATTTAAGAAATCGAATAGTTGCCGACATATATTTTCCAAAGTTTAAATAATTTATAACGCCGTGAATAACTAGTCAACTTTCATACTTATAATATATAAAATAAAATCTTTTCTAATGCCTTGCCAGATTACAGCAAACTGACACCAGTCGTATACGATCAAGGTTTTTAGTTTTCTTCATACACTTCAAATCACAATTTTCAAAATTTGGTTTATACGTTAGAGTCCTTAATAAACTGAATTTCTCTTTAGATATTGTCGGGCGTAATACAGAAAAATCCGTCTTTTTATCGCCTCTAGCTAGTACACTTTCTTTACGTTAAAAAAAATATGAGAAATGTCATAATTTCATTTACTACAGTTGCATTGCCGTGAGTTGTGGTATAGTTATGACTATGCCAAAACTTGTTATCGATAGCTGGTAAGCCCATAATCGTATCTCATTGGTTGTCAATGTTTGGGTTCCGAAGACTGTAGTAAGGTTGGTGTAATTTGGATTTATATAGAATAATAGAGCGTTGGCTATCAAACGATAAATAATATATAAAATAAATCATATCTATAAAATTAAACTATTCTCTGAACAATTAGTTTACATTAACGCTCCGCTTCTGAAAAAAGGTGATGCCCCTTACTATACTAACTAGAATTGATGAAGAGATAGATATAATGCTAACTAAAAGCCAGTATTGTTAGCTATACTAATGGGATATTAAATATCAGGTCGAACAAGGCAACTATGAACTATGATTGTATAGTTTAGACTAGGAAAGCGAAATGATAGTCTTGTCCATAAAAGTAACTTTTTAAAGATCTACTATAAGCTACCAAAACGTCGATTTTACACTTTTCTGCTGACATATATAACCGAATTGTACGAAATTAGATTGATTATATAACAGTAAAAAGAAAGTTTAGAAACTCCATCACATATCTTAAAACATATTCAGGTACTGACATACCATCAGATCAAACCTACTACAAGCTGATATTGAAGTGCGTATTAAAACGATAACACGCAAATAAAATAAGATAATAAAACTAAGCAAAGAAAGTGTAGGCCAAAAGGTAATATAGAACTGGAAGAAAATCTACTCAATTAAAAGTTGACACTCCCAGCAGTGTCGAATTCACGTGGTAAATTGCAAAAGAGACCTAGCAATAAACATAGAAGGCATTGAAATGTTAAAGCAGAGGTGTTTGGATTTAACTGCAATCCTTAAAAAATGTACATGTTTTTTTTGTAATTAGAAATCACCCCCGCCGGATGGCAGGCATTTCACTTAGGATGTCAATAAATTCTACTTTATATTAATTTACATTATTTGTTAGTATGATCAATAGAGAAACTAGACCAACAGCCCGAGCAGTGTAGAAATATAATGCTAAATCTACAACCCAACTCACCTCATTGTTTGTACATGCGATATTGATATAGTATAGCAACCTCGTAATCTACATTCATAAGTTTTTTTTTCACATTTCTCATAATTGAGAAACACATCTTCCAATTTAAATTCGAGATCTACCAGTGGATCGGGTTTGACCAGTTAAGCACCCCTGCTATTAACCATGCTTTCATCACAACTTTTTCCCCACTATATAAAGTGGAGAGGATAGGACGCTGTAGTAATATTTCAAAATTTCCATATAAAAATGTTTGTGCAGGCGGCCGATAAGGATAATGCGTAAAACAGGGCACATAATCGATAAGAGACCGACGATGCGTTGGGATTTGTATGGTTTGATATCACAGTAATCGCATTAGCATCCGGCGTGACAAATGATGGAGGCGCCGACCTGCCATGTTATTAACACACTTTTTCACTGTACGGAAATGAAATATGTTCTCAAACATATTGAAAATACATTTATTAAATTGACCATACGTCATCCTATATGACGCAGGAAATAAGGTTAAAATGCGTTTTATTAAAGGGCCCCTATTTATTACTCCAACCCTATAGAATAAAATAACAATCCCCACACATTAATTATCCCTGGTTTAATAAATTATTCGAACATAAAAGATATCATTAAAACACATATTGTAAAGTGATAGGTATACTTAGAATTAATTTTAACTTCTTAAAGTTTCCATCCTCTTAACGAGTTCAGCGTATTCTTTCACCAACAATGCGAAATCTTCGTACAAATCATATTTTAACGAGTAGGGTAGCAGTCTGGAGCGCTTGTTGAAGCCATCATATATAAATTTTATACGGTATTAAAATCACCAAGGGCATGATAATCCGTGCTAACAATAATTATTTTTGCAGTTGTAAAAAGGGGGGCGATTAAAATTTAATACTCGAGATAATGAGAAATCCGTGCACTCAAAAAAGCCCGACTTCAAAAGGACCCCATTAACTGAGTTTCGCCGCGCACTTTATATTTAAAATACATGTCGCATGAAATTTTAGGGGTCTAATGTCAAAGATTTAACAATTTAATTTCTGTTTGGAAAGCGGTGAAATCTTTTGTAGCTGCCTGTAACGTTCAATTACTTTGCAGTAACGATTTTAATTACTTCTATTTTAATTGATTTCGGATCGGGTAATTACATTCATTTGTTATCTAATTTATAAAGTTCTGTTTACATTTAATCTTTAATAATTTAAATCGGACATTGAATGAATATATAATTCCGTAAAGCTATTTAACGTAAATTATTTCTTCTTTTTTGATGATATTATCATCATTAAAGTATTCGTGCTTTAAGTGAATATTTTCACATACATAATATTAGATCGGTGGTTATGTAGTTGGAGCTAAGGAATTACATAAAATAATACATGGCAAACGAATGCAATTATATAACTCATAAAATGTTAAAATCTAATAAAAATAACAAACAAATTACACGACGATATACTGCAGTGATTAGCACCTAGGTCCGGGCAGTTAGTACCATTTGTCATTGGGATACAATTAATCATACTTCAAAAGCTCGAAGACGATTTTCTGGAGTAGCAAGTCCTAATACTCACATACACATTCATTAGCACACGGCAGAAAGACTCGAAGGTCGATAGTTATACAATTGTAACTAATATCTAATACTACTCCAAATTTAAATTACAAGTAATTGAATGTCGCCTGTAGCGCTTAAGATTTCTATAGTTCCCATCAAGTCAAACATTAAATCGTTTAATATTTATATATATAAATTCGTATAATTTTTATATATATATATATATATATATATATATATATATATATATATATATATATATATAAAGAGGTCTAATGTAAAGCACTATACTTTCAAAATAATTCCCTTTTATATATGCCTAACTTTCTTATCAATTTTAACCATCGTTATCTTGGAACATATGTAACTCGTTCGTCACAGAAGAATGTATTATTATTCCAATATATTGCGTGAACATCATATAATCTAATGCAGAATATCGTGTTCCAATGTAATGCAGGAACAACATATGATATAATGCATAACTGTCACATTATCATATTATTGATGTAAATATTCCGGTTGGAGTCCATTTATATGAAGTTATCATATAAACTACAATTACATTTATGATTTTATTTACAGTTGCGACCCATGCCCTTCCCACTGCGATGTGTGCGAAAAAGGAATATGCGCCGTTAAAAGAAACATCTACTTAAGAACGGTCATTTTGGGGATTCAGCTGGCTTCCATGGGCATCACTTTAATAATGACATTAGTTGTTTTTAAGCAAAGAAAATGCAAAGTAAGTAGCACTATTAATCTTGTCGGGAAAAAAACATAAGCTGTGTCTATACTGTCTAGATATAAAAAGGCTTTTTCGTAAATGGAACATGGGTTTGCGGTAATCCCATGTTCTACATGCGAATATTATTCAAATTGTTAATCCTGCTGGGAATACTAATGCCCCTTCAAGTGTAGTTGGCATTAAAAATTAAATAATCGTTACCCCTTTGTGCCCTTAGGCGCAGCATGCATTATATTGCACGCATTAGGCATATTGATTGCTCAATGTATTATATTAGTGCAATCATAGAGTTTTATTATATTGATTGTTTCAGACAATTGCATCGGGTATGTGGACCATCTTAGAAATAATCTTGTTAGGAATCATTCTACTTCATTCCACGGTGAGTAATCAAATACATTATTTATATTTCATGAGATAAAGAGAGGGTTTAAATGTTAATTAAGGAGCCAATAGCCAATAACTCGTGTAGCATTCCACATTGAAATGCGAAAGTTCATGAATGGATGGCAGAAAATACGGGTGGCGCATTGATTATGGGGATTACGTTACGAATAAAACTCTATATCCAGTTGCATGCTTCTATTTGAAACAATACGCCGTGCTCTACAACTCTCCTGTTTGTTTTTGTTGTGTCATGTATACTTTTGTCATAAAACTTATTTTATCTAAACTACAATTTTGGAGTTATATGGCTTTTCCACTCGCCAATTCACTTATAAGTCAGTAAACAAGGTTTGCTTCTGGCCCTGTATTTATGAAAAAAAAAATATAGGCGTTAAAAATACACAACTCATATCACCCACTACGATTAATTTGATTAATATCAGAGTATTATCTAGTAAATCCAATAAATTATTTTATTAAATTAAACTCAGCTTATTTGTAATATGGTGAATTTTTTAACATCATAGTAGATCTAGTATTATTTTTGTAATACGAATATTACCATTGTCGTTTCCCATAAATATGTTCATAAAATTAAGCTCTGCGTGTCTTATTTGTAATACCATATTTTCTTTCCATATTGTAGAAAACAGGTATAAATATAGAAAAAAACACGCAAAAGTTATCACTTTGAAATTCTTTTGAAAGTAGATGGATATTATCAGGGGGCTTTTTATTTGAAAAGGAGGAGGCCAACAACTTTGGGAATCTATGCTATACTAGTAGGAAAACTTGCCTTCATTGCAGGAACCGGATTGATTTTGAGCAAGAATTGTTATTGTGTAAAATTAACTCAATTTAAATCATATAAATGAATTATTTCAGCTTTTTAATTCGTGATATTTTTTTCATAAACTATAAATGAAAATCATAGAAATTTGGTTTGAAAAAGTTGACGAACAGACATAGTTTTTTCATACTTCGTATGATATGTAATAAATAGAAATAAAAAGGTTGATGAAAAATATTGTTACTTTCAGGAATAACGAAAAATTGTTGATATATCAGTGTACATATACACCTTTATTGGAATTCTCACAATCCACTACAAAGTGCATGTACTACAATTGACTCAAATTAATAAAATTACCATAAAATACAATAAATAAACAAATACTTTAAATCCATAGCTAAAATTTAATAAAAAGTAAATTAAATTATTAGCATAATTTACCTACAAATCACCAGATCAGATTAACTAATAAATTATCTAATTTTTTACAGCTCTGCTGGCTGTAAATCCCTTCTTAAGTGTGATTTATTCATTACTTCCAGGCCACTTCCATCTACGTATTAGCATGACCTTTCATTCCTTCTTACCTTTCTCACACCGTCCCTCACAAACACTCATATTTCCAATTATCCGTCCATTCTCCACACAACCTACATTTCCTATAATTCTCATCCATTCAGTCCTAATCTCCTTCTTTCCACGCACCCACACCTAAACTTTGTAATTAACATTCGCTCCTATATCGCCCTAGGCTGTGGCAGGTACACCATAAGACCTTGGTATACCTGTACATTTGTATACCTGCCGTTATACTTGCTTTTCTCTATCTCCCCCTGCCGTATTTGCTATTCGCTGTCCTGCAGGGTCTGCTTTGCAATAATTTCGGATATAACTTCCTCCTTATGCCATTTTTGCACATCAGCCAATGACAAACCAGCCCTTTCATACAAACATTTAATTCACCACTCTTGCATACATTCCTAACCAATCTTACCACTCTGTCATACCTCATCACCCTTTCCGTACCCTTCCCTCCTTCACTCATCCTATTAGTTTTCTGCAGTACTATATATCTTAGGGTTGATCTTTCCTGGCCCAACAATCTCTTGATTTACTATAGTCGCACCCTTTCAGCCTTTAACACTTCCGTGACACCGTATGGGGTATACCGTAATCAGTTGGGCACTAAATAATCTCCAAACAACAAACTTCTTCTCCCACGCCAACCTCAATAGCTCCACTGTTCATTGGGCTTTATGCATGACTTACCGGATGTACTCTTTAAATTACCGCTTTTTAGCGAACATGGAGCCCAGGTACATGAAGCACTAGACTTTCTCCACCTTTTCTTCTCCCCACGTCAAACTTTCTTCTTAAATTGTTCCACCTCTCTTCCTGAAACACATCCACTTTTTGCGAGGGGTAGTTTGGCAATGTCTAGCCTTTATGCACTGCGGCCAATGCCTTTACCCTACTTCAATTGCGCTCCTAAGAATTCCACTTCTCGGCCGAAGATTAGTATGTCCCTGAGAGGCTTGCTTCTCAGCTTCAGGGTCATTAGATTAGCGTTCCCAAGGTTTGCAAGCCTTTTCTGCCCAAGTGCTGGGTATGTTCGATAGTTTCAATATCCGATTCACATAGTCTGCATGCAGTGTTGTCTGTTTTGCCTATTTTATTTAGGTTATATTTAACCGAACAATGTCCCGTTTGAATGCTTGTGACAGTTCTTATCACATTTCTTGAGAGGCTTAGGAATTGTTTTGTTCCTAGCGCCGAGTAGTCAATGAGCATTTTGAATTGCTTTTGTCCTGGTGTGTGTCTGCAGTAGGCTTTCTTTTGCTCCTCCTCCCACTTTTCAGTAGCCTGTAGTGGTCTCTTGTGAGCCTGCATGTTAGTTCTGGTCCCATAAAGGGAGCCACAGCCCCGCGATTACGTCGACTGCTTCATTTCCCTAAATGCCCTCGTGTCCACGTACCAACATCAGAGTGAGTCTGTTCCCTTTAGCTAGTTGCTGTTTGTCTACAGTTCCAGATCACTTTGAAGTAATAGCTATAGGCTTTTATCCTCCTTAAAGCAGTCTGGCTGTCTGTAAGGATATAGAGTCGCACTCCCTTGAGTCGTATTTCTAGACAGATTTGTACACATCGCGCAAAAGTCACGATTTCTGCTTGCAGTCTTGTTGTTCCTTAAGTGGTGCGATCATTCGAGTGCTACTCCGGCGGTTAGTAATGACTCTTCAAAATCTTCGAAATCGAATTCTACTGGCATGGAATCCATGAAATATATCAGATATTTCTCTTCCATTTGTGGCAGGACCTTTATGTGAAAACACTGAGCAGACCTTCTTTTTATACTTGTTTGTCTAATGGGATCAGATCTAACATTTCTGCCGTAGGAGTCATGCTCATTATTCCTGTAGCCCCCAAATATGCCAGCCTTTGGAGCTGTTTCAGTCTAGATTGGGTCTTGTGTCTTTCAAAACCAAACGAGTGATCCATAGATGACCACAAGTCTGACAACCGCCAGGAACGACCATGGTACCATTTTCGGTTTTAGCCCCCATTTCTTGCCGAAGAGGCTGCGGTATAAACAAAAAGCCACTTTCAAGATTTTTCTAAATGTTGGTTCTACGTTAGTTTTTTTATCTAGAATTACTCCTTAATACTTACCCTATGTCGAGAACTCTTGTAGTTTTCTATTCAAGCAGGGAGCCCTTAGATTAACCATCCTTCTCCTTGTCAATGGAACCATCACTGTTTTTCTTAGGTTGATGCTAAGGCCTTCCTTCTTGTTCTAGCAATTGATGGTATTTAGCTAGGTTCATAATTGTGGTATCAAATTTACCCCTTATTATCATGGCAATGTCATCAGCATCCAATAGCTGGTTAAGCAGGACGAGGCACCACAGCATAGTTGATAATACCCCACCCTGTGGACATCCTTACCTCGCGACCGTTGTTCGCTCCCCCAGACTTGCAATTATTTTCCAGTCTTTTATCCTATCATCTATCTGCTCTATGCTAGGATCGTCAATTCCTTTAATAGCGGCTGCATTGCTGTATGCCAGCCAATAACTGGCCTTGAACATCTTTACCATGCATGGGGCGATCATATCGATTCCCTTCTGCAGCATTGCGGGAAAGATACCTGGCCCTGGCGACTTGTAGGGTTTGAAGCCCATACCACTCTGTATTTGGTAAATATTTTCCAGGCCATCTTTTGCTTGTATCTGGTGGGACAGGATTGTCGGCGTGTCTTATTTTCACCGATGTCATTATTCTTGACACCGGGAAGTGCGATTGTAATAATACATCTAGACTTTCCTGAACGGCAGCCGGGTGGGTTCGTCATGCACACATACATTCATACTTTAATCTTACTTAAATACAACTCGGGTCCATAGGGGCGTAACTCCCCAAACGTGTGGTCGAGACTACCACCCCCTGCGGTATTGTTTTTTTAACATAATAGTACGTATCCGCATAAAGATCAGCCACACGTTCCTTAGGTTGCTCCGCCATTCCATTTTCCAAGCATTCATTCATTTAGATTCTATCTATTGAATCAGCTTTCCCACAAATAAATTGAATATTAATAGACTGAATGGACAGACCTGTAGAACCTAGTTGGCTGTCCTAAATACCTGTGATCTTGCTCCCCCAGCCCTCACTCGACAGTAAGTCTCCGCATACAGATAAACTACACGTTCCCTAATTTGGTCCGCACACCCCATGTTCCCACAAGCAATAATTCATTTTCTTTCTTTTGAATCAGATGCCGCCTTGAGGTCAACGAAAAAGGTGAACAATTTCCTTCCCTTCGACTCCAATTCCCTTTCCACCATCAGCTGCAGTATAAGGATATGATCCACTGTTGACGTACCGCTACGGAAATCTTCCCTTCAACTCCAATTCCTTTTCTACTATCAGCTGCAGTATAAGAATATGATCCACTGTTGACGTACCGCTACGGAAATACTTTGGAGATAAATTGCCTACATTCCACCGTAACCTCCAACCTTTCTCGCTATCAACTTAGTACACATTTTGTAGATGTTGTCCATTATTGTGATTCCCCTATAATTTTCTGGATTGTTGTCGCATCCATTAAACCTTCCGTTCAGTTTTCTGGGATTGTATCTTCTCTTCCCCATATTCTGTTGATTAATTGGAACTGTCTTCTTACCACTGCCATTCAACAATACCCACACCTTTTTCTTTATAACCACACATGCCACACGTTTATCGTCACCTCAACTTCCTTTGTCCTGAAGTCGCCCTTCATCTGTGTTTGCTCTCCTATCGCTACGACTTGCTATAATTTTAACATGCATACTTTGCCCACTCGCCATTTTATCTATTTTCTTTTACTACTCAGCATGCTCTGGAGTTTCTAATTTGTATAACTTTTTGGTGCTTGTACGAGCGTTTGGCATTTTCTGACCAACTCCACCCCCTAACTGCCTCATTAAGTTCTTTATAGGGTCGCTGAGATTGGAAAATGGTCCGATACACATTGGTCTCCGATTTCACAGGCTTCTGTTAATAACCTCCATTCATCTTCCACTGAATTATTATCCTTGTCTGCTTTATAAGTGTATTCGCCTTTCCAATCACTCTACGTCATACCATTTAGTATTGCTAGGTATTCTTGTTCTACCCACTCCAGCTATATTCCTTAGCCACCATTTCAGTTATCAGTGTAAAATTTTACCGTTAATTTTTTACTAGAAAACTAAAATTGCTTATTTGAAAATTTGTGAAAAATTTAAACTTTTACAATTTAGATGATTACTGAAAATACTTTAATTTCTGTTTTAACATTAATTTGTAGGTACAGTCACACCTCTGGTGATATTTTATAACTATTTGATATTTTCGAATATCTGAGAGAATATTGTTTTGCACATATAAATAATTTTCACATACAATGTAACGATTTCCAGATTATATATCAAGCCATGCTCTTAATTCTAGTACAGGTAAATACCTCATAATATTATATTATTCTGAATACAGGTCATAAAATGCAATATTAAATTTCGATTACTAATCTTTGGTCTTCTCCGCATTTCAGCACCTTATTAATGAAACTGCTCACAGCACACTCAATAATGAATTAAACATTAATTTCGCACAGCAGCACTCCCGAACCCAGTCATATCTAGCAGTGTGAGTCATATATTGCAGACACATTCACATGATTCACGGACCGACGAAACAACGCGGCATGGCCATACGTATGCTTGTAGGTAAACCCGGTTAAATTCAAAATCTTTTTATCTTATTATACTGTTATAACGAGTTTAATGGAACAATAGTACGCTTCTAATCAATATATTAAGAGTTTGACGAGTTCTTCTTCTGGTTCTGGTTCTTGTTCCTTTCTTAGGATTGCATCCTGTTTTTCTTTATGAGATTGTATCAATATTTACAGCCGGAGTTAAGACGCCCAACTCCAAAATTACCAGCGTATTGGCGATCGTTGCGGAGGTCTTTTTAATCGTGGACATGTTACTCTGGCTCACACAGGCTTTAATTATCAATATTTTCCGTACCCATTTAATGTATTATACTATAATATACTTATTTATTATCAATAATTTCTTTAAATTCAATCGTGTGATGCCTATAGCAGTTGTATAAGGAAGGTATTGTCATCACGAGAACGTATTCACGTTTTCTAACGAATATTGTTGAAATATACTATTTCTTTCCGAAAAAAATACTACTGTATAAGAAGGTATTGCTATCGTGAACAATTGAGAATTTTGACTATTTCTTACGTTTCATGACTAAAATAGTCGACGTACTACGTATTTGATGTGATGAAAAATGACTGAATAGATCGCGACCAAATTTGTGATCCATTAAATTTGAGCAAATAGTGGACTGTGTTTGCTCAAATTTAATGCATTTAACTTTTTCCTATGGCGCATATGGTACTACCATTTGAGGTAATTTGGACATGTGCGTCAGATGAAGGAGGAGAGATTAACAAAATAGTGTGTATGAAATAAGAGTACAAGAGAAAAACTACAAGGGAAGACCAAGAAAAACATGGGAGGACGATATACGAGAAGAATCCGAAAGAAAAGATATACCATGGAAAGGAATAAAACAACAAACACATGATAAAATCAAATGGAAAGTAAAATATAAATACCTTACGGTAGAAGGCAGATCATTAAATTTAATTTAAAAATAAAAAAAACTATCAATGTCCCTAGATGAACATTTAAAAGAGAATGTAAACACACGAAGGCAATAAAAATAAAATAACACACACAAAACTGAAATTTGAGAATAGTCATTTCAAAACTAAGGCGTAGAACATGTAGCCCTACCTATAATGCAATTTTCTATTTTTATTTGTACAATTAAATCTTCAACAATGAATTTCTAGGAAATTATTTGGCATAAATAAAATATTAGTTCTGCATTTAGGCTTTTCCAATATAATTTTTAAATTATTTAATTTCTTTTATAAATTATTCATACTAAGCAATATATACACTATTTCGTTCAACAACCACGAAATAGTCTATATATTGGCAAACTGTTATATTTGCAGCAGGCCAGATAACGAAGTAGTTGGTCCATATTGTACGGAACTTGGGGTCGAAGGGGACGTGACTAGAATGCTCAAGACACCATATTTTGTATAATTAAATTAATGTTTAACCCAACGATAATGCAATATAGTAGTTTCTGAATAAGAAAAGGTCAGCACCCGAACTCCGAGCCAACAAAAAAAGAAACGTTATAGCTACCCTATTGTTATAGCTACGTTTTCACTAACATATCGCTGTACTAAAGTTCTGAAAGCAATATTAATCAAACAAAATATCAGGTGACACAACACGACCAAATACATTATTAATTAATAATTAGTACATTTAATATGCTGCCAATTCGGGGCGCGCGTTGTTCATGCTTTTGCAATACTTTTGTCTATGTCGCCACAACCCAACACAATGTAATTTTGGTAATTTTTCGCATAAGTTATTCTAATAAAAGTTATTCAGAATGGAACAGATGGATCAAGCTTGAATAAAATTATATAAGATACCATACTGTTCTATTCGGAAAGTAAAAACTTTCATGCCTTTTATCTTTTATTGATTTTAATGGTCTAATTAATGAAAATATCATTAGGGAAATAAGCACATTATTTGTTTTATCCGTAAAAATCATTTTCAAGACATGCTTTTGCATGTTAAATAATTTATATATATATATATATATATATATATATATATATATATATATATATATATATATATATCATTAATCAACCACAAAGTAGTATTGCATCGAAAACAGCGAGTTTATTTACAACAATTTAATTTTCTTTGTCCTATACCACATCAACCTTATGTGGTATAGGACAAAGAAACACAACGAAATTATCAAGAAATTGACTAATAATTCTAATTTATCAATTCAAAAAAATTATTATAATGAGTTTAATTTACGGAGTTCCGTAGCCTAGTGGGCCGCCGTCGGTCTTGTACAGAGCATTGGGAACGGAAGTTCAATCCCCATTGCGGATGAAATTTCGGGAATTCAAAGGGTTACTGTGAAGTTAATGTAAATAATTCCTCTGAGCTTCACACTTATCGACGGAAACGCGTCAGATCATAGTCCTATATAAATAGAAGTTTCGTTTTAGATTATTTTGTATCTTTAAGGGGGAGTTCTGGCGGCTGAAAATAGATGCACAAATATACAATTTTAGTTTCGATTTAGAGATCATTCAATTGTAGGAATTTGATGAAATTTTTGTGTGTGTAAAGTTAAAGTAAATCATAAAAGTTATTAGGAATTACTTTTTCAATTTTTGTATTATTTTTTTTTAAATTAATTCATAAGTATTACAAATTAATGCATCTTCGCCATTCGAAATAACTTTCTGTTAGGTTAGGTTATATATATATATATATATATATATATATATATATATATATATATATATATATATATATATAATAATAATAATTTGTAATTTGATTTAAAATATTACCGCTCTCTTGATTGCTATGGTTCTGAATCTATATTAATTGCCTATGACACTTGCTACCAAGTATCTCAAATTTGACACAACAAATTTATACAGGGAGAAGTATCAGTTGATATAGTTGGCCACAATTTGGACACAATATAGATTCAACCTACCTCGCAAACAGTTTTGTTGTAAAGATATATTCTGGGTGGAATATATCACCATTTTGTCCGATTCTGAGTGGATCAGATGCTGTCAACTCGCTCTGTAGCTTTTTTTTTCTTATCTGAAAGTGAACTGTACTAAATAGATATGAACGAATCCACCGTAGTCAGGCTTTACAATATATCCCCAACCACTATTTTTTTAGAATCATATAATAGAAAGCGGTATGGCCAGATTTTCACCCAAAATGTCTTTTGTTCATACATTTCTTATAACATTCATTAGGAAGTTTTTGTTATATAACTTATTAATTAGCCCGAAAATAATATGATTATAATATAATAAGGCCGCCAACCCAGCTTGTTACCGCTCGCCAACCCCGACAGCGAGCAAACATTGTTTTAAGAGCATTAACTAATATTCAGAGTTAAATTCAGTTAAGTTCCATTATCAAGATTAACATAACAAATAACAGTCCATAATACTTATTATTTATTTTTGTCATACTTGCAACCCCAAAATATTCTTGCTAGCCACTTGCAAGAGCATAAAATACAGGATATTCATATAATTACATAAGCTCGGTGCGACCTTATCTAGTGCAGCGCTCGGAAACCTATGGCACATTTGCCACTCGTGGCATGCGAGTTGTTTCTAGATGGCTTGTCAGATTTTTTGTGTGCATTTGATTTTATTGAATGATCTGCAAAAAAACTCCCGGATCATGGCACGCGAAGATATTAGTTTTTTTTTATAAAGTAACACGTAGATTCATGACGGTTGCCGACCGCTAATTTAATGGACATTTCTGAAAATGCGAGTAACAGTAAAATAATTGAAATAGTGCACTGTTACAGCGTCTATTTTGTAATTCAATTTAAATGATGAGATAACCATTTTTACTTTGTTTTTAGAAAACTTTAGTTACTCTTTTTGGCTCATACTGCTAAAAAACAACAATTCATCGTACTATCGAAAACATCCATAAATGGGCAAACGCATAGCAAGAAAAATAAGTTACTCTGTGCATCTAAAGTATATTAAAGAATAAGTAAAAGGGAATAAATAAAATAGTTTTATTGACCTAGTCAAATAATTGTATTAAATAAATAGGATATTTACTATTTTAAACAAAAAAACTTCAATCTTTATACCTATCAGCCCGACGGCATTTCAGCTGGTAAAGGGAGAAACTCAGAGGAGTGTAATCACCCGATATTTACCGTAACCTCACAGAAAACCTCTGAAAAACTGTGAAAGGTGATTCGCAAAATTTCACCCAAAACGGGGTTTAAACACTCGCTTCCCAATGCGTAGGACCTACGAGACGGCAAAGGGACAAACTCAAAGGAGTTTAAACACCCGGTATTGACCTTAATCACGGAAAACTTCTGAAAATATTTGTAAGGTTATTCGCGAAAATTCGTTCTGATGGGATTATAACTCAGGCTCCCCAATGCTTAGTACGGCACCGATAACGCCTCAACCAGTCGCCCATTGGAGCCCAGGGGGTCTATTATTCTGTACGTATTCTGTACGTTCAGACGGTCTGATAAAAGAACATTGCCTTATGTCAAATGTCACAAATTACTTGAATATCTCATAATTTTTCATAATTACTTATTGCATTTTTGCATTATGTACACGTATGACACTTTCTGGCAAACCATATTTATTTATACATACGTAAAACTATTTTTGTGACAAGCGGCCACTTTTACGACACCTCTGCCCAGGAGACCAGGGCTTGAGCTTATTTATTTTAATTAGAATTTTTAATTAAATGTCAGATGGATTTTCATCAATTCCTCCTTTGATTGTTGTTGCTCTATTGTATATTATAATAAAACACAATATTTATTCATAAATTGATATATAAAATTAATATTATTCACAATAATAAATAATTTCAAACTCTGATATACATTTAGATTCTTCCGCTAAAGCACCCGTTTGCCCACTCGTTAATTATATAACTATATGTGCTTCAATACAATACTTTATCCATACTTCGTATGATATCAGTCATAAATAAATACTTCTCTTGGTGCATTTCAAAGATGGTCTTATTAAATAATTCGATAGTCTTCTGAATAATTTTCATTTAATAAATAATTTTTTGAATAAACAATGTGACTTAGAATCATCTACGATAAAGCAACAAGAATTACTCGTTACTCAATTTTAGAAGTTCAGTAAGGGATATCTCTAGTTCAAGAGCAGTTTCTGGCTGTTCAAAGCCAGCCAAAAACTGCCTTCGAAATCATATGTTATTTGATGTATTATGTGTATAATCCAATCTACAAATAGATAAGATATATTTACAATACCGAAATAATAAAATTTGAAGATATTCCCAATATTTAAATTAAATATTATTAGCCCAATAATAAATGAAGTAAAATTTGTCAAATATGCCAAAATTACATTTTCTGACCACAAAATTTCACAAACATTTGAAAGTTTTTGTCAAAATTGATTTATTTCCTAGTTTGAAATTATCCCTTTGCCAGAGTAGGGACAGCTATGTATATGATATTTATATAGAATGTGATAAGTATGAGGTGGCAGGGAGTGGCCTGAGATCGAGAAGTTGCAAGTGTATTGGTTGAAGCGCATGCTTGGACTTCAAAAAACCACTCCTAGCTATGTAGTGAAGCAGGAGATGAATGCGGTAATGATTGTAACGTATACAGGGAGTAAAGTAGCAAAGTATGAGAGAAAGGTGTTTGAGACGAATGACAAACGAGTGATAAAGGATGTATTTATAGAAATGCAGCGTAACTCAAAAAAGAAGGGAGTAATAGGCAAATGGGAGATAGAGAGAAAGCAAATGTATGAAAGAGTAGGAATGTTCTTGGAAGAAGTGGAAACACTCAAGCACAAGCTGGAAGTTCTTGTAATGGGCAGGCTTCTGGAAGTAGAAGCACAAGAGAGGCAGAGTATTATTGAAAACAGTAGATATGGCAGATACAAGCAAATCCAAGTACACCAGCGACTGCCAGAACATCTTCGGAGAGCGGGCCACAGTAGATCACAAACCTTGATTTGTCGCTTCAGATGTGGAAACGAGGAAGAATGGTTCAAGGATTGGATGGGTGATAGCTATAGGAAATGTGGTATATGTGGTCAGGGTGAAGATAAATGGGAGCACTGGTTAAATGAACACGGAGAATGTATGGTGAAGGAAGAATGTAAGATAGTGAACAAAGGTTGGATGTCGTTTTTAGATGAGGATGGAAGAGGAGTGATTGTAATGAGGTCAATAAAGCAACTAAATGAACTAAAATATGGTATATAACAAACAATAGGGGTAGTCTTTCTTTTTGTTTTGCGGGAAAGAAATAATGAATAAATAATTTATGTAAATATGAATATCAAATTCAAATTTAATTTAATTTTTGTTTTGTTTTGATTTTTGTAATGGAATAGCTAATGGGGGGTTATTATATTATATTATTTTGCTGTAAGGATACTAAAAGATGTATAATTTTTGTTTATTTTTAAGTTTATTACATGCTGCGTAGAGGATTTTTAATGCCAATAAAGGTTTATTATATATAGTATGTGATAAAACATAAAATAAAATATACACCTATTTTTTTTTAGAAAATTAATTTGTTGTAATATTTTGTACGTGCCCGATTGATATATGCAACTCCTACAACACCTAATATTCATACCAATTATTTAATTTTACGTTTTAAGAGTTGCATATGTCAAGTTGCTAAGTACAGAATATTTATATTTTTACCAATTTTTTCTTGCAACAATTCATTTATGTGAGTTGAATTATTGGAAAACATTTCTAGAAGTAATTCATTACTAATAGCCAATTAAAAAATACATAAGCAAGATATACAAGATGTTACTGTATGTCATACTCCTTAGACCGATATTATTCTACACGCCTGAGGACATGACCGTCCTCAACGTTGGAAATAAAAAAATTAATAACTAGCTGTAACTTTTAAATAGAAGAATAATATAAAAATTAATTTGAAATTTTGAGGTGTAGTTTTATTTTTATTTTAAAAGATGTAAAGAAAGTTATTACATATCTAGATAGAACAATGATAGAACATATAATAATGTTATTTCATTTACGCTCTGATTTTTTTGAGAAATCAACGGCTCACGTAAATAAAAATTGTCTAATGTAGACTAAACGCTTTTATTATGTAGTATATAGTGCCATCAACGAAAAAATACTCACCGTAAACAATACTTACTGTGAGTAGTTTATAAATTTCTTGATAATTATTATTTCCTTATGTCGTTAAAATTGATTATCTGATATGATGTACTTTGAGGAAAAGGGATAGACCCTCCATACCCTAATTACCCTAATCATGAATATTTGGGCCGAGGAGTATGCTCTTAACAGATTGACATGAAGAGGATAACATCCTTTATACATTATTTATATTATAAAAATTATAATACTTCTAAAGACTTATAAACATAGTATTGCATACAAATTCCTTTTATATATGAATGAAAGTTCATCATTATCGCATTATATTCTGTAATTTATCTATATCTAGTTGAAGTATTCTGTTGACAGATAAGACTCGCATTCTATTCCATTTTTTTACACAATACTGATTTGCTTCGTCCTTAAATTAGTTTCTTTATTAATTATAGTTTAATATTTAACTGTGCATTCATCATCAGCTATGTCATTCAATGCCGGATGTAAGCATCATTGAGCCTTTTTCATTCCTCTCAGTCTTCTGCTTTTCTCGAACAGACCTGTCAGTCGGTTTATATCGTCTGTCCATATTGTCTTCCCTGCGGTCTTTTAAGTGCCCGCTGCCTCCACTCCACTAGTCGGCATGTCCAGCTGTTGTTCATTCTGGTTATATGCCCAGGCCAGCACCATTTCAGAAAGCCGATGCGGCGCATCACATCCGTTAATTTTGTTTGCTGGCGTAATCTATTCGTTGGTTTTTGGTAGCGTACCGAGATACGCAGCATTATCCTTTCTATTGTATTACTAAACTCATGTTTCTGTTCATGTCAACACTGGAAGGATGCACTGATCGAATCAACGTATTTTTAGAGTATTAGTTATCTCTGTATTGAAGATATTGTTCAACTCGCTAAATCCTGTCCTGCTATTTTTTTGCCATTTTTATCTTTAAACCATTTATTTTTTAATTTTTGATGAGTTCGTGCAGGTTTTCTCGGCTATCAGTAATAAGACAAAGTCGTCCGCGAATCTTAGGTGGTTTAGGTTTTCGTCTTCTACTTTTATCTCTTTTTTGTTTCAGTTTGTTTTTTTAAAAACGTCTTCTAGGGCTAACGTAAATAGTTATAGGGAAATAGTGCCCGCCTGGACCTTGAATCGTGAATCGGTACTAGCCCCGCTCTTTCGGAACATCGCCTACGATCACGCCCTTGGGCTAAAATTGCTCGATGATGAACTCCATCGCCTTCGCTGACGACATCTCGATAGCCGCCCGGGGTGACACATTCATAAAGACAAAACGGGTAGTAGAGAAGATAGTGGACTGGAGGGCGGGTACCGGACTAAGTGTTGCGGTGGCCAAAACCGAAGTCGTCCTGCTGTCCACCTACACATCACGTATTCAGAACGCCATCACAGTTAGACCACTGGGACGCAACTTCACCGTGGCCAGGAAAATACTTAGGAACAAACCTAGGGGGTTTTGTCCGGAGCCTAACCTCATGTTCTGTTACTACGGACTTGTCCCCCTCGGAGGCACTCCAATAGCCCTCTCACATCAGTTTGTCATTCTTGTCCCTTGTCTTGCCATGTTAGTTTTGTTATTGTTTCTGGCGTAGTCTGGTGTAGACTTCTGCATTGTCGTTGGTCTACAGCTGTGTGTACTGTGTGCCGCAGGATGTGGGGTCCTGGGTCAATGCTACAAAGACTCTGCGCAACACGCATACTGAACCGTACGCGGACGCGGTTGAGGTGCTCGCATTACCAGGCACCTACTTCTGAAAGATTCTCTTGATGGGAATTTTGTTGGTCTTTTCCTGCAGTAGGGCCTGGCATGTTGCGTTGCTGTGTATGTTCTGGATAAGCGTTGTGTATCTGTGGTCGATTTTTTAAAACGTTCAAGATTGACTAGGTTTCCACTGAGTCAAACGCCTTTTCGTAATCTTCGAATGCCATCCATAATGTGAGCTGATATTCATTCGCTTTTTCTATTAGCCCTCTGATAATCTGCAGGTAATCCAGGTACTAAATTCTCTCCTGAATTCAGCCTGTTCTCATGGTTGATACAGATCTGGCTTGCTTTTTACTCTGGTTATTATTTTGATGAATAGTTGTGGAGTACCGATAGTATACTTATTGGCCTATAGTTTGATAGTTACTGTTCATCTCCCTATTTAAATAGGAGAATCATTAGAGCGTTGGACGTGGTATCTATTTATGTAGTCATTTGTTATATAGTTTTCTATTTCTTTCTCTTATTTTTCTTCTAGACAAAAATATAGGCATAGTGCTAATTTCAGAAAGACACAGTACCGCATACGATTTCGAAATACAAGATATATAGTATCAGACATCTAGATGGCACTGCCCATCGAGCAACCGCCATAATCATGACAAACTTTATCAAACATTATCAAACTGAAAGCTATTAGCAAGACGTTCTCAACCGTCAACGACCCGCCAAAGCACACAATTAAATGTGAGCAGTTTGGAGCGTTCTACGAATCATTAGGGCTACTATTTGTTGCTGGAGGAGATTACATTACTAAGCTTAAGCATTAGAGATCAAGACTAATCACAACAAGAGGGAGGAAGCTATACAAGACCAGTGTGAATTTGAGGGTGCAGATCCTACTTATTGGTCGACCGATAGACGATAGATCCTAGATCTCATCGACTCCTGAATTACAAAAGGAATTTCCAGTAATTATTTAAAGGCAGAATCATGATTAGATCTATCATCCGACCACTGACCCATCATCATAACATACAGTACCCCAGTACTGAAAACCCTAAAGACTGCATCACTCCACATGCGCAAAACGAACTGGGGCCAGTTTCGTGAATTAGGTGAATATAACATGAATTGTAGTTTAGCGTGAGAGATAGCATTATTCAAGCAGTCGAATTCTTTAACAAAACTATTCAAAAGGCAGCGTGGACGTAAAGTTTATCGGAAATTGCTCTTGTAAAAACTGCCGAGATAAGGAAATGATAGAACACACGATTACCAGACAATAATGCCAATCTGAACAAAGCTACCAAAGAACGTACGCAACTGCTGAATAGTAACAAAAACAAATTAATACAATACTATCTAGAGCAGCTATCGGTCACCCAAATCAGCGAATATTGTCTATAGAAAGCAACAAAAAAGATACACCAACCCCAGATCACAAACTCTTCAACAAGAACCGCAAATGGAAACTCGGTTCGTAACAATAATGAAAAGGCCGTAACGTTCGCGGCGCACCTGGTAAAAGTTTTTCAGCTATTTCCAAGAATGTATACAGAAGAAGAAAGAAGACTGATACGCTCGATTCCTTACTACGGGATACATCGCTAAAGCCAAAAGTTACTGAGAGTAGAGAAACGATACAAAATAAATTAAATTCCAAAAGAGATCTTCCTAGATGTGACCTATCTGCTTGAAGAAGAATCTTCTAAATATTGCAGTTAGAAAAGGTTGCAGTTAAACCAGAATCTCCGAGCTATATACTGGATCATGGGCCGTAAAGCTGAAATGATTATTGACAATAAAATTCTGGTTACAAAGCCATCTTGAAACCTATCTGGACGTATGGCATTCAAATGTGGGGATGCTCCAGTAATTCAAAATATGAAAATCTGGAGCGCTTTCAGAGAAAAGTATTACATATCATAACAAAAGCTCCAAGATACGTGTCTATCTGGTAATTGCATCACGATGCCAACGTCTCAAGGAAGAAATAGCTATACAGCGAAAAATTATCTGGCTGTACAACTACTCAGAGACAACTCCCTTAGACGTCTGAAACGAGCTCAACCCGAACTAACAACTAGATTTCATCCATTCAAGCAGATCGACGGTAGCACGAATAACGCAATATTACACTAAGTTTAAGTAAAGGAGGAGCTGCCGCTGCACAGCCTCACCCACGTGACCGCTAACAACACATAATTTACTGAATACCCAAACGGGTAGATTGTAAAAAAAACATTGGAGATAATAACAAATAAAATAGAAAATTAACTTTTCCTAAGTCGTCTTGGAGACTTCCTCCCTCTTGATGACTCTCACTAATCTGACTCTATCCATGCTCTCAATATATGCATTCCATTCTGCCCTCCTGTTGCTTGTCAACTCACTGATATTGTTCACCCCACAAAATCTTCCTATTTTGTCATTGCTTACTCAGTCCAGTATTGTTTTCTCTCATACATCGAAGTGTCTTCCTTTTTTTGTTGTAATGAGTCTGCTCTCGCTTCAGCCATGTATGTAAGGCTGGGCCCGATAACAGCTTTGTATATTCTACTTTTTGCTTCCTTACGGAATGTGTTTTTTGGCCCATATGCAGCTCGTGATCCTGTTCGCTTTCTTCGTCCATTCCCTTACTTATTTTTTCAATTCTCGGTGGATATTAGAATTTTTAGAAATTTGAATTCGATCACTTGTTGTATCACACTTCCATCCACTTCTAGTTGGCATCTAATGGGATGTGGGGCTGCATTTTGTCTTCAATGCAGCTATCATCATATTTAATTTCGTCGCTGGTTAGTTAAATAGGTAAATCAAACTTTGTAGATTATCCTTATCGTTTGAGATTTATGTCACATTATCTGCATTGCACTACGCCTGACTCCATTGGCGACTTACGTGATTGATTCGAAGGTTTCGATTGCTTAAATTCTGTTTTGTCCGATGTTTCTTTTATATAATAGATGCAGGTTGTCTCCCAGTTGGACTATGTCAAATGACTTAGGCAGGTTGTTTATTGTTGTTTATTTTTTTTTGTCTGCGATTAGTTTTGTTGTGAAATTTAATGTAGTATTCAACAGATTTATACATATGTAGTTGCTGGACATTTCTCTACTGCCCAACATTGATGAATTGACGATGTTGATAAATTGAGGTTTATTTCGTGTTGCTTCATTTGCAAGAGTTTCTATTGGATTACGATCCTTGCTAATGAATGGATAAGCAAAAACCTTGATACTATTATCCCTATCCTATTTTTGTGGATGCTTTCTTATATGTTTCAGCAGGACAATGCACCATATCATTGGCCTGCTGAAACGCATAATCTCCATTTCAATCATCATATATTGTACTTGGTAATAATTAAATACGAAGAATATCGTAATATTTATTTATATATCAGTTACAATACCATCTATGCAATTTACAGATCCCAACCTCTTAACTGACATACAACCCTAACCATTTGGAAACTTGATAGTTATTTTAAGTGCTTAGATTCCATTCGGTAGGTATTTTGTGTTTTGTTAGTATATTGTTTATTAGTATGGTAATTTGTGCTGTCATACCTTGGTGATTCGTTGCTGATTCCATTCAAGCCCGAAAGCATTGTGTGCTCTTACTTCCTAAGCCCAAGCGCCTCCTATGCTGCCATGATCATGTTTCTCTTGGCTTTGTCCCTTGTCCCAGCTGCATTAAATATTCAATGCAGTCTTCGTTTCTTATAATGTATGTATTGTAGGCATATTTCAGAAAATTACATAATCAATGCATATTTTGTGATACTATAATATATAACCAAAATATCTGGTGTGGGCACCACACGACTTTCCGAATTACATGACCTATTTCATTTTGTATAACATTTTCGACAGTTTCAACTTTTGGGCTTTTTAAATTTTTTGGATATTTTTTATTTTATTTTTTATGACATTTTTTACTTTTTTTTGACATTTTTACTGTTTTTAAAATTATTTTTTTGACTTTTTTGACATTTTCTAACATATTTAATATTGTTGTCATTTTTTTACATTTTTAAAAACATATTATTGGCTTCTTTTGACATGTTTTTACTTTGTTGACTTTTTGACGTTTTTTATTTGACATTTTTTATTATTTTTTTTTACTTTTCTTGACTTTTTTGACATTTCTGATTTATTTTTTACTTTCTATGAAATTTTTGACATGTGAGATTTTGACATTTTCACGTTTTGACATTTTGACTTTTTATCTATTTGGCATTCTGACATTTTAACATTTTGACATTCTGACATTTTAACATTTTGGCATTCTGACATTTTTACATTTTGAAATTTTCACATGTTTACATTTAGGCATTTTCATATTGCACATTTTCAAATATTCACAGTTTCACATGAAAATGTAATGTAATTATTAATGTATATTTTCAATACCTTACTACATTTAAGATGCGACAATTTTCGCTAATTCCGCGCTTGAGTTACGCCACGCCCGCTGACGTCATGCGGACGTCACGTATATTATTCATTATTTGTGATATGCGCAATAGGAAATCGCTATTATTGAGAAATCTTGTGTTTTAGTAAACCAATCTTGCTCACCTTGTCGCCGGAGCACGGGCTCTCACCCGATTTCCAAATTTGGTCGCAATCTGTTATGTCGTATTCCCGGAATTTTGTTCACAGACAGACAGACAGACAGACAGACAGACAGACAGACAGACAGACTGACTGACTGACAGACTGACTGACTGACTGACTGACTGACAGACATACATACATACCACACACAGACATCGCAAAAATCGAGTTTATTTCGACTATTTTGGGCATAAAACGTAACGAAAATTGAATTTTTTTTGCTAAATGGTACACCGCAACAATACCTTCCTTCTGGTGTAATTTTTTTCCCGGAAAGTTATCGCATATTTCCACAATCTTAGTTTGAAAACGTGAACGGTAAAACAATACCTTCCTTTACATCAGAGATGTATTCGGAAAGTAAAAATAAACAGCATTACAATTTCATTTCATTTCTGCGTGGCATGTGTCTGTTGTTAACAAGACATAGATCTAAAGAAATTGCGGAGGGGTGCATTGTCTTGGTAACAGGTAGCATTTTCTATATAATAGCTATTATTTTGCTTAGTTGCTTATGACTTGCAATTTTTATTATATATACTAATATAATAATAACCAAACTACAGTGAAATAGAAACAATAGTATGAGATTTATGTATTACAATAGGAATTGTAAAAATCATAGATGCATACCCGCATTCAGTTGTTTTTCAATATACCATTCTAGATTATAATAACGGTGGGTGACTATGCGGGACTAGCTTGCTCCGGCGTGGAAACGACAGAAGTGATATCTATTTCAATATTTATAACAGCAAATTATAAATGGGTTTATTTTGATATAAAATAAGAAATAAGATCCGGTAATAGATAAGTAATTCTTATATAATTTCAGCATAAATGTACCTTAAATTTCATACAATTACTAGAAAATCTTATTACTGTTTGTTGAAATCGAACAGTAAAGTACACGAGTACAACCTCCCTACTTTATAAACGGTGTGTGTGCGTTCGAAAATGGTACCCACGTTACAAGGATTTATCTCTGTAATATATTGATTTTTAATAAATTTTAAGAAAAAATATCATTTGAAGTTTACTAATTGAAATGAAAATTGGTTACAGGTTGTTGTACGATTCTTCGATCCTTCCGTCCTGCAGTGTCTACTGGAGCCATGGGCACGTGAACTCGGCTTCGTAATCTGTTACGGGGCTATTATCCTGAAACTATACAGACACCTGATAGAATTTCGGACGCGAAAAGCCCACAGATGGGTGGTGAAGGACACCGATTTACTCAAGTACCTATTAATCATGGTGATCTCATTACTGGCGTACATGGCGGCATATACCTCAATCACTTTGAATTTCATGCGAGAGAATTATAGCTTATTGTATAGGGGAAAGACAACAGATGGAGTTTATTACGAAGCGTGCAAGCCGCTGTGGTGGGATTATGTCACGGAAACCGGCGAGATTACCATACTCATCTTCGGTATACATTTGAGTTATGCGAGTAGGAATGCCCGGACGCAATTTCATGTAAGTGCCACTGTTTCAGTTTCACTTGAAAATCATTGTCCATACTATGTGTCGCTTTGGAAACTAATTAGGATGTACACACAAGAAGTGACATTAATTGGCAATTATGTTAAACTGGCCAAACTAACGAGCAGTAGTGTAACCCAATCCGTAATTTATCACAAAACAGCAAGTTAAAAACGTACAAATTAATTAATTAAAATACATTATTTAACTGGCGATTAATGTTCATAACGAGGCGGTACTAATTGAAATAACTCCACATTAATGAACCGAGAAGATGGCTTTGCGTTCTAAATAATATTGTTGAAGTTACCGTTAATATAATATTACTATGATTTAGTGACGAACATTTTATTAATACGTTTTATTTTACAAGGAGATACGTTGGCGTTTATTAAGTACTTAAGTACACAATAGCATTATTATGTCTATAATATTTCATCGATGTGCGTTAGTGGAATTTTATACTAAAATATTATGTTACGGTTCTTCCAAATATAGTTATAGTAAGATGTTATAACCGATAAAGGTTCATAGGTGGAGTAAGAAATATATTTTGTATGGTTTCATACAACTGTTATAACGCCATTAAACTGTATAACAGCAGAAATAATAATTATCAAACTATACCCTGCGGAAGATCTATATATGCAAACGGTTGTAATGTGGAACCAAGGCTTCTTGTTTAATTATATATAATTATATATAATATTGCATTGCTAAAAATGGGACGACTTGATTTAATGTTGCAAAATCGTTAAATGTAAATTAGTTATTTATTTAGGTGAACCTTCTACAATTACCCTAAAAGGGGTTGGCAGTGCATTTTTAAATACCTAATATTATTATATAATATTCATTATAAGAAAACCCATTATAATTATTATCATAATGCACAATTATCTGGTTAAAACAGATACAAATACATCATGAAATTAATACAAATAGATCTTTATAATAATCATAATACAATATTGCAAATAAATAACTGAAAATATTCATCTGGTAAACGTAGAATTTCCACAATTTGAAATTACATACATGGTAGCAAAAATTGTGTTTTTATTTCAGGATTGGTAATTAAAGATTTGTGCATCATAATAAAAGTTCCGTAGTATGCACCGTTTCGATATAATATTTATAAATATCCATGATTTTAATTAAATTAAATGTATCTTTATTTGTCATAAACACAAACACGGGCATGTGTTACATTGACTTGTGTACCCTAACACTATTACAATACCTATAACCAACTAATACTATATATTACACCGAATTGAATTAAAATACATTAAAATCAAGAAAATAACAATATTCTGCCCTAATTTAACGCATTAGCCATCGTAATTCAAAAATTTATCAAAATTAATATCAACTCTAGCGACTTGTATGATGTTTTTTTTTATTTAAAGTTATATGTCGTCTCATTTTTGGGACGTGGGATAGGATAACAAAATAAAAGTTTTATTCAAGAGTAAAAAAAATATTTAAAAAATTACCAATCAAAATTTAAAATTACTGCGTATGGAAATCTGTAAAACACTTATCATGCCATAAAACGTCGCAACGTCTACATATTCTCGTTGTCTTCTTATCATAAGCAGAACATAATTTTTGGGTTTTTATCGGTATTATTGTATGGTCTATTTTATTAAATCGTGTTTCTACACCAACTCGTCCTTGAACCAGTTTTGATTTTTGAATGTCAGGTCTTTTACGACTAGATTTTGTATCGCATAAGTATGCAAGCGCAATTTTTCGTCTTAATTGAAGTAGCAAAGTATTTCTCTTCTCTACTTGGTACAGTTAATGTATTTAATATTGATATATCCAAAAATTGCGTAAATAATGGCCAGCATATTTATTATATATATATTATTTATTTATTTAAGGCCAGGATTCCTTGTTATGTGCAGTGATATTTGTTTATCTAACAGGTCGATTTCACCCATATGGCTATTATATTCAATAAATAAACGAGGTATTGGTATTGTCACATTTTTTAAATCTTTTCTTGAAAATGTTTATATATTTCGTAGTAGTGTGACGTTACTGTAACATGAAGCCATAGTTACTGTTTGGTTCTCATTCCAATGTACATGATAACTTCGCCATCTTTATCAAACCGTTTCTCAAAATAACTTCTTTCTGTCTTATTCTCCATTTCCTTACACGTCATAAGAAATTCTCACGACTGATTCCAGTTGCTTTTAACTTCAGATCTCTTAGGCATGTAAGAATTGCACGTCCCGTAAAATATATATCAATGAAGATTTCATGATCTTCCATAGTATCAGGAGAGATTGCCGTGATTAAACATGTCACTACTCTGCTACCTAGGGGATCTTCGTTATCATCCTATGACTTGCCACTATAAGCGTCAACATTGTAAAAATACCCATTATAGCCGCATATACACCGAATTGTGTATCCAAATTGTATTGGTTTTCATGCACATACATGATTGTTCCGTAATATATAGAAAAAAAAATGCCAAATCTCATAAAGTTTTTCTTCAAGTATGCCCTGAGTTTTATTATTATTATCCAACTTTCTGCTGCCATTCAAATGAATATGTCCATTTATCTCTTTAAATCTACTTCCTGCAAGTTCTAGAAGAAGAGTTCTAAACTATTGGTATACTAGCATCAGATGCCTGTTCATATTTTCTTACGATAATCTACGAATTATTGAAATCTTTAATTTTCTTTGATCGCTAATTATTCTCCTTACTTGACCTTACTGTTGTACTGCTCCTTTCAAAGAGATCATCTAACTATGTCGTGCTATCAGTATTTTTGCTTTACTTATCTTCAACATCAACTGATGTGATTATATTTTACATTAATTGTACATGTAATAGATACAACCATAGGAATGTATATCCAATAACATTTGATACAAATAGAGACAACACAGGATTTAAATATTCACACTAACGGGCTCTATTGCAGTGACTTATCATAAGACTAACAATGAAAACCACGAAATAATGCGGTATAATGTGCAACAAAGGATTCATTCGCGCATTCGAAATACAACATAAAACAAACCCCTTAACTTTAAAACTGCTGGAATGTTTTTCGGTCTCGCAGTCTCCCTTGGCCTAATTTATTACGTAATCATACGCTTTTATCCCTCAGATTTCCTGTATTATTATGTGGTTATCAAATACCCTCATAAATGAACTAGTACTTCTGTTTTATATATCCATTTGTTACACCGCTGTCACCCACTATAGACATTTAACATCCTTAGCATAATTTTTAAGAATAAATTAATCTTTCATTCAACCTCTTTATTTACAAACTATTAATCTCGCAGTTCGATTAGCTTTATAAAAATGAAGCATCACAGCAAGTTTCGTATAATTAAATTTATATATTATATAATAAATATATGGGTGTGCATTATTAATTGAGGTATATATATATATATATATATATATATATATATATATATATATATATATATATATATATATATATATATTTGTATTAATGGATGTGAACTAATTTTCTTTGGTGTGAACTTATGAATATACTATCAGTCAATGCGGTTTGGCGTGACGCTAAATTTTGTCCGGCTGTGTAATTACTAATAGGAGTATATATGACATAAATTAAGAAATAAGGCAGGAGTTATCAATGAAAATAACGTTTATTTTGGAACAATTATGCGAATACTCACTAATGCTTGGGTTTCCTCGGAAGTAGTTACTTATCTGCGGTCGCTTTTGACGTCACTTTTATATGTATATAAACGAATATGGTTTCCTATAACCTGTGATACCTCAACATAATGTAAAGACAATGAATTACAGTGATTTATGGTAAGTTATTTTACTTAAAACGACTTTTGTGATGTGTAAATGACGTCGAAAGCACAGGTCTCCGAAGAAACTTGGACCTTGCCATTTGCTAAAAAATATATAATATATATATATATATATATATATATATATATATATATATATATATATATATATATATTATATAATTTGTGCGTCACGTTATGGGACCATCTCTTCCTTGGTCTTTACGAGGATCTTTGCTCTATTGGAAATTTATTCCTGGTAATCTGTTTTGTCCATCTTGCCTGTGTATCGATCTCGTACTATCTGGACGGTTAGACATTTAGGATCTTCCTGCCGGTGGTCTGCATTTTTCTTTTTGTTCTGCTAGCGTCTGGTCGTGCTTCGCAAGCGTACCTATGACGGCTTTGTATATTCTTCCTCTAACCTGTTTTGCGATATTTGTTGTGCAATATTGAGTTCTTGAGACAGAAAGCTAGTTGGTTGACCGTTGCAGTTTGTACTTGGAATTCTTGGAGGAGCTCTTTATTTCTAGATATGGCCTAAGTAACTAAATGAGGATACCAGTTGGAGTTTACTATGCATTTGGTCTCGTTGGAAGATATTTTCATATTGAAACATTTGGCCGCCTTATTTACCTCATGTAGCATCCTCTGCAGGTGATCTTCAATGTGAGTGATCAGAGTTGCTTCGTCAGCAAAGTCTCTCTTGGGTTTTACACTTGCAATCGTTTCATCCATTATCATTCTAAATAATAGAGGGCTCAAGCTGTCCTCTTACCTTTTACCTGTTCCGGCTTTGATGGGCTTTGACTCTCGCTTCGAATCCGTGGTTCTCATGTTTGTGATTATGTCCATTGGTATCGACCTTTGGTGTAGCAGTTGTATAACGTCTTGTAATCTCACCCTGTCAAAAGCTGATGCAACAGTAGTTTTTCGAAATCCACAAAGCCCATGAAAGCAAGCATGTTAAACTGTATAGCGTTCTCCTTTATTTATTTTAATCTGGCGTCCGTACGTGATCTGCCACGCTTGAAAGCTTATTGCTCTTCTGTTAGCGCTGTTCTTTCCATAATTTTCGTAGCGAGAATTCTGGTGTCGACAGTTATACACAGTAGCATTATACCTGTATAATTTGTGGGGCCTGCTTTCTCGCCTTTCTTAAAAAATAAGTTCAGTATGCTCTTTTTCCATTCTTTTAGGATACGTCGGTATTTTAGAATCAGGTTTCTTAACGTCGCTAGTTGTTAGCTCGTTAGGGATTCCATCGTTTCCTGTATATTTCTGGTGGTTAGTTCAGGGCACTGAGGACGTCTGTGTGGTTTCCGATTATATTATTTCCGGTGTATTGTGCGTGTTGGTTGCGTGTTGTGTTACGACTGCTATACAGTAAGTACATCTAGGTATACCCTCTATGCTTTAGCACTAATACATTCTACTTCGATGTGCTCCCTTAATTCTGATTTTTGTTTTCTGACAAACCACCATATATCTTTCAGCCCGTAGAAGTCATTCTCCATTTATTTTTAGAATGAAGCCCAGTTATTCTTAATTCATCGAACTAATTGGTGGGTTTCATTTCTGATCCTCTTGTATTTTCTGTATGCTTATGATCTGTAAACCGAAAAAGCGTGCTACTTCTCTTCACACTTAGTCTTTACTTCTTTCACGCTGTTTTTTTTATCAAAAAGAAATTCCTACTGCTGCGTTTCTCTTACGAGTGCCTCACGAGCTGCCTCCAGTATAGTTGTTATTACCTTCTACCAACTCTGTTCTAAGTGTATCTGGGGTTGTGCCATTGTTGTCGGTCTCTTGAGCTAGCATTATCTGCAACAGGTCTATTATGGAACCATCTTGATGCAGTTTTACTTTGGTTTTGATACTGTTTTGCAGTAGTTTCTTTTTGTATCGGTATTTTAATGTTCATTAGCTCAACATAAGGTTCCCCACGTCTGGTGTTACAGATGTTATAGATCTGACGTCGATGATTTCTGTGGGATGCATTTTTTTTTTGCTGATCACATAATCTATCATTGATTGGCGCCTTTTGGTATTGTGGAGTTATATATTGATTTAAGATTAAAATACGTTATATTTCTACGCAGCTCATTTGTTGTGCATAGGTTGATTAGCAATTCACATTTTCATTCAAAGTGTCACTGAATTATTGTGTTGCCGACACGGACGTTAAAATCACCTTTCTGGTTCTGTAAGGAGGAAATCTTCCAAAGACACCCATGTCTCACTATCACCCCCATGTGTTAGAGGCATGGGTAATGTCGGATTTACCTTGCGTCCAATCCGGGGCGCCTAAGGACATAAAATCTCACGTTCTGTTATTATGGGCTTGTCCACCTACCTAAGCCCGCCATGTTTCCGTCATGTGGTTCGTCCGTCTAAGACGTCTAAGTGTCACGTCTTGTTTGTCTTGTGCCTTCCTTTACGTCTGAAGGTAATTCTGAAAATTATATCGCTTCACATGTTGGCAAATATTACCACAGCCTCTCCAATCTTCCGGAAATTCGAGCATTAGTTGTCCCATTCGTTGTGGTGTGGGCTCCGGTCCCCCAACTCCATCTATAGCCTGGCCCGTTTATGGTACCATCTGGGGCATCGATATTGTGTTTGGTCCGGGTTATGGCGTCATGGCTCTCGAGGTAGTAGTGGCATCTGGTGGATATTGCCTTTTCTATATTGTATGGGTAGGTTTGAAAAGCCCCGGTTTCCTCGAGTAATTTAGAGGTCTAATAATCAGAGTTACCATATTCTCGTACCACCGGGTCTGCTATTTCCTTCGAGTATTTTTGCTGGACTGGTCCTTTGTGGACCCTGTCTTTGAGTTAAATTTCCTTCCTCTCTTCCACTATTAAATTCGCGGGCGTCACTGTCGCCAAGACATCCGACGCGTCCATAGATGTTATCCTATAGGCTCGCATTTCTCATTCCTCATTCCTCGTAGCCCCAGCCCAAGCCGGTGCTGCGTATAGAAGATGGGCGCGCGACACCGCCAGAAACTTCCTCTTCTTCTCGCCCATGTCTCCTATATTAAGGAGCAGCCTCACCAACGGCACCTCCGTCCTGACGGTCTTGCGTGTAGTTTCTAGTACTTGTGTCGCATGGTTGGAATTGAATTCTAAAATGTTTCCTAGGTATTTGATTTGGCGGCGTATGGGGAACACCACCCCTTCTATTTAAATCTCGGTGATGGCCTGCTCACTTAGTGGAGAGCAGGGCGATTTCGGTTTTGGCATCGGCTAAGTTTAGTCCATTGCCTCTCATCCAGGCCGTCATTGTTTCCGTCGTCTGTCTGATCTTCATGATGATGCCTGAGGTCGCATACGAGGATAACTAGTGCACACTCGTCCACGAACGCTATGGCTGACGTGTCTTCTGGAAGTGTGTTGCGAAGCGCCCCATCCGTCGCCACTTTCCTTAGGATGGTCCAGGACTGAGCCCATTGGTAACCCCCCCCCCCCCCTCCCCGTAACCTCGTATTTGGTTAGTCGTGTAATATTTGCGTCTTCTTCACGTACCATCGTTGGTCTCGGCGACCAATCTGCCGGCCCCCAAAATAGCATTCGTTGAGAATCTACCCTTTCTGAAGCTATACTGCCGGTTATATAGTCCTCCGGAAGTGCTTCAGAGGCGCTCCGCGATCAACCGCTGTAACCTCTTAGCGGTACCGTGGACCAAGCAGAGTGGTCATTACGCAGCAGAGTCCTCTGATAGTTTTTCTCGTTTTGGAATCAGAACCGGACGGACTGCTCAATCCCTTTGGAAAGTGTCTATCTCTGCATTTGTTGGCTAGTCTCGTTATCCGTCTTTCTGTTGTGGGGGCGGCTGCCTTCAATATCTCATTGCGTAGCCTGCCTAGCCCCGGCTTAAAAACGTCTGCATAACCGCCGGCACTTTCTCTTCTCTCCACTCATCTACTGTTGCAGGTTTAACCTCTTCATCGCGAGTCTGCGAGTTATCTGTCGAGTTTGGTCTTGATGGCAATTACCACGGCCCTCATACAGAAATTTTCTTCATGATCAGTCTATAGGGAAGGTCCCACGAGACGTCCTCGACCTCCCCATAGAGTTTGCGCCAGCACTCTTCCTGACTGGGTTCGATAGCTCGCCTGTAATTCGCTTTGTGCAATAGTGTTTTTAAAGGTGATCAGTTAGTGCACCGGATTCTCTAGCCCGCTATGCCTTCCCTCTTGCTTTGTTGGCTGCTGCTCATACGTCTACAACTTCCTGGCAACACAAGCAGGCTGCGCGTCGTCTTGTCGTTGCTAGTCTGGATGGGATTGCGATACGGCACGCCTCTTGTAGTTGCCGGTTGAGAGCCTCAGCCATTTCTTCCGGGTCGTCGGTCTCGAGACGAAGAGTATAGTTGGCTCGCCTTTTTATATATAATCTAGTGCTTCTTGGAGGTGATCGTAGATCGTCTTCCCTAATGGTCCGTGTTCAGCTGTTCTCAGGACTATATTTACATATGATGTTTACACTGTGGTTGCTGTTCTGTCTCGCTATTATTATTCTCTCTGAAATGTATTTAAAGTTTATGAGTTGATCCTATGTATTAATATTCCAACACATTCTTTAGCTCTAGTTTCTCTGTTTACCCCACTATACAGAAGCAAATATTATGCTATCACTGCCTGGCCTTTTTCTTTCTTTTGCGTTTCTTGTCTTTTTTTTTATTTTTCATTTGTTTCTGTATTTCGTGGTCGCGTTTGTCAAGTGTTTATAATCCACATGGTTTATGTTTTCGTACTTTGCGAACCTCAATGTTTGCCTTTGCCATAGTCTTTGCTTTGGTCGTCAACGTTTTATCAGTCCCATTCCCAGGCAATGCTTTTTTTAGCCAGGGTTAGTTGCCGGGCCCTGGAACATTTCTCGTTTACACGGCCTTAGGACCAGCAGCACCACCATTCGTGACCGTGTCGACGGATATTTATTATTTATTTTTAATTCTTTATAATTAACAATAATAATGGAAAATATGTCTCTAAAACGTCAGTATAAGTATATGATAACGTACAAGTTTAGCCAAAGTCTTAGAGATAATAAAAATCATTATCATGAAGTTTGAAATAAGAAGTCAAAATTAAAATCTTATACAATTACATGAAAATAATCCAAGACTATATTCACCATTAACATCATTAGAATTTAAACATCCAGCGTTTGCTCTTTTAAAAACTCAGAGAAGACATCATTATATTTTCACGCTTTATTAATTTACCAGCAACCCTCGCTCCCACACTTAAAACTCCACCCTCTCTGTCCAACAATGTATCAATGAATTTCGGATATGCTGACATTACGACTCGCCGATTATAATGAGCAACCTTTTGACAATGAGTTCTATTCATCATAGGACAAAGCCCGCAGCCGACGGTCTACCATTTTAACATTCATCAAACGCACGTCTTCCAATCCATCCACTTCATTTGTTCCGGACATTCAATAACTGTCACTTTTAAATGCGTCCGGTATAAAAACAGTTAAATTATTGACTTGTTATTTACGTGTCGCCGGCTATCGTAAGGAAACGAGCGCTTCGCAGGAGAATTTACGGGTTTTTCTGTATTAAATAAATTCGCATTTAATGAAAGAACGCCGTTGCAGCTTTGTTCGCTAAAAAAAAATTACCAAAACATTCTGTAATTAGTTTAAAAGTACATTTCTGTTCGCGACACTGCTATGCGGCAAATGCATTATTCTGATTGGATGTAATTATATACAATTAAGTTGCTACTGACATATTTTCAGAGTTAGATTAGATCGCATTACATTTTACTTATTTGGTTGAATTAATACGATGCACTTAATATACTGATGAACTAGATTGATTAATCTGTGTTATTTAATCTAATTAAATGCAATTTTCTATATTTAATCTTATTCAAATAGTTGTTTTTCAATAGCAGTCATTAGGAAAGTGGTTCACGTTTGTCATATTTTGTTTTATGAAACAACATTGGTGTTTACTTGGATACACTTATAATTATAGAATCGATATATAATTGGTATATTCAGGCAATATTCATTAATAATGTAGCACAATTCATGTATAGCAATGTATAACTCCTTTTATTTAAAATACAAAGCTGGAATGCATGAAATTTATTTGATATTGGGTATCAATTCCGAATCCATTGACAAAGTTTGCAGAGCTCTTACATAAAGGTCGAGTGAAATATATTGTTATTGATCGCTGAACGACGTGGGCGCTGTGGTGAAATGGAAAAATTAATAACGTCTTTTGTTATAGGAAAGAAAATTCCTGTGCGCTGCAATATGTATAGAGCTAGCAGTGAGTGGAATTTTTTATATAGCCAGGATTCTAATATTGCCAGGTCTTCATCCCGATATTGTCCTTGTGGCCTACTGTCTCCGCACGCAATTCACAGCCACATTAACGTTATTATTAGTATTCGTACCGAAATTTTGGTACCAGCAAAAACAAGTGAGGTCACTGGCACAGGAATACTCGTGCAGATTACCGGTGGACGCATTCAAGGTGAGTGTAATTAAAATTTCAGTGCAATTATTATCCAATAATTATCATAACGGATAATAATGTATTAATTAAAACATTCTCTGATCATTATGAACGCATTATTTCAATCATATTTCGTTACAATTATTGATATAATATAGTAAGTAAGTAAAGGTTGGTATCTTCTGTCAAAATATGAAATTAGATAAGAAAAAAAGAAAAAAAGACATGAGGAATTAGTTCAAAGAAAGATTATTCTGCTACTGCTGACAAAATAAGCATAATACGCACATACCATTTAGTTTTTAATTTATCACAATAAACCATATAATGGAAAAGATCACTAAAATTTATTTCCTATTTTATTTCTACCTAAACCGACCAACTGTATACGTATAATTTATTAGTATATTTATATTAATCCGTTTATCCGAATTAAATTGTTCATCTATTACTCTACGTAGCCCTAGGTAAATATAGGAGGATACCTGTTCTATACTACTACTATCGTCTATTTTTCTTTGATCGTTTTGTACTAATTGGTCATAATCTTTGTTTAGACCATATTCATCTTAAGGCCGATATTCTTTCTTGCTTCTTTCAGGTACGAGATCACTGTTTTCACATCTTTGTTGTTGTCAGCTATTAGGGCGATGTCATCCGCGAATCACTTATGATCAAAACGCTTTTCATCCATCGTGACTCCTAGGTTTTCTTAAGATACCATTTTAAAAGTAACTTATAATAATTTACTTAGTTACTCGTTAATTCTTTTTGCTAGTTGTTCCTTCGTTATTGGATCTTGTAGTTGTGAAATATGTAATTTTTTCGGACTTAATAAATTTTACTTCCTTTTATATTATCACTATAACCCAGTTGTTACGTCGTCCCCGGGATAGGTTTGATGGAGATATGATGGCGCTTGTTGAACAGAAGGTCTATTTGGTTTCTCATGCTGTTGTTGGCATTGTCTGCTGGCGATTTCTACATATACAGCCTTACTGGTAGTTATAAATTGTATTTCTGACTACATCGTCGTTTACTGGCAGAATTGGGCCCGCCCATCTTCTCTGTCATTTCGATTTTCGAATCTGAATTATCCTATACTATCTCTGTCTTGCCCTTTTTTTATCAGCTTTCCAATCTCTCCTTATAATTGTAATGTTTCTGTTTACTACCTGTTGTTGGACGTGGTTGTATACTTGAATAGTGTTAGTTACAGTTTGAGTTGCCTGAAATAGTACTCTGTCCGATATCGGGATGATTGCGTTTACCGAATGGCTTATGCTTTTGTCAACTAGTATTGCCACTCCGTTCCAATAATGTGATCCATCATTTCCAGAGTAGTACACTATCTTTGTTTTATTAATAGACATCTCTGAGTTAGACCATCTGATTTCTCTTAATTCCATTATGTTCGTTATGAGTCGTTGTATTTCTTGTATATCTCATTTTGTACTATTCCTGGTTCATATATGGATTTGACGTTTCATGTACCCATTAGCATAGTTGACCCGGAGATTCTTCTTAAGATCTGCCTGGAACTGTAAGCTACTATATGTTATTCTTCCGATGTCACGCCTTCTTTCTATTTTTGCTTCGATGATGAGCTTCAGAAAATTGGTACTTTAAGGTATTTATAATTATGTGACCTAGGTAAGCTGTTTTTCTTGTTTTAATTACTTTCAGGAGTTCTGTTTCTATCCCCATACGTCTCAATACGCATTCCTCAGAATACCTTAATTTCATAGGTCTCCAATCGGTTCATAGTGTTAGCTCAACATTCTAGGTCTCCACGCTATAAAGTAACACTTCACTTGATTAGTCAACAGAGTTCTCATATTTATAAATACTATTCTAGCTTGTTCAGTGCTTGTCCGTATCTCCGTGTCTGAATCGTTTCATCATCATTATAATACGTGTCTTGATGATTGCTGACCTGAATAACTCAGCAGATCTGCATCTAAACCAGTCCCTCAGGTTGCAAAGACACGATATTCTTTTTCTTCCAATCGATCTACCTTTATGTTTTCCTAATTAGTTTAAGGATGTTATATATATATATATATATATATATATATATATATATATATATATATATATATATATATATATTACCTCTTTGATGTTGTCAGCTGATGAGACCAAGGTGTTAGAGTTTCAATTTCTTTATTGTAGTGGCGACTTCTCTTATTTTGTCCATTAGTTCCACTACTGTTTCGCTGGTGACATTATCAGTCCATGAAATTCTGAGCACCCTCCTCTTGCACCACATTTCGAATGCTTCCAGGTTCTTAATGTTTTCTGCCTTCGTTGTCCAAGCCTATATTCCATATAATAAGGTGAGGAGTATGTAGCATTTGAATACTCTAGTTCTAGTTTTATATTACGGATGCATACTCTTTTTTTAAATGTGTGTGAAGACTATTTCTATCCTGCCTTTTATTTCTTCTGTATGATCCGTGTTTTCCGTTATACACGTTCCTAGGTATTTTTGAGAGGGTACCCACACTATAGTTTCGATGTTACTGTGAGTAGGTGGTCTGTTCTGGTTTGGGCCCTTTGTTGTCGCCATTACTTTGGATTCTTTGGTGTTTATATCTAGGGCACGCCTTTGGCAGTTGGGGTTTACTGATTCAATTAGGTGTTGGAGATCTCCTGTGTTGTCAAATATGATGTTAACATCGTCCGCGTAACGTACGTTGTAGATCGTTTCTCCGTTTATGACCTCTTCCCCTGACAGTGTATCTTCAATTATAGTTACACTGTACACATTAAATAACAGAGCCGCTAGTACGCATCCTTGTCTGATTCCTCGACATATCTCAGCCTTCTCACTCAAATTGTCCGATTTGAGATTTGCTGTTTGCTTTGACAACATCATCGGGAGTCGAAGGCTTTTTGGAAGTCGATGAAACAGATATACATTTCATGGTTGATATCCAGACACCTTGATGACTTAGAATATTAAATGCAAATAGTGCCTCACTGGTTGCCATGCCTCTCCAAAAACCCATAAGATGCTATTGTGTATTATTTTTAGGAAGATCTTCAGGGTGCGACTCTTCAGGGCAATCATTCAGTGGTCTGAGCATTCTTTGGCCCCTTTTTTCTTTAGTATTATCACAAATATCGAGGTCAGCCAGTCTTTTGGTATGTTTGTTTGTCTCATATCAGTGCAGTCTTCATTTATAAGTTTTATCAGTTCAGCTGGAATTTTATCAGAGCCTGATGTTTTGTCTGGTTTCGAGTTTCTGATTGCGTGATCATGTTCTTCCATTAGAATTGCTGGGACTGTCTCATTCGAGTTTGAGAGAGTCGATGTCTTTCGGTTATCATTGAACAGAACTTGTACATACTCGCGCCATCTCGTTAGTTTTTTATTTAGTTCTATGATTCGGTTGTCTTCTTTGTCCAGTGGTACATTCGGTTTACGGGTTCTTGTTTTCCGCATATTTCCTTTGTTTTCTTATGCATGTTGAAGAATTCGTATTCTTCTCATATGTATCTATTTCCCGACATTTTTCCACTAGCCATTGTGCTTTGGCTGCTTTTATTTCCTTCGTAATGTCGTTGTCTATGCATTTGTAGATCTAAATTTCTTGGTTTTTGTGTTGTCTGTGCAGTTCTATCATGTTCTGAATTTATTGCGCCATCCACTCTTTGTCTCTTCTTTATGTGGGTTTCAGTTCTTTTTACGCTGCTACACTCAGCGCTACTTTTATATCTAGCCACTGTCAATGGACCTATTTTGGGTATTTGAAGGAGACGGGAGTTGTGGACTTGTATTTCCCGTTTTAGATTCTTCATTTTGTTGTTTATGTCTGTTTTGATATTTTCGAGTTTTATGCTGTCCTTAAGCCTTTTGTAGTTCTATCGGTTATTTGATTGATTTGCGGTTCGTCGGATGCTATGACCGCCTCCGGCATCGTCTTCACGTCTTAGAGTGTTTCTGAATCTCGTACGGATAATGATGTAGTCGTTTTGGTTTCTGACAATGCCTGGTTTGCCGTCGGATGGTGCATTTCATGTGTATAGACGTCATATGGGCAGTTGGAAGAAGATGTTGGCTATCATCATTTCTTCTTTATGACATAATTCAACCAGTCTGTCTCCACGTTTACTGCGACATCTGCCTAATCCGAAGTTCCTGACAGTTCCGGCTACTTTTTATTTGCCTACCATTCCATTTAGGTCGCTCATAATGATAAGAACTTATGTTTTGGAATGGGCTTAATGACTATGTCTAGGTATTGGTAAAAGGTTTCTATTTCATCTTTTTCCTTCTTAGCTGTGGGTACATACATTATGTTTAGTGAAACTGTTCGATATCATCCTCAGTAGTATGATGCGGTCCGAATGTGGGACAAAACTGGATACTGCTTTTTCTTTCATAATACATTTTGCCGTTTTCGGTCTTATGTTTGCCCGACCCCATCCATTGTACGTCGCTTAGGCCGAGTATAGTTATCTGAAGTCTTTCCATTTCTAGGACTACGTTATCAAATTTTCCAGGTGTATAAACACTTCTAACATTCCAATCGCTATTTTGTTGGTTGCCTTGTAGTTTACTTTATTCATCTTCCTCCTCCCCGGAGATGCGATCGGAGGAGTTTGAGCTCCGAAATATTTCACATTTAATAATGTCATTGTTTTTATATGATGGTTTTTACTAAGGATATCCATAGTGGATCTTTAATTCAGCGGTATCCTCTGGCCTTCCAAATTCTTATGCCGGTTGGCTCGTCCACCTTTGGGGCCTGATTATACCCTGGGGTAAAGGAGTGCCCATTTCGAGATATCTGTCTTAGTTCAGCCTATAGGTCAATGCCGTTTACCGGGATGTGGCGACTTGGAGCCATAAGCAATAGTGCCCTACGAGGACCAGTTATCACCATCCATCGCCTGTCTATGACGTTTGATGTGACCGCTGATGATAAAAGGTTCTACCTCTGTAGCGCAGCGCCTTACATCCCTTCCGGATCTAGATCTTATCCTGCTGCCGAGGTACTTAAACTTAGAAACCTGCAGGATCTTTGTACTACTTCCTGGGTTTCAGCAATAATCACAATATGGTAATAATGGAATCTTTAATACAGTGGGTTTCCTATGCCTTATGTATTCTTCTGCCGTTGGTTCCTCCACTTTAGAAATAATTAATTTGATCTCCAGGACAAGAGTGTGCCCTTACCCCCCAGTTACTCAACCCTAAGCTATTGACTAGTAATAGTATACCAGCAGTTATTCGGTCAACGACCGTCTGTTTTACACTCTCCCGAGAGCTTGCGACTTCCGCCATTTCCTCCGTCCAATGGACGTCATCTATACCTCTGTTGCCGTTATTAACTCACCAGTATCCGTAGGCAGGAGCCCTTATTCGGTATTATTAGTCGAAGCTGGCTATACCGAGGTTATTTAGGAGGTACTGATCAAACCTCTTCTTTCGCATTCGGGGTTGAAACTGGCAATGGAGAAGAAATCCATACCGTTATTCTCAAATTCGTTTTAATTTACGAATATTTATCTTGTAGTATTATTATGAGTAATTACTACTTACTAATTGTATTGATAATCATTATATATCATACAGAGATATCATATAATGTATTAGATTATAATTTATATTGGTAATTAAATAATTTACCGAATATCTATTGGTAATTTATTCGTGGACATAAATTATACAACTTTGTTTTCCTGTTTGCAGGATAACGCCCATGGGCCACTAACGGGCAATAATAGTGACGGCGAAGTTGGGGAGGTGACCCTTGCCGATATGAGCCCGGACGACATCAGGGCGGAACTAAAACGGCTTTACTTGCAACTGGAGATATTCAAGAGTAAAACAATTTGCAGAGATAATCCACACATCTCGAAACGGCGGGGCGGACGGAAAGCGCAGCATCGGAGATTTAGTTTGCAGGTATGTAATTAGAATAAATTTTACTAAATTTAAAAAGGAGAAAGGTTTGCTATGCAAGTGCTTCAATTAATACCACGCATAATGAATGTGCACTTACACAGTTCCCTTGTTGGAGAAAGTCTGTAAAGCGTTTACACAAAAAGTTATAATTATAAAAAGCAACAGGAAATTAGTTCAAGTTTGCAATTAGTGGATTATGCTGTTTCTTTAGTGCGCCTTTTTATCGATCATAACTAGTCTACAATTTATTTCTTCCGCTAAGCGATATTGAAATGTTGGTTTTCTTGTTTGCATTTGTTGAATATTAATTTCCCGGTCGTTATGCGTAGAGCTTTAGTTGAATTGTTGCGAACAAATCGATAATTACTCACCACATAAAGTAAATATATGAGTATTAAATCGCTGCAGGCGTGTTGGAAATGTAGCTAAAAACAAATAAGTGGAAATAAAGAACCCGAAATCAAACAACGTGTTTGCACCAAGCTAACAATGTTTTGAATCAGTTTTAGTTTACATTTTAACTATTTGACTGTCTACAATCGATGCAATTAAAAATATGATACATTCATTTGAAGCAGACACATACAAAAACTATTAGTGCGCATAAATAAATTTGTTAAACAAGTCAATCAAAGAAGAACTAGAGCGACATTTTCTACTTATACCATAAAAGCGTAATTTAGAAAAGTATGCAGAACCAATTGAAAATATAATATAAGCAATACCTTTTAAGATGGATTTAGGCTTACATAAAATAATAAAAAATAAATAAAAACATAAATTACACAGAACAGATCAATCGAAACAAAGAATATTTGAATTATTTATGCTCATAATATAAAAATGTTCACTGCACTGAATTCTTTGTCCTTTTTGTCACAATAAACAATATTATGGGAAGTAAACCTTCGAAATTGACTCGTTATTTATTATTTTATATAGTATAAACCCACCTTTAATTATTAATGCCGAGTTGGTAGTTTTCCTATAAAATCGGCCACATGATGTCACGAAACTTTTAAAAGATAGACTGCTGTAGTGGCAGTTTGTATGTTCAGTAGTGGGACGTGTTTCAATCTTGTACTTCAGAATCATAAAGTTTTAGGTCGTATTAATATAAAATTTGGGAATACAAATTCGTCCTTAACAATTCGGAAGATTTAAGTGGAAATCATAAAAAAAATTTGCATCTGCATTTTAGTGCCATAAAATAGAGGCTTAAGGGGGGCTCTTTATTATGAAAATAGATTTAGATACAAAATTACTAGCTCGTATATTAACTACTATATATATATATATATATATATATATATATATATATATATATATATATTTAAATAATTTTTTTTTAAATCAGAAGACGTTAATGTGATTTATTTCTGCTGTCTGTATAGTGTATCACTTCAAAAGATGAAACAACCCCACAGATTTTAAAGATCTGTGCCTATCTAACGTCGCAGAGAAAGTATTTTCAGTTAAGAACTTATTTAAACTAAATCAATTTTCTTCCGGAAACAGTCTGGATACAGACCGAGCAGCGAGACTGTAATGTCTACAATAGTTGATGCTGTCATAAGGGTCATCATTACTCGATTATAGTTATGCTTTTGACACCATCGACAATGACATACTTTTGTTGATATTCAAATATATTGGGTTTAATCACAACACTGCCGAACTGCAGGCAGTGTCACTCGAGAGCGAACCGGTGTTGCGCAAGGCTCTCTTCTGGATCTATTTTATATAATGTATACCTCATCATTCGCAAACTCTGTCAAAGAGAGTAGATTGTATTTTTATGCAGACGACACTCAGCTCTACAACAGCTCTATTGAATAAGCTCCTTGTCCTAGAAAGAGCCACGCACGATGGCGCACCACTACTTTTCTAAATAATTTCTTAATTAATAATTACTATATTTAGCATAAGTTCATTTTCGGGGCGCTCGCGATCCATGCCTAATACACTTACTACACCTATTTTTACTTTTTTATTTTTCGAAAAAAGGTTTCAATAAAAGTTACATTATAGATGGATTATGAATGGATAAATGTTCGTACAAATGAACCCTTACAAAGTATTACATATTTTGCTCAAACTATCGCCTTTCGTCTGGTAGTTACAACAAACCTAATTTTCAAATTTGGTCTCGGTTTATTTTGTTCACAGACACACGCACACACGCACACATACATCCACTATAATACAGACAAATATTATGTTTCGGGTAGGTTAGGCATTAAACGTAAAATAAATCAAAATTAGTGATTCGAATTTATTCGATAACCATACTCTTCGGAAAGTAAAAAACGATATGTGCACACAAATTGCTGAACGGTGGAATCTATCAACTCGCTTAATGGTGTCGTTGATCACCCTGCTATTTGGCTGCATCTTTAGTATTGTAAAAAAAAACAAAAATAAGTGTTGCAACATGGTTTTCTAGAAAGCTACACTATTTTTCATTATACTAATTATAAAAAAAATGTGTTTTCTAAATTAACTAAATCAAATCGAATTGATCCATTGGATCTGGAATGAGAATCAACGAGTTAGTAGAAGAACAAAGGAAATATATTGAATAATAAAATAATTCAAGTTAATATAAAGAAGAGTAGACACGCTATCTCAGTAAATACATACAAGTGAATCTAGATTTAGTGCTCGCTAGATGCTGTAATAAAGAAAAAACTAGTCCACATTGGACATTAAATATAATTCCGCGCGTATATATGAACTTTAAGATCCCTCTTATTAAAAATGGCTTAATACTTACTATTCAGAATTCTATTTATCCCCAACAGACTAATCAATTCTTAAAATATTGCCGTTAGTTCCGTGAAATTTTGTCCAATGTTATTTCTTCAGTTAGCCGGGCCCAATGTGCGGCGCGATGCAAAACAATTCGAGTTGAACGAACTAAAACAATCAGGAGCTAACTAACTTGGATCTCAGATTTGAAAAACAACTTTAAAGTAGTTGTTCGTTCACGTTCGTTCACATTTACGTCTCTTATTTTGAAAGGACATGGTAACATCAAATGGAGAATAGTGAAGAGGTTGAATAAGCTTAAGAAACAATCACCGAAATACACAAGTTTCATAAAGATGAGTATATGTAGTCAATGTATAGTCAATGCAGCGAACACCGAGACTTGGAGGATGAGGAAACACTGCTTGATGGTCACCCTGGATGTAACCAATGCATTCAATTTTGATGCAACCGCGGCATGAATCGGATTAGGGGTGACGGGAGGGGTCCCACAGAGATCAGGACCCCTCCTATGGAATGTGGTCTTCGGTGACGTCCTGCGGTTGCAGTTGCCCCATGAAGTGGCTTCATTGGCCTTCGTAGATGGCTTCGCCATTGTAGCCAGCGCCAGAGATTTAGAAGACGCAGAGTGGAAGATCAATATGGGGCTAAGCATCGCGGTCCCGAAAACCCTAGGTGGCCTTAATCTCAACCGAAAGAGCGGGCCCGCAGTGGGAGGCAGCAATGGTACTATGCCTGCTGGGAGGAATATACAAGATTGGGCGAAAGCCATTTGGCAATAGTACTGGAAACGAACAAGAACCTAGGTCCTTTAAACTGCGCAAAAAGGCGTGAGAACGGAATCGACTCTGGAAAGGATTCCGCCGGATATCCACGGCCCGTGGGAGCAGAAGAAAAGGTTGTTGGCAACAACGTCGCGCGTAGAACGCCTGCACGCAGTTGCGGCCTGGGTCGATGCCACCAAGACCCTGAAGAATGTATGCAGGTTAAGGGTGGCGTTGTGCACCAGCGGGGTCACCCGGGTCTATAGCCCATATCCACGAACGTAGCCGAAGCGCTGGCCGGAGCGGTTTCTGCGGACCTCCTAGTGGACGAGAGAAGCAACATTTTCTACAAAGTCAAGGGAGGCGCTGCCCAAAACACAGTACTGAAGGAAGCAAGGGCCATAACCATGAGCAGACCAGAGACAACTCGGAAGGCCGAGTTGACGAGGATACTATTCCCTAATATTAGCCCACTAGCAGGGAGAGAGCACGGAACAATGAAAAACTGGGTCACGCAACGTTTAACGGGACACGGCGTATTTTAAAAATAATTTTATCAAGTTGGAAAGGCAAGGCGGCCTGCCGAATTGCAGACACTGCAATCACACGGATGGCACGGCCTACACCATATGCAAGTACCACAGATGGTATCGTGAGCAGGTTACGATGATGCTCGGGGATTAGGTCGAGACGCCGCGGAGACTGGGGACGCCAATGACAGAAACAGCAACTAGCTGTGAGGCCGCAACAGACATAGGCTCGGACAGTTATGAAACAGAAATTTAAACAAGACCTCCAACCAAACGACAACTCACGAAACTGAACCCGACAAGAGACAGTACGGACGATCCTATGCGTGGCAAGCAAGAACTGGCCATAAAACAAGGAAGATGAAACTGGACAGTTATAAGTTTAAAACTACAAGAAGATCTCCAAACAAATGATGAAACATGGAACCGAAATAGACATTACCTAGTCGGTAGGTGCCCTGGATTGGACACGTGGTGGTGACGGGGGCATGAGTTATTTCCTCCTCACAGGACAGAAAAGGTAGTAATATATATTCGAAGAAGTGCCCTCTGTCTAGGCCCAGAAGCGCTGTTAATTACCCGCATATAATGTGTTAATCTGAATAAAAAAAGACCTTTATTTGGCATATCAGCCCAACCCTTCCCTTTTACACAAATTCCAGCGGAAAAAAAACAACACTTTCATAGAAAGAAATAAAAAAGAAACCAAAACAATACAAATTAACACCCCTGCCTTACTCCCACATTCACCCTAAATTTCTCAGATATTTCTCCATTCACTCTTGCATTTGCCAATTGTTAATCTGAATATATCTAGTAATATTTGTTGTTCTTCTTTCTTTATTTATGCACTCTGTAGAGCTTTCCTGGTCTCCGACGTGTCTTAAAGGACTTCTATGAGCTCTGCATACTGCAAAGCTTCGATGTCGGTTCCTTTATATATAGATATGGTTGTGATTTGCCGTTTCCAAATTCGTTGTTGGACCGCACCTATTATAGCGTATTGCAGTAGCAATATATGTTCTGCTATGTCTTCCTCTTGCTGGCAGAACATTCAGAGGGATTCTTCTGTCAGGACTATCCGTGCCATGTGTATATTAAGCCACAGTGGCCTGTTAGCAGACCTACTATTATTGTGAGGATGTGCCTGTCTTGAGTTCGTCCTTTGTAAATTCCCTTGCGCAGTGTTATATAACCACTATTTCTGCCTCAAACACTACGGAAAGCTTGCCCAGTTATCGTGCTGTATAGGAGCATGCCCTTTATATGGTCTGCCATCAGCTCGTTATACAGCCCTTGGTGGTTTGTCCCGTGCTGTTTGCTTATGGGAGTTAGGCATTAAAATACTTGTAGCTTACAGATCTTGCCTGTTTCAATTAGGATGTGTAGTAGGTCCAGCAGGACTTGCATTGCGGCGATGGGTGTTGTTTTTCATGGCTCCTATTATTCTCAGGCAAGCTGCTCTGATATGGGTCTTACTGTATTAGGGTATAGCCATAGGGTCAATTTGGGATTCCCAGTTTTTCCTTACATTCTACTACACCTATGTAGGGTTATGGTATCTTTCTGTGTGGTTTTGCTTATGTGTCAGTGTCGGTTTTTAATAGGGATGGTATACTGAGACAAACCCCCTCAAATCACTCGACAATACGATTACCAGCCGGGAAAGTCAACGAACTTGGCGTTGGAAAACAGTAACTCCTATTTATTTGATCTCTAATGCAGATAGAATTTATAAACCTTTAAGTATTATGCGTTTTAGACTTTTCTTCTTGTATAGTTGGCCATTGTGGCTTTCAGTGGGTATATGGACAAGCATTTGTCCACTTTATTCAAGGCTCTTTAAGTAGGCTACGAGATTATTCTCGCGAATTATCCTTTCACGGCGATCGCAATTTCGTCGTATCCTAGGAAAAGAATGCCTTCTGTGGATAGCTTCTGCATTCGATCGAGTACGAGGAATGCCGAAAGTAGCGGTGATAGTACTCATCCCGGCGGGCACCCCCTTCTAGTTCAAGCCTTTATGGATAAGGAATGGATATGAATATTCTGTTATCTAGTCTGGCATAGAACATGTTGTATGCCATTCTTCCGGAGTGCTTTAAGCATTGTGTATGTTGCGGCATTGTGGAATGCTCCTTTGAAGTCAAGGTACGTGGCCGTGGCTAACTCCCTATCATCCAGTATCATTGTCAGTATTTAGGTTTTCCATCGCCAAGTTCGTTGACTTTCCCGGCTGGTAATCGTATTGTCGATTGATTTGAGGGGGTTTGTCTCAGTATACCATCCCTATTGTGTCCGCCTATTGGTTCTTCTAGCGTCTTTAGGAGAAAACTTATAGGGCTGACTTACTGTGGTCGCTCGTTTACTGTGACTAGCCTTCCGTCACCCCTGCGGTATGTACTTATAGACTATGCTAGCTCTGAATATTTTCACCGATCCGCAACGAGAATATCATATGTCTCAAGGCGTCATAAAGGGATTCTTCCTCTGCGTAGCCAGGTTTCTTGTATCAGGGCCAGGCCTAGGCTTTCTTGAACGAATATCTGACAAGTGATGGCTGAGGCAGTCTCGGCCGGTTCGTCTGTAGTTTCCTCTGCGGCGCCAAAATGCTTGTATCAGGGCCAGGTCTAGACCTTGATCGAATCTCTGACATGTGATGGTGGAAGCGACTTCGGCCTGTTGAAGGTTCGCTTGTAACTCTCTCTACGTAGCCAAGAGTCTCCGGCGAAGTTTCTGCTGTAACCGCGTCTCCTCCTTCCTCTGTCTTGGTGCATACACCAGCGCAATTGGCCTCCTAGGCGTGTGCAGTGAGGTTCTCTCCCTCCAGCGATTTCAGCGCTACCCTCGAAGGGCTGAAGTATTGTCACTTTGTCCGTTAGACAATCCACAGTTAGCTGGCCACGTTGAAGTTTCTTAGCCTTTGGGTGCATTTGGTGAATCTTATTTGTAGTCTTCTGCGCCGCGAGGATGTTTTTTGGACGGCGACTAGCCTTTCGGAACCAACAGCACAAAGGGAGTACTGCTTTGCACCATTGCCACTTTCAGTGCCCCCAGGGCCTCTTTGAATGAGGTGCTTTGCCCCGCTCAGGCCGTGTTTTTGGCATGCTATGAAACCACTACACACACGCCCAGTAATTTCGGAGCGTGGCTTTTTCTGGATTTCCACGACCCGGCCTTTTTGGGACCCTGTGTCCTTCATTTGCGCCAATTTCAGAAAGTTTCCCTTGAGCGTCATTGTTTTTGTGTCCAGAAAAACGTCCAGATAAACTTTCTAGTTTTCTAATACGGCTTTTACCCTCTTTGTGTAGACGTCTGAGAGGTGAACCGCCATAACCCCCTCGTCAGTGATCAGGTATGCCTCCTCTGCAGACGTGTTGCACGGTAAATGGCCTAGTAGCCTCTGCTACATCTTTATCCCTGCTTGTTGGAGCAGAGGTCTTGCAAACCGCTTTCTTGGGCGCGGCGGGCCTTGGACCCAGCCCTTCGATATCGGGGCTTGTTTGTTTTTCTTTGTTTGTTTGTTTATTGTTTTGTTTATCCATATTGTTCTCCCGATACGCTAGGGAAGTTATGGTTAACCCATGCTGAGCCCCACATGCCCGGGCAAGGCTGACTGCCTGGTGCCCCCAGTGCACTCTGCTGCCCTTCTGTCTTTGGCACTGTAACTTTCACTTTCGCTTGGGTAGGGCCATGTGTAGCTAGTATTAACAGATGGCTTAGGTTATTCCGTCGCCTGGTCGCTATATTATCGTTAACCATGTTAGCCGATGATACTAATGTCCACCACGTAGTGGTGAGAGTAGCGTTGCAATCCCTTCGATTCCTTCAGACCTCGCGCGTTTTGGTGCGTTTGTTATTATATATTTAAAAGGTTTCCACCGTTCCTTGACAATACTTCTATTTTGGTTTAATGTACCTCTTAGTATTTTTTATGTGTTGTTGAGTTTTATCTTTTATGGTTCCATTTTGTCTTCCCTTTTATAGTTTTTTTTTTACTGGACAGTACTAAGTAGTTGTCTTTTCTAATTTCATAGCCCCTTTTCGTACTCTGTTATTTGATTGGATTGTTGAGTACTTGTCAAATAAATAATATACTTCTAGACCGTGCCTGGTATACGTATACATTTCCTTACGTCTTGGTGCGAGTTGTGTAGTGGGTATGTCTCACATTGCCCTTATTATAATCCGTATTGTTATAGTACTATACATATAGTATTTATTGTTGATATTATTATAAAATATGATAGATTTTAACCTTGATTATGACCTATTTGAAACGACATGATTAAAAATATAACTGTTTGCCTAAATCAATCGAGACATTATGGTCGCATTTATCCCAGTAAATCACATCGCATTATATATGATGAAATAATAACGAGTAGCCCATTTCATATAATAGAATATTATACAAAACTGCACACACAAACATAAATCCCAATATAATTTTATCATTTAAGATATGCAATTTTATATTTTCTTTACATGGGATTAGGATCAAATTTTATGGCGAACGATCTATTTCCATTAAAAGTATGTTACAAGGTTGGATTACAAACAAGCCCTTGAAATTAGTTGTTTTTAGGTATTTAGAATGCAATACTTTGGGAAAGTATTCCATGCTATTTTTGCGTTAACAATATACAACGCCGTTATAAAAGAATTATTTCTTACATATTTTCTTTTTTACATGCAGAAAAAAGGAAGCAGGGAGAGGGTAAGTTGTTAATGTATGTATGCACATAAGTAATAATACAATTTAGTCACTTATTAGTTGCACTTACATGTTGATACCATCTAAGTAGTGACACTGCGTTGCTCAAACTTTCTGGTTCACGACCCTCTTTTGCACGTAACACTTTCAAAGGTCCCCCTGAGGAATGGGTATGTGTAGAAAAAACATCCCGAATGATCTGTAATCAATTTATTTTTCGCGACCCCCACTTTGAGAATCACCGGAGTAGAGTATTTTTTTACGTTCAGCAATATAATGAATTCACAAATTAACACCCATGTTACATTCACGGAAGATGATTATTAGTTATTTGTAAGTCAAAAATATATAATAAAGCTGTCGAAGCATTGTATTATCCAAATATTATTAGAGTCGTCTCTCTTTAATTTACACACATATTTACTCCAATTGTAATAAATTCACTAATACTGCCAATTTTTAGACCTGTACACAGTCAGATAAAAGATTTTTTTTCTTTCTCCTACAATGTATTATATAAAGTATTGTAACCATGCAAATAAACTATGAAACCATCACTGGAAAATGACTGCTGCTTTTATTTCTATAAGGCACCACCACGGTCAATAATACTGTCAATCCTAGTACTGTCAATATTTGCTTCAACCCTCCTTTTATATTTATCAAGTAATCAATTATCCGGATAAAGATCATTATTCTCTTCATTCCATCATTACTATACCTTACACGACGAGTAGTAATACTGCCAAGATTTTAGAATAATGAAGATTTTAAACATATTACCGTACAGTAATACTGTTATTATTCTAAAATATTGACAATAATATTGATCGTATAAGGTGCCGGATATGGAATACATTTTTATTATTATGACAGTTTTAAGAGTCATATATTTGTTTATTATGATAATATCTGGTATCGTGGATTTATGATTTAAGATTTACAAACCTAAAAGAACAGAAATTACTAATATGAAACACAAAGGTTTGGCGTTGTTTTTCGATTACAAATTAAATTTGAAGATTTTTTCTCTCTTTACCTATTTAATATTTTCTAAATTTCTAAACATCTACTAAGTTTAAATGCCAATGCTATGGTATTACTTTTATAAGAAGCAGAACTTTTTATAAAGAGTTACTATTTAAAAAAAATTAAAACTGTTAAAACTGTTACCCTCCTGGCAGTAATCCGGGGACATATTATTATGTGTAGAGAATGTGATATTTTATTTATCTCGCTTACAATTTAAAAACATAGTACCATTGCGATCAATAAAAGTTAATATAAAACACGTATAACTTTTAAGGATTACAATTCGTTTGCGAATCTAATTTATTATTTCTCTTGATACCATGTATGACCGTATTAGCTATACTAAATTAAAACTCAATTAATCTGAGAAGAGAACGCGTCACACACGTGTTCCCTCGCAGGCCATTTTTCACGGTACACACATTACCAACGATATTCGTGCCGATTTTTTGTTCCAATTTTCAGTTCGTTGCAGTACATTAGGATTGTTGACATTAATAGCACACGAGTACTAGGTATGTACCATGAAATTTGAATATCGTGTCGGAATTAAAACGGAGTAAAACACCATTAGGCCGTATATATTTAAAACGAATACGCTATCGATTTATTTTTAGTTTGAATTTGTATTGGATGAAAAGTGCTGTAATATTACAACAGTAAAACAGCAATTTTGCATACCAAAATAAATAGCAATAGAATAATTTGTAATGAGTATGTTAATAAGTAATAAAAGAAACAAAATAGACTGGAAAATATGTAGACACGACAAATTATTGTGAACTGTATATTCTCACCAAATAAGAACAGGCTCTTACTATTTAAAGTGGGTTTATGGTGGCATAAAATAAGAAATGAAATTACAAATAAGACTGGAAACATCTGAAGAAATGAAGATTATTTTAGACCGTTTATATTCATAAAACACGAATACGCAGTTACCATTTATGGTGGGTTTATGTTGATAAAATAAGATATAATGGTGGAGAAATCAGTGAATGATTGTGATAGTTTAACATACACTAATGCATATACATATCACAAAGCGCAGCGACCGATGTTTCTGCCTTTTTGATGGTTCCCTTTATCACATTAAACAATATAATGTAAAATTAATTCCTTACTTCTTGTAAAATATATAAGTATGAATCCAACTCATCCATCCAATATCTATATATATATATATATATATATATATATATATATATATATATATATATACATATATATATATATATATATATATATATATATATACATATATATATATATATATATATATATATATATATATCTAGATTTAGATCATATTAGTATCAGCATTGTAGCTCAGCTAGTGAGGATAAATTGACACAATACACAACCCATATGGGTGTGCATTGTTAATCCTCCCAGGGGAAAGTTGTATCACATTACTTCTTATTTGTGTTAGCATAAAACTTTAATTTTTATTAATAATTTTGTCACAATAAACAAAACAATGGAAAATATCGACTTAAATATAATTAATTATTTCGTATTTTATACAAGCGGAAGCCCACCTTAATTCTTGTGACCTATAGCATATTACTAAATTATTTCTTCATGTTTTTATAATAAGAACATGCAAATGTCACTAATACGTATGACAAAGTATTAAAGGTATTTCATTTATTCTTTGAGAATATTCGAAACTATATGAATAGATATTTGTCTTCTTTAGGGCTTACTGTCAATCTGTTTTTCAGCGAAAAACGGTGAATGATATAATAATATTATGGAATATAGTTTTGCAACAATAAATTGATACAATATATTCTTACTGTGTAGTAATATAGTAATATCTGAGAAATGGTATTACAGTAAATCCACAAATCCTCAGGCGGTTTAATATATTCAATCTTTTATTCATCTTTAGATATTTTCCACCGCTACGCTCTGCTGTAGCGGAAGCATGTTCGTCGTTGGTTTAAAGAAACATTGTCAGATTAATAATCGTATGCTGGCTGAATAATCAATACGATCAGTACGCTGTTGAAAATTGAATATATTTCTTGATGTAGTAGTATGATATTTATTTCTCTTAATTCATGTGGACCCCGGTTAATTTGAATACCGGTTTACTGGAGGCACGATCCTAATGATTAAAAATTATACGAATTTGTATTCGATAATATATTATAATAAATCGCATAATTATGACAATTTATCATAAAAATTGTTGATATTATGTTATGACTAGACCATTACTTATTTTCTGATCATTCATCAGCAATTTCAGCAGTTTATAGAATATATTCTGAAACAATAGACGTATACCATAATATAATAAAATACATAATTATTATTCATCACTATCCTTGGATTCTGATTCCTCTCATTCTTTTCTTAGTCGTTGCCCTTTCACTTCTCCCCCAAATACTGATTACATGTACAATTCCATTAGTTCCATTTTACTTCTTCTTTGGCAACCTTCCCGCGCCCGTCGCACTACACGTTTATATATTATCCCTTTGAGTTCTTTGGATATTAATTTCTTATTTAAGATATTAAGCGCATCTATTGTATTGTGTAGAATAAAGTACCTAAGTACCTCTATCTGTTCCACCCTTCAATCTTTCTCTTAACCGATCATGTCATGTATTTTGTCTTCAGGATAATAGATTTAGGATAGCAATGCTTTGTTGGAGTCATACAGAAATAATGACAATCCCGCTGTTGTTTTGACAGGATATTCTTTAGGGATTTCCCTTTTATTTTTTCTTAACATTCGTAAAATGGTTAGTTTGTGCTATCGTCTTTGCCATCGGTATAGACATAACCCAATCATTCATTGTTATATTACGAGAATTCCCGTAAATAGTTTTCGAACATAGTATTCTGGAATGAAATCATTATTGTCTTTATGGTTTACAGCCCCTAGATACGGTATAACATTTATTATTTAAATGTGGTTACGGGATTTGATCTAAGAATCATCAATAGAGCAACATTTTTCAGGGGTATAATAATGTTTACACACGTCTATAAACATATTCCAAATATCTCTAATAATGGTACGTGAAAAGCTGTTTTTCGGTTCACACTATTGCCCAAAGGGTAGGTCGTAGTATTTCGGTTATTACGCGGTGCTCAGAAACCGGGAAGAACAGGTATAGACCGTGTCAGGAGTCGAAGAACCACGACAGAATGTGACGAACGAGCTGTTTTTTTTGTCAGGTTTTTAACGTAGCGGCAGCTGGAAACGATTCAGCATTGAATAAATTATTTCGTCCCATAAGCCTCCCATACTATTTTTCATTGCCTGGGGCCTTGAGCTGCACGAATCCAGTTGTTTAATGATACGCTTTATCATCGAGTCGGTTATCTTTGCTTCTTACCGCATCTTCTCTGTGTCGCCATTTTAAGATAAATTTAGTCGATTTATACTTTGGCGTTCTTGCAACGTGACCGGCCTAGTTCCATTTTAAATATGCAATGCGTTGTAGCGTTGTAGGCTATCCACATTGGTTCAATTATCCTTTCGATTTCTTGTGTTTGGATGTCCTTACTAATTTTAATTTGGTGACCTGTATTTGTACTATTTAACTTGTATTATTTTGTTTCCTTCTGCCGAAAGTTATCGAGCGGGAACTAAATTTGTCATGAATTGTGTGTTTGATGGTATTACTTTTAATTCTGCTTTATAGCAGGCTTCTGCCAGCTTTGTGAGCATCTTAATTGCCTTGTCCAAACTGTTCGAAGGTGGTCTGCAAATTTAGGTGTTGTCATTTCCGTAAGACACTGTTTTCCACCTTCTTTACTCAACTCAATCTCAATATCGTATTCGCCCAAAGCCTTGTTAATTTTTATTTCTGATATTGACTTTACAATTAAGTTATCTCAGGTGTATCATTGGTTTAGGCATAAGGGAGATGGGAACGTAGCTTGGCTCGTTTATTCAATATAGATTTCAATAAAAGTGTTTCACAGTTTCTAAGATCTCTTCTTTGTTTGTAATAATTTGCCCATATTCGTTTTCGGAGTGTAGTGATTACTTTAACGCTTAGTAGATGAAAACATCTACGGATTTCAGGGTTACAGTTCTTGGTTGATCTTAATATAATGAGTAATTGCGTAGTAGTTGGTTCATACGTTCCCGTGTATTGATGGAAAGATTTTCTTCTTCTTTAGTCACCATTTTGCTGTATGTACCACCATTCAGTATCGTTTAGGATCTCTATGGTCATTGTGTCTGATTTTCCAAGATATCTGCTATGATTTGTTTGTACTCTTCGTTGTAAATTGTGCTTGGTGCTTCTGATTTGTCTTGATCTTCTTTCCTAATTTAGATTTAACACGGCCGGTGCTCTTACCATCCTATGATCACCTGCCACTATGAGTCAGTTAAGGACTATGATATAATATCGGAAAGATTTGTTGTTCGTGATGAAGTCGAACTCATTTCGTATTTTGCCGTCGGAACTAGCTCAAGTCCATTGTCGGTGTTCATGTTTACTGAACAAAATTATTTATAGCTTTTAGATGGTATGGTAAAACAAATTGTTGTAGTGTTTCCTCTATCATTTATTGCTCCCGTATTGTCTTAGACATCTTGCTGTCGTCTTGTTATTCCCTAATTTAGTATTTAGATCTCCAATTAGTATAATATGTTTAAACTTTGGACAGTGTTAATATCTTAATAGAATCTCGACTTGTTTATGTGTGGATGTTGTCGCGTACACCCGAATAATCTTAATACTTAATCTTTGATTAGGTTTTAATGTAAGCCGCTAGACATTCATACTATGTTGACTGCAGCAACGCCTTACGCTTGAATAGCATCTCGTGTCAGGTTTGATATCTAGATCGTTATCACTTATTATTTCTTTAGATGATGTTTATATATACCGTTATGTCTTCTACTTCAGCCTTTCCATTCGTCTACGTTCAGTATAGGTTATTCTTGCCAGAATGCAGTATATAATCACTACCTGTTTATAGTTGCATTGGTATCGTTAGTCTATCTATAGACTATCTGTAGATAGTCTTAAGTAATAATGGAAATATTTTTTAATTGATGTTGTCCAATCATTGTGTCGGGGTATTAAATTGGTAAATCCACCGATGCCCTAATTTTAACCCTTAGTTGTAGGAACTTTGCACTGGACAGGCCACTGGCCTGACCCCCGTTTCCGCGCGGTCGTCACTCCGCAGTAAAATTTAATATTCCTGCAGGATTATTATATTTTCATATTCTTTAATGGAGTTGTGAAAGCACGATAAGTTAGTAAGATAGATGTCGATCATCATCATCATCATCACCCAGCCCGTTCTTTCTTCTTGGTATTCCATCGTCCTCTGTCTATACTTTCCCAAATCCATTTTTCCCAATTTTAGATCGTGGGTGTCCTTCCTCTGCTGCGCTGGTCTCAATAATTACTTGGTCCATCTTCCTACGCCCATTCCACTTATGTGGCCAGTCAGTTTACATGTTTACGTGTGTGAATATAGTTTTCCGAAGGTCTTGATTGTTAATATAGTATTGTAGAGATTCCCCAAGCTATTATTTTTACATTTTGCATTTTGCTGTTTTCAATTTCGGCGCGACAGTGCGGTTAAAGTTTAGGGTATTGCTCTGTATGTGAGGACAGGTAAAATGCAGTTTTTTCAGGCACATCGGTTAAATCCTGTGGGCATACAAGAATTAATGAAAAAAAAGAAGGTTGTTATCTCGTACCATGGAAATATGGCCAATTTTCACATACATTTTGCTATTCTTTTAACAATATATTTTATCTTTGTGTTCTTATGGTATTATTCCTTATCCTGTAGCAATTCACAGCCTTCTTTTTTTCATGTTGCATTGGACTACTCTCATCTTATTGTTGTTTCTGTAGTTGAAGGCCCATATTTATATTCAATAGGTTTGAACTGGTAGGGACTGTGTACATCATATTAAAATAAATGGAAAAGAAGAATGAATATATTATTATTTATTATTAGTGATGGGCAATACTGAATGAATTTACTATGGATAGGTATAAAAATAGTTATTCGCGCTTTAAGACGCTTTAGATCGATTTTAAATAGTTAAGATTCATTGGAGAAACCGGGCGATTGTCTGTTGCATCTCATTCAAGTTTCTTGAGTTCATATTCTAACTACTATCGTGTAATTTCACTGAGATTGTAATGTTTATATAAATTTTATGGATTAGTTTTGAGTACCTGTGATTAATACGACCTTCTCGCTTATTCTCCAAGACGGCGTGTATCTCAACTGTGTCCAAAACTTTATGGAAATCCACGAAAACATGGGCCAATGGTCTGTTAAGCTCCACTAACTTTTCTATTGAAACTTTGGTTGATAGAAATCCAGTTTTCTCTCTAGTATTGATGTTATTAATTTTATAGAGTTATCTCAGAAGATGGGTCGATAGGTTTAAAAGTCAGTCTTATCTCCGTTTTTGTAAAGAGGAATATTAATTGCTTTGTGCCATTTCTCAGGAATTGTGTTATTTTAGAGAAAGAGGTTTGATAGTGTTTTTATTTTATACATCAAGAACGTGCCTCGAGCTTGTATTGCTTCTTTAGATATGTTGTCGTCTCCGGGCGATTTGTTGTTTTTCATTTTTATTACCGCCAGTTAGTTGTATTTCCTCTATGGTGATATCTGGGCTCATTGGATACTTGGTTGGCAATAACTTCTGTTGGTGCTGGTGTCCTGGATCCAGATCTTCCTCATAGCGGCTTTTGTACAGTTTTTGATTCAACAGTGGGTAGTATTACTTCTCTATCCGTTGTGTTATTTCCCTGCATATTGTAATGTCTATTGTGCCTTCATTAAGGTTTCTACGTAATACCTTGTTTGTTTATTTCTCTCTTGACTAATTATTTTCTGGATTTAGGGCAGTGAATATCTTGGATTTTTGTAATGCCTCAGTTATTGCCCAGTTTAGGCATTCCGTATTGGTGTCTTAGTGATAGTTGTTTCTCAACATATCGGCGATATCATTTTAGAATGTATGGGCATTCACGGGGTCGTTTTCTTTGTTTCTAAATTTATTTAAGGTCTAATTGGACTGTGCTTCTCACTATGCTGTGGTCACTTCCTGTTATCCAGTTATTGAGTACATTTTTTGAATATCTTGTTATGCTGTGTACATACTTCATTGGTGTCCGATTGTCTACGCAGACAATTGGCAATTACGTCGTTAAGTAACACGCACTTTTTCAAGCTAATGATGCACCCGCGAAGAAGCCAGCGCATTTACAACCCTATTAGAAATTATGCGAAGGACTACAAACCGACTATTCGACCGTCCTTGAAATAATAGGATCGATAATAAAAGACGGACACGTATTCGCAGCTCAATCTCATTTACTGATTCACACCGACTGTCCGAAGACAATACAAGCAGCCAACATCGCCGAGCTATAGGAGTTTCTCACTTATACACAATAGTTGTTCAATCATTATACATAAAACATTTTTAAACTTGTAAGAGTTTTCCTTAAAACTGAAGTGACGGCAACGGAACACAGACATTAGAGAATTTTATTCCGAGTTTTTTCATCTGGGCTTTCACATGTCTGTCTTCTATTTTTTTTCACACCATGCAACTTCAAAGAGGCCTTAACGTCCTTCTTGAATTTCTCTATTTTAATTTCCAATTCAGTCAGTCTTTCTTCAGATACAAGTGTTCTTGTGTTATATGTTGCAATATTTAACTTTTCTTCTTTTGTTTGGTTTTGGTTTTAGACAACAATGAAAATGAATCTATATCCTCAGGATGCTTGACGCAGACCTTTTTCAGATGTGGGATTTTAGACTCTATGCTATACTTAAGGCCTACTTGCCTAATGTATTTGGATTTGCCATGTTTGGGTCAGTCAGTCATAATCTTCTATGCTGACTAAGCTGGTTGGAAGACGGGTTATGGATGCATTAGAAGGATTGAACGTCGGGACATGGTTCCTATAATATAATATTACATATAAAATTGGCTGCATTATCTTCCTATACGCATTTTAAGTGGATTCCCTGAACTGCGAGCATTGAGTCTTTAAACTCGAATAGATTTCAGTATTATTAATTTACACGGATTAAGGTTTTAATTCTTAACAAGTTAATTTTTTAATTCGGTATACAATATTAGAAATAAAAAGCAATTATTTATAACTTATTTTATCAATTATAAATGTGATGCATGACTACGGATACGTACGAGTACAGTTTGTACTTTTCCATATTTATTACATGTGTATACGAGAATCGTGCAATACGTGCCCACATGTCGCCGGAAAAATAATGACAATGGAACACCAATAATTTTACCATAGTTAACATGATTATAACAGCTACAACAAAATTTAAGAAGAATTTGCCTACTCATTATACTCTGACACAAAATGTAAATTAAATAGTTGTATATCTCCAATGTACACCATTAGGTAGATATACAACTGCCGCTTAATTGAACAAAAATTGCGTCACAACAAAATATCGATGAGAACAAATAGGTGCACTGTTTCTAGAACTACTATATCAGGGTACAACTAATAAATAATAATTCACTATATTTTATATGACCCAGTTATACATTAACACCAACATAATTACAACTACTAATTAAAATAATGGTCTATTCATGTAGAAATATATGAAATATTTGTAATAACTATCCTAAATTAGAAAAATAAATCAAATTTATTACAACCGCGCAATTAAATGGTATATATGCGCGTTATAGCAATTTCTAAATTAATAAGGGTCATTTATAATATAATCCAATGAGATTAGGATTCCAAATTGAATTAAATTATTACCGGATCCCATTTCAGTGTTTGTTCTAATTAAATGAAAATATATACCCATAACCGACTGACTTATACTGTTAAATATAATCGATACTGATTAGTCGTGTATTAATACACCGTTAATGTGTGGGCAAAATTGAAAATATGTTAAGAGCTTCAGTTTATTTGCATGCCTATATCAATCAGTTCAAGTAACCGTAATTGAAGTATTATTGCATACTTTACATAGTTTACTTGTTTTAATTCGTTCGCATAAACAAGTTGGCACAATTAGGTCGGTTTGATATTAGTCTTTTATTTATTATAGGAGGAATTGGCTCGTAGAATATATCTGTAGTGGCGTAATGAGTTTTAAAATGGCAAATCGATACACCAACATACAAACATGGACAAATAAATTAGCTTAGTAGCGGACAACCGCACAAATGGAATCATTTCCTCTATTAGTTTTTTTTAACAAATAAGTTTTGAATTATTTTCCAAATGCTGATTTAATTTTTACAATAAATAGAGTTATATTTAAGTTTATTTTTTTTGTAGAATCTCTACGGTAAGCATCGTGCCCAAAAGCCCCCAGTTGAGGAGACCACAGAGGCGGAACCATCGCGGACACCAGAAGATTCAGTTTGTAGCAATGAAGGCCCGAGCACCGTATACAATGACCTGCCGTCAACTACGCACACTGACCATAAACAGTAAATCTGAAACAAGCGACAGATGGTTCTCAAGTCGGTTTCCTAATGGATACACTTTTACTGTACATCAACAACGCAATTAATCATAGAAATGAAGGCGAGTGCGTCCTTAATTATTCAGAAGTATTGAATGAATGCAATATGATTTTTGTAGTGTCAAATTCGTATAAACCGTACGAATAAATCAAATATTTATATTTTACGCAAGGTGCCTATTTTTTAATATACAGTCAAAAATTAACATTAAGTTTTTTTTTAATATACGTAAATATCAAATAATTTTTCAATAGACACCACACATACGATGATTAATTTGGTTGTATTAGGGATTATAATGCGCGAAATCCCAGCGAGGATTGTCATGGCCCAAATTTCAAGCTAAAGCTCATACTATTTAAACAGAAAATCCCGGTAGTTTCATAGTAGAAGCCCGAATTATATATTGCGCGGTGGCCAGAATGTTTTAGATCAGCCACCTAATTATATAGTTTTATAATATAATTATATTGTTTGATTAAATATTTTCGGGCGTATAAATAGATAGATATTATTACACAACATACGGTTTTATCAGGTTTTATAATGGAACATAAAATACAACGAAGTAATTTTTAATATAATATTTAAGCGATTACGATGAAAATATCGCAGGATATATTAAATATAATCGGCATATTACAAATTATAAAAATATTTTTGGTATGACAGAATAACATTTTTTAATATTCGTATAAATTTACATATCCTCAAAATTTATAAAACTCTAAATTTTATTGGAACATAAAAATAAAATAACCCGCCAGAAGTAATTTATATTCTGGTATTATACTAATTAAGATTTATTATAACAATATACATCTGTATATTCATTATATTCTAACAAGCTTTTCAGCTATAACTGAAAAGTATACTCGTACATACTTGATAAAACATAATCAAATGTATGTACTGAGATCATATATGTGTTTCGCCATCACCCATTATGTAAATATACATAAATAATTTGATATGCATCATTTTGTCATCATACAAATATTGGTTTATCTTTTGGTAGTACATAATAAATTTCTTTTGATAGGAAGTTATAAATTGGAAAAGCGCGAAATTCTAAATAAAAATAGGCACCCTGTATATAAGACAAAAGCCATAATCAATATGTAACTGTAGATAAAAAAAATCCGTTTGTATATCGGTGTAGGCGTGAATCATCCTCAACCCCGAACCAAAACAAAAACCTTTGCAATCCTCTTCTATAGCGTCTCCGATACGATCCTTGCACAAACAAATAAACGATTACGTCCAGTTGATTTAATAGACCCCAAATTCCATAGGATTTGTGTAAATATAGGTAGATAGCTTATAATGAAAATGTATTTGTTGCTTATGAAATTTTATAATGATAGTGTTAATGTCGTAGTCAGAAGATATGTGAGCTTGTTATCAGCTGATGATTTTGATTTTATTAATTTGCTTAATAGCCAGGGGACCAAACGATAGCCCGAAATTACAACAAATAGTTGTTTCATATGGAAATTGATTGCATTTTAATTATTTTAACTTGTGCCAAATGAGAGATTTTTCTCTGATTTGATTACTTAGCATAAAGATGTTTATTAATTATTTGTATCAATGTAAATATGTATTTATAAATAAAATATTTAATTTATGTATGAATTGTTTATTGGACATTACTTACAAAGTGTATTGCAGTAAGGAAGTATATCAAAAGAAAATCTGTCACGATTTGAATACCGCGACTAAATAGTCTATTATAATATACTGAGGTAAGTTGGTAACTAGACTGAAAAGCAGGTTATTGTTGTGAAAGGGAATTCTGCCAAGTGTTGTCGTCAAGGTACTGTTAACACACACACACAGACACACATTCACACACACACACACACATCAGTCGTCTTCAAATATGTAACCGCGACTCCGATTTATATTTATCAAACCATTTCGACATCCAAATTAATGTGATTCCTGGTTAAACCGTGAAGACTAGAGAAAGAATAACGGATCATACATTGAGTCTAACAATTATTTATTTTGATCAATCCGCAACAAATTTAAAGTTTAATGTTGAAAAATCTTTGTAAATGATTATAAATTCTGTATTATTACTTTAATATCCTAATATATATTAAAATATAGAATAGTCTATAGTTTTTAAAAAAATACCTTTTTCGGCATTTGTAATTGTGGTGGTGTATTTGAGTAGGTATTTGATATATAAATAAAATCAATTTGTGTTATTTTTTCAACAGTCAATATTAGGATTGGTGCGATGACGAACATTGGACAGTCAGAGGTTTTGTAATAGTTATACGTGGTTAAAATTGGAAAAACATGTTGTTTTGATTGGATATTGGGCAGCCATATACTTAGGCAGTTATTCTTATACTACTAAATTTTTTTCTTAAGGCTGGAATTTAGCCTATACTTTCCTTATGGCGAAAATTGTGTAATTGTTTCCAACTTTTAGGCAAAACTACGCCATGGAATGGCATACAATTTATGCAAATCAATAAAAACACGTCATCCTTGGCATTGAAACTTAGTTTGCAAGAATTGATGACCAAAATTTGTAGTTATAGCATGTTAAAGATTCGACTGTATAGAAGGTATCAATCTAGTAGTTTAATCACTCCTATATATATTAAATAATCATATATCGAAAAAAAATATACAATAGGAACAATTCTTCTAACTGAATTGTTGTTTTTCATTTAAGTTTAAATAATAATAAATCGCATAATCGCTATTTTCTTGTATTTCAGATATAAATATAAAGGTAAATACACCGATTTAAAAAAAGTGCGTTAATTGCGTGCATGCTCTACAAATAAGATATTGTATTAAAAACTCTAATGGCAGGTTGATGAAATGCCTAATGTTTGAACACACTACTATCATACACCTCCACATGGCAACATTTATATGGCTAAGTACAAAGGGGACAATGTGCTCCGGTATAAGCAATACCCTTTAATTACGATTAAGGTAGGGCCATATCTAGTATAAGGACGAGAAAACGTCCTGAAAGGCGGAGGAGATGCTTAGACGGTCAACGGCAGGACAGGAAGGTCTCGGGATACTACCTGATTATTATTCCCTAATATAATCAATCAATATGGCTGAATTCAGGATAAATTACAATACCAAAGATAATAATGCAATAATCGCAATGCTACTAGGATACTTCATTGCAACATTTTGCAAAGGAGCACATTAAGATATTATGGGCATGCATGGACTAGGAAACAGAAACGAGATGGTCCCTTCTCGTCTAATCCAATTCGGCAAAGACATCGGGCACGCCATAATGAACACTTTTTATAAGTTGCCCCCTAGGAAGCTATACACTTGGATATCCACCCAAGAGAACCTCGACCTCTTTTACGCCACTGCAGGAGTATTGCTCTCTTCTCTGCTGATAGTGCTAACAACTGCCACTACAGGTGGACCTATTGTATAACGTGGATTCCGAACTACTGTAGTACATTTAGATGAGAATATTATCTACTATATACCAGAGAAATGTGCTATCCATGAAATTCCACGCTTGCCAGGCGGGTTGAGGAGTACAAGTTGTAAAGTATTTCACTTTCTGATATTTTATCCAACGAGCTTCATCGCAGCAATCCTTCTGCACTACGCTGTCCCAGCGAGAATAAGGAATCAAATTGATTTCATTACAATTAATAAGGAAACAGCATCAAAGTAAAAAAGTAACCAGGTTCAGATAGATGCCAACATTGTAAATCTTGAAAATCTTGGATGTCGATACATAGAACAAATAACTGCACCATGCACTAATATCATAACAGTAGCGAATAGCAATCTACTCACTACACAAAGAGTTAAGAAATCAGAAAGTAATGTATCACGGAGCAGATCCTAGATCTAATGGAGATGCAGATAAAATCTGAAATCAAAAACCAAGTGAAATGTACAGATACACCGCAGCATCAAAATAAAATTACAGAAGTGAAGTAGAGCTGGTGGACAGAGCAGTGTGCCGAAATAGAGAAGTCAGACAGAAAACATGATGCACTAAACATGTACAGAGAGATACCACAAGATCTCGTAACTCGACAGAACAATATTATTGCTGATAAACATGGCAAAGTATTACCAAATTGGATGATAAAATATCAAGATGGTAACAATTAACATACAATCTCAAAATATCAGTAATACCACCAATAACCGATAAACAAGACAACCTTTCATAATGCGCTGTGACAAAGGCAAACGAAGACTAAAAAGCAACAAGCCCGGTATCTTGTTGATTTTTAGTCTTCGTTTGCCTTTGTCACGTCACAACGCCCGATGAGACTCGAGGGGCATGATGAAACTAATAGAGGAAGAATACCTAGACATCATCACAGAAGTATTCAACCATATCTATGTAACAGGAAACATCCCAGAGAAATATCTAAGACTAATATCTATACCAATGCCCAAAATAAAAACACAGTTAAAAGGTACGATGACAAGAGATCAGTATGCCTCACAAGTAATTTCTTGAAGGTTTTTCACAAGATTATATACGACCGTATATACAAAAGGCTAGAATATGACATAGGAGACACACAAAACAGCCTTAGTACCAGAGCTGTACCCTACGGCCTAAATGAACTTATCGAAAGAGATGTGAACTGCAACGTGTTTGCGTGTTTTGTACTTAGAAAAGGCGTTCGACAAGCTAACGCAAATTATACGTTAATCGGGAATGGACGACAGGGATGCACGTATCATACCAAATCGGTACAGCCAACAAAGACACCCATTCGCGTAGAGTATAAAATATCAATAACAATTCTCAATACACAAAAGGGTAAGCAAGTATATGTGCTATCTACGTAATTGTTTAACATATATGCAGAGAAACTCTTCAAAGACGCGATAGAAAAAGAGCAGGAAGAGATAATATAGAATGGGCAGGTCTATCTACAATTACGTTACGCAGTCGATTATATACTGATCTCCGAAAGCGCCGATGGACTATAAAAGATAATTGACTTTCAAAACATAATACAACATATGAAAACCAATAACAATGACTTTCAGCTAAACAACGAGAACAACACACAATTGTATGTGAACGGGCTCCACTTACAGACAGTTCCATCAATAACATACGTAAGAACAAAATTAAATGACAAATAGGACCATAATTAGGAGAAAAAATAAGAATCAAAAAACCACGATCAGCTTTTAATCAAATAATGAGTGTATTATAGAACATGAACTTATGCCTAACTTCGAGCGCGCATCCTAAGATGTTGCGTCTTCACAATATTCCTACGTAGTGTAGAAGAATGAACACTATCGAAAGCGATCAATAAGCCATGGCGCTATTACCGCATGCTAAGTGTTTTATGGACACAGACAAAAAAAACTTTATTTGGAATATTCTACACACACAACAAAACAATAATCAGTTCTAACAACTCAAAGAACATACTCATAGCATCCATTCGCATATAAAAACCCATCCTATCGTCCCTTGTCCCTCACCTACCTCCTCTCCCACGACAGTATTCTGCAGACACCCACGCCATTCCTGTGCTCTTTTCGCATTCTCATTCACTCACCTTTCTGCAATCTTTCATCCACTCGTCTTTCACATTCTTACATTCATTTCTCAGGTGTCACCACGAGTCACTTCCCTTACTACACAGTACACACGCGGTATACCCTTGCCCCATCCACAGATTTCCACGCCATTCCTGTGATCTTTTCGCATTCTCATTCACTCACCTTTCACCAATCTTTCATGCACTCGTCTTTCACATCCTTACATTCATTTCTCAGGTGTCACCACGAGTCACTTCCCTTACTACACAGTACACACGCGGTATACCCTTGCCCCATCCACACCTTCTTTCCTCTCTCTTCCGACCCTCTCTGCTCAACCCTACTTTGGTTATGTAGCCCGAGGGTTTCCCTCGTACCTGCCTCTTCGAATACCCTGGCTTATACGAGCTCTCATACAACCTTTCCTGTCGGTCTTGCCACTCAACATCCCTCATTCTCTCCGTGACCTCACTTCTCCTCTTAGCGTCTCTTACATGCACACAAGTAGGATAAGAAGGTGTATGCAGCCGTTTTCGAGCCCATGTATTTCTTATGGCACTTCCGGTCGACCAATTTTGTGTGTAGGGATGCAGCGATGGGGTGTATTTGAAATCTGACTTGTGATTTGGGTTGCCTACACCAGCCCCTCGAGACGTTTTTTGAATTATGACCCTGGGGTTGAAACTAGGGGTGGCATACAGCAGGTGTACATCTGGTTGCCTACATACAAGGGGACGGCGGGAAAATTCAAATATAATTATACAGGCTGATCAAAAATTAAAATCCAAGGTGGCGGGCGGCTGTCGCAATATACAGGGTGATCAAAAATTTTAAATCCAAGATGGCGGCTGCCGCATCATACAGGGTGATCAAAAATTAAAATCCAAGATGGCGGCTGCTGTCGCAATATACAGGGTGATCAAAAATTAAAATCCAAGATGGCGGGCGCTTTACGCGGGCTGTCAAAAAATCCAAAATGGCCACTTCCGGTCGAAATATAAAATGTCTAAAATCGAAAAATAGCAACTTCCGGTCCGACTTCCGGTCGTCCAAATGGCGTCGTGTTTGTACTCAAATGAAAGGTCTTGACGTCAGGAACACGAATTTGCAGTTATTTCGTGTCTAAGGCCCTTGTGGCACGAGTTCGCTTTTTGCTGGGTAAATATAGGTATGTGACATATCAAATGAAAGGCCTCGGTGTTAGGAGCACAATTCCGATGTGTGTGTTGAAGATCTGAATCTCAATATCGGTTCCCCTCCCCCGCAGCGCACCAGCTCTCATGCACCAATGGCTCAGACGTTCCACTAGGGTGTTGTTTTTTGTTGTTGTTGTTGTTGTTCCAATTTGCGTGCTCCACTCGAGGTGGATGTGAAACGCGGGGAACGCGGGCTCACGCGGGGGCACGGGGGCGGTTTATTTCGAATTATTCAAATGAAATTGATTCGTTTTTTATCCATAGCAACTCGTTATTTTCACAGACAAATTTGGGGTACTTTTGTCTAAACAGACAGGAACTATTTCCTGCGCGATAACATGTTTCGAGTGATAACAGTTTTTAATACAGGATGTGGTAGTGATAAACAAACGGAAACCGGATGCATTTCCGCTGATAAATTAGTACAGTCTATACATGTTTCATAAATATCACACTGCTGATTGGCTGATGAATTTATTGCCAGAGTATAAATAGCTAGATTTTTTATAATTTAGTAGTAGTCATCGTTTCAATGAATAACAACGCGGTAGAAATTCGAATTGAAGAAAATCAGTGTGATTCTGGAAGAAGTTCACCAACAGCATTCTTAAACAACATGTTGCAAGACTTTGAAGAGGAGCTGAAAAGTGAACGTCGACTTATTAATGAAGTTAGTTATTCCATATCAAATTCTATATCCATTTCAACTGGATTCAGCGCAGTTCGAGGCTATTATCAGTGCATTCGAATATTCGATTCAAAGAGCAGCTTTACATTAATACCAATTGAGTGGAATGCATTAAAAACTCATTGGGAGAAAGTGAAACAATTCTTTTCAACCCCAAAACCCCCAAAACGTGGGATTAAAAGGAAGTGTCCACACTGCAGTTGTTCGCTGACCGATGTCCAAAAGGAGAAAATATCGTATTCTGAAATAGTTCCCGTTTGCGATAGCTGCACCATTAGCTTCCATTCGACGACGAAGAAAGCACGATATATTACGCTGCAAAGCAGAGGAGTCCAGTTCAATTTAGATCAGAAGACTGTGTGCCAGCTAGAAGGTCTATTTAAATTAATTGATTATCGTTTGGAGCGTTTGAAAACATTAAACTTTGTGGATTACTACAACGAGTGTCTGCTGCATTTCACAAATTTACCCGATGACTGTAACGTTATATCGACGCTGGAAAGTGTGTTACAAAATTCATCAGTCAAGTATTACTATGAGAGTGTAGAATGTATGTATGAAATACTGGCATACAATAGAAACAAGTTTGTACAGGACGTGCAAACAACACGTCAGTGTAATGGTTAAAGTCGCCAAAGCAACAAGGGGTGAGGAAGAAGAAGAACATCAGCTGCGAAGAAAAGTACGATTGGAGACGCACATTAGAAAAATCCAACAGTTAAAATTAACAATCAAAACCTATGAAGATGCGAAAAAGTGTTACCAGCTTTTTTCCAACCTTAGTATCAGTGAATAAGTGTTGCAGTTGTCACTGTCGGACACAATATAAACTACATTTAATGAAACATATATCGGCATGTGAACTGGACTTAATGTGGGACACACTTCCATCATATTTGAAAGAGGATAGAGACATTGTTGCATGTCTTCCATGCTTTGAACATTATAATTTACCAGGGGAAAGGGATCATATCGATGGACCCCCACCACCTCGCTACAGATGCTATAAATGTCTAAACATCGCTCCGGAAACTTTAGTAGGCATTGTTTAAGTGTCCAAGTAAAAATATTACCATTTAAAATGTTGATGAACATTGCAAATTTTGTGTTGCTGGTTGGGGTATTTGATAAGTCGTTCTATGCCACCATACCCACTGCTGAAATTGAGGAATGCTATATTATCATGATTGATGGAAAATCTGATACATGGCCGTTTGGATGGAAGAGAATGATTCTGCTACCTGGGACCCTACCACCTACATGTGTCACACAAATTGAAGGAAACGACATCGAAGATGGTGTTATCAATTTTAAATTAATGTATGTATTTCCAAATCGATCATATTACAAAACCGAACAATGGCGGAGCTATATAACCAAGTTACCAACCTCAAGAGAAGAAAAAAATAGCATCACACTCAACAATAATACATTACAACCAGCAATACAAGTAGTGGAATATATTCCCAGCACACAATTATTTGAAGAGCAAGAAGAAGAAGTCAACAACCCTAGCACAGAATTATTCGAAGAGGAAGAGGAAGAAGTCCACTCCTTATCTACAACTTCTAGAGAATATGTATCATCATCGTCTGAATGTTCCCCTGCAAAGAAGTCCCCCAAATATACCAAAGTAATTGCAATTTTTGTCGTTAATTTATGTATAATTCTATATATCTTTCATTTCATTCAATCAATTATGCTTTTGATTGATTTATGTATGGATTAATGTTGTTGTTTGCTTGTAATAATAAAAATAAAATAAATATATATATATATATATATATAAATTTGTATGGTTTTCTTACCTTTTTCTTTCTCAGTAGCAGCAGAATAAATAAATAAAACAATATATTTAAAAAGGTAAGTAAAATATTTATTCATTTAAATTAATCAATTAATACATTTCATTTAACATTTATAAGTTCCTAAATACGATTTACATGCACTACAATAATGTTTGCTATTCTTGAGAGAGTGAAAACAATAGGGAATACATGGAGCGCAAATACATATACAACATAATAAAGCTAATAAATGAGTCTTGCAACTAGATTTATATTCAACTGTAGTCATTTCGGTGACATTACAAGACTTGCAATAACTCAACTGAGAATGCGGCCCGAACATGTTTACACTGTCACTATCAACTGCAAAATGATTAAATAACTTCACAATGCATTCGATTTATGAATCCAACTATTCTGGGATTTATCAAGCCCCAACCACTTCACATACACCTTGGCTCCTTTGCGTCGCAGCACCTTTTCGACCAAGTAGACATCTTCATGTTTCGCTTTCTGCAGCTCGTGCTCGTAAAATGCCCCCTGAATTGGACTACCTTGCATATCATTCAATAAATATGTTATCGGACTGCTAATCTTAACCTTTTCAATTCGAAATAATTCAGTAGACCAATTTGGTGTATAACCTTTATCAAACAATGCCTTCTGCTTACTTATGCGTACAACATCACCAACATGAAATTGTCCTTTGGCGGCAATCTTCAAATGTGAATAAACCCCTTTGAGCAAGTCTTTCTCATTTCCACGATTTACATCTTTGGGTTTCATGCCAGTTGTTCTATGTCGTGTAGCATTGTACTCTGCTGTAACTTCCCCCAGTATTGAGTACCAATTATACTTTCCATTCAAGCTGAATGCTCGATACAATTTATCTTTTAACGTTCTAATAACTCGCTCCGCCATGCATGCTTTCATAATGGTGTACGTGGAATAATGATTCACATTATGCTTTTTCATTAACGCATTAAATTGTTGGTTGTAAAACTCTTTACCCTGATCAGTTTGCAGATTTCGGGGAATACGTCCACCTGAAGTTTGAAAGATGTTCTTGAATGCTTCCGTTAAACATGCTGCAGATTTGTCTTTTAACGGCATAGTCCATAGAAATTTCGAGAAACAATCAATCACCACCAGTATGAATTTATAGCCTTTATTTTCACGAGCATACGGACCAAATTCGGCTAAATCTGCTTGCCATAAATCATCTATACCTTTTAGTATAACTCGACGTCTCTTGAAATTTTTACGAGTTGGTTTATGTAACTCATTCACTACGTCCTGCTTGATGGATCCCGATTTTAGGGGGCCCATGAGGAATATCTTTAAAATCCACTACGCCTGCGGGTGCAAGCACTTTTGGTTTACTCTGTGGTTGTTGTGATAATGTATCTTGAATTTTTTTAATATCAGAGGCCAACGTCTGTAACTCCTTTTCAACCTTATCTTTAAATGTAGTATATTTACTATGTTTCGTATTTATATTCGTTGTCAATGCTGTTAGAACATTACTTATTGAGGAATCACATTCCACAGATTTATTGTTCAGTATGTTTATATTATTTTGTACTTCTATAGTTTTATCATTTAATATTTTTAAATTATTTTCCATTTTCTTATTAAAGGCTTCATAGTTACTATCTTTCATATTTATATTTTCTGTTAGCGTTTTAAGTACAGTGCCTATTTTCATATTACATTCATTTACTTCTAAATCAATTTCATTTTTAAAGCCTTTTAACTCGTTTGCAAATGCTTTTAAATCCAACACTTCCTGACCGAGTACATCACTGACATTTAGCAAGTCTTTATTAATTATATCAGTCTTATCATTAACCTTATTCAAGTAATGATTAACATTTGAAATATTTTTATCAACAAAATCTTTAGTGGCAGCATCTGATTTGTCAAGCGGTTCATTTATATTGCAGATTCTTTTATTGTCTACATTAAAATCTCCATCACGTGTAAAAAGAAACCCAGGCCCAGGGGGACCGCGAGTTATACCACTTTTACGGTTTGAATGACGTCCGAACTTGTCAATACTCATTGTACTTCTGATCACAAATTATTCTCTCACTCTATTATATTAGCTTCGCGTAATTCCTCTTCAATGGCAACGATTTCATTCTGATGAGAAGTATTTCCAGCTTGACGTGAAGCATGCAAAAGACACAAACGATCCACTAATTCCTCAAGATTGTCCCAATAGCGGTATTGTACTTTTGCAATATTCAAATTATTATTAGTGTTGACATATAAGGAAGAATCAAAAAGACCTCTGCCGGATGATGATGGACCTGACCAGGAATGCGTTCTAGGAATAGTTGGTTTATCGAAAAGGGGTTTTATTATACTTGTATATTTGCGTGATTTATTCCCCTGTTTCTGACCAGTAGGTTCATAATTTCTCTTCAAAGCATTTGTTCTCTCCAATATATCTTTATAATTTCGTCTGTCGTTTTCGTTAAATCCAATGGGAAGTTTTTTAAAAAGCAACTCATACAAACCGGGGGTACCCTTATAGTGAATTCCTTTTATAATTAAATCATTACCATTCAACGCAACTTCTGATTTAGCAATCATCCATTTCTCGGTGTGTGGATTAAAAGTTATACCATATTTTAAATCAAATGCATCATCTCCATCGCTGATTAACTGCTCCAAGTATTGTCTTGGTAGTGGAGCATACTGTTCCAAATAGGACTGCAACGCTTCGGGTCTAGTCTCTTCAACAAACGTTTGATACATGTTTCGATCACTTTGAAAAATTTCATCATCATCTTCATCATCAGCATTATCATTATTGGAGCGTATTGTGTCAGTTATAGCAGCAGCATTCTCAAAAGTATCCTCATGTTCCATTGGTAAAAACTGTGCTGTGGGTCGCTTTGGCTGAGTTTTCTGTATATAATTACTTGCTTTGCGTTTAGAACTCCTAACCATATCATCACCATCATCATCATCATCCATGTCCGAACTTGAACTTTGATGTTTAGAACTCCTAACCATATCATCACCATCATCATCATCATCATCCATTTCCGAACTTGAACTTTGATGATTTTGTTTAAATGATTTAATTGGAATTTTAGAAGGACTTGTAGATTGCTTAAATGATTTAATAGGACTTGTGGATTGTTTAAGTTTCTTTGTAGGTGCTTGTTGTTGTTGTGTAAGTATTAAATTTTTAATGGGTTCGATTAGTGGTTTGTAAGTTTTATTCAGTAATTCATCTTCCTCGCTTCGATTCAGCTTCATAGCCAACAACTTTTTGCGAATTGCTTTCTGAGTATCAATCAACTTACGTTGAACATTTCGACCCATCCTTAAACAGGCTTGAACAGGTTTTAACAGCTAACAAACAGCCAACGAACAGATTTTGAACAGGTTTGAACAGCTAATGATCAGATTTTGAACAGGTTTGAACGGGTTTGAACAGGTTTGAACAGGTTCAACAGGTATATAAACAGTTTAAACAGATATTCAAACAACAACTTAAACAGGTTAACAGGTCTTATTCCTTCGATGGTCTGTTATCTACTAATAAATATCTATTTACTCGACACTATATATTCATCTAAATATTTACGATATCTTCCCTTATCTATGTCACAATCTTTATCCACTGTAATAAAACCGTAGGGTTCTTTCCAGCATGCTACACACATATCCTTGAATTTATCAAAAGACATGTCACTGGAAATGTGATCGTTGAAAACATGCTTTAGATTTAAATCATCCTGTTTGAAGAGTATTATAAAATTGGCATTATCACGTACGAGATGTTTCGGAATTCGCGTGTATGTTTGACACAAGTAAAAAGAATCAATCTTGTTATGACGACCCATACTGAAATATTCGCGTATCACATCCTGTTTATCACAAGCCACATCGTCGAATATAAAAATTGAATCAGGTTTTGCATCGCTAGGCTTCATGATCTCAACGTTCTCTTTAAAGGGAAAATATCCAATACCCTTGAGTGGTTTTAAAACTTTTTCGAGAAACTGATATTTAGGCTGGTATAGTGATTTGGAATATACATAGACATTCTTAAATTTCAATCCGTTTTCATCAAACAGTAGACTCAACATCACGTTGGATTTTCCACAGTTCGATGGACCACAAATTAGACATCTGAGTGTGTTTGGAAGCAAAATACCATGACGTCTCTCTTTTGTGAGCGACATACCTTCGCCTACACAGTTGTCTAGATTCATAATCGGTAAAGATTGTTTCTGTTTAACAAATCGCATCGTACTGACCATAATTTCCCTAAACTTGCTTATAAATACAATGGTTAGTTTTCCAAGAACATCATACAGTTATGTACACCGGTAGAGGAATCATCAATTCACTCATCAACAAGCTCCCGTTCGAGTTGCATGTACCAGGTGGTTATCAGTATTGTGGACCAGGTACAAAGTTAGAAAAACGTTTAGCAAGAGGTGATCCAGGCATTAACGCTCTAGACAGCGCTTGCAAACAACACGATATCGCATATTCACGAAGCAATCAATTGTCGGATCGACACGCAGCGGATAAAATACTTCAGCAAGCTGCTTGGCAAAGAGTAACGGCAAGAGACGCAAAGCTTGGTGAAAAAGCGACAGCTTTATCAGTTGCTACTGCAATGAAGGTTAAACGAAAACTTGGGATGGGTGTTAAACGCAAGACTAAGCAAAATAAAGTAGCTTTAAATAGTGGTGTTGTCTCAAAAGTACGCAAGGCAATGAAAAAATTCAAGGCTCTGGATGTGAGTGAAGGTAGTAAAATTGCTCTTGCTTCAGCTAGAGCAGCTGTGAGGGAAGTGGGTGGACGTAGAAAAATTCGTACTCCACGTATAATTCCAATACCGAAGCAGGGTGGAATTTTACCGTTAATCCCGTTGTTTGCGGGGTTAAGCGCTTTGGGCTCGTTGGCAGGAGGTGCTGCAGGAATTGCGAAGGCTGTAAGTGCCTCAAAGGATGCGCGAAATAAATTAGCTGAATCAGAACGACATAATAAAACGATGGAGGCAATCGCATTAGGTAAAAGTGGTCGTGGTCTTTATTTGAAACCGTACCGAAAAGGGTTAGGACTTTATTTAAAAAAATCAAAAAACTGCTAAGTAAGCTACCTCGACGTCCTCTCAACGATGCTGATATTGAAAAATATACAAAAGATCTTAAACATTTCCGTGGTGTGTTTATGCGTGACACGCTTCCAATCAAACCTTTGCGTAACGAGTGTGCGGTTGTGAATTTAGACTCTGTGAAAGGGATCGGTACGCATTGGGTAGCATACAAGAAACATGGGAAATATGTTACATATTTTGACAGTTTTGGTGATTTACAACCGCCCACCGAATTGTTAAAATATTTTCGAGGTAGCAACATAAAATACAATCATGATAGATACCAAAAGTTTAACAGTTACAACTGCGGGCATTTATGTTTACAATTCTTATTGGAGTAATAAAAGTAAAGACAACTGCACATATGTGTCAGTCATGTCTCAGACCTTCACGCTGCAGAGTAATACGAATGTGTTGTCAGTGAATTATTATCCACCTATAGAATTAAATCATGATAAATTATATTGCCTAGGATTAATAGGATTCTATACATATAACACTATTCCAAATATTGAAGAAGACCGTAATAATTTATTCTGTTACGGTGACGACGAGAAGCAGATTATAATTCCCGCTGGTTCATATGAGATAACAGATATTGAGCTCTATTTACAAAACCAGCTGCTTGACGATAGCACCACCCACGACAAGGTCGAGCGAGATAAAGTGCTGTCGATTAAACCGAATAACAATACACTTAAATGTGAAATAAAAAGTAAATACAACATTGATTTCACTTCTAATCATTCAATTGGAAGGCTGCTGGGTTTTTCTGCACAGATATTAGCTGCTGGACAATTGCACGAATCCGATTTACCTGTGGAAATTATAAAAGTTTCCAGTGTACGAGTCGAGTGCAATATTGTACACGGTGCTTATTACGATAACAAGTTGTCGCATACCATATACGAATTTTCACCCACCGTCGATCCTGGATTTGCAATAAATATCGAGCCCCGCAACATCATTTACTTGCCTATTAATGCTCGAGCAATAGATAACATTACAGTGACAATCCTCGATCAAGACGGTCATCCTGTAAATTTCAGAGGAGAAAAAATACTGGTGCGATTAGAATTAAAGAGTATTAAGTGAGAGAGATGGGGATTAATTTTCATTGTAAGCATATAAACAACGTAGCAAGATACAATCCCAGCAGTCCACATTTAGCTCGGAAAGAGTTAACACCTACTTTGAAAAATAAACTATTATCTCTAGGTTATAAGTTAAAGAAGCATTAACGTTATGGATAAAGTAAACATATTTTCCAATATTCACTATGAAGAGACTATTACAAAGAATGAATTTCACACATACCATCCTCTGGCTCAAAATTATAGAAACAACGATGAGATTCGTATAGTCATACAACACCAGGACATGTACACGTGTCCTAGTGAAAGTTATATTTATGTGAGTGGAACCGTTCAGTTTCCAGCACTCGTTGCACCTGCAACTGTACACAATTTTGAATTTGTTAAAAACGCTTACGCGTATTTGTTTGATGAAATTCGATATGAGTTGAATGGAGTTGAAATCGATAAAAATCGTGATGTTGGAATCACTAGCACGATTAAAGGATTACTTTCCAACACTAAACGAGATCAGCATATACTTGATCTATTTGGATGGGCTGCAAGTGCTACAAATGTTACATACTTTGAAAATAGTAGAAAGTTCTATGCTCTGATCCCACTAAAGTATTTACTAGGCTTTGCAGAGGATTATACAAAGATTTTAATTAATGTGAAACAGGAATTAATTCTACTACGTGCTAGAACTGATGTAAATTGTTACAAGGGAGATGCGAATATAACGTTCGATATAGACAAAGTGTTTTGGAGAATTCCACATATTCAACTCAACGATGAAATTAGATTGGATGTTTTGAATAGACTCAAAGAAGATAAACCAATTTTGATTCCGTTTCGAAAATGGGAGTTGCACGAGTTACCCTCTCTAAAAAATACTGATAGAGACATCTGGTCGGTGAAAACATCTACGAGTCTAGAGAAGCCTCGATATATAATAATTGCGCTGCAAGAGGGGCGAAGGGATAATCATACAAGAACTGCATCCAAATTTGATAATGCATCAGTACGAAATATGAAAATTTACCTAAACTCAGACTCCTATCCGTATGATAATTTAAATCTTGATATGAATAATGGAGATTATGCACAACTCTATTACATGTATGCAGCATTCCAAAACAGTTATTACGGTAACAGCAGCAATGAGCCAATACTAAATATGATCGAATTCAGGGAACATGTTCTTTTTGTCTTCGATGTGTCCAAACAGAATGAGAGTATAAAATCATCCACCATTGATTTAAAAGTAGAACTGGAAGCTGCACGAGCATTTAGAGCAAACACTCAAGCATATTGTCTCATTTTATGTGACACAGTTGTCGAGTATACTCCGTTGTCAGGAATAGTGCGAAAATTGATAACGTGAGACAGAAATGTGTATCATTTTTAACAGATTCTGGCGGGGTAGATATAGTTGAAATTTTTACTATTGAACTCCAGTGCGAATCTCGAAATGGTAGCGAATGGTTGTGGAGTGCTGCCAATCGTATCCGTTTTCGTGGAAGAATCAATCATTTGGAAAAGCTACTAACACCGATACTGAGAAAGAAGCAGCAGCAGCACAGCATCGCTATGGATCAGCGGTTTATTATCGATGTTCAAGGATTTATTGTAAATGAAAAATTTATACCAAAGGAACTTTCCATCAAATCATTCGATGAGAATGATGTGAACACCTACTCATTCAAACCACCAACACCATTCCGTTCTCTCAGCATCTCCAATAAAAAACAGACATGCTGGTTGGAGAATAATCATCATGGACTTAAATACAATTCTGGAAATATACCGTTAAAACTTATTCCGCACATTTTAAAATATCACATTAGAAATACGACTAGTTTTAGAATAATAATATTTGTTAAAGGAGCAGTAAAACAAGAGTTTATTGAATCTATTTTAGGTTTGTATTTGTCACAAAATAATTATACAGTTATTAATTTAGAAAATAATGAAGATGAATATTATGATTGCCCGAATTTAGTTAAAACCGAACATGTATGTTTAAATCATTTCAATACTTATAGTATATGTACTATTAAAAATGTAAAAATATTATATGATTATTTAAAGGAAATAAAAACATAATTATTTTTATATGCTTTATTTTATTCTTTCGTAATAACCCTAAGCCCTAATCACTAAACCCTAAGCCCTAAGCCTTAAGCCCTATTAATATTTTATGTTGGTTGTCTGGATATTGGAAAACCCGGGCAAAATGAATGGTGTTATTGTAATTTCATGAACATAAATAAGATACATAATTTTTTCTTCTTCTCCGTCTTAATATGATAGGTATACTTATTTAGTATTTTAGTATTTATTTTTATATGGTGTGAGCCCGCGTTCCCCGCGTTTCACATCCACCTCGAGTGGAGCACGCAAATTGGAACAACAACAACAACAACAAAAAACAACACCCTAGTGGAACGTCTGAGCCATTGGTGCATGAGAGCTGGTGCGCTGCGGGGGAGGGGAACCGATATTGAGATTCAGATCTTCAACACACACATCGGAATTGTGCTCCTAACACCGAGGCCTTTCATTTGATATGTCACATACCTATATTTACCCAGCAAAAAGCGAACTCGTGCCACAAGGGCCTTAGACACGAAATAACTGCAAATTCGTGTTCCTGACGTCAAGACCTTTCATTTGAGTACAAACACGACGCCATTTGGACGACCGGAAGTCGGACCGGAAGTTGCTATTTTTCGATTTTAGACATTTTATATTTCGACCGGAAGTGGCCATTTTGGATTTTTTGACAGCCCGCGTAAAGCGCCCGCCATCTTGGATTTTAATTTTTGATCACCCTGTATATTGCGACAGCAGCCGCCATCTTGGATTTTAATTTTTGATCACCCTGTATGATGCGGCAGCCGCCATCTTGGATTTAAAATTTTTGATCACCCTGTATATTGCGACAGCCGCCCGCCATCTTGGATTTTAATTTTTGATCAGCCTGTATAATTATATTTGAATTTTCCCGCCGTCCCCTTGTATGTAGGCAACCAGATGTACACCTGCTGTATGCCACCCCTAGTTTCAACCCCAGGGTCATAATTCAAAAAACGTCTCGAGGGGCTGGTGTAGGCAACCCAAATCACAAGTCAGATTTCAAATACACCCCATCGCTGCATCCCTACACACAAAATTGGTCGACCGGAAGTGCCATAAGAAATACATGGGCTCGAAAACGGCTGCATACACCTTCTTATCCTACTCACACATCAATCATACACCTTTCCTCCTTTGCAGCCTTTCCTCAAACTTTACACACCGATTATCTAATGATACTAAACTTAAACTCATACGTACGGAAAAGACAAAAAACTACCTACTACTACTAACTACTAAAACGATAAAGCAGAGAAAATGGTCATATTTCGGTCATATTATGCGCAACAGCAAAAGGTACAACATCCTCTATTTAATTATTCCGGGCAAAGATGAGGTGTGAAAGATCAACAGCAAGGCGACAAACCTCTCAGCAGAAGAGCTTGCGACAATGGACCTACAAGATTTCAATTTAGAACCGCGGTAGACCGGATTAACATGGATCAGATTGATCGCCAACATCCACTGCGGATACCGGACGTTAAGAAGAAGAAGATTGAAAACCCAGTTTTAACAATAAGTAGAAATAAAAACATCACCATAGTACATAAAAATGCTAAACGATTATCTTCAATTAACCAATTTTTTCTAGTATCAGTAAAGAGTGTTACCTCCACAAACATCCACCATAGCCTGAATTTACCTTGAATTAAATGTCTAATCGCATTTCGATGATGTAGCATTCTTAATTCTTATAGAGTCGGTGGATGTTCCGGGCGAGCGTAGACGTATTAGAGTTTTCCGAGCTCATCCTAAACATACACAAAAAGAATGCATCGCGGGCCGTTCCATAATTCTGAGTCCTACATCCTGTAGATACAGCACACAGTGGTATGGGGTCTTGCATTAACAGAACAAAGGTAGCTGAGGAATATCTCTCCCATACCTTCTCCAGACTCAATGGCGTCAGTCCGGTAATCTCAAAGAAAATCCTAATTCGTCCTAGAGGAGAACTCGTCTCCAATCGCGTTCTTCCCAATTTTAGTGCATCCTAGCAAAATCCAACCTGCGTTGCTTGTGCTGCCGTGAAAGCCTATGTACACGATTCGGCATATACACTTTCAAACCAGTCTCTACCAATTCTCGTCTAACCATCTGAGCACGTACAGCTGTGCCACGTATCGCTCTGACGCTCTGAGCTAGCTCAACCGCTGTTTGGTGACGATCTCGACACTGCAGCCTCAAAAACCTATCTCCTCGTGCAGATGTAATCCCGGGCGACGACCTGAACTAGGATGTGACGTCGGGTGTACAATTATACATATAATTGGATACATATATTTAAATAAGTGATAATTCATAAGTCTTTCCAAAACATACAACTACATAAAAATATACTCTAAATTATACATACATTACATGTTATATTTTACTTTTAGATACTTTATTAACCTCACTCATCTTCCACCCTCATCTACAAACTACATCCAAACTTAACTTAATTTATCACTTCCTTCACTATATATTCTCCGTTTTCATTCAACCAATGCTCACATTTATCTTCTGACTGACCGCATGTACCACATTTTGTATAGCTATCGTACATTTTTTGAAGTTCAAGCATAAGCTTCAACCAATCCACTTGAAACTTAATATCGGCCTACACCTTGGTACTCACACATACACCTCAAATACTCTTGCTTTTACAAAATACATACTCGAATATTTCCCCCGTTCATTCCACAAATTATGTGCTACTGCCCAAGCCTTCATGCTTACATATCTAATGTGCACATTCATACTACTATTACTTGAGTTTTTTTAATGGCGCTAGTCAGCAATACTGTTAAAAATCTTCAATAAGAGGAATCCCCTCTCCGTAGAAGAAGATAGTAACAGATTCTTACCAACTAACAAAGCACGCTCCGCTGCAACATAGCGAAAAAATACTTGTATATATGTTCTACTGTAGGTGGGTTAAAGAAGTTCTCACTGGGCAGCTCACGAGTAATTCAGGCCGAGGGACAGCTCAGGATCTATTGTTCGGGGTAGATTGACAGTAGTTTACTGGGGCCTATATTTGCAACTGATTGAATCTTCTCGGCCGAAACGCCTTAGCTATTCGTGATATAATAAAAAATAAAAATGTTAAAAAAATATTTCCAGATCGTCCCTCTCGGTCTCAACATGAGCGAGAAAGATTTGTTTACGGACGTATTATTTTCGCGAATCTCTTTTCACAGATATTCCAAAGATTTTCTATGAAGTTAAAGTAAATATCGGGTAATTATACTGTGACATTCTACTGGTAAAAAGATCTTGGTTCGATATCCCTATAAAGTTTTTTTTTGTTAATGATTTTTTCCGTTCTGAAAGTCATTTTAAATAATTGCATGAGAGCTTCAAATACGATTATATTATATTCAGCCACAACTAAATCATAATGTATAAACCAAGAAATCGTAAATTACTGTAAATTTATACACTTTACACTTTATAACACGATATCCATTGTTTATTTACAACATCAAAATTAGACGCTAATTACACATTTTGAAAATTTTAATATACATTTAACGTGAGAATGCTCCATAATAAAAAGAACTGTATATCTTGTATAATCCTAAACGACACATACAAACAATATTTTAATTATACATAGTAGTTACACGCTTAAAAACACCAGCGTGCAGATAACAATTAATATTATGAACCGTGCGTTCCATATAATAATTGGAACATTTTAGTAATAACAATAAAAGACTATTCCATCGTGTTTCGTGCTTGAGAATTTTTGCTCTATTTATACACGTATGCCTTTATAATAATCATAATTCATCCCGCATTCCGCTGAAATGCGTAGGATTATGAAGAATGCAGGAGTTAACATAATATCACGTAAACCGTATATAGTGTATTTTGTATACAGCTGCAAATGTTTTTTTTGTATAATAAATCACAATTACCCGAGAGAATGGAAAATTATTACAAACACACATCATTTACAATTATTGCATACTTGCATCATAGTAAATTGAATTGCGTTCCTAACGGCGCTCAAGATCCAAAGAAAATCTCGAGACAAATACCAACGGGAATGAAAATATGATGTATATAAGTGGATTTTTTTTTAAATCCATGAAGCTTTCTGGTTCAAGATTTGTTTGATAACATAATACAATACACAAAACTAATATGGTTTACAATACAGAAAACTAATAAGGATCTGGGGAACCAATCGTAATTATTTATTGTACTATATGCAGTAATTGTTCAGAAACCAGTTTCAATAAAATTTGAGAGATATCAGTATAGCATTCATAGATTGTCTGACTTATTATATTATTATCCATTATTTAAAATAATAAAATAATTATGTAGTTCCCTGCAATACATCGATAAATAGTGATATTAATCTAATATTATTGGGCAACGTGTTTCTTATATATTTGCAATTGCATGGTTGAGTCAAGGTATATTTCCCGTTGGATAAGAATCAAAACCAGGGTATATCTAGCAATGGAGTAAAATACATAAGCTTTTAATATAGTAAACTAGAGACGTCAAATCATATATATATATATATATATATATATATATATATATATGCATGAATTATGAATTTTGATTTTGCAGGATTATTGTTGCTCTGTATAAAGTACTTCGTATTTCTAATATAAAGAAAAACGTTATATTCCATAGACCGTAGCATCGTTAATATATAATATTAATATTAATATTGTTGCTTCTCGTGTTGGGATTGCTGTCTCTCATCGGGCACTCTAAACTATGAGTGTTACCGAGGAAAGAAATAAATTACTCGGGGCAAAACTACCATAGGACAGTGTCTGCCCTACATACATGCAAGGGTTTATACCGCCTATCTTGAAAACCGAATGAACGTCGTTATAAGCGTTCCACCCTTACATGGTTTGCACCTATTGGTAGTTCAGGAAAAAATATTGTAAAGTAAGTAAGTATTGTAAAGTTGAACCTTTAAGAAAAGAGCATAGGAAGAAGAGAACATCAATAAATCATACAGCGCCGGTAATTAGATGTTGATAGATATGCAGCTTGAGTTGGGGTCAAGATCTGTTTGCCCAGGTTGCCCGTGTCGTCAACCCCCACGAAGTAATACAACTTGTCGTGGTGTGAGGGCCCAATTAGGCGACATCCGAAAAACGCCCTGCTATGGGGTTAGGCTATGACATGAATCAGGATGGCGTCATATTGTTAATATATTCTCATCACAACTTGCATGGCCGAGTCTCCCTAGTAGAATCAATTTCAAACCTTTGATCTATCGGCTTCCCTTGGACAACTTTTCAGCCTCTCCTGGCACGTTGACGCTATTAGGTATCGAGGATGAGGACACCAGCCGCGACACTAGCATGCAGCAGTGGGGGTCCGCCGATCCCAGCGGCATTCTGAAAAAAGTGTCAGGCCCTGACTGTAGCTTCCCGCAAGGGCCTCGGAACACCGTGCTACAGTAGTCCGCCGATTAGGGTGGCTCGGCTTGAGAGAAGAGTAGACCCGACGACGATGACAAATGCCTGACCATGGATTGGGGATGCCCTCAAAAGGAAACCAAATATGAAATAGACAATCAACTGGAACAAATGTTACGGTGCAGGGATCCCCCAGTACCAGTCGAGAAGGGTATCAGAGTTGGTGTTCCCCGACCGTTAACCTACGATCACCAAAAAGTATACCGAACCGACACCGAGTCCAGGGAATAGAAGGATCCTGAAAACATCGTCAGGGAAAGTGGGCTGACATCCCGGACTTCGTCGAACAGCCGGAAGGAAGAAAGAGGTGGGTCGATAGTGGGCATAACGAAGAAGTACGCCGCGGAGAACTCACACGAAGAAGAAGCAACCCTCCTAAACACCAGGAAAAATATTCGAGTATCAATTTGCGGTATCGCCCATCCAAGTGATACTAAAAGACAATGGAGAGGAAGTCAAAAACGATCATCTACGAGCCACACCTCAGCCACTAAGACGAGCGAAAAGCGAAAGGAAACCATCTTGGTCAGCCCATCGAGGGCAAGACCAACGCAGACCTGGTCCGCAGGTTCCGAGAGGCAGACCACGCAAACATCACACGCATGGACCGAACCGAAAATGGACACCCGTCTGACCACCAAGAAAAAGGTGGAATAGGCCATTAGAACAGCCACAGAGGGCCAAGAAGAGACATATAGAGTTGGAGAACCGCGACAATTACACCAAAATAGTCGCAGTCATAACATCAGAACGGATAGCCGAGACAAGGGGAGGAGATATACCAGGCGAGGGGCTGTAAACAAACAACGCCTTACTGTCACTATGAAGCGCGAAGGGGCACGCTGCGGGAAGCCTCCCTTCGGGGCCGATGAAGTCCGGCACGGCTGGTTATTAACCAAACGGGGAAGCCAGCCGCCGACCCCTGTTCATACCGCCCACTGTGCCTCCCCAATGGGATGGCCAATGTGACGGAGTGACTGATTGCAAGACAGAGGTGGCCCTTCTCTCGACCAAAAGAACAGGAATCCACGACGCCACCACCCTCCAAGTGATGGGGGAGTATTTCATCATCCAACGAATAATCTACTAGCTGGGGACTACGCTAGAGTAGAATACCAATCACACCCAGCAAGTACTGGAGGCCACGCGGAAGGCAGCCAAGACGGAAGCAGCTCTGTCGAGGCTACTGCCAAGCATCAGGACTCCGGAGAAGAAGAGGAAGTTGGTGACGGTATGTCTGTTCATCTTTAATGGCCTGGAAGGTGGTGGCCCTCTTTATGAGCAATAGGGCCGCCAGCACCGTTCTGGCTAGTATTTGCATAGAGTCGGTAGAGACTGTGCTACAGAGCGCACTCGTTCTATTGGCTCTGCGTAGTCGTTTCCCATTCCGCTCTGTCGCCGCCGTCCCATACCAAGCCGGGGCCGCGTAGACGAGGTTCTTCCTCCTGCTATCGCTTGGTCTTCCAGTGTTTGGGAGTAGTCGAGCGATGGCCGCCTCGGTTTATCCCGCCTCCTTTGTAGCCGCTAACACCTGTGCAGAGCGGTTGACATTTGCTTCGAGCATGATCCCGACAGCCTAGGCAGTTTCGAATTGGGACCGGCTCTCCTCTTTCGTACTCGTCCAGGCGTCTGTTCATCCGAAGGCGATGCATCCTTCCTCGGGCTTGGTTGCTAGCTACCCTTACCCGGGCCACCTCGTTGCATCTTGGTTACGCGACCTACCCGTTTTCGGCAAGCATACCTCGCGTACGATCTGTATTCGTCTGCTGAGTGAGTCTGCCAGTCTGTACGTCTCAGATTCGGTTGTCATGATCTCCATTTGGGCCGCCAGTGCTTCGGCGTCTAGGCGTCTGATGGCCCATCTAGTTGTCCCCGATGGTGGTGTTGTTTATTGCCTACCTCTCTGGATTCTAGTACCCTATGTATGAATGACCGCTAATGCTCACCTGGTCTAGTATGTTCCAGCCAGTAACTCTCCCCCTCCTGGCCGTGGTTGTCATGTCGATCCATGAAGAGAAGAGTTCAATCTGATGAACGTTGGGTACGCACCGTCATTGCATATCTCAAGGTTGAGCTCCGCATCCAGTTCTAGTACTTGTTCTCTTCTTGTATCAGTGCGCTGGGAGCCCTATTTCACTGCTTTATCGTTAAAATCTCCTGCCCTCGCGTACCCGCCGCTTTCTTATAGCCTCCTTTACCATTCGACGTATCTTTGGTTCCCGCTGTTGGAAGATACGTAGCATCTGAATATCGTGATGGCGGCAACTTTGACCCGGACTATTCCTTTGTTCACGGTGCCCAACGCAGTAGTTTGGTTCAACGCCTCCCTTCCTATGCTGATGGCCAGCCTGCGTCGAGCCTTCGGTTTCGCTCAGCCGGATAATGGGGCCCCCCTTTCGCTGGTAGTTGCGAGCAGCAGATCGTGCGTTGCCTTGCTCCTGTCTATGTTGACCTGAACTACCACGCTGGCTACTGCGGGTTGGTAGGGGGCTATAAGATGTAGTTTGGTACAATTAGGAATATGGGTGGGATTAAGGATAGGAGATGATTTTCCCAGACACAGATGTCAGGAAAATATGGTGCTCATGCAGGGCAGAGGTCGTCAATCTCTGAACTAGATCTGTTCCGTACAGGAGGTTATACAGAAGTATAGAGTATTTTAAAAAGTATTTCTCCCTTTCAGTCGTGATCTGAGTATATCCTGAACTCTATTTGTAGTTAGAAATACAATTCTTGGAGTCTGAACCTGTTGCCATCTAGTCTATCCTCAAAAAAGAATGTAATATTTCTATGACAGGTATACCGATTACACTGTCTTCTTTAGACATAATTCATGTGGTATTTCCTCATAGTGCACATTGTTTCTCTATACTTATCCCTCGAGTTCATTCTTCGTAAATAGCGTTCTTATGGCTGCATTCATTCTATTCTCGGGAAATTCATTTCGTTTTTAAGTTCATGCTGTAGTGCTGATTCCTCTTGCCTGCTGCCCTACTGCGTCATGGTCTACTGTTTAATTTTCTTAGTGCATTTAACAAAATAATCAACATCGAAAATAAAATCTGATTCGATCAGATATGGGCAATATCTACGTAAGAAACACGAGTGGAAACAGGCAATATTACCATTGCATCACGGCTTCAGACGAGACTTGATTTGGGGTTAACGTATAAAAGAGGTAAGCAGGTAATGCTTATATTTATATCAATTACATAATGTGACATCATCCAAATATATATTTATTAAATGTATAATTTTGTTCACCAAATATTAAAGATCTAATTAACGTAACGATTTGGATGTAAAACCTCGATTCGTACATAAATGTATTTACATTCACACATCCACATGTATATAAAATATATTCATATATTCACTTACATAAAGCAAAATATCTGTTTTTGCATGATTATAGCACATTATCCATGCTACAAATGAATAAGTTAAAATACATAGAAAGAGCTTAACCATTAAATGATATTCTACAACTATAAAAACACTAGAGTTAATCAATGTCTTATACTATCACTTCTGAAAATAAACTAATATCATATCTGAACTAGATTATGAAAACAAATCAATAAACAGCATTCACTTCAATTAGAAGAGCAGTAAGAGGTGATAATTCTAGCTACTCTCCGTAACGGCGTAACAAATTCAACCGGATGAATATAAACTTGAAATGCACCCAAGTTGCTCAAGGCATCGTATCGAGGAAAGGGACTGCGCTTCGAACGAGGTTAAATGATCACATTATAAATAAACTCACTCTATTTATCAAGATAAATGTAATGATAATATATTTATTGAAACTGCGGGCATATATTTCTATATAAATGTGTGCAATGATGAAAAATTCATAAGAATATTGTTTTGCAGCCACCACATCGTTTTTTATTGTCGATGCTTATCGCCAATCAAGCGTTGCAATTTATAACTTTATTGGGATAGTGACATCGTTACTTTTACCTTATTTGGGTTTAATACAGTTTGTTTTAATCTTTAAAATAACGTGTATTAAAAATTAATTAAGTTTAAAGCTGATTATTTTATGTTTTCATGTACAATTATTATAATATTAATATCAAATTTTATAATCCCAAATTTGAATAATTACATAAAATACATTGTCATATTTAATACCGTTACAATCATTTATTACATGATCCTACAAAGACAGACGTTAAATACTTCCATGCATCCTTAACATGCACCGTTTACATACAATTCATGTTCTCAATTTAATGATCAGACGTTTAACGGTGGATTAAATATAATAAGTTGAATTATTAATCGTTCTTTCTCAATACATGCAACATCGTGCGGTTTTTACATTAAAGTAGTTGTTCAGTATGAAAATTTATTTCATATTAATTCAGAAGCCACACGCTTGTATTAGAAGATAGCTTGCATATTAATTATACTTGCATCATATGCTACACTTACCCATTGCGCAACGGAACTTCATTATTATGAACCATTAATATAATAATATTTATTAAACGGTTCATAAGCTTAGGCGTACATATAATATAAACATTGAAAAAAACATAATACACACAGTCCCTTTAAACTAGTCGCTCGCTTCATAGGATGATTACTATTATAAGCTAGTCATTTATTCAGATATACAAGAAGACTTTAATAGTACTTATAACAGATGTACTTCAATTAATAGAAATTAGATTTTTTTTCATAATTTGTTGTAATTACATATGATGGGAATTCCGCTGTAGAAAAAATTCAATATTTCAACGATGTCAACTGGAAATGATTTATGTGATATCATTTCAGATTAATAAATAAATTCATAATGAATAAATTGATTAACTCTTCGTCGGGCGCAATCACTTTTCGATATGATCGGGCGCGTGTATCTGACAGATCTCTTGAAATTTAATGATTATACTAATCCAAAGACACAAAAGGGATATTGTACGTAATATATATATATATATATATATATATATATATATATATATATATATATATATATATATATATATATATATATATATATATATATATATTATGGTGGATATTTTCTCTGTTGTAAAAATTTGGACACATTATAACAGGATGATGAAGACACTGCTTTGCTTCATATGTTTCAAAAATAGTAAGTCTTCTTTTTTCTGCCGCACAGGACGCGTAACCATTTTTTGTGTGGGAGATTTTCTATGACATTCATATCATCTAAATCTTGATTATAAATATTATCTTGATTGAGAGATCGCATTTTGCTTTGCAATGTACTAGGAAGTCGCTGTTAAAATAGTGCAAATTGCTATCGACCTGCGGATCCTTCTGCCGTGTGTTAGTGTATGTATATATGGGTGTTAGGACTTGCTACTTCAGAAAATCGTCCCCCAGTTTTCTAAAGTGCCGTTAATTGTATTCCAACGAAAAATAGCACCGACCGTCCGGGCCAGGATTGAAAGCCTTCATCGACTACGAGAAAGCATTCTACTCTATAGATTACCGATCTATTGAGATACTCAAATGCCTCTATAGCATAGAAACAATGATTGCCCAAACACAGGATAAGACAGCTCTTCAAAAAAGTATTCGTCAGGTACATGTTTTCTATCCGAAACTTAGAATGAATAACCTCAAGGACATCTTTAAGCTGCTACCTAGGAATAGAGTGGGCCTAAATATCAATGGTATCTCACAGGTGTACGATTTAGTCATCATAGCAGGGAAATCCAAAGATTTGGAGAAAATGCTGAACGACCTTAATCTCGCCTCCAAACAGGCTGGTTTAAAGATGAAGTCGTGATATTCCCTAACTGCTGGAATTATGCATATATTCCAAGTGACCGATGGGTGACTGAAGAGAGCAATGCTCAGCGTATTACTACCAGATCGATTACGCAACGAAGAGATATACTGATGAATATAGCAGAGATAATTGGTGGGCTGAAATGGCAGTGTCTTACCACATCTCCCGAAGAACCCATGGGGAAGGAAAGTCTCGCCTATGTACAGGAAGACGTGTTATCCGACCACTTGCCAGATGGATCAACGACCTTAAACACCACACATCAAGTGGCTGGATGAGAATAGCCGAAGATTGTGTGCATTGGTGAGTATTAGGAAAGGTCGACATCCCGCAGTAGAGAGACACAGGGCTGATGATGCTGATATGAAATATAGAGGGCGGTCCAATAATTACTAGACTAAATAAATACCGCAACAAGGAAAATAAAAACAGGACGGACCGCAGGGCCAGACGAAATGCCTATCGAACTACTAAAAATGATCAATGACGACAACATCGAAGTACAAGAACTATTCATCATACATATAGATAATATGAAATATATCATCCGAATTGTTGAAATGACGTCAACCTTTAGAATGATTCCTCAGAACGATAAAAAGAGCAACTATCAAAAATCCATCAGCCTCATAAGCGACACATTAAAACTGCTTCATAGAGTGATTTACTGATTAATCTATGATAAATTAGATTTAATCGAAATGCAAATTGGGTTCAGAAATGCGCTGGGCATGAGAAAATCCTTATTTACATTCAGTCATAACACAATGCTGCCTGGATGTAAATAAGCATTTGACAACGTATACCAGCATAAGTAGTGGAACAACTGAAGAACAAAACTATAGACAAATAACAGAATACTTGTATTTTCAACAATCGGAAACTATATAATTACAAGTCTCGTACAAAACAGCCATTAGGAGAATAGTGCGACAGGGTTTTTTTCACCGCTATTATTTAATATGTATTCAGAAGCAAGAACTTAATTGTGAGAAGGTCTGAATAGTCAACGGAAACCCCATCAATTATATAAGGCACTCAAATGATACTGTAGTATCTGCTGTAAACCTAACACATCTCCAAAACGTGGTAAAGGAAGAAAAGCTAAAGCTAAACTTAAAGAAAACCCAATATATGCTAATCACAAAATCTCAAAACTACACTGACAAAAGAAATTAACACATCACTCCTTAAAACATGGTTAAATTGTAATACTAATGTTTCTACCATACATTTAGAAGATTTCACTTAGTATTAATGAATTAAGATAATAATAATAAGACAAAAAATATAAGGAGACAAATTTTCAACAAATATAATAAAACTTTGTCTTTTTCCAAGCTCTTATTGGTTCTTTGGGCGATGAGGAAGTGTTCTAAGTCGTCTGCCCATCTTGTCCCTGAGGTGTTTAATTGGATTAAGGTCGGGACTCCTAGCTCTCCATCGCATAGTGCTGTTGTTTATTTCCGTAAGATAGTGTTGTGTAATTCGGGCAGTATGGGGTCTATCGTTATCATGCATTAAATTGAAATCATTCCCCACAAAAGGCGCAAAAGGCATTACGTGAGGTTCCAAAATGTTTTCAATAGAAGCAAGTGCTGTGATACTCCTATTGGTATCACCACCAACTCCGTTTGAGCCTCTAAAGGGATACCTTCCCTCACTATTACAAGTCCCCCACCAAAAAAAACCGTCGAAGTAATGTTACATTGTGCATAGCATGGCACTGTACACACGCATTCCTCCATTACTGCCCTGAAGTGAAAATCTAGACTCTCCACTAAACATAACGTTATCTCAATCGGTCATTTTCTTACATGTTCTCGAGCAAAAGTTGGCCTGACAATACAATGCCTTGCGGTTAATTGTGGGCCTTTTGCAGGTGTTCGAGGAGATAAATTGAAACCACGTATACGATTTCTTATGGTAACTCAACAACACTAACATCATGCGTCTCCTTGAGCATATTTTGTAGCCTTGGAGCCGTAATAAACCGTTCCCTTAACGATTACACTAACAAAAAAGGATTTGGACCGTATTTGTGGCTCGTTTTCTTCCTTGTCCTGGCCTTCTTGAGTGTGCATGTGTTTCCCGATGCCTATTCAAGATTCGGGAGACGGTAGATTGGTTTACCAAGTCTTTCACTTATATAGCGCTTTCTCCTACCTACTTCTGTAAGAGTTGCTATTCGAACAACTTCTTCAAATTGCGATTCTGACGAGTATTATTATTCATTATTCATTATTCACTATTTCACACTTCACATCTAAAAGTAATACGAAACAAACCCAAGACGAAACAAATATAAATGAAACTAACTGGAGTAAAATGGTAATACTTCAGTTCTTTTATTTATTGAGAACAGCTTTGGGTCAAAAAACCAAAACTAGTGTTCAAACAATATACTAGATAAGCTTGTTCATTATACATAGTTGAAATAAAAAATTAACCATTGATTTTAATTTTAATCCAGTTTTTATAAGTTAATTTCTTTCGCCAGTGTATATGCGATCAGTAATAGTAACATACACCAGCAGTGAAAATGTAATAATACCTAGGCGCATTGGTTGATGAATCAGTCGACAACTTACTAGAAATCCTCAGTAGAATAGAGGACGCCCGGGCAATTCGTCAAAATGAAAATTCATTACGATCAGAGACCTCAATGATTACATCAATATACAATTTCTACCGTGTTATGTTTTGTCAATCCCACTATACGAAACCAGAATCCACTCTCAGAAAAGACCGAGTATATAAATTAGAACCTTTTGAGGTACGGTTGTACCGCAGAATCCTGAGAACCACTGGAAAGGACAGATAACAAATGAAGAGATATTAAGAATAATGCATAAGGGAAGAGAATAAGCTAAAATACCTAGGATTACCTCACGAGCTGTGGTCCAGAGGTAATCGGTATCAGTAGTAGTTACAGCTAATAATCCAGGAAAACATAATGGGCAAGAAAAGCATCGAGACAAGGAGAATGTCGTGGCACAAATCCTACATGATTAATTTAACTATCACTCTATTCAATTATTTAGAGCCATGCATTATGATTGCCAGGGAGAACGCACAATAAACAGAAAAAGATGCTAAAATAGACAATGATTACAAAAAGGAGATCAGGCGAATAAGGCTCATTATAAAGGAGGTCGTTTCACCACAAATCTTTCCAAAAATAGTTCTTGTTACAAATAATACGTTATTAACAATTGCTGTATTTATTCCCTAAGATCGAAGAAAGCGAAAAACTTACTAAACTCCTACCGCCAAGGTCTTCTTGGAATAGCGTATACGTAAAATACTTCTTGAGTAGGAATCTATAAGTGTATGTAGGCAAACACATATTGCTAATACTTAGTAAGGTGTTATTTATATATCTAGAAAAAATGATACATTATATACGACGATCACCAACTATTTTCGAAAGCGCGTGGAATATAATTTATCTTTATTTTATTCTGTATGATGGAGGCTTCTACTTCGTTATACAAAAAATATATCTTTATAGCTATCAGCCCGAGGGCTTTTGGACTGGTAAAAAAAGAAGCTTTGAGGAGTGTATCAGTATTTACCTTAAGATCACAGAAACACTCTGAAAACTGTGTAATCTGATTCGCGAAATTTCGCCCATAACAAGCTTCTCGCTCCCCAATTTTCAGTATAGACGAATTTGCCTCTAACCACTAGGCCACTGAAGTAGGTTTCGGTATACATTGTATATACATTAATAAAACATAAAGTGTAAACCACCATTAAGAGCTCCGAAACTGTAGGAGGAATCGAATATTTTTAAACTCAAACTCAGAATGTTTAAACATAAAGTAGGAAAAGTACTGAATAAAGTGAAGCAAATTGCAATAAAAATTAAATTTCCCGGTAGTTAACTCTACTTTTAAACAAAACTTCTGAAAAACTGTGTGGTGATTTGCAAAATTTCGTCTACAACGAGATATAAACTCTCGCTCCACAATGTTCAGTACGGGACTAACTTGTAATAAACTAATGGAAGAATCTAACCTCTGAGGAGCCATTTCGGGTTACAGTTGTTAACGCGGGGCAGAAATAGCAACAAAAACCTGGTCAGTACTGGGTCTTTTTTTACTGGGAATGGACAGTGATGAATTCTCCACGAACAAGGGTAAAAGTGAAAGAAATACTGGCGGCAGAGAAGCAGACGCATTCCCTAGAAGTAAAAAACCATGAGAATACCATATAGAACCGTACAAGGCGAGGATAAATTAGAAAAAAATAATGGACATGATTACAGATCCAGTGAAAGAAATCAAAGACCTCCAGAAAGAATAATGTAAATAAAGCATAGTTGTAAGACAGGAGAATACAAATATTAAACAGTAAATAATGTTCTTAAAACTGAGGTCAAAAATTTTAATAATAGAATTGAAAGACTGAAAAATAAGAAGAGGAGGAAATGTAATTAGTGCATAGTTGTAAGACAGGAGAATACAAATATTCTTAAAAATAAGGTCAATAGTTTGAATAATAGAATTGAAAGACATTGAAAAATAAGAGAGTAATAATGTAATCGTACAAGGAATAAGTTTCGATACTAATAAACAAGTTTTGTTGAAGGACATAGTAGAACATTTCTTTCAAAAGCAATTAGAAGTTATTTAGAAAATAAACACTGCCAGAAATATATTCGTCTCTATTTGAGTCTTCATCTCGTGGTAGGTTTCCATTCTGTGATAACTTTTGTATTCCTGTCCGCTTCGATCCCTATACATGTCCGAGCCTTCTTATTGTCCGTGATTTTATGTGTTTTAGTATATTGTTGTTGTTGTTTAACAGAACCTCGAATTTTAAATTAATTTTTTTTTTCATAATATTTTTCGCTCTTTTCTTTTACACATTTTGATTGCTTATCTTCTTTTTTTCTCATAATTCTTACTTATGCTTCTTGATTCTCGCTTAAGGGACTACTTCTTCTACTTCTACTACTACTTATTGCTTCGTCTTTTAGTTATCTTCTGCCTGCAGTCTTTATCAGACGTTTCGTTTCATTTCCAGTTGTTCAGCTCCTATTAGGATACTATTTTTGTTGTGTGTCCACTCCTGCTCCAAATTGTTATTGGCTACATGTCTCCTTAAGTTCTCCTGTATTGCTTCTTGATATTCAGTTTTCTCTCTTACACTTTTTAATTGTTCTACATTCCATTACCTTGGTTTACTACCGCCACAATTCTGCAAATTGCTAATTATTTATCCTTCTAAAAAGTGGTCTGAATCATAGTTGATTCCTCTGAATATGCGCACATAGATGATGCCCCCCTCTGATATTGCATTGTTAAGAACAATCTAGGTGGGAAACCATGAGTATAAAAAGGAGAAATATGTACTGTGGATCGATTTTGAATATGTAATGACAGAATAAAATACTATTTAAAGCACAAGGAGAACAACCAATAGTATCAGAATCAAAGGGAACCTATCAAACCCGTTCTAGGTCAAAGACGGATTAAGTCTAGGGCATCGACATTTCCCGATATTTTTTAACTGTGCATTAGAATATGCGATAAGGAAGGCTAACATGAAAATAATAATTATATTATACCACAACAGACACCGGCGTTTGGCGTTAGCGAACAATCTGTTAATAATAACAATAATAACAAGATCTAAACGAGAATTGGGGATAATAGTAAAGCAATTAGGAAGAAAGAAGGAACAGCATTAATGGATTTACGGATAAATGAAGAAAAGACAATATTCTTGACATGGACGGATAAGAATTTAACTTGAAACTGTATGGTAGCAAAAAGGTACTGGAAGGTTAGGAGAGAATGAGTTACAAGGAATTAATGGAAGGGACCAGACATTATGGCAGTAGTAACAGGGCAATGACTAAGGTGATTGGGGCATATTAAAATAATGGAAGAAAGCAAAAATGCAAGTGAGTGCAAGAAGGCCAAATGAAATAAAGAAAGATATCTTATAGTTTACTATTATTACAAATTGGGATGTAAAGGACAGAAAGGAATAGAAGAAAGTAATCAACAGAAACACGGGCCCTACTAGCCCTGCAGTGCCAGAATATATAAATTGATAAAACATAATCACTACTTATACTTATACAGGGTGTCTCTAAAGTATAGAATAAATTAAATTTTAAATTGTCAATTTTCAATGAAATTGTCAATTTTTTTCGATCGTTCTTGAATGAGCAATGGCGCCATCGATAATTGTTTTAAATGACAGCCCTATGTTTTTATTACGGATTCTGATAAGGGTTATTATTAATTTTCTCGGAAATTTCCTTATGTGACCTATATCATAATATAGATCGATAAACGCACAAAAATATTTTTTTCAGAATCCGCAATAAAAAAATTGGCTTGTCCTTTTAAAAAAGTGTCTATGACGTCATTGCTCATTTAAAAATGATCGAAAAAAGACACTTTCATTAAAAATTGCCAATTGAAAATTAAAAATCGACGTATTCGAACAATTTAAAAAAAAATCACAAATAAAGGTTTTATCGAATTTATTTCATAGTTTATGGACACTCTGTATAAAATACAATACATATTCATGACTATAGTTAATACTATAATAATAACTAAAAGATAATATTTAATTTACATATGCTAGCATATTATATTACATTACATAACATAAAATAAACAAGATCTATTCGAAATATTTAATTCTTAAAAGTTTGAAACTAAAAGCAACAATTGAAAAGTGTTAAAAATGTTTTCCTCGCCGAAGTTGAATGGTTTTAATTTGCTAACTAAGAGTTATTTATCAAACACGCTTGGGAATTATAAGAAATAGATAGAAAATTAATTATTTTGTTTGTTCTAGTCAAAGTATTTATGAATTTTTAATTTATATACTGATATGGGATAGAAGCTATGAGCGATCATAAAGTACCTTATATTCTCAGTCGCGCTTTCAAACATAAATATGTTTGTAATTTGATTTAACAATCTACACTTAACTATGTTATTGTTATATAGTAAATATTTGTACTTAAATTATGCAGGAGATGGTTACTATATCTACGTACCTACTTATGTTATCATACTTATAATTATTATGTATCAAATGAGTAAATCATCAAATAATTATTGAGTGATAGGCATCTTTATTTAGGCTATTGGCCTTAACCCTTTTCGCCGTAAATAATTATATTTTATTAACAGTTCCTTAAATGCTACTTGTAGGGTTCTTTATTTTTGATCCTTAAAAATGTTGGAATTATAAGATTACTATACATATATGTATATCAATAACGGATTTACTAACATATCGTATTATGTTAATCTAAACATATAATTGAAAATTGATAGTGTATATAATATTAATCTTTATTTGGCTTATTAATGGGTCTACCACCATGTGTCTACATTGTTTTTACTTTATGAAAAGGTGTGTACAATAATATAAATAATCATATGTATACTAAACCTATACATATTTAAAAAAAAACACTAAAATAAATCCTACGTTTGGTTAGTAATTACGTGGGTATATGCTTTCTAAAGTGTTTTACTCGGGTATTATATTGTAATAATAATTCAAATAATATTTTTTATAATAACATTTTTGGGCATCATGATATACTGCGTTGGCTGAACGTAGCAATAACGAAACGTGAGTAGAAGCCAAAGAGAGCCCCGGACAGGTAATGTGAAAGATCGCGAAGAGCAACGACCCCTCCTTAGCGAAACCCATGCACCAGGTCCAACTCCACTCTCTTAATCAGTCTTCATGTGCACCGGCTACAGTTTGGCCGCGACAGGTGACAGCGTATAAAATACCGGCGCAAACAACTACCTGTCTGCGATAGACTTGAATTGTATTCTTGACTGATTGACGTGCGCGCTCATAATATATAAACACCGGCGTGGACTATTATGCAATTTAGCAATATATGGCTCATGTTTAACGCGATTTATACAATGTTTTGAATAGAGAATAAATTTTACATAAATACTGATAGAACGTGATTTAAAGTCTTGCTTTTTAAGAACAATGTTCAACTTTATTTTATTATTGTGTTTGTGCGGTGGCACTTTCTCTGCAACCATTACCTCTGGTAAGTAAAATATAACATCTAGAATCAAATTAAAGTTATCTATTTCGTTATATATGAGTTATATGCCAATAATATAAAGTCAGAACATAAAGTGAAATTCTGAAGGCTATGTGCCAAAAGCTGATGACCACATTTTCTGTTACATAAAAGTAATCATTTTCATAATTTTGGGCAATACTACTGTTTATCTCATCCTCCAAATGAATTTGGTGAATGAGATCAGGCACATGCAGAAGAGAAGCGCCAACTACAAGTTTCTGAATGGAATATTGTATGAAAAAATATCAGTATTTGGCATATTAATATTCATCAATATTTCGGAACTTTGGGGATTTTTTAAATTTCATATTTTACCTCTTTAAACATGTTAGTATTACACTTGAAGAATACTATTTGTATAAAGAGATAAATAAATAATAATAATAAATTCGGGAGCTACTATAATTCCTAATTAATAATACAATACAATCCCATTTATAAATGAGTGAATTTATGGACATTTATAGAAAAAGTTAGTCAAATTCACATATCAGCTTTTGCCTAATGGCCGCATAATTGATTCAAATTCAAATTTATTTATACAACAGTAACAAAAATTGCACACATGTATTTGTATATGTTGTCAACTAAAAGATGAAAGATTCAGTAATAGCTATTCTTCCATCTTAACCCCTAAAAATAACGAGATATACAATATATAAATAATATTAGTACAATATCATATAGAGCGATGTAACTATTTACAATGTAAATTGTGTCACATATACTACTATTTTTCGGTTACCATATATTTTTTTTAAATTACGTTAAATATTGCCACCAAACCAACGTATACGCTGATTTATAATTTTTGATGTTTGCTATTTAAAACAATACTCAATCTTATTGATTCTGTAAATGGGTATTGTAAACTAGTTTATATGCCTTACTCTAACTTTGTATGCAAAAGCGTTTTGTACCAATATCTCAAACAGGTAAATATGAACATAGGTGTTTAAAATATTATAACATAGTGAAGCATACTAAAGGTTTTTAATTTAAAAAATCCTCTTTATTGCCATCTATTTATTTATCGTATACTCAGATATGTTGACTATATTAGATATACCTGAATAATAATAATATAAATGAATTTATGATGTGTCCATTACTTTCCGAATAAACTAATGTTAAATACGTTGATAATAAGAATACTCACTTGCAATATAATTGATATTGTTATAAATTTATAGTCATTTTTATTTTTGGATCGATGATATAATGCATTCCTCTTAAATAGCAATAACAATTATAATACAAGTGAGTATTCTTATTATCTTGTACTAAAAGCAACCAGTTTTATAATAGATTCATAATTTAGATTAATTTAATTTGAAACATTATTTCCCACACTTTAATTATCTTCAATGTTTATGCTAGATTCATACATTATTAACTATAAATTCCAATTATTTTTTGTGTATCCTATCCACCTTTTCACATTTTTGTGCTATCATTGCAAAAGTGGGAGTCACAGTTCGAATGCCTTTTTGTAACTTTAATGTTTTAAATATAATTCATAATTTAATTGGACTATAAAGGGTCTTATATTTATTGTTGTCCTTAAAGTAAGGATTTGTTTTTCATTTGTTATTAAAAATCCTCCCCTTTGTTTGATTGGCTATTCGCCTAGTATTTTTTTAAATAAAACGCATCAATTTTCGATGACGATTATTCTACGTGGTGGAAGCCTGAACTTACAAAAACAAGTCGGTGTATTTTTTTGTCTCTGTAAAGGTAAATGCCGGGTGATTAAACACCTCTGAGCTTCTCTCTTGACCGACAAAAAGCTTTACGTTTGATAGCACTACAAAGTCATTCTAAATCTATTTTATTATTGTATTTGTTATATCGACACAATAGCATTATCATTCTTATTAATATTTGGATCACCACCAGTTATTTTTTAGGTAATTTAAATCAGGTTACAAACGCATAATTTAACCAAGCATTTATTAGACTGGTCAAATTATTAAATAATGTATATCATTTCAATAAAATAATGTATTTCATTTCAATCAAATAATCTATTTATAATGAATTTACAAATCCACTAAAATACAATATAGATTATGCTTATATTTCATTTACGTTGCATGCAATAGTAACTTATTTTATGTCCTATTTTAATAAATAACTAAAAACGTTTGTGCTCTTATTAGGCTGTAACAATTAACAATAACCTTCTTAAGTTATCTTACGTTATCCTTCTTTTTTCGTTAAATAAACTTGATATATGTATAGCTTTGTATAATTTTGAAAATTGTTTATGTGATTTACTATGTTGAGCAATTTTTTTATTTTCGGAATATTTCCGAATACACCTTGCACTACATTGATTTTGAGACAAATTATTTTCAAAGTATATTTGCATATAAGTATGATTTTAACGGTAATATGTCCATACGTCCAAAATTATTATAGATTCATAATAAATCTACAATTTGATACCGCAGAATTTATATTTAAGTAATTTTTGTATACGAATAATTGTGTTAAAAAAATTAACACAATATTTTGTTAAAAAATTGCATTATAGTAAATAAACAATTACGATCAACTTTTTAAATTCTGTTGCATGGTATGTATTAGGTACTCACATAAGCTGCTAGGGTCAAATAAGGAACATCTATACAAATCCTAATATGAAGACAAATATGGATATCAGTATATTATATACGGAATAATTCTGATGGTGATTTATTGTTAGTAATTTTCCCAATCTTTTATGATTAATCGTTTTAGCAATATATCGCGCTGGTGTGAAGTAAAAAAATGCATATAAGGCTTAAAACCTCGATGAGTAAAACCGCCAAGACAAAAGATGACCTGAATACATGCAAATTTGTATACATACAACTCTGAAAACGTCATCTAAAAACGTGTAAATAAAAATCATCAGTAACATCACATATTCAAAAATGTGTGCTTGGGTATTTTCCATCCTCTTTGTATGATAGAAATTTAAAAAGTCTAAGTTATAAGCTCTCTATCAAGTGCTGATGAAAGGCGTACAACGGGTACCAAACAACATATGCGTATTCTAGCTTACACAGAGTTTTAAACAATTAACATCACGTTGCCCCGATATTCAATGATACATTTTTAATACATCTACGTTAGCTAATACATTACAGTCTAGTTACTCTAGAAGATCTATGAAATGTTTTAAAAGAATCGGTCCCCTGTGGAACACCAGTAGAAGTTATAACGCTATTAGATTTATAGCCATAAATTGCTCTGCCATTTTAGTAAGATTTCATTAAGAACAGAAATCTTTGTTGGGAAGTCAAACATACTTAGTTTGCTTGACAGTATATTATGGTTGACGTTATCAATCGCAGTGAAGAAGTCAGTATAAATGGTGTCTACATGACTTTTCTGATCTAAGATTTCACTTATGTAATGCGTTATTGTAGTCAAGTTCGTTACAAATCGTACAAATCCATGCTGATGTTGATAAAAATTTAGTATGGATGCATAAATGACATATTGGTCGGTAGGTTTTTATATCTTCATTGTCTTCATCGCTTTTTTTTGTGGATAGAACTTATCCTCCCTCGTTTCTAGATGTCTGGAAAAGTTTTAAGAGCCAAATTTATTAGCAAGCATAGAGGATTAGCAAATCTGCCGACAATCTCTAACCAGAAAACTCTTGCCGTCATTTTATTCGGAAGCTTGGCCACTATTTTTTCCTCTGAAACTTTTGGCATACTGATAGACATTTTGTTTTTTTTTTAATTATTGGGTAGGTTATAGCTAGTGTATTTGAAATGATTTTTTGTGAGAAAAAAAGTATGAGAATGCTTATAATCCTTTAAGGATATTCAAATTCTTTATTCTCATATTTCAATTTACCAGAAATTCTTTCTCTAATATTGTCCCAGAAGTCTTTTAGTTTCGATTTTACAGATTGCTCATCTTTCCTGGTATAGTTCCAATACTCTATTGACTATTTGAATTTGACTTTTTGTGGTTATTCTTAGATTTTTAAACTCATTAAGGTAATAATACACTGGTGGGCAAAAAATTGAGGTCACATTGAAATATTGATATTTTTCCTAAATTAATTTTTGAGCTTAATTTTTTAAATGGCAACAAATTAATATTTACAAAAAGTTCGACTTTTTGTTCTTACGGTTAACATAGAACTAAACAAATGAACAAAACTAAGCAGAAATAATGGGTATTTCCTCCTCTTTCGTTGATGCCTGCTTATAGACGATTAAGCATGCCATCAATTAAGTTCTGGCCACGTTCTCTCTCTCCTGCAATAATATCTCTTTCAGCTCCTGAGCTGCTTGTAGAGATCTGGACTGAAAGATGGCCACTCTAACCGCCGAATTCCTACATCGTTTAAATACTCCCTGACAAATATCGCTATGTGTAACATTATCTTGCATAAGAAACCGTGCTCGCCCATAGTGTTCATGAAGACATAACATAATCTTCCAGCAGAACCTACGTGATGTACCTGTGAGCTGTCAGAAACCCTTTATCCGTACAGACCAACTCTGTACGTGGTCGTGAAGTTATTCCCGCCCAAGCCATAACTGACCCACCGCCAAGCGGAACTCGCTCACCAATATAAATTGGAGTATATCTTCCTCCGGGTCTCCTCCATACTCGCTGACGTCGATTTGACCAGTAAGACAAAACCGAGACGTATCTGACAAGAGTATCCTGACCAGTCCTCCTTATTCCATGCCAGGTGATTTCGGGCAAACGCTAATCTTGCAATTGTCGTTGGTGCAGTGGTGGACCGGTAGCCATCTTTCTACAAAACAATCTAACAGCATTAAACCTTCTTCTACCGGTCCACTCACTAAAATTTACATTTCTAACTTCTTCAAGCTGATTTTAGAGCGAAACAGCAGTTTTATTCTAGAGACTTCCGAACACCAAAAAAACGGTAATTTCTTTGGGTGATCACTCTTCTTCGCTCAGATCCTGGTCTTCTGGTTATCCGGCGAGTCTGCTGATAGCGCTGGAATACCCTCTGTACACCACATAGGCTTACACCAAAAAATCTCCAACCATCTTGCAATAACACTAACCTTCTCATCGCAACAATAATAATCTAAAGGTATTTTGGCCCATTAAATTAATAGTAAACCTTGCGACTGATATGTTGTACAGAGAGAAATCAACTGATAAATAAGTTAAACTACATAAATAGACACCGAAATGGAGTAACGCGAATCCACGCTATTTCATAAAAGATTTAAATCCGATACTCCCTTATATCTAATCCGACTGTCAGATAATAAGTCTCGTAAAACAAAATGCTTTGGACCCTACTAGTACAATTATTACATTATCATTTAAATAATTTAAAAAAAACATATTTCAAAGTGACCTCAATTTTTTGCTCGCCGGTGTATATATTTTTAGTTTTATTTTCCATTTTGGACGAAGCTTATTCTTTAGTTTAATATTTCATATAATATCCGCATTGAACCAAATGGGGCATGATTATTTAATGGCGGGTTATTTTGGAACTGATAGATCGAGAGTTGAATATACGAGAGTGCTTTGAAAAGTTTGTGAAATGGAAGGGAACATGAGAAAATTATTTTTTGAAATATGTTTTCAACATACTCTCCCTTATGTTTAATGCATTTCATGCAACGATGTTCCAAAGCCATTATGCTATCGCGAAAGTGCGAGTCTTGAAGTTCTGCAAAATAGTCGTCAACAGCTGCTTTTACTTCGTCTTTCGTGGAAAATTGTTTTCCCACGAGAAACATTGTTAGTTTTCGAAATAGATGAATGTCAGAAGGAGCCAAATCAGTCGAATAAGGTGGATGTTGCAACAGATGGTACTTCAGTGCATTAAATTTTCCCATTGCTACCACACTTGTAGGAGGACGTGCAATGTCATGATGGAAAATAGTCTTCTCCTTAAACAAACGAGGTCTTTTTTATGATCTTTTTTACCGTAATATTCACTATTTATTTGTTTGACAAAATAGTAATATTCCCTTAGCATCCCAGAGGACTGACGCCATAACTCTTCCAGCTGATTTGAGAGACATTGTCTTCTTTGTTAGGGAAGAACCTATATTTCTCCATAATTTAAATTCTTATTTGGTCTCAGGGGTAATGAACCCAAACGGTTTTATTTGAGTTAAAACGGTCTAGACTATCTTGACAAATTCTAAGTTTCTGAATGTTTTGATCAATTGTCAATATGCGCGGCACCTCTCTTGTCGAAAGCTTTTTCATCCGTAATTCAACAGTTAGTATATGAAATCTGAGATGCCTATATCTTTAGCAATTTCGCAGGCCTTTAATTGACGATCCTGCATAATCATATCGTGGACTTTTTCGCCGATTTCAGGAGTACTGGCAGTATTTGGTCGTCCACTGCGCGGGTCATCTTCTATTCTCTCACGACCATATTAAAATTCCGTTACCCTCTTATGCACAGTGATGGAGCAGAGTCTCTAATGTATTATGCATATCTTTATGAATATATTCTGTTGCCATCCAACCTACTTTCGCAAAATATTTGAGAAGTTATCCATTTTGCAATACACTTAAAACTAGCTTTACTTAAAGGAGCACCAAATTGATACTATTTGACAGAACATTGTAAAATTTGACATTTGTGCAAAAGACAGTTCGTGACATCTAATGCATATATTTTATTCGAATAAAGCACATAGGGCAAACTTCATTTCGCGAATCTTTCAAAGTGCCCTAGTAATATATTATAAAATATCTCTACAACTATATTAACATCATCATAGTTCTTTAGGAAAGAAAGTCCATTTTGACGAAATCATTGTATAGTTTTACAAATACACCTACAAAATACAAAGATCTTTCGAAGTTGTAGTAGTACAGTGTTAAATGGCGGAAAGTTTATGGGAAGGCTAGCGCACTCCGCTTGAAAATATGGGTCAATTGCTAGTGACGCATGGTAGGAATCATGGGTAAACCTTCTTTTCCTACTTCAACTTCGAAATTAGAAAACACTAAATCTAGAAAACTACCGTGATTGTTTTTGTAGATGTGTTTTTAACTGACTTTCATCATGCTAGAAAATTGATCTACTACTCGTGTTAAATTCGTGTTTGAGTAATTTACGTAAGAGGATATGTTAAAGTCTACTATTAGTATTAGTTTCTCATCTACAGTTATTGTTTATTCCAGTAGTTTAAATAATAAATCATATTGTTGCTCTCTCAGGGCTGGTGAAATATATGTAACTATGATATAGACTGATTTATGAAATAAGTAGTACTTACATAAAACAATATCAATCATGGGAAGTAATCATCTAAAGAAGTCAAATGAAATGTTTTGAACCTTAATCTTATCTTTTGTTGCCAGTAAGACACCTCCTCCCTTGTCTTATTACTCAATTCTAGATTCCGCTCAACGCGATTGATAGTGTAATTTGTGTTGATGAGTTCGGCACTATGTATTTCTTCTGACAACGTTTCTATAAGAGCTACTATATCATGTAAATTCACTACACTCCCTCCCTCCCGCCAACACATACTTATCCGATTCGTTTCCTGCAGGAGCACCGTCACACTCGCAATCCTCATACTTCTACAGAATGGAACAATATTGTCCTCGAACATGCATTTCAGATCTCACACGCTATTACTAGGTTACCAATCCAGCACCTCTCCCGTCTTCTCTTCGTTATCACCCAAGTCATTTTCACTTGCACACACTCCAAATGTTTCCTAACCCCACCTCTGCAGTCAAACCAAATGCCTACATACTTTTTTTAACTCAAATTGTATTAAAACTATTCGAACAAGTTGCATATTTACGTTAAAACTTCATTCATTTGCAATATTTTTTGTTATTTTTATTAACCATCTATCATCCACTGCTGGATATAAGCCTCTCCTAAGCCCTTCCATGCGTTCCTGTCCTATGCTCTTCTTATCCATTGGCTTCCGGATATTTTCCTCATGTCGTCCACCCGTCACATTTGTGGCCTTCCTTCCTCTACCTGAGTTCTTCGTGGTCTCCACTGAATTGTATTGTATGTCCATCTATCTACATTTTGTCTTTGTTAATAGCTCAACATACACACATATAATATACACACATATATTTATATATGCCAACGGTACTATAATACTATAACGCGACGATTACTCACTGTCTTTTGTAGATATTGAATTGCATGTCTTTCATCAATCATCACCATCACGTTATGTTTCCATAAGTAATATGTTTTGATTTTGGCAGTTTGACACCTGGTTAGTATGCTGTATCAATTTGTGGTTAACTACTATAGAAATGTACATATAGTTCAAGGTGTCGGCCCCTTTACCGTTGTTTTTTATAATTCTACAAAAGTTGAAGTTTTATTAATTATTCATAGAATGGTATTAAATCCATCCGATTCGACTAGAGCCATTGCTTTATATCAATACAGGCGGTTGCAGTATTATGTGGCTCGATTTCTTGCTGTTTCTAGGTGTAGTGTGCAACGGGCTTAGGAATCGTTTTAGGAAACCGGAGGCTATAACAGAAGTGCTGAATCAGGCAGACGAAGATGTTCAACGCCCCACGTCAATAATTTTCTTAACTTGAAACGTTAGAGGATTAAGGACACTGTTTCAGTGCACGCATTCAATCCCGTTGCAGGGTTTTGAGGTAAGGCTAGTGACCTGCCCGGAGTAAAACCACACAAGTGCTTATAGACCCAAAATACACACCTCAGAATAGGACACATTCACGTAAGCAACACACGCGAGAAACAGAATATTAGTCACAACGAAACAAAGAGGATAATAGCTGACTGCGGCTGGGAGGCGTACGTAAGGTTAAGCGTAACTACATTGTACTGTACTCGTCAAGAAAGTTGAACAAGTTTCTATATTTCCACATTCGTGCGCTATGATTCGCACGTACAATAACCAATTATGTCCTGCATAAAAAAACGTACGTACGCTGTGATTGGTCATAGTACGAGTTGAATAAATCAATTGTCTGCGGAAAAAATCCCAAATCTTCTTTATTTGGTTCCCTGATCGTATGTGTATCCATCCGTCATCCGTTGTCAGTGACAGTTTTCCTCCACGTGCTCGGAAGAACTACTGGATATTTTCAAACCAAATTTTGCATACAACTGTTATCCCTCGTAACTCCGTCTTGATTAGTGTATGGTGGAAATTGACCTCGTGAAAGTCCATGTTTACCAACTGCAATTTTCCGATTTAGAAAAAATATACTCTTATTTATTATTTCGAGTATTTTATTCAAAATGAATAATCTGGCAGTAATGACATCTTGCTTTGTATTAAAATTATCGAGATAAGTTATAAAAGTAGATACCTTATTAAAGATTAAATTTACAAAATAATTGCGCACACAAAAATATAAAAATAATGGATAATTAAAAATTAAAAATTATTCAAAAAAAAATCTATTTCTTAAAAATGAATCTATTAGGATCATTATGATACGTAAAATAATGTATACTGGCCTCATCAGATTTTATTACATCGGATAGAATAAAAGACTTTTTGCTATAAAGAAAAATGCCGATGTAGTCTCTTCATTGTAGCCAATTACAACCGCAATGATTAAATATTGTGGCTTTTTATTACTTCCAATAGAATACAAATTTCAGTGCAACTGCACATTTTCTTTTGATTCTGCCGCTCAATTAGTATTATTCATTCGTCTGTATTTCGTTATTCGTTTAATAATTCGAAGAATATTTTATGATAATATAAGTATGAGTATGTATTAAATATATTAATAATAATAACAAATGCTTTATTATTTGCACAATATGTTTAACACATATAAAGGATTCATTTAAATCGTAAAATATGAGAAGAAAAGAGCGAAAACCACTACATATATAAAATTAGTATTTATCATTCTGCCCTTCTTGATAATTTTATCCCAAGAAAAAAGGAATTAATTAATTTCAGAGGGGTATTTTCTATTATAAAATATCTCTCTAAATTTGATACCTCATTTCTTATTTGATATCAGCATAACCACCCACCTGAAAGAGAAGTTACTAGAACATTTTTTTTTTGCATTTTGCCAGTATCGAAAAATAACAATTATTTTTCATCGGTGGTTTCATCACATCAAATCTTTCGCTATGAGGCGTGAGAAACAATTGATTGGTTTAGTTTTTGCTCCAGCATGGACAAATTGAGCACCTTCGCGCTGATATTTTCGCATTTTTTTTTAAATATACATTATGTGAATCTTGCGTTTTGTGATGACTGTTGTTTACTGTCTCAAGCATACTTACTAGATAATTAAATTATCTCTGGATTAGTGAATGTTTTTGGACACCACTTCCCGCTTCATAAAATATGATCACACGTGCATGCTTCAATTCGACCAAAAAAGCAATAGCGTCTCGAAAGATTTCAAACTCAATTCTCGTTGGTTGCTACAGCTTTTAAATTTAAAATACTTTACCGCCACTTGCGATTTAGTTTGTTTCATTGTTGAGAAAATCACTTCAACTACACGCACTGTTAAATAAAAAGTAAAAAATCAGATCGCTGTATATTATCACATTTAACTATAAATTATGATCAAAGTTGGTCACACAGAGAGTTTTTTCGTCATACAGGGATGCGATCTCTCTCGTCGTAAGATCGAGTCCGACTAATCCAATTTTGTTAAGATTTTCTAAACAAATCATTCAGACATGGTCTAAATGCGAACAGATTAAATGAGGATGGTCGCTTCGGTCGAGTCCAGTAAAAAAAGCTAGTATACTCATAGAATTGGTACAATTTCCTCGGAAACTGGACTGAAAATACCGACGTCGACTAGTGCATGGAAATGAAAAGAATTAGGAATCGGTCAAATATATTACGCAAAGTCCTGCTGGAATATAACATTATGGAATAAATGAGATCAAGAAATGATGATATAAATCACAACATTGACATATTGCTTATTTATGAAGAACAATAACACTAACAATAACTTACTATTTTAGAGAAAAACTCATCACAAATATTTAGGTAGTTGGTAAGTGTTGATAATTGAACACTGAAATAACTGCTCTATAGCGACCGAACACGCGAGTTACTTTTATGAAAGTTTTACACATATAAATGTACCATATTTTCATTTTGAGTATGACATAATCGAATAATCGCACTTTTTTAGTTATGCCTGTCTTGTTACAAAGTAGTGATATGTGCCCTGCCTGAATTCTGCGAATAGACAAGAGTATGACAACTACATTCTGGTACATAGTGGAAAAAGGATTCCGGAGTCCACTAAAATACTGTGGTGATTTGTGAAAATTCGCCCCGGTGGCGTTTAAACTCTCGCTCCCCAATACCGTTGATTGAAGTATTTATAATACTTCAATCAACGCCAATACTCAGTACGAGGTGGACAGCGCATCGCATCAAGCTACTAGGCCACTATCTGAGCTGGGTCCTAGCAGTCCTACGTAGTAATACCAGGGATAATAAATTTTAATACCTACTTTTTGAATTATTCAAAATATTTCTAGGCCCTAACTAACATTTTTTAGTAATCCTTATAAATAAACTATAAACAAATTATTTCAATTTTGGAATAAAAATGTATTTCTTTTTATTAGCAACGCATAATTTAGTTCAAGGTTTAAATAAAATTGAACATTATATTCTGTATGGTTTCAGTGCAATGCGTGCTTGTAATTATTTTATTCAAATGTAAATATATGAAGAGCAATGAATAATGCATTGCTTAGTTACATCACAATAAGCACTGTATTGTTTGGGTACGTATCATACAAGTTTTACTGGCACACATTTGCTCATTCGTGGTAACGCGACTGAAAACATATATACGGCAAACTGTTATGGAAATTTATATTTGTAAATCAGTTATTGATGCGATTACAAAGTCACAATTTAAATCATCCCATTCTTAGTTTTTTAATAAATTTGCTCAGTTTATTTTGAACCAAATCATAGGATATATTCGATAAGAAAACACTTTAATTCAAATTCAGGAAATACTACTCACCGATTCAAAATTGAAACTATTACAAAAATGACTATGAACTAGATACTATTTTTCAGTCCTTAGCCAGCCCGAGAACTTTTCCACACAACAAAAGACAGAAACAATATAAAAGAATTGATAGCAAATGTCCATTACTCGATACGTCTGGAAGCAGAAAACTAGTATCTAGTTCATGGTCACTTTTGTGACAGTTTCAATCCTGATTCCGGAATATTTCTCTTTTGCCTTCACTCCTTGCACTGGATCAACTCATCATCCATAAGATAACTATATTTGGAATTCGTATTATGGCATTAATTTGCAAATTAATATGGTATGAAAAAGAAAGAGCTTCTTTCAAATTCAACCACAAGAGTTACAGGGCTTGGGAAAAGATTATTCTAACTTAAATTCCATTATAGTAAACTTAACATGGTCTTAAATAATCTTGTAAACAACGTTCATGGCTCTCGCCGACCAAAATAGTTGCCCTTAAATTCATTATTGTTGATTTTTTTTAAATTAGAGCTTATAATGTTCAAACATCTTATGTTTATTACCGCCATAACTTGACTTCTAATAAAGGGAATGCGAAAGATCATCCATGTAATACAAAACATAGTCATACATTATCAGAATTTAAAACAGATGCCCCCAAAAATTAATTATTGGTAATTTCGTTAATTACGTCCTACATTATTTCTGTAATACCGCCTTAACTCGTGTAAAAATAAAGGAAATTCTGTTAAAATAGCCAACATAATTTAAAACACAAACATTTATGTATTAACCGAATTTGAAACAGAAATTGAATGGTGGTGGTGTCTCCTATGTGGTAATTCTTTTACAATGGAAGAGATGAAACGTGCGCACATTCCTTTTTACCATCGGAAAGACTTGAAAATGCCTAGAGCTTACGCGAAACTAGTTGTTTCAAATAATAAAATAAGTGGTAAGTAAACAACATAGTAGTTTGATTCATTTCCTTCATTGAAATTTAAAACAGTTTCCCTCAAAAATTAATTGTTGGTGTATTTTTTTAATTTCATCTCACAATTTTCATTATTTGTGTAATACGGCTAATATTAAGTTATCATCAAATGAAACGATGAAATTAGCCAAAATAGTTCAAAATGCATACATGTATGCATTAACAAACATTTCTGCCATCCTGACTAGCCCATAGTATCAACAGTTAAATACGTTGTTCCCAAAGCATAATAGTAATGGTATATATGTACTTGATTTGTGAAGTATTTTTAAAAAACAGACTGGATGCGCAGGTATGCATGGAACACACTTGCAGTTTTATTTATCTTCATAGCAATTACACAAATATTCACTTACATCATCCGTGGAAACCCATTATAGTTCGATTCGAACAGAAACAGCAGTCGCTGTGATAAGCTATTACTTATTTACTATAGCGGTTGCTCATCGTTACGCTCAATTTAATGTCATAAAACGAACACTGAGAAATATTTAACAGTTTCTTCGCACTTTTATAGCCGCTGCCATTATTGTGTTGTGCTGCGGTAATGTTTTTATAGACAACGTGCTGAAGAAAATAACCAAACCGAGAAAGTGATTATATTATACGCCTAATGCGCGAATACGTATTTCAATTATTACGATATTTCTCAAAGAAACGGGGCAACTTTTTTCATAGCTCTTTGTTCCCAGAAAGCAGCGGATCGAGATTCTTCCGACTGGCATAACATCGGAATCCTATCATTAAGACTATCTGTTATGGTATTTAATTATTTACATGCAAGTTTTATACGGGTTTATTTATGTAGAAACTGTCTCACTCCATTTAATTTATATCATATGAAAGAAATATGTGGTATGCACGTATTTACTATAGAATTAATTAAGATTTTACTATTGTGAGGATCTGATTATTATAAATATCACGCTGCGATTGCTTAATTGCCTCTTTCGGATTCATTAGTGCACTCTGCATTGAATCTTCTATAACGGTGTTAACGGTATCGAGGGCATCAAACAATTTAAAAGCGAGATAAGTGTCTTTCCTATTAAGGCGCACTCACTCCCATTGCAATTTTATGTGTAACAAAGTTAATATTGATTAATGCGAGGATATTTCAAAGTATAGCATGTTTTTAAAAACTAAATGGAATAAAGGAAGCAATGAAAACGTTTCTTAAATTTATCATCATAATAAAAAAACTAAATACAGAAAAACAGAAAAAACTATAGACTACTATAGATTTAAGTGTCTAAAAAGAGTGAATACAATATGCATTTATTGGTTTATATATTAAAAGCTTATCTCTATGTTAGCGTTAAAACCGGCAAACTACTACATTGTTTTTAGTTCTTCGTTGATATCTCTCCAGTCATATACATAGGGCCAACTTTGACAGCGTCAGAAAAATAGTGGCTTACAACTTTTTTAAATAGCAATGTAATGTTTTATAAACAAGTTTTAATTCATAAACATTATAATAAAAATTGATTACATGTCACTGCTAAATTATTTTTTTGGTAATCACTGCTTTTGCACGACAGCAGCATCATCAAAAATGATCGCAACTCTGCATGACCACCTCAGGAAACTAATGATACAATGAAAACAAGGCTTGAACGATAATGGTGAACAAAAAAAATAGTAGATTGTATTTTTTATTGGCATTGTCTGTTATAAACAATTTACAATTATTTAAATCAAAGTTATATTGCTACACATTTTGCAACTCCTCCATCAACAAAGTGCAGTCATATAATTAAGATCACATTTGATAATATATAAAAAATAGTCGCTATCAACTTTTTTATCTGGACTATTTAGAAACCACTATAATGTTTTATGAATAAAATCGTTGAATTTACAAAAAGGTAAATCAGTACATAAATCTGTAGCCAACCATCCACGTAGATGTTTTAATTCATAAAAATAAAACTATACAATAAAAACAAATGATTCTAATGACGGAAATTCTTTTTTTGGAACAATTATGTTGATTTCAAATTTGAAAACAAAAGTGTGAAATAAAATTACTTTGAAAGAAATACTATATTGCAATTTCCTTTTTGTTAGTTTTTTAGTTTTATTGGTACTGACCTAATGTGTAAAGCAATTTACAATTATTGATATAAACATCATAATAATTTAGAAAAGAAATTGGTAAACATTTCAAAAATAAGTTGTAAGCGATAATAGTTGATAATTATTAATGACCTTTTAGGTTAATAGCGGGTACACATATTAAGAAATTTGTATTTTTATTTTTTTCTAGCATTACTTTTGCTAGCCTCAATTACTGCAGAAAATTTCAAGCCATTAGTAACCTTCTGATCGCCCAAATAATGCAATCATTCTTCAAACTTCACAACCCTGACACATTACTCTCACTACAAGCTCATCTGGCTCGTCTCGTGTAACTGCACAGCCCTAGGTGTCCTAGACTCTTCAAGAAAAATTTTTACTCCCTTTTTATTACATTACACCCATGCAATTCCGATACTTCCACTCCATACAACAGTAGACGTATTACACAGGCATACCAGATCTTGCACACCATTACATATTTAAAGCCAATCACTCTCTTAGTTATTTTTCCCTTTCAGCTCCTCCACTCTACCCCTAACCTAAACAACATCCATTTGGGCTTTTTCATATTCATCACTAGGGCTAGCTCCTATCAAAGTACCTTCCCATTATTTCCAACTTATCTTGCGTCTCTTTCAGTCTCTTGGCCACCAGCACTACGTCATCCGCATACACCAACATCCACACCTTGGTTCTACCCCTTCAAGCCTGTCCTCAGCTTCTCCTCCAACTCGCTCGAGTACAGCTTGAACAGGAGGAGTATCCCGGAGGTACTTATACCTATTTTCACGAGAATGTCTTTCTTTCTACCACAAGTCTCACTTCCCAGATCCTCCTCAGAGCCCGTCATCACCCTACAGCCCCTCTCCCACTATGTCAGTTCTATTTTCACGTTGTCCTTCCTATTCCTTGGTTCTGGATCTGTCTTTTACAACTCCTCTATTTTTGCCTCTAGCACGTTCCCTCGCCTGATTGGCCCTCTCCGCTTGACCTCTTCCATACACTCTTTTTCTTGTAACGCTGAGTACAGCCCCCGCCCCTGGATTGTGTGCACTATGACCCTTCTCGAACATATTGTGCATCATACAACATCCATGAAACTGGAAACGGGAAACGGGAAACATTTCCCGGCTAGCGGTGAATTCGAACCACCAACGGTCCGTACGCAATTGCTTCGGACCATCGCCCTAGACCGTCTCCACCCATACCTTCACTTCACCATTTCCCTACGCCACCTCGTCTTCTCTTCTTCATCGACACTCTTTGTCAAACCAGATTTCCATCTACCTCCTCCCCCCACTTCTTCTTTGCCAACGCAGCCACCATCACTCTCTCAAAATTGTTGGAGCATCAAATGCACCTCGTCCCACTTAACGCCCTTTAACTTTTTCTCGTACACAGCTATTTCTGGATTGCTCAATCCAAACTCTGATTTGACTTATAACCTAATCCAGAGAATAAATATAAAATAAAATAAAAAGAAATATATGTAATTAAACACATGCAATAACGAAAACTGCAAAGACAAATTCCCCAATGTGGAAGATGCCTATGATGGGGCCATACTAAAAATTACTGCAGCCGCTAGCAGAAGTACTTGAAATGTGGTGGATGTTACAATAACAGCCAATGCCACGTAAAAGATGGAAAGATCTACGCTGCGGTTCAAGTGATCAACACCACCCCTCAAAGGGTACAAGGTATACAAAAAACTACAACAAGTTTCCTTCCTCTTCGGCCCAAAATACAAATACAAAGCAAATAATAATTTGGCCAGACTTTCACACCCCTGAACTACACGTTAGTACTTAGCCCGTTTGCCAGGCTTAATGTATACTAACTAACTACTTATTATCCTCAGGCGAATTGCAAATTATCCTAGGAGTTAATAAAAAAATCATAGTTATGACATTAGAAAGTCTTCAAATCGTATAAGAAAGAAGAAACATTTGAGATCGAACAACAAGGTATTTTGATCAACTTGTAAAAATTGTATGCTATTCCGTTGCATAGTTTACATTAAAGCTAAAAAAATCCCAATTACGCCAATTACGCCATACGAAAAGTATACACGTGGTCCCAACCTTGGCGAACACGCTTGCTAAAATTAAGGTTCGTAGGTCGATGTTGAAATTCGGGGTATATAGATAGGAATATTTCTTAGATCAGTCTCTGCAATTTATAACAACATTTATTTTAGTCATTAACTTACCCTTCACAGTTTCCACTTTAAGCTATGTCTTAACAATAGTCCAAAAACTGTTCATAATGCTTAATAGTACAATCCTTAATTAAATATAGCATTTTTTCAAATTTTGCGTTCTCACCTTACTGTATTCGGGACAATTCAGAACAAATACTATAAATTCGGGAGCAAAATATAAAGTTGTATAAAATCGGGACAGACACGGAACATTCGGGACAGACACTGAACATTCTGGACTGTCCCGGGAAATTCGGGACCTTACTAAAATGCGTTCCAATAATCAAGCCACACAAAAATAGTGTTTCATTAGAAATGTTAACATTGATAGACTTTTAATTAAATCGTTATTGTGACCAATCAAAGCAACTATTGCTAAGAAATAAAAATAAATACAAAATGCTTCGCCAATAAAGGGAGAAGCTCAGAATATGTAATCATCCATTAATTTCACTGAAAATCCTCTATTTTCTTATTACTATTTAATCATATGCCTTGCCTTCTACCGTAAGAAATGATAAAAATTGCCAGGGATAGGGTTTGAAGCTTCTCTCCCCAATGCTCAGTACGTCTTAAAAATATTTATGAATACATTAATAATTGTAGAATTTATATATTTTTTAAATATTAAATGTTAATAAAAAGTGGAATGGCAAAATACAATATGTACTCTACATAAAATATATTTATTATTGTAATTGGCTATGTTGCAATTCTAGAATTGATATCAATCAAAAATAAATCTATTTTAAAATTATATAATTCAAACTCTAGATTTGTGCCTTAATTTGAAATAATATATATTTTACAACAATGTATACAAAACATTTTACAACAATATCATTATTTTAGAGTGTTAATTATTGCTTAATGTTGCGGCGATCTGAGTGAAGAATCACCAGATATGCAATATTTTGATTAATTACTGCTCAAACATGTTCGAACCCAGAGTTTCGAGTCCCATCGGAGAGTGAACATTTATGAGCAGTAATTAATCAATATCCTTATTGTTATAAAAAATCATATTAATTATTATAAACCGTGTCGGGATTTTTTATCACGGAGAAATTTTCAAGGAACATTCACGGCATACTCTTTATTTATTCAGCGCCAGCTCCCCTTGCGTATTCCTGGATACACATCTGGTGTGTTTATGCTACATTTTTATTTTTATTTCCTCCAGTTGATTATATTCGATACCCATTAAAAAGGTCTTTATATTTATAGATACAATAAATCAAGCATATTAAATTCATTCAATTGTAAATACATTCATTTTATTACTGTCACTTTCATTAATCGAGAGAAATTTACCATCTGGTCTCCTTTGTATTGCAAATTGGCATTGGCTACGGATTCTCGCCGTGAATCAGCGTTACGGTTTCATAATTATGTAGGTGTGTAATGTTCTGTATCAACAATAAAAATATTATTAGTACTACTGAACTAAATTGGCACCATTTGCGCAATGGCGTCATACCTCCAAATTAAAATTGTCAAATATTGGCGTCTACTTTGTGATAATTCATTATAAATAATGAATAGAATGATTTTCTTTGTTTTCTTATGACATGCTTGTAACAATTTTTTCAAATATATTTTTGGCAATAAGTGATAAAAAAAACAAAAAATAACGTTATTATTAAAACTGTCACTTCCTTAAAAAAAATATATATATTATATTTTAATGAAAGGTTGTAATGAAATATAATTTGTGGAAACGTGTTATATAAAATTGCAATCTAATTACACTTGTGGTAATTAAAACTTCATATAGCAATTACTTTTAAAGAGCGCGAATAAGTAAATGACCCGACTAATGATAGTGATTATTACGAAACAGATGCGTTGTTTCTTCGTTTTGAATAGAACACCTGTCGGCAATTAAGTACCAAAGAATGGGATTCAAGTTATGAAATATGAAATATGCAATATGAGATTAATTATCAAATCAAATTAAAAATACCCACAGAAGTTTTCATTAGATTGCTTGTTATTGTTATTTCAAAGCTATTAATAATAATGAAATAATTTTTATCGGTCGTTAAGAGAGTTATTGTAATTAAGCATTCGTGAATATCTTTATTAGTACAATGATTTATTATAGCGTGGTCAACGCACTATGACCAAATAAAGATTATTATAGACTCATTTAGACATACCGAGTTTATAAGCGACTCCAGGCGAATGAAACTCTGAGTTTATTGTAATTAGTTAATATCCAGCTCGGTTTCCTCGAGTGAGTGAAGTGGAAGAACGGGCTAGCTCTCTGTGTACTTGCCTGGTATTTTCTTCTCTGACTGTTAAATTATTAAGCTTAGTTAAGGATGTGATTATATTTATATTTATGGTATGCATTATGAATTTGTGTTAAGGTTTTAGCAACAACGATATGGCATACAATGTTTTCTAGTTGATTTGACGATATTCTACATTTTATAACAAAGGATTATGGTCATCAATTTTTACAAAATAAGTTTTAGAACCAACCAAAGCATGTTTTAATCAACTAGTAATATTTATATAACACTTGGGTGCATAGTTATTGCTAAAAGCTCAATAAAATTTCACAATTCGAGCCATAACAAGAAGACGTATGCTAAACATAATTCCTCACTACACTACACTACATAATTCTAGCTAGTGTCGAGTTAATACATGCAATAATGGTCGTAGTTTAATTCTGAAAACTATGCATTTATAAATATTTTCTGGTACCTATGTTAAAGATTGATTTAATTATAAGTTTAATCCGTATTCACGAGAATGTTAGAGTTAAACCTAGATGACAAAATTTAATTTCGAAATGATGTCACAATAATGCTATTGAAGTCTCAAACATTGGACTATCAACCAGAGATACTATCTACCCTTAATACTAGACACCGGCATCACTTTCAGCGATAGTCGTACCTTCGCGTGTACAGAAATAAAACGAATATATCTAGAAATATATGTTTATTTACATGTATCTCTCAAAATACTGGCTACTTAACCACAAAAAATACCTCAAATTTTACCCATTTTTATACATATTTATCTCTAAATGTACCTGCGCCGACGGGTCCTAGCGAATCGTATTGTATAGCCTGGCATAATATAAAAATATGAATATAAGATTTTTTATATAATGTAAAAATAGAGGCATATCTGAATCACTGATTGATAATAAAAATGAAAAAATGGAAATACTCGCCAAAAAATACCACATCAAGAAGGAATTTGATTTTTAACGAAAGTTTTTTTAGATAATAATTTTTAGATAAGTCATCCAGGTCTATTATTTATGCACTCCCACACCCTTCGTGGCATTGATTCCTATGAGGAGCCCAGATCTATTTAAGGTATTATATAACAAGTAAATTGCAAATGATGGTGGAGAGCCACTAATATCTGCGGAGGATATGCCAAATTCGTTAACTTTTTCCCAATCATGTCCCACACATGTTCAATGGGCGAACGGTCGGCAAATCTAGGTAACCAAGGGAAGAGGTTAATATGAGCCATTTCAAAGAATTCTAGAGAAGTCATAGCAATGTGTGAACGGGACTTATCTTGCTGAAAATGAGGAAAAATGAGGGATCAACATATCCCCCAGTGGTCATATTGTTTTGAAGGAAGACTATACCATAATGGCCACAGTTTGTAATTGAGAATTCAACATTTCACTGTTCTCCAGATCTTCGACTAACCCTTTTGCGGCAGTCATGCTTCCCTCGTTGCTTCAATCCAGTTTTAACTTACACCACTCCAACCGGTCTTGCCGATGTTAAGCTATTAGTGGTAAAATAAGATGTTCGTATATGATCTCAAGCCAAACGATCTGATTCAGCGGTAAATTATTCGAAGACATACGAGGCGACTTGCTTCAGTAATCCATTGATCACAAATTGCCCTGGTACTGGTGAAATGATCTCTTATATCTCCTTGTATTTAATGTTATTGTTACGTTCCTGAGCTTTGTTTGAGTCTCTTTGGCCTCCAGCTCTCCTCCTACGATGTTCTTGTCCTTTCCTAGTCCTTGTCTGATAACATCTTATTACGGTACACAATTGGACTTCTCTCAAATTGCCCCAATTGCTTAAAATGTTCACGTACTCTAGGCACAATCACGACTTCAAACACCTTAAACTCAAAAACAAGAAATGAGATATAACGGTGATAGATCTTAGAAAAAATGTATCTATCAGCCACTCTCGTCCACTGCTGGACATATGACTCCCTCAGTTTCTTCTATCTCAGTTGGTCCTGCGCTACCAACATCCAATTTCTTTCCTTCCACTTTCTTAAGATTATCTGTACATCTGGGTGGCGGTCTTCTTCTGCTTCTTCGAGAATCTCTGGGTCTCCATCCTAGTATCGTTTTTGGCCAGCGGCAGTCAGGCTAAATGGCCGGCCCAGTTCCACTGTAGTCTAACCATTCGCGCTCCATGCCTTGTCTTATGATGTGGTTTGGAATTCTATCTTGGAGACTCATCCCAAACACGGCTCGCTCTATGGTTACTGTCAGTTTCTGGCACGTAGCTTGCATTAGAGTTAGTGTTTCCGCTCCGTATGTTTGCACTGGCAGCATGTATTGGTTGTAGACATAGGTTAGCACATAGGTATACCTCTTCTTAGTATATCATTTAGCTTACGAAATACTGCCCAGATGGAGCGCATTCTCTTTTTGATTTCGCATATTTAGTTGTCTTCTCCTTTATTCTTATTATATGGCCTAGGTACTTGTACATTTCAACCTGTCCTATTTGTATGATGTCTACGGGGATTGATGCGCTTAAAACAAAGATAACCATGAGATTGGTCTTGTCAAAATGTATGTTTAGGACTACTTTGGTAGATGCTTCTTTTAAAAATCTGAGCATTTGTTGTGTTTCTCGGAAGTCATCTGTAAATAGCCCAATTTCATCTGCGACGCGCTGATCATTTAGCTTTTCGCTGTTCATTTTTAGTCCAATTTCCTCTCAGTCCAAACTTTTGAATACATACTCTAGTGTTGCTGTAAAGAAGAGCAGGTATCGTCTATCATCTCACTCCTTTGTAGGCGTGGATTTTGTTTGTATTTTCATGGAGATTAATGGTGGATGTGGCGTTTTGGTGGATGTAATTAATTAATGAGCAGTATCTATGGCCAACTCGGCTTTTTTATGGCACCTTACATGGTCCATAATACTGTCAGTATTTTAAAATGTTGATAGTATTACTGATCGTGTAAAGTGTAGTATTGATGGATTGAACAGAATTCTAAGGTTAATCCAGTTAATCCAATTTTTCTGAGAAACGGTCGTGGGAGGCAATAGAAGCAAATATTTGATAAAATGTGAGGTAAATATAATTTTTATCGAAAATTATCGATTTTCGTATATAATTTCGTATATAACATATATCTTTAAAGTCGTTGGAAGTTCGACAAATATGTATAGAAATTTTTTTATAGGAACTTTTATTAGCTTTCATTTTTATTTAGAACATATTTTCCACCGTTACCGAGATATAATTGAAAAACTACTCCTAACGAAGTCCTGAAGTCAAAAACTCTGGCATATTTCAGGCACTCTACACTACTTTTTTGAGCACTCATTGACTGGACTATATTCTATATAATTAATACTGCACTACGCGATACTCTACGTCTACGTCTAGGACGATACTGAAGAAATAACTAACAATATGTAATTACTGTGTAATGTTATTAAATATAAATATTGACGGTGGATTGAAGCAAATACTGACAGTATTAGGATTGACAGTATTATTGACCGTGTTAGGTGCCTTTTTAAGAGCTTCTAATATTACCTAATTTTCTACGGAAACACTTTTTCATAGTCGATGAATATTGTAATGATAGGTTGATGATCCTTTCATCCTTTTTAGCGTTTAAAATAAACGAAATTATTATTTAAACAAAAAGTAGACTTTATACGCAATGGTAAAACTACTGGAACATTGCAATCTTTAAAATGCATTTATCTCAAAAACTATTTTTGGAAGTTATTTTTCATCTCATAGTGCGATGATATGATGAGATTAAGCGAATTTTAAACCTAAAAAGTGCTGACGGAAAAGATAGAAAAAACTGCATGTATATGCTAACTACAAATATTAGCTTAGACATTAATACATATATTCAAAAAGCCTAAATCATTGGGATTGCCGTTTTCAACGGGACAGGACCGTTTTTAGTCCTGGCTGTCTTGTCGGTTTTGCAAGAAGTGCATTATTGTTCCTGTTAGAAGAATTCTCGCCGTGTTAAACAGTAGTAATTCAAATTACTACCATATTAAATTCGCATTTACTAAGAGCCATTGAAACGTTAACGGTTTTTGAGATCAAGACTATCTAAGAGAGGTATAAGTATAATTATTGCGGTTTATATGTAATCATTTTTTATAATAAAATCTGTAAAGATTAAACTGCATTATGACAAACATAAATAAATAGACACGTGATAATGTGCGGTCTAGGTTTGCTGTTTGTATATCTAATATAGTAATAATATATATATATATATATATATATATATATATATATATATATATATATATATATATAAAATAGCTAAATTTTCTGGCAAAAATCACCGTGATATTAAATAAATAACAGTTTAATTAGCTAAACCTATAAATTACAAATATTTATATACAACAATAAAAATCAAACATTAAAAAGTTACACCGGGGAATAAATAACAATTTCAAAGAAAGAAATACGTATATCGTTCACTTCTCCCTCATACCGTGTTGTTTTAATAATTGCTTATAGGTAGCGTACGGATTATTACCTTTAAATTCGACGGTAAGTTATTAAATTATTGTAATTCTATTGATTGATTTGACTAACTTCATTTAGTAATGCATTACATTTAAGAAATTAGGTGATTATATATATTGATATATATTAGGTGACAAAATTAAATTACATTTAAAATACATATTACATATAATTACAAAATATTACATAGAAAGAAGTCATTCAAAATCTGTGTGATTTTAATTATTTTCGACTGTAATTAATGTAAATATTATCACTTGTAGTATCATTTAATTTAAATATGCCGATACACAAATAATACCTGATTATTATACAAACAAAATATTTTAAGAATTCAATTGAATTTTATTATTAATAATAATAATGAACTTTATTTCACATAAATTGTAGCACAATCATAAACTTCATTTAATATGGATACAATAAAGGAAACAGGTCTATATAAAAACTATTAATACCAGGAACCCGGTTTTGTAAGCTTTAAATGCCGAAATGCCGGTATTGCTCCAGTATCGCAATTACTGATTATAATAAAATATGTTGTAATGTAATAAGTTAAATTAAGTCTAAAATATACAATGTGCTCGAACCCGAAACGAAAGTGAATACAAATCAATTCAAATACAATAAAAACAATAAAAGAAAAACGCCAACGAAGGAAGAACAAAATTAAAGTAAAAAATACCATTATGTAGATTATTTTACATAATAAATAATGTTTCCAAAGAAAAAGTATAGGTATTAGCTTATTGTATTGAATTAAATATTATTTTGTCAAAAATAGAAATGCCTCTAAATAACCATACATATTAAATAATAATAATAATTTATTTTAGTGTATGTGCAACAATGCTAACTTTATGATTAATATAATAACGTGTGTCTTTCGGACATCGACATTAAAATAATTGTCCATTATCCATAGATTACGCTTGGTGCATTCACCTTCACGCTTATTAAATTTAACAATTCTTATGTCCAAGGCCTAAACGATAAATTAATGTAAGGAATGCGTGTAACCACAATAAAAACATGACAATTTATATCAGATGCTTTATAATCTATTTATGTTGTTGAAATTATTTTTAATTAGAACATTTGTTATAAAAATCGTAATAAACGTGTAAAAAAAAACATTTTATTTCACTATTTGGTAGTCAACCCCACATAATTCTTGTAAGAATTAAAATATCGTGTTTTGGTTTACGGGGATGTGTTTCTTTTTTCATTGCCTTTAAAATAAGGAGAAACTCGACGGTTGCTTTTAAAAATGTTGGGGTGGTCATCCCCTAAAAGTACTGCACATTGCATGGAAGTTCTAAACTATCTAAAAATGTAGTATTTATGAATTTTCTTTTTTTTTTCTTCACTCGTTCAAAACTTATAGCTCCGTCCCGGGACTTTTTGGATGTCCTATATAATATCATACGTTTAGTTAGTTCTATATATATTAGTGCTGATCTATAGATATATTTATATAATATAATACGTTTACTTCCTGGTGACGTTCAGTTTTAGTTTGCTGGCACTGATCCAGTTTTTTAATAGCGTGTCCAGAACTTTGGCTGAGGTTGGATAATAAATAGCATCAGGCATAAAGTGACAATAGGACGTGCCTTCAATCAAAAACAGGACATACAAAAATAGGACGCACTAAGAAATCTAAGGCGTCCAAGCCAAACGCTCAAAGGCTGCCCCAAGAGCTTAATGTTTTTTGGCAACACCGAAAGAGAAGTAAAGGCTGTTATGACGCCTTCGAGATAATTAACGAATACAATAATTAATTCTATTTGAATAGTATTTAATATACCAAGTTCAATTAACAGACAAATATAAGAATTTCCAGGTCCTATAGGATTAATCAATGGATTTAGTATAGTATCTCCAAGTATAGGTTTCCTTTATTAGATGGGTGTGTATCTACAATATTAAATTTGATATTTATCGATTTTTCTGTTTAAATTGTTTGGTGGCAAACTAAATGGAAAAATTTAAAATGAAAATAATAGCATTACAAGCAACAAAATGGGAAGGAAGACGAGAACAAAAGATAGGACATAAACATAGAAAACAACATACTTATCTCAAGCAATCAACGGCAGTATATCAAAAATCATGAAAAAATGTAAGCTAAACACCATAACAATTATAAACACGTACGCACCTACAAAGAGAAGTAGAACTTTTCTAGCGAAAGAGCATAAATACGGCCTGATGATATTCAACGCACAAATAAGTGAGGAAGAAGACATAGCAGGAAAAGAAACGAACGACGTGAAAGCTAACAGTAATGGGCATATATTATATAACTAAGCGGAAGCAATGAACATCGTTATAAGCAACACGCATTTCAAGCATATAAAAGAACACTAAGCAACATGGAGGGATCTATCCAGAGAAAAGTACGAAACCCAAATTGACCTCGTATTAAAGAACTAAAGAGAAGAGGAATAATACAAGAAAAAGCATTTTAAAAAAAGCGCAGCAGAAAAGAAATAATAAGTAAAAAATGAAACCAAAAGAAAGGACGGTTCAATGAAGAATGCAACGAAATTAATGAAAACAAAAACAAAGCAAGATTAAAAGGTATGAGGACAGGAGAACTAGAAAACTAGGCAAAGTACATACTACGAAATATGAAAGCCGAGTTAGAAGGACCAGAAAGGAGTAAGAGGCACAACAATGCTTAGAAATCTATAAGAAGAAAAAGGAACAACAGGATCAAAACAAGATGATTGAAAATTTTTAATGGAATAACGGAACTTGACAGCACAAAATACAAGGAGAAGTAAACGACCCAGGGGCCGCAGAGTTTATAGAGGTGATTAAAAAGCTAGGAGGAATGAATAAATGCCTGAGAGCGGAAAAACAATAGTAGTGCCGATACACAAAAAATGAGAAAAAGAAGACCCCAAAAACAACAGGGGAATCATACTGCTAAACAAACACCACATATAAAGTGTTATCAACCCTAACACAACGAATTGGCAGAATACACTATGAGATAAATGGGGGACTACTAACACGCCGGAAAGATCGACAACAGACTCCATCTCTTTACTTATTCTTCTGGATGACCTCCTAAAACTTTAGCTGCCATCATAGCTAATTGAACTACTACTAAGTCTAAAGATGGTACTTGAGTTTACACTACAAAAATTGCGCAAATTCTCCAACCATGATGGTTTTCGGACTCCAGGTCTGCGTTTGCTATAATTTTTACCCTGTACGATATTCTGTAGTAGCCTGTACTTCATGCCTCTCATTAGTGTCGGAAGTATTATAAGTTTCGTCGTTTAATGATGCATAGGATTTCTGTGTTTATATTTAGACGGTACACACACACCTCTACTCCGTAAGACAAAATTTAAAACACATAACAGCATAGTAAGTGGATTGTTAGAATGGTTGTCTTCTCAATATTCAGATCTACACACGCACGGTATCTTATTTTATCCTGTTGCTTTGCCCGTTTGTGCAAGTTTAATTGCATTTTCTACTTCATCGCACGTTATTGGGTGTCCTTCTGACGGGTGTATTACTGGCAGTTCATCTATTCGAACATCGTTAAATAAATTGGTGATGTACTTTTTCCACTATTTTAGTCGTCCCTCTAGTTCAAATATAATATTCCTCGGTCATTGTGCAGTTTGCCAACTTCCCTTTCATTTGTAATTCCTGTAGCTTCTTTAAATATGTTCTATTACTATACTCTTTTGTACATGTTGAACTAATCGTAGTTTGTCTCAAGTTCTTCGATTTCTACTCACTGGTCGGTAAATGATGTGCCTTTGCCTGTCAGATGCTATGTCTTACTGTCGCTTGGAGCCCTTTATATAGATTTATGTTGTTTTTTAATCTCGTCGCTGTTCCATTAGAACCATTATTTAGTAACTAATACAGAAATACTTGAACAAAGTGGAGGAAGAGACAGAGTCAAGGAAATCGCGAAGTATACAATAGTTTGGAGGTGTATGAAGGAAAAACAAATATACTTCAGTAAGAGGAATGATAAAATGAAAACGAAGGGAAAGCAGAAGAAGAGGAAGGCCAACGGCAAGGTGGGCAGATAATGTAGAACAGTACCTAAAAAGTCCGGGGGGCAAACTTTACTTTAAAAGCCGTTTATAGATAAATATTCCATGATTCAGTCAGAGATTTAGCTTTTCCACTTACTGTATGGCTATCATACTTCTCATTTCTGTTATCAGGGCTAGCGACTATAGGATATTTTTAGTATATTTAGTTTTTTTCTGTTTTATTCTCTATTTATGTATATTATTATTTTCCGATTCTTCTTGTCATCCTAATATATAATTTGACTTTACTTTGGTTGCATCTCAAATTACACTTTTGACCCATTCTTATTATTACATTCATTTTCAATTGAGCTACCGCCCGAGTCAAACCTAGGCCTTCAATACAAGCTTGAGTTCCACAATTTGAACGGTTTCATTGCTTGTTTTAACGTTGTTTTTGTATTTATGTAATTGGTAAGTGTTAACATTTAATTCCTCTAAAAGTGTATATACATTATTAGTTTCCAGTCCCCTTATTTCGAAAGACTAAATGAATGAGATAATGCCGGATTTGCGCTGGGTCATTAAACGGCCACTAGACGTTTGTCGCATTTAGGCTTGGTTGTATAAAAGCAGATTACGTTCATAACTCGGAGTTAATCTCATACATAAACAAAGTTATGTGTGGCTATAAAAAGCAAAGTTAACAATAATTTACGCAACATCTATCAGATAAGTAACGGGTTACCGTTTACTCATTTTTGTACAACCGAGCCTTAGTGCTAGTATAGAGGTATAACTGTAAGCTTGTGGAGTGTACTTTCATAAGAGGAGGCTAGTTCTGAATGTGGAGAGAAATAGATTCTGTTTAAGAATAGGGAGTAGAGTGGAAAAGCTCAAATGGAAGGGTGATTGAGAGAGTTGAAGGTTTCAAATATTTAGGTTGTTGGTTTGTCTGCAGAGGTATAGGAAACACACTTGGAGTGGGTGCAAGCAAATGCGAGGTTGGCATGAGGGATAGCGAGGAGAAAATGGAATAAAATGAAGGGACATAAATATAGGAATTGCTTCTAAGATATGGAATGTCTGCGTGAAGTATATACTGCTTTACGGGGTAGAAGTATGGGGTGCGAGAGAGTGGGATCTAATGGAAAGGGAGTAGGCATCGTTTCTGAAGACGCTGCTGGGACTGAAAAACTCGACAACTTTATCGATCCTCCTGCAAGAGACTTATGTGTTTTTTTTTAAATTAGTATGGGGTGAGATATATGCGGGAGGGTAAAGTTCGAGGAAAGCCTGCAGGGGCTGGAGGACTAATGTAACTGGTGTGGATGAGATAATGAGGTAGGGGCAGAGGGCGTGTGAAGGAGGGATAGAAGAAGGATATATGAAAGAGTCGGTGTGTCTGAGGTGTGGGTGGATGAGAAGCTAAGAGGTAGGGGAAAAGTGCGAACTGAGGTAACGAAGAGAATGAGGGATGTTGAGTGGCAAGAGTGGCAAGAAATATTGAATAAGAACTCGTACAACCCGAGTGGCAAATACGGGGGAAACCCAAAGGCTACTTAACCAGGGTAGGGTTGAGAGCAGAGAGGATAAGATATCCATGGCATGGTGTGGGTGTGGGTCGGAATAGAGAGGTATGAAAGTGTGGGTGGGGGCCAAGGGTACAAGACAGGTTTACTGTGTAGTAAGGGGAATGACACGTGGTGACACCTGAACCACGAGTGTGTGGGTGTGAAAGAGTAGTGGGCGGGGGATTGCAGACACGTGAGTGAATGGCTAAGCGAGGATGGGAAAGGAATAGCATTCTGCAGAAGACTATCATGAGAGTGGAAGGGGGTGAGGCACGGGGTATGGTAGGGTGGGTTGTTATAGTAAGTTGAATATACTTGGGTTTCTGTTTGTTGTAGATATATATGCCTAATAAAGGTGTTTTTTCCACCACGCAGTGTTAAATAAACAGTGTATTGTATTGTGTTAATTATTTATGAATAATAATAATCGCCCATCCAGAAAAAGTCGGACGGTTTCAATTAACATTTTATTTAAATTATAAAATGTATTTTTAAATGCACACTTAAATAAATGTTAAAAATATTTTTTGTATTTTAACACCTAAAGGAAGATTTGTGTCTGAGAAATTGTTTTATAATCTATTTTCTGGTCCACTTTCAAAGTAATTTCGGCCGTCAAGGCTGAGCGCAGAAGAAAGTGCGACTGATTATATGCGCCGAGAGAGAATAAATGGACAGTTTTATGGATGCTACTGTTTTTGTGAGCTATGATGATTATCATCAGTGTTTAGATGTACTGAATTATAAAGCGGAATTATGCTTTTTTATAAAGTATAAACAAAATATAACACAATTTAGGCATTGAAGACACAACAAATAATATATATAAAATGTGAAGTTTATATAATAATTAAAGATGTATTACTATCAACATGCAATGACGGGCTACTATTGACTCTTCGTTATAATCATGCATATTATAATAATACTCTAAGTAGGTATATACTGAAATAAAATATTAAAAGAAGGAAGGAAATTAGAAAGATGAAGGAAATCAGAAAGAAGGAATTTTAGTGTGTGTCCATTTTCGACCGTAAGTATGGGGATTTGGTTTATCTTAAGAGATACGAGATGGGTGAAATGCCCTAATTTCATCCACCTCGTATCTCTTAAGATAAGAATTTTTTTGCACATTTTTGTACTCGTCAATATTTTTACATTGTTAATTTTTATGATATTGAAAAAATAAGATAAAAATTACTTTTTTTTGTTTTAATTAAAAATCAAGACAAAGATTTCTTACAAAGATATTATCAGATCACATTTTTATGAGGAATTCAAATCTTTGTGTGGAAATAATGTAGCTAATATTTAGTAAATTAGATTTACTATTAAATCGTCTTATAAAATATAGTATATTAAGCAACAAATATTAAATAAATCTATTGTAGACTAACACAATTAAATTATCTAATATAAGGCACACGCACACTAGTAATTATCCTGCTCATTCATCCTTTGCGTATACAACGGAAATCCTGCGATAAACATTAATTGTTTCTTAATAAAAACAGGATAGATCTCGGAGGATTATCAACTGTATTTACTGTAACTATCATTATAATGTAATGGCAGTGAGCGCAGCAATTATGCAAATCGCCCTAGAATACAAAAAGCGATTACGAAATACTTTAAGTGAGCACTAACTCTTACAATAATTTGTAGGTAAGCCGCTGTTTATTAGTGCAAAGATAATTAACTGTTGCACGAGCATGCCACAGGCAGACGTGAGTCCCTAAAATTAAAAATGAATCATATAATTTAAACCATTACTAGAAGAAACATACATTCGTTTTTTTGCTGCTTACACTTAATGGTTAGGTATACTAAAGGTGAATTGGCGTTTACCATAAAAATAAAACACTAAATTCAAGCGCCGTATTTGGAGCGTTCCATGTGAATTTTTATTCTGGTATGATACTGAAATGTTCCTGTGTATTTTTTTGTTTTTAACATTAGTGTGGCATCAGTATAAAGTAAATTATCTCAGTGTAGAAACACATTCTTCTAATATATTAGTATTCAATATTTAAGATTATACATGTACCATTAAGTTTTGCATTTGGTTACACTATGGTTAGCGTGTAGACTAGCACTAGCTCTGCTTTTCACTATAGACTACATTAGCTCATGTAGTTTAACTCGTTTAGAGCCTTCTATCAAATCCTGATTGGTCTAGAAGCTGTACAGTCATGATTATGTAGTCTGCTTTGATGACACGTTATAATTCAACTGTGATTCCACTCCTAGGTCAATATTCCTGATATACCAATGCGCGTCAACGATACCCTACTGTATTTTGATAATTTTGTATTATGTCTCTATTTCGTTTTTTGGTGACTCCCATAAATGAGCACGATACGTCCATACAGGTTGAATTACCTGTTTATAAAATAAACGTTTATTGTAGCTATAGAATTTTCTATTTTCTTGCATCAACCAGTCAATTTTTCCATTTTTAATATATAGTTCTTCCCTTTTCAGATATTTCATAGGAATGAATGAAATATACCTACCTACGAATATTTTGTGTATACGATGCATATATTTCTTTTACTACATTCAACGACCATTAAATTTTATATTATAAAAATTATAAATATGATTTAATTATATTACTTTAACCATAACATATTTTTTACTGATTAACTTTTACTTTTATCATATTATATCTTATAAAAACAAATAATACTTTGATTACATTTTTATAATTATAACACCCTATTTTTATTTGCTCTTAAGCGAAGTTATTAGTTGTAAAATATAAAAGTTTATTAAAAATAACACCTAAATTATAAATAGCTAAGTTCTTTATACTGACCCGCAATTATTAACAGTACTTTAAATTATTATGATGTACCTTATACGGCATAATATGTCGTAATTTTAGAACTTACTTGTAAGCATGTATAAGAACTGTGTAGGCCCGTAATTTAAAAAAGAATCGTGCTCCAAACGGGTAATAAACGAATACTTGACCATCAACAAATTTCCCAAATAATTGCGAGACTGGTTTAACTGTAACAGTTATTTTAAAGATGTAATAACTGCACCGAGTACAGTTACATTGGGCGTTGTACATAATTATAAGGAAAATAAATGCAAACGTGTCTAATGTGTAATATTTTATTTCCAGACATTAAAAATTTAATTGGCGAACCGGACTACAGGCGGGTGAAGTTGCACTGGGAAACGGAGAAATCGAGTCTGTCGTCGGACGGTTATCAGATTCGATATTGCGAGCTGCAGTCTTGGGGAGCGCAACGCTGTCGGACGAAAACCGTCAAGGAGAATGACTCGAACCAAATCGAAGACGATATTGTCACTTATACAACGGAGGTGGGTGGACTGAGGATGGCAACCACTTATTCGTTCGAAGTGAAGGTTAAGAAGGAGCAGGGAATTCGGGAAGACCGGGCAGAAGGGGATGATAAAAATCAGAATATCATTGTCATCCCAACGAAAGGATGTAAGTAAAATGTTAATTTATGAAATATAATACAGTAATATTACAGTATTTTAACTAATTAATTAGTACACAATATATATTATAGTTTCGGCAATATATTTCGAGTATAATTTATTAATTATTATTTTGTTAGTAGTTATATGCAAACTTTTACATCAAACGCAATTAGTATATTTTCTTGAAATATATTTGGACGGAGTTGTAGTACCTGCTTTCAACAATTATCCAAATTGTGTAACTAAGTAACTTTTGAAAATGTGGGTGGCAACATATAATCAATTGGATTTTAGAACTGTATATATACTCGCCGCCATAAATAAATTAACACCCAGTAAACGCTGTTATATCTTAATGAAATTTTCAGAAAACGTGTATTTTATTCCTATTAAGAAACGGATAACAATTTCAGCACTAATAATGCTTCGACCCTTGTTTTTTACACATTCAGCTAGAAGATTAGGCATACTTACAATGAGCGAATCTAGCAATGTACAATCAGTTGTTGAAGGGCATCTACACTGTTTGGGGGTGGCTGTAAATCAGTTATCCTCCGTCCTACCATATCCCATGTGTTCGATTGGTGACAAGTCTGGCGAGCAAAAAGCCCATGGAAGCAGATCAATATTAGCAATATTTAGAAACTCCATGGCAACAATTGGATTTTCTATTTCTTGAAGATACGGCAGTAATATTGGATGAAGTACGTTGTTAATGTATCGATTTATATTTTTTGCTTCCATGACAGATAGTCCCCCACACCATTACACCTTGAGTGAGAGCAGTATGTCGTTTTACAGAAAACTGCAAATTGCGTCTTTCTCCAAGACCTCTTCTAACTAATTTGCGACCATCATGAGTCCATAACCTAAATCGAGATTCGTCACTAAAGATGACTTGATTAATTTCAATGCAACCTCTCGTTACACCATTGCCGCCGTGCAATGACGTGGAGTTAGAGGTAAACAAAGCAATGGTAGGTATGATCGAATATTTCGATACGTCGATCGTAAGGAGATTTGATGATCAATTAATCCTCTCCATCTATCACCAATTTCCCTTGTTAGTGAAAAACGATCCCGAAGAGCTACAAGCGGTAGAGTACGATCTTCACGATCAATGGTGCATATGTCTAGCACGTCCGGCATGAAAACGTCGTCGTTCTTGATCCTGTATCTCGGGGCGATTCCCAGCATAGAGCGTTCCTTGGCTCGTTTTGCTACTCTCACTTTATAGAAAGCTTTTCGTGTCAGCGTTATGCTATCTGCTCCGTAAATTAAGACTGGTAGGATGGACAAACGCCTTCCACTTGAGGCATATAGGGATGATGTCGAATTTGATCTCCTCATCTCATGTATCTGGTTGTCTCTACCAATTTTAATATCTTGATCTAAGTTTTGTAGGTTGAGACTTGTAGAATTTCTTTCCCATCTACTAGAAAGTGTCGGGCAGGAACCAGGTTTGTCGTAAATTCTGTTTTGAATATGTTTAGTTTAAGACCGACTTTATGTAAGGTATCAGCTAGTTTTAGCATTTCCTCGAGCTTATCTAAGCTATCCGAAAGCACAGATGATTGAAGTTTTCGAAATTGATGTTTATACCCATATTTAGTTCAATAGTCTTAAACATATACAACATAAGAGTAGTGAGTAATTTGACGAAAATTTATCGCTCTGGCGGACGCCGCATTGTTCGTCAGTTTAACACTTACGGTTACATTTCTGTATATGGGCTGCAGAGCATAAGAGTCTATTCGGCTGTCTGCTAGTGCTTTAAACATCTCTTTGTGGGATGGAATCGAAAGGCATTTTGTAGTCTACGAATGTTAGAATAAGCGGTTTATTGTATTCCTAATATTTTTCAGGTGGTCATTTGTCTCGGAAGCCTGCCTGTTTTGTAGGTTGCTAAAAGGTCGAGTCTGGTTTGAGTAGTCTAGTTACGATTTTGTAGACAGTTGGTAAAGGTGTGAGAGTAGGTATATTTTTTGTAGGCTATATTTCCTTTTTATGTGACGAGTACTGCATTGTCCCACGCTGTGGGTGTTATTCCTTCTGTAGGGCCATATAATAGTGCCGTTATGGCTTTTACCAACTCTTCTGTACCTTCTCTAATCGCCTGTTGCGATCGTGGTGATAGTCGTCTTCGCCCGGTGTCTTATTGTTTTTCATTTCGGATATTGTCTTTAGGATTTCCTCGTTTCCTCGACTGAGCGCCCCATGCTTACTCTGTCTTCCATATTAATAGGGGTTTAGCCGATTCCTATCACGCTTGTCCTTACGGGTTGGTAGGCATCGTGGAGTGTCATTTCCTTCACTCCAGTTCATGTAGAGCGGTTGTTTGGGATGACATTTGACCTTTTTGCCTTTTGACAACGTCATTGTGACAGAATATGCCAAAACAAATGTCAAACACCTTGAATAGCGCTTGCAATTGGAGCTTTGATGACACATTTTGTTTAATTTTTCAGTGTTTGCAATAGTGAGAATCTAAAGTAACTACTTTCCTAGATAATGTATTTATTGTTGCTATAACAACGAATACTTATGGGTTCAATAGCTATTGATAGATTTATGGAACGTCGGTGAATACGGGGGTTAATGATATAGAATAATTAAATAAATAATAACTATTCCTTTTGTTAACTGCTTGTACGGTCAGCGGAATCATTATTGCTTTAGGGATTTTATGGGCAACTACGACAAAAAGTTCCACTGATGTGTTGTCTTACCGATTCTTCAGGCAGGATGTACACCTTTCCTTGCTCCATTGCCTTGCATTATTAATTGCAGTATGCTAATTGTCTCGTTTCGCATTATGTGGTTAAAGTAAGAGAACTTGCGTATTTTGATGTATCTACGTAGTTTGGACGCTCTGATATTTATTCTTTTCAGAACCTATTCATTAGTGATATGACCCAACCAACTTGTTTTTAAGATATGGCAATTCAACCACACTTCTAATGTACTGATATTTTAAATGTAACTTTCGTCACCTTCTACGCTTCTAATACTGCAGCTCTCGCACTTTTAAGTCGTAATCATAGATAATGTAAGTTAAATTCATATATGTACCGACATATGTTGTTAAATAAAATAAGGCGTTGAAGCTTTGGGCTGCATATAGTTTTAGAACTACCAACTTTTCCGGATTTCATTCATTCGACATTGGTTTCTCTATTTCGGTGTTCGTGATTCGTGGTTCGGTTTGTGCATTTGTGGTGCGTTGTATTATATTATTATGAAATAATTTTATTATGTAATTTTTCCAGGTTGTTAGTCTTCAATGTGTGGTACCGACATTTCAGGTTTTACTATGTTGCGGCGACAACAAATTCCCGTGCCTTTATTTTCTTATGAACAGCGCATATGTCATGATTTCCCTGTACATTTCTATTTCGCTAGATTCATGAGTCACCCAGTATTATTTAGCTTTTAAAATTCTATTCTTCTTTATTCTTCATAATTTAATGTTTAGGTGTGCGGTTCTTTTCCATCATCTTTAAAATGTCGATCAGCAACCTGTTTCCTTATTTGTGACTGTAATTTCTGACATATTTAAGTGTGAACCCACCTCTTAGCAATCTACATATCTAGATTTCGATCTTATCAGTGTAGCTCAGCTAGTGAGGATGAATTCACACACCTGTTATTGAGATCAGACGGTTAGGTCTATTTACTCATATCTTGTATTGTTGCGGTTTGAGTTCTTGTTGATTATTTGCTTTTTGGGCCCTCTTTGTGTTGTTGGGTTTGGAGGGTGTTTTCAAGGCTTATGTTCCTCGATCGGTAATTTCCGGATTCGTTGGTACAGTTGGTGATGGTTGGATTGCTGTGTGTGATGCATTTTTCTTTGTATTTTTCTTGTGATCATTTTGCGTTTTTTTTTTGTTGATGATGTTGTCGGTTGTATTGAGAAAGTTTATTTTTTCTTCCATTGAAGGTTTCTTCGCCAAGAATGATTAGGTCGCCTATTAGGGTTGCTAATTCATCCGTTGGTCTTTCGTTTGAAGTGTTGCCTTTGGGGGTGTTCGTATTTTCTTTGCAGTTGTTGAAGTTTTGTGGTTGGTTCGTAGGTATGCTGCTGCTTCCTACTGCATTGGCCCATGAGCGGTGTTCGTTTGTTACTGGGAGTTTGGGGAAGTTTCGGGGGTTGTTAGGGCAACCCTTGTAGCTGTCTGGATGGCTTCCTCTGCAGTTAGCGCAGGATGCGGCAGTGGTGCTAGGTTTTGTGCACGTTTGGGTTGAATGGTTGTTGACGCACTTGAGGCATTTGAATTCAGCGTTGCTGTACGCTTACGTGTGTCCAAAAACTTGACAGCGGTGGCACTGGTTGTCGGTTTGTTTAAGTCTTCTTGACTCCATTGTTATCGATAGATTGCAGCAAAGTCCCAGGTTGTAAATCGATTTATAATCTCTGTCGATTTTTATTACTGCCAGCGGTATCGCTCCGTTTTTTCCGTACATCCTGGATACGTGAAAAGCAGGGTAACCTTGCGCTTTGTGGTCCTCGGCGATTTCTTCGGAACTGATAGAAGTGTCTATACCTCTCATTACGACTTGTAGGGGCTTATCGCTTTTTAGGCAGAAGGTATAATGGGATATGTTGTTGTCTAAGAAATACTTGACAAGTTTCCTATAGTCATCGGTTGTGGATGTGTGAATGCTTATGCCAAGTCTCGTGGAGACTGCCTTCTGCCAAGTCTCGTGGAAACTGCCTTCTGCCAGTTGATTCGGATTGGTGCAAGCTGGTTAGAGATGTGGATCCAGTCGTGTGGTGTCCTTAAGACGACCGGAGGTGGTTTTTGCTCGGTTGTCGTAGCGGAAGTGGTTCTGGAGTCTTTCGTTGGGTATTTGGTGTTGTTGCTCCTATTTCGATTTTTGGAGGGCTGGGGTGACCGTTGGTCGGGCTGGGACGGGGCAGGTGCGGAGATGTCATCGAGTTCGCTCGTCATGCATGGTTACAGTGTCCTCTATTGGCAGACTGTCGTAGCGGTTTGATATTTCGACATCGCGCCGTGGAACTTCTTCAGGAGGACTAGAGAGTTTCCTCTTCTTCTTTGTGGTTTTGGCTTCGCTCCATTGGTCTTGCGAAGCTCTTTGAGGTAGTGGGGCCATGGAGCCGCTGGGGAAGGTCACCGCTGGGCGGTTTCCGAGGACAGCTCTCTTTTGGAGCAGTTCCTTTGCGAACGCTAAGAGTTCAGCGTGGGATAGGGAGGCAATGTAAGTGTCCGTGCCCAGGAAATTGGGTGCACTACTTGCATGGTTGGGATCGGGGTAAGTGACAATATCACAAAGTGGCAAACCTGAGTGCGTGTCCGTGTTGCAACGGTAAAAATGTCACATTGAATTCACACAATATCTCGAGTTGTTATATACAAATATGTTACAACTAACCCTCTAGGAGGAAAGTTAAACGCCATCTGGCGGGACCACATCTATTAGCAAGGGTCGCTGCTATTATTGAGTTTTGTAAATCCTCCATCACGTGCTTCCCAATTGTTCATCTATTCGGCTATTTGAAAAACATATTTAAACAAAGGATGTTGTTTCCGCATCAGAATCAGAAATGTCATTACGCATGCCCAACCAATGTTCGCCAACAAAATCAAGAACTCCGTCATCATCACCTTTGGAGTTAAAATCTCACCAAACTATTTCGGATTTAAGTATATTGGCCTCTGTAATACTGTGATTCTATATTCGACCATAGACAGCATGTTATATTCTCTCCTGGCCACTGCGATGTCTTCTGCGTCAGAAGTTGTTTAGTCATCATCATCTTCAATGATGTGCATCCTCTGTTAAATTTCTGGGACACGAGATAGCTTACCTTTTGGTTTGCGGGTTGTTTAACTTCAGAGCATATTATTACTTATAGATCTGCTGACGTTAGTTTTAAAGCACAAGTTTGATTTCATCAGTTATCGCCTTTTTAGAATTAACTTAATGAGTTTTACTGACCAAGTGTTTCCAAGGTCTGTATGGCTTACATGGGGCAAACATCACAGTGTCATCGCTTATTCATTGCTTACTATTATCTCACATTTTATCAAAACTGCATGCTGATTATGGTATTTATCGATCTTAGAGCTCTGTGTATCCATATTCTTAAGTTTACTTCCTATACTTTGTGGTCAGGTCCACAATATGTTTGGTTTGTGGCCGTGAACTAGAGCTATGCTTACTATGCATACAATCCTTGTTTTGTTGCCCTAGACATTCATATTTGTTTTTATAAGCATTCCGTCGATAGTTTTCCATTTTGATATGCTGTTTTTGAACTTCTTGTATATTAGGATCGAGACTCGAGACCTGTTTTGCCCTGTCTCTTTCGGTAAACTGCTATGTAAATTCACGTAGTGTCCAAAGTACTCCGTCCTGTCTCGTTTCTACTTCGTTTCAGTAAGTACTGCTATATGAATTTTTAGTTCCTTTAGCTCTTCTTTTATTTCTTTCGCTTTCCATTGTCGGGTTTCCAGTCCTTTCCAAGGTATGATATTGGGATTCTTAACTCCCATAACAGTGATTATTAACCTTTTTGAAGTCACGGAGCACTTTGATCATAAGGGAAACTCGCGGAGTACCAAATCACATACAGTAGATGAGTCAACATTCAATTTCGGCTTTCATAATTTCGCGGATCACTTAGAACAAACTCGCGGAGCACCACCGGTTAAGAACCACTGCCCTAGACTGATCGTCTTTTTAGACTTCAGGAAACAATCCTTCCCTTCGGCGGATAGTTCGCTCATCCAACCATTTATACTCTTATCTTCTTCTGCCCTTCGAATCGTTCACCGCTTTTCACCATGTAATTAAGTATTAGCATCATAAAAGTCGCTCTGTGTCCACAAGAAAATTGAAATGTTTTTGTATTGAACCAACTGTACTTTAAATATTCCAACAAGTTTAATCTGTATCTGACTATATAGAGGATGCAACTGACAGGAAGAGACGTCGGTTTATTTTATTATTCACTGTGAATGCTCCCTAGCTAAGTTTTGCACCTCCAGCCTAGATCAGCGGACACTATGTGTTATCCTTCCACCAGTTATTCTACAGTTTTTCACATCTGTGGTGCGGATGGAGGAATGACAGCTGAAATGTCAACTGGAGGATACCAAAGTTCCCACACAAATGGATTAAGTGCAGTCTGCAGATTAGCCCCCAACAACCGTTTTGTTATTTTAAATCACCATCATCATCATCAAATTTTAATCTCAAACCTTATTATCTTAATAGTAAAGCCAGCACTATTCCAATACATAATGGTGTACAGTTAGTAGTCATAATATATCAATTTTTATTAACATGTACTCTTTATTTCAGTTTCAGCGAAGGCTACGCAATGCTTACCCCATGCCAGTGAAATTGAAGTATCCACCGGTCCATTCTTCGGTGGACGAATTGCCGTAGAAGCGGCAGACGGTGAAAGGTGTGCACTGGATGGCGAACCTAATAGTCCAAGAGACACATACACCCTTCGCATCAACCACTCAGAATGTGGTAGCCAAGTAAACGAGACAACAGTAGCTACTTTTGTACTAGTACAAGAAAACTTACCTATATTAACACACAGTACGAGAAGATTCTTAGTCCTTTGCACCTATCAGCCTGAAACGTTAACAGTGAGAGCTGGAATTAACTTACCAACCCATCACAGAGGACAAGGACATGCAAATGTTGCATTTGAGGATAATAATAGTGTTAGACAGGGTCGAAATATGCGATCGGGGAGATTACTTCAAAAGCCGGAAGCATTAGGTAAGGCAATATAAAATAATTTAAATAAAATAGTATCAAATTAAGGATAACAATATCAATTTTTATTTGATTCAAGTATCTCTTAAGGATGGAATAGATATTTGTGAAACTAGTGTGGAAATAATAATTTTATAATAAGAAACTAAAATATTGCTCCGGTAATCAATAGCGATATTTATATAATAATTAATTACGTACTAAAGATATTATGAATTTGTATGCCCATTCGAGGGATATTACATAAAATAATGTTCATCCTGCATACAAACCTTTATTTCGCACTCTTTTGTTATATAATAACGTTTTAAACTTTTGGTATTTATTTCGGCTAATTATAGTATTTTTAATGTTTAAAGTTTTGCATATCGTCATTAAGGGCGCAACATAACATAACTGCATTTTTTATGAAATATTTGTTACAATTTGTAATGGCTACAATTTGTAATCGACCTTCAAGTCCTTCTGCCATATGTTACTGTATGGAGTTGCCACTTTAGAAAACCGTCTGAGTTTTAAGTAAATATTAACTGTATATTCGATATATTCATGTATAGTTTGTGGTAGCCCACGCAATTTTCGAGCTGATTGAGCTTGATCGAACGTTTTGTATGTTGCCCCAAGTTGACATTTAAATTTATAAAGGCGACTCAACTACAGCCATGATTGAAATGTTCATATCAAACCGTAATTGAAAATGTCCGAAACACTCGTTACTAATTGCATGCCTTGTCGTCAACGCCATTATATAAATAAATAATAATATTAAAATAATAATACGTGTAAAATAATTTACATATATTCTCTGTTATTTTCATGTGAAAACGTTTAACAAATTTAGTGATTCAAATCTTTAATGACGTGTGAATGCAACAAATTGCGCGATTTCGTTCAGTTCCCATGTTCTCATACGGTTTACTGACCGCATATCTTTATATAATAGCGCCAACCAATGTGTTCTTCCCACTTGCCTTCTCAACTGAATGGTGATATGCAAAAAAACGCATTAAACATTCATGTTCCAACACTCGTACATGTAATTGTAATGGTGCTGCTGCTTGTAAGAATCGCATTATCTTGATGCAATACTCATGTTTATTAGACGAGCAAAGCTGCTAGGCGGTATGCACTAATAATTAGCAGCTTCAATTAATTTGCACTTTGTTACAGTTCACCAGGTAGAATTTCAGGACAAACCGTCACACGATACGGAGGCAATTGTCTTCTTTACGCTACTCATAATGGGTTTAATTGTAATCATCGCTATATTCGTATTAAAATGGAAACGCGCGGACGACGATTTCGAAACGGCGTCGATGACTTCAGGAGCTAGTTGTAGCACTATTGCGGAGGTAGAGGTTGTAAATGAAACGTAATATCGAATAATACGAGTACAAATCATTAAATAACAATTAAAAATGTAATTCATAACTAATTTTTTTGGGGGGAAACGTGCGTTACCCGCACACATTTAAAGGCTGTATTATATCGATTATGGTTGGTATAATAATTATATGTTAACATAATTGTTATATCCTAAGAAGTGATTTTACTTACATTAAAAGTGATTCCTATTGCGTATTAGTAATAAAATATACAAGGTGTTACCGTAGATTCTAAAATACATTAGGATCTATCTGCAAATGCCCAGTATAGTACGCAATTGATATTTATTATAGTTCTACGTAATAATTAAGTTTATAAATAAAATAACTGCATATAATTAGCTTATTTATTAAAATAAAAAAATATTCTTTTATTTACTGAACACTATTTACTCTGTAACTCCCGATTTCCCATTAAAAATATTTTAACATTTTCATTCAACTCTTCCAGAGCGAGTTGCGCTTGCAATCGCATTACATCATCGTTATCATTACAGTAAATATTTTTTAACGTCCTGTGGATATCCGAAATGTCATCTTTCAGGAAGGAAACGGTCTCGCTCTCCAGACCCTGAAATAACTGTCTGATAACGGTGACAGCGGCTCGTCTTGCTTCTACAGATCCGTCCGCGGTTAATATACCATGAATACACTCCAAAACCTAAAAGGAATATGCAAATTGTTCGAGTTAAATTTAAGCGCTGCAGGTGCCTTCGCCGCTATGTAAGTATGTGGAGTTTCTGCTTTTACGCGCAATTACAAAATGCAAATTACCTCAAGAACGATGCTACCCAATTTATATCCCAGCACTCGACATATTTCACCGAGATTAGATAGGCTTGATGCTCTTATCAGGTGGTCGTCATCTTTTGTGCCAGCTAGGAAAGTGTTTATAAGTAAGGATTTGTATTTCGGAGCAGCTGATCCTGCAAATAAAATATTTTCTATATATTATGATCAAAAGGCTTTAAAGATTTAAATTAAATTAAATTTCATTTATATTTCGGCACAATGAAAAAATATTTTATTATTAAAGTTAATGTAATTGATTAATTAATACAGTATTTTAATTTTACCAAAGTTTTTAATACATATAGTTATACATAATATTACTTTTATTCGAAATCGCTAAATGTCTACTCTCAGCAAAAACAAATTTATTTTTTTAAATTTTTAGTTTTAGAAGTTGTTCTACAGCAAGAGCACCAAAACGAAAATGAAGGTACATAATTTAATTCTGAAACGAAAATAAAAAATTACATTAATAAATAAATAAAACGAATTTAATTATTTAAAAAAATTCGTTTTATTTATTTCTTATAATGAATTATCACAAAGTAGATGCCGATTCAATTCAATATTTAAAAAATTACTTTTTTCGATCGGCCTGTTTTCATTTCATTCTACATTTAGATCTATTGATTCTACTACTGGGTATTTGTGTATTGATTTTGTTTATATTTATGTAATTATTTCTCGCTTTTAAATTCTGGAAGAAGTTTATTGTGTTATTTTATTGGTTCTTTCTTATTTAATTAAGTTAAATTAAGTTCAAATATTACTAGATTTGGGACTTGATTAGTTAACTGTAATATTTCTCATAAATGTCATACTAGATGCTAATTTGGACATTTCGAATTTCATATTAACAATAGCTTCCTTATATAGTACTACTTACCATATTAGTTGAAAAGTAACTAGCAAGGATTCAGTCGGTTATTATTTAATTGGTTTGTGTAATTAGTTTGGTACTAATAAAACAACAATTTTATTAGTTGTGTAATTATTGCTAATAAAAGAGCGTCGCGTTGAAGGGATCACTTCATGACGAAAGTTAAATATATTTATGGCGTGTAAGAGTATACATAGACATTAAATTGAAACGTGCTGCCGCGTAATTAGTTTTGAAATGAATATTCCACGTACGTTGTCAGGCACAGTTTTTGCAGGATTTAAAATTACAAAACGTCCGTTATATTATCATTATATGTACCTTTATTATTCCGACACACAAAAAAACAGAGTCTTTCATTTAGATGTCTTGTACCAAGCTATTGTGTTGCAGGATACATTGAATTATTGCGTGTACGAGACGAAGTAATTAACCCAAAAAAATTGTATTGTTCGTATTTAGTACAATATAATGCACCAAGTGCTACGATAAGTATTATTTTCTTACAGTATTTTATTTATTACCTGCTAGAATTTTTAGAAACTAAAAAAAACACTGTTGTAGGTAGAGCACAAATTATCAACAGATGTATGTTTTATAATACTAATAACAATTAAATCCTGTATTATTTTTACGAATGGTATAATACTAATGCGAAAAAAAGTTCATTAATATTTTTTGTAAATCACCTAGACGAGTAACATACATGTGATCATTATAGCCAGTGGTGTAGTGCTAAATAAAAAATGCCCCAGTGTCCCAGCCCACAAATCTATGCCACGGGGGATTCATTCGAAAGGTCATAAATATTTAATAATTAAATACTGCAGCGTACTTTATTATTGCAGCAAAAATATCGCATTATTTAAAACTTTTAAGGCGGGATACAAGATGCCAATAAATATCGAGGAATTAGTTAGGAAAACCGGGAATTAGGAATGGAAAACTAATATATGAACAGGGTCAGATATAATGAAGACAAAAGCGCAAAAAAATCGAAAGAATCTAATTGGCACATGGAATATCAGAAGTATATAAGGAAAAGCAAACGAACTGTGAAATAGAAGAACTAAAAGGCAACCTTAGAAATAATGGCAATAACGGAAACAAATTAGAAACGACGAAGATTGAAACGAACACTAAAAAACCACATACTGATGCAGTGGAGTTGACGATACCGAAAGAGCAAGAGCATGTGTGGGATACATACTTCATAGTACATTAATTAGAGCAACCAATAAAGAAGTGGGAATATAAATCCGAGAGAATAATAACAATACATAAAACAGGAAAAAGATGGATGAATAGCCAAATTAGTAATAGAATATAAAGGAAATGAGGATGGCAGTAAGGCAACCACAGAAGAAACAGTCTGGGAAACAGTGCAAATGGTATATGAAAAGCTAGACAAGAATACATACATAATGGGAGTTTTCATTGCAAGAGTGCGAAACAGAAACGTAGGAAACACATAATGGGGACATAAGGAGAAACAAAATGAAATAATAAGAGAAACAAAACGATAGGAAGTGACCACGATCTCGCTGAGAAATTAAAATTCAATCAATATCTCGAAAGAACTGAACAAAGTCAGGTAAATATAAATCAGAGAAAAACCGAGAAACAACTAAGAGTACACAAATTAAATAGACAATGGAGAGAAGTATATATATATATATATATATATATATATATATATATATATATTTATATATATATATATATATATATATATATATATATATATATAGGTGAGGAAGATAGTGGGGAAATGGAACAGAGAGACATCATCGGGGGCGACTGGAATGTGAGGGTGGGGGAGCTGAAAGGAGGGATCGGAGAAGACATAAAGTGACTAACCAGGAGGGTAGAGAATGGATGCAATGGGTGAGAAAGACAGGATGGGATGTGCTCAACGGTAGCTGTGAAGGGGCCTGGGAAGGGAAAAAAACGTTCTGCGGACAAGGAGGAGGCTCGGTTTTGGACTACGTGGTGGTCAAAGGAATCGAAAGGGAAGAGTTGGTGTGCTTCAAGGTGGAAAACGTAGGAGGGTCGGATCATGTACCGGTGGAGGTGGTCGTTAGGGTGAGGAACGTTGGGAAGGGAGAACAGAGGAAGGGGCAGCAGAGGTTTGGATGGAGCGAGCCGGATTTGGATGCATATGAGAAAAAGCTAAAACGCGTCAAGTGGGAGGATCTGCTTTCGATGCTCCAGTTGGAGAGAGTGATGGTGGCTGCATTGGAGAAGAAGAAGAGTGGGGGGCAGAAGGAGAATTGGTTTGACGAGGAATGTAGGGTGAAGAAGTCGAGCTGGCGAAGAGCAATGGCGAAGTGGAGAAATGGGAGAGGTGAAGTGGAAAGGGCCAATCAGGCGAAGAGGGAGTTCGAGAGAACCTGCGAGAGGAAGAAGATAGAGGAGTTGCAGAAGGTAGAAACGAGGTTGAGGGAGTGTGTGACAGAGAAAGGGTTGTGGGAAATGCTGAGGGGAAGCGTAAAAAAGGGCAACGTTAGCATAGAGCTGGCAGAGTGGGAGAAGAGCTGTAGAGAGATGGCGGGGTCAGAGGTGGATTTAGGGAGTCCGAGACCGGTGGTAGGAAGGGAGGTGTTTTCGCGGGAAGAGGTCGACGTGGCCATAGGGCAGCTGAAACTGGGAAAGGCGGCGGGGGAAGATGGGCTGAAGGCAGAGGCCTTCAAAAGATTAACAGAGGAAGGAAAAGATAAGTTACTGGAGGTTTTGAATAGAGTCTGGAGTGGTGAGGAAGAACTGCCGGAAGAGTGGCGTGTGGGGGTGGTGGTCCCGGTACAAAAAGGGGGAGCAGCATCGGTCGTAAATAATTATAGGGGTATTACCGTTATGAATGCGGGATACAAAGCGATGATGACAATTCTGAACAATAGACTAGCGAGGGAAGTGGATAGAAAAGGGCTGCTGCCGGAATGCCAGGGGGGTTTCAGAAAGGGAAGAGGGACGAGGGAGCAGATTTTCACGCTTGCGAGAATGGTGGAGGAAGCGTTGGAGTGCAAAGGGAGAGTGTATGCGGTGTTTGTGGATTTGAAAGCGGCGTATGACTCAGTTCCTAGGGGGAAACTGGTGGAATGTATAGATAGATTGGATATGGAAGTGGAAGGAGTGGAGTGGGTGAGAAGTATATATAAAGAGACGTGGGCAAAATCGAGAGTGAATGGAGAAGTGTCTGAGAAGTTTAAAAATACTTAAAACGCAAAGGCTCTGAGGTACGATAATATAAAACCTGGACCAATGAAGTGCATGGGCCACAATGGAGAAAACATGTTATTATAAATACTAAATCATATATGGTAAATAAGTAGGAAAGATCCCAGAGTACTGGGAAAGGGCAGCTATATTCCCTATATTTAAAAAATGAGACAGCAGAAAGTGTAATCATTTCAGAGGGATCACATTGTTATGTACAGAAATATTATAGATAATGGGAGTAGACCGCGACAATAATCAGAGGAAACATTAGAAAAAAAAGTGAATTCAGGAAAGGACATTCAAAAAAGGATATTATTATTAGAAAGCTGACTGATAAGGTAATAGGACAAGATAGAAAAATATTTATAACGTTTATAGATCTAGAGAAAGAATTTAACAAAGTATCATGAGATACTAACAGGAAAATTATGCAACAAAGGAGAGTAAGCGAGAGATTGATAAGAGGAATAAGGTTTCTTGTGAAGGTTGAAGGTGTCGTACTTCGCTTGGAGCACCTCTAGGTCCTCACATTCCTGGGATTATAATCCTTCTTTCGCCATTCTACATTATCTTCTTATTTTTCTTGATATCGCTCCACATTTGATATTTTGTATCATAAGTACCGTAGCTGCAATATTGAATACAAGAGACACTATCAAAAGTATACCATTCATATTAAAATTCATTAATCACATGTCACAAAATGTTACAATACCGTTTGTAAGCCATTTTAATCCCATTTGTTACTATGGTATTATTTGTACCGTCAGTACCTCTTCCGTTTAGAAACATTACCAAAATGTCTATCGCGGCCTCCCATTTGCCGACGATGAACGATGAAATATGAATTCACAAAATTTTCTCCGGTTATCTACGATATAATACCACTTTCCCTCAAGAGAGAAAGATAAACGCCATCTGGCGACACGACATCAATTGACAATTCACACCTACATGGTAATAACCGTCAACATGCTTACGCCATCAGGATTACCGAGTAGAGCCTTCTACTAGAATAATATTCGAACAGAGACATCAGCACAAAGCAAATCTTATAAAATATATAAGAGTGAATCCACCTCTTAGCAATCTAAATATCTAGATTTCGATCTTGTTAGATCTCATCAGTGTAGCTTAGCTAGTGAAGATGAAATCACAGAATATATCGACTGGTTATATACAAAGTTATGCATCATTATCTCTAGAGAGAAAGTTTTGACTGTGCACGTGTGTCTTTCTATCTGAGGAAAAGTTGTATTATTTAAATAGAATAAGAATAGAAGAGTTAATATTCGCAGATGACCTCGCAATTTTGGCCAATAACGAAAAAGATCATCAAAAACATAAAATTATGGAAAGAGGAAAATAAAAAATCGCATGACAATAAATATAGATCAAACAAAAATAATAGTAATAAATGGAGCAGACACAGCAGCAAACATACGCATAGACGGAACCAGAGAATGAAAGCAGCAGAAATGAGGTTCTTGAGAAAAGTTGAAAGAGCAACAAGGTTGGATATAAGAAGAAATTACGAGATAAGGAAACACCTTCAAACAACAGTATCATTAATGCCATAGAGAGAAAGTAGTTAGATTGGTACGGACATCTGATGCTGAATACCAGAGGATCGACAAACAAAAATATCGTAAAAAATATAAACTTGAAAGAGGAGAAAAGCAAGATCGCATAAAAGATGGGATCGCGCAGTAGAGGAAATATTAAGTAACAACACAGGACAAAAAGAAGCAAATGCAATGGATAAGAATAGAAGAAAATTAAAGCATTCGTTAGGAACATACAATAAGAACCAACCCAATTTCGACACCCGAAAGGGTAAAAGAGTTGTAAACGGATTATGTGTGTATTTACAACTGATATGTTTGTGAAAAGACAATACGTTTAACGAAGAAGTAACAAAAATTAAGTGCAGATCTAGGAAGAATTCTCGAATAACATGCAGCACGACCTATACGGCAGAGAAAAGTATGGAACATCATCAGAAATCGAAAGAAACCGATTTTTGAATTTTGCAAATAATTTGGTTCGAAATTACTTACACGGGGGTGTTTGAGGGCATCGGTTACAAATCTGATGTCCTATTTAAAAAATTCAAAATGGCGGAAAATAAAGTAGTTTCTACAAATTATTGGCTTAAAATAGCTTAATGGGGGTTTTTGATTATAAATCTGTCCTTTTACAGATTAATGCTAGGACAATCCTTGAACCTGTTAGAACCATTTTCGTTCAAAAATGCGAAAGTCGCTTTTCCTATTTTGGCCACGTTTTCGGGATTCGGTCCTACAGTGCATCGGTAGAACTATCGTAGAAAAGAACTATCGAAATACGAACTCGGTTTCAAACTAGGTAAATTGACAACTGGTAAGACAATTTATACGTAGTGCTCCTAGATTAGACATGACATAACTCATAATCTATTATCGATTTATTCTATAGAGTTTCTTCGATAGAACCATTACCACTGTGGTTTTAAACAGACACGCAGGACTTAATTGATGAATATATTTATGCTTTATATAAATTTAACCAATTATTATATTCATTATTCGGTTGAATGTTACACATATAATTTGGAGTCCCGAATATCCGATAAATATCCATTACATGCCAGTACAAGGTGTAAATTTATATGATCGTATTACGGGGCACTACTACAACACTATCCGACTCGATGAAGGGAAATTTCCCAATCTGCACCTCTGCCTGGTAGAGTATGGCAACATCAGAATGATGGCTAACATAGAGAGGTACTGAACCGTTATCAGGATAAACCACAAAGTTCTTTCCTCCGATCGAAGAAGGGAACCCTTTTGTTCTAAGGAAAACTATCAAAATTGTACATACTCCGCTCATATTGTTGAGATAGTTTAATGTCAAGATCGGTGACACAACAAAGGATGACCATTTACGTAATATTATAGGCAATTATGGTCAAGGAGTACGAAACCAGAGGGGCGAACGGCATATTCAATTTCAAACAATACACAATTTTACCATCATTAATATCACGATGCAACACAACGCACGCCGTCTATCCACATGCACTTTTTTAAATAAACTATACAAAAAAACAGATAGATTATATTATGATACTGTAACGTTAGATAACAACAAAATTAAAGCAGACTTTATAACAAAACTACACACCACAATTAAAGCAACAACCTGATTATACCAGATGCTCTTGTCTATCGTAAGGAATTGGAGGTTGTAAAGATATCAAAAGACAAAGAAGTGTAGAATACTCAAGGAATGAAATGACAGATGGATAATGAACGCTACAACAAACTGTATCCCGTCCAACCGTACACACCCTCGAAGGCATTCGATAAGCCATATAACATCTCAACACATTTATAGACGGCCTCAAAATTAAGTCACGACATAAATGACAAGCATGTGCGACAGATGAACTGTGATACAAAACGAGCTTGTAGGACAGACAAAAACAATAAAATCATATAGACATATGTTTTGAAGTTGGAACGTCATGCCAATAGTCATGAGTATCGAGACTTGTTTTAAAAAGTGAGATATCTTTCCCGATACTTTAAAATTAAGACTTATTTATGATGAGAACGGAAAAACTGACTCAGAGAGAATTGCATAAGTCTGGAAAACATATAGCTGTAAAATTTGCACGTAAAATGTAGACTCGTAATTTGGAAACCATCACAGAACAACATTATGAAGTGCCCAAGTTCCGTGGTAGAAACTGCTATTATGAAACTAAGCAATAGTAAAGCTACTGGTACAGATGGTATAACAGCTGAAATCCTTAAGGTAATTGGCAGCTTTGGTGTTGATACGATACATGCATTACGCGGGAAGATCTGGAACTCCTGTAAATGGCAAAATTAATGGCTCGAATCAATATTTGTTCCAAAGGATCCCCAACTAACTGTGGTAACTAGGTCAGTGCTCTGATCCCAAGGTTTTAGTAGAGATCATCAACGAACGACTGAAGGTACTTCTCCTTCCATAAATAACAGAGGAACAAACTGGCTTTGTACTAAGCAAAGGCACTAGAGAACAAATCCTAAACGTCCGCTAACTCATGGAGAAGTAAGAGAATTCAACTTAAACATATATCTCTGTTTTGTCGATTACTCGAAGGTCTGTGATTCGGTTAAATGGGGAACGTTGTGGAAGGTATTGGAGAAGATGGGTGCCCCTGCCCATCTAGTACAATTACTGAAAGAACTATATCAGAACAACACAGCAAGAGTAATTGGACTAACAGAATCAAATATTTTCAACGTCAAATCGGGTGTAAGGCAAGGATGCATGCTGTCACCGATGCTCTTTAATATCTATAGTGAACATATTATGTATAGAGTTTTAAGAAAATCAGGAATCTACGATAAGCTAACCATATAAATATCAATGGGAACACGTGTTGCCTTTTACGTTACGCCAGCCATATTCCTGTCTATTCTATTATGAAGGGCTCTTAAGATGAACGGAGTTGTTATTATTCAAAATCTAATAGCTATAACTAACATTGTAACTGTCAATTAATTATTATAATTTAATAATTTGATTTGATATTCTAAGAAAAATGTCAAAAGGTGTAAATGTTTATAATTTAAATACGTGCGACTTTTATTTTTTAAAAACATATTACAATTAGATATTTCTTATCTGATTTGATATTATTTGTTACGTGGTGCCTCCAAGTCAGATATTTTTTCTTTGTCTCGGAATTTGTGTTGGTTCCTATCTCGGGCTAATGATATTAAAGACTGATGTATTTTTACTTTTACTGGTTAGTATCAGGTTTTATTTTTGTATGTGTAATTGAATGTTTTGGAATCCTACAGTCCGTTGTATTATTTCGAAATAATGTATTTTTTCACTAGGTTCTAGTATGATACTTATTTTAATTTTAATTATTTAGAATCAGTTATTATTTGTGGCGTAACTGATGTTAATTTTGATATATTCGTATAGTATACTGTTTCCGTAAACAGTGCTTGAGAGTGTGGTGGGAGTAAGTTCACATGTGGTCTTAGCGTAGTACAGTTTTCGACTCATTCTGCCCATGTGGAAAAAACTTTTGGTAACTCTGACTAGAAATGTTTCATCTTTGTTAATTTGGAAGTAGATTATATTCGTACACCCGGAGTGCTTCCGGCGACTCAATTAGATGGTTAGGCTTCAAATACACAAGATTTCCCTCTCCATTTAAAGTTCCCGCACAAATGTCCACATGCTGATATAGCAGCGGGATTCTCAAAAGTTGCGCGGTCACTTACCATGTTATCATTATAACATGACTTGAGAGTATGTTGCATTACAATCAGGGCCTTTTGGGGAGCATAGACATTTTCTGCTCTCGACACATACAAAATATATAACTGAGTATACGGATAAACCTTTTGTGTATAATGTGTGACCAGGCCCTTCAAAAAAGTAGGCCCTAGACACTTGTTTCATTTGTCTATATTATGAACCACCACAGAATACAATTCAAATTTGGTAATCGTTTGTTCATTTATTAGATTTAATATGATACTTGTTTTTATTACGTTTTTTAGTATTTTCTAAATCATTAGTACATTGTTTAAAGTAATTATATTCGTTATATTTACTTCTGGTGTATGTTTATATAATCTAAATTATAAATAAACAGTAACCTTTTAAAAAACAATATTTATTTATCCTTATATGTATAAATGAATGAATCATTTTACGTTCTTTGTTATGTTTGAGAAGCCTATTACCCGTACAACGCTAATTTATTCGTAGCCGACGTGAAGTCTGATATTACCGCGATTGTAAGCGCCGCTTTAAATTATATACATTAAGCCTATTGCATATTCATAAAAAGTTCTTTTATAGCCGTTAATATTTAAGAGCGGGTTACAGCAACGGCTCTTACAGCTATAAATAACTTCCAATGCACATCAATGATGCGCGTTAATGTCACATCAAATGAAATCAAAAGTAATTGTTTACAAAACATTCTCATTTTTTAAACAACAGTATATAAATACTTTTAATCATGATGGATAGGCATTCCCGTTACTGACTGAGATCTGCAATCATAAAATGTTCTCCAGGCAAGTATATGCTAGTAACAGTTGTATCTCATCAGTGTTACTCGTGATTAAACGTACAGTAGTCCATTGCGAATTACTTGACAGTTATCTTATTACATGTTATGTTACAACAATTATTTATAAACATTTCTGAATGCGCGAATGGTTGTGATGATGTTATTACTCTATTATTAACGCATTTGCATTTTTGGTGCCGACATATTAGTAATAGCAGTACCGCGACAGCATCACATTTCACGTGTCAGTTATGACGTGCAGTTATTGAGTATATATTTATGGGAACTATTATATTATAAATGTGGCTATTTGGCAGAAGCTGATATCACAATTTTACTGACTTTTCAGCAGAGCAAAAATAATTTGCTATCAGACGTCTTGGCTTTGGGACATATTAGGTTTTAACAACTAATATAACCACATTCTGTTTAGATTTTACATATAATTCTTTGTGTATGGACTCTACAATGATAATTTATTGACTGTACAAAAAATGAGTAATACCAAATACTGACAGATATTTTCTGAAAAATTAGATATGAAACGGAAAGGTATGTCAAAAACAATATATATTTAACAAACATTCCTTATACAGAACTTATATTTATTTTATACAATTATAATAAAATAAAAACAAAAATATACAGGATAAAAGAAACAATTATAAAGAAATATATTCCCAAAAATAAAATAAACATGTTGGGGTCGAGAGGGGCACAACTTTTAAATCTACTGTTAATTAAACGTGAACAAAAATTATTTTAAAACATTTCACAGATAAAGTATTCATTATTTTAGTGTATAATGCGCATCTACATTGTTCCAGATAATAACGAAAACAAATCCACCAAGAATTTGATATGAACGCTTATATAATGCATGGTATTTTAATAAAAATATGGAATTGATCTTGTAATAAGATAGCCTTGTAAGCAGCCAGCAGTGCACTTTGCCGGGAATATAATGCAATCAAGTAAGAAACTATAATCATAAGCTAGTCATCTTTTTCAAATCTGCAAAATATCGATATAACGGTTGTATATAACTATGTGAAAGGCGAATGAAAGTGGGATAAGATATTAATTCGAATTTTTCAATTATTACTTATCATTCTAGGTTATACATTTTTCAAAAATATAATTCTCATATAAAACTAAAGAAGTTTTCAATTGTGTGGATTCTTTAGTTAATATGTACTAAAGTATTTTTAACAAAATGCCATATGTAATCAGATAATACGTTTTATTACATGTTGAATGCAACGTATGTTCGGTTTGTTAAATAATTCATATTATTGTATGTATAAAATAAATATATCAAAGTTACATGAGAGTAGGACTTATCAGTTGCGATTTTAGGGGTCTCATTAATTATTACGCAATTTTTCATATTAAAATAATTAAAACCGAAGCATTTTTTGTATGACTTTGATCTACAGATCATAGCTCTGAATAACTATATATGAATTCGGTAATTCAATTAAATACAGTTGGGGATAACACTTAAGGTCGTTTTAGACAAGACAATTTCTTAGCTCAAAGTTGTTCAAGAGATTAATTAATATATCCTCCTCCCATACAATTTGTCCATGACAAATAGAACGCGTTATATTTTTCGGTAATCTACCATCCAATTCAATATTTCAAATAATTTTCTGTATGATACGAGACAATTTAGATTGTCTCGCATCTTGACTAACTTTTGAGTCAAGAAATTGTCTTGTCTAAAACGACCTTTAGATTATAAGGCCCACAATGAATATATTTATTACATATAATAAACTGCTTCTTTCAATATAGTAAGTTAGACATAGGAACATATAGCCTAAATTGTGTACCTCGTCACAGGTAGAAAGAGCTGTTTTATATCCTATCCTATATAAATGTTAGCCATACGTACCATGACTGGATTTAGTTTTGTATTTACAGGAATATGAAGGAATTTTTAGAGGGAGCTTATGTAAATATTTGTATTTTACTCCCTTATTCTTACTGGAATACACATCACACCACTGTGAAAATGCCGATACCTTACATTCTTTCTGAAAATAAAATACAGGACATTTCCATTTCGAAGTGTTTTGCACGGTAGTAGCATTCTTTGTGAAAATGTCTACATATTATATTATACATCTTCAATTCATAAGCTTCAATCCAGGAAAATGAAAGGAATTATCCGGCCTTTTCAAGATGTAACAAATGGTTTTCATTTAAAGTTGCAATGAAATTTAAAAGTTTCACTAATATACTTTGGCAGTCAGTAAATATGACAAAGATCTCGCCATTTAAATGTGCTTGTGTGTACGTACGTGTTTCATCTACAGCGAAAAATTCACAGGAGTAAATTGAAAAAAGACTAGGAAGTGCCACCAAAAGAAACGATACAAGAGGAGAACCAACAACTTAAGAGGCAAGTGACTGAACTACAGACCAAGAACACGAACACCACTAAGACTTCCACAGTTGCCTCAGGATCCTGCTTCTTATGGTTTCCGATAAGGAGCAGGATCCGGGCAGAGAGCTCGTACATGGAAGCAAGGGAACTAATGCGGCAGCTATGGCCTGAATAGCGACTGCAACTAAGACGGTAGTGGGTGAACTGAGGCTCCAGATCAGAGGGGGAGGAGCAAGAGCTGAGGTCCTCCACAATAAAAAAGTGGCAACAGCGACCCCCAAGAGACCGAGGGTGGTGGTAGACATATGGGCACTGAACGGTACCTCCACACGCGAAGAGTTCACCGACGCCGTCGCCAGGACCACCAACGCAGACCAGGACGAAATAAGAGTGTGCGAACCCAGGCCAGGCCGCAATAAAACCCAGGCGGTCATAATAATCGTGAGCGAACGAGCATCCAAGGCCATGACCAGCGTTAGAATAAAGATCAGGATGGTCTACTGCAATGAGGTACGAGTGGCGACCGCGGAAGGCTGCCACAGATGATGGGAAGTGACCCCCCGACCTTAAAGTAATTCAGGTCAACATAGGCAGGAAAAGACAGCGCACGATCTGCTGCTCGCAACGTCCAGCGAAAGGGGAGCAGGCATTATCCTGCTGAGCATAACAACCGAAGGCTCGACTAAAGCAGGATAGTGGACTGCGGCGTCGGCGGTAATCCCAGCCGTTTTCCGTAACATTGTACCACAACCAGACAACGATAATGGAACACGAGACCAACGAGCAGAGGTACTACCCTGGAGGTGGGAAACGTAAAGCGGAGGACTCCCCAGACGTGGTGAATGTAGAAGAGGAGGACACAATAGAAGACGAGAAGGCGGTCAAATTGGGAGAGCTGATTAACAAGCTTTTTGCAATGGAGACCAGAAACCTGCGCGTACCAGTGAAGGAAGACATCGCTAAATTTAAAAAGCTGCGGAATCGGATGAAGGAGAAGGAGACAAGAAGCGCGACACTCCAAGTAGAGAAGCTACCCAGACAAGTGGAGGACATGAGAGATGAGCTCGCTGAAATGGAACAATTAAGGGCCAGGTCCGCGAGGTGTGAGGAGTGCGTTCGGGAGTTGAGGGAAAGGCCGTCAGGGGACAGGCCCGACATAGTATCGGCCGGCTGCCAGACTGTAAATGCAGAGCAAAGGGCGACAGAAACGATCGAAAGCCATACGAACAAGCTAGGGACCTGTGCGACGAAACATGGCCGGAGGTAACCTACCAGACGACAAGTATAAACTGAGAAGGGGTGGAATGGACATGGTGCACCTGATCGGGCCGGACGTCAGAACCAACGTTAAGCGGGTCCTCGAAGGACGGACCACATGACGACCTGTATGAACATGGCTTTACCAGGGAAGTCAGGCTACAAGGAGATTATAACCCGTACGCCCAACCCAAATGGAGAGGCGAGGGAGGCGGAAAGGAGGATCTACATCATAATGGTTGACACCGTTGACAGTGCCAGGAGGCGACGGAAAGGTCCCTCTTCCAAGCCCTGGGAGAACTCAGGCATCTGACAGGGCGGGGAGGCAAGACACAGATTATGGTGGAGGCCTCCGAGCATTAGCTGGGGACCCTAAAGAAACTAGTACTGCTTTTCAAGAACAGGGAAAATGATAAGCATCCATCCAGCAGGAAAGCAGGGCAGTCGGGGGAAACATCTAGAAAGGGCGACACAGGAACGAGAGAGGGCGGAGAAGAACGTACCCCGCAGGAAAGTCAGGAGCGAGGCCATACAAGTCCAGGGGCCCTTCCGTCTGTACCAGTACTTCGTATTCTGTATTCAGTATAGTAAGTACCGAAGGCTTGGAGGTACAGGTGTCCCCGGTCTGAACGACCAGAAATGGCTTACTTAAAATTGAAATGAAGAGGGGAAAGGACGAGAAGTTAATGTAGGCTATTGAGAAGAAATGTACCGGTGTCCGAGTAACGGTAAAGAGACCCGGGTGCAGGTATTCATAAGGGACTTGGACGAGGCCTATGCAGGCGAGGAAGGAGGGCATAGCGTCCTCAGCGACGCGTGCCGGCAAGCAAATATCGCGCAGGGCCCAGCAATGATCCGGATCCTGCAAATTCTTTTAAACCGGTACATGATGGCCCCCGATCTATTGTGGACCACGCCGGAGGAGGAGTCGTACGACGTTGCAGTGTAGATCGCAGTGCGGCGGTATGGTTGCGTGCAAGGGCGGGTGGACCCCCCCCCCCCCCCCCGGAACTGAATACGGGGAACACTTTGTGGTGGCAAAAGTGGGGCAAATTAAGCTCAATAGCATCTACATCTCGACGAATAGCCCGGACGGAACAATAGAGGCGATCCTGGATAGGATCAACCCACACCTCGACGCACACACTGTAGTGGGAGGAAATTTCAAAGCCAAGTTATAGGAGTGCGGGTCTCCAATTAACATTAGGACGGGCTGGTATTGGCGGAGTGGATGGCAGCGACAGCAATGATTCTCCATAACGAAGAGGGCATGCCCACTTTCCGAAGAAATGGAAGAATGACAGGTGCTGAAGACTGAAAGCCACAGCCACGTGTACCTATCTTTTGTGATTACAAATGGAGAACACGAGCGCTATGCATCGGCCAAAGGGGAAGTAGGCACTAGATTCGACGTCTCTCGTCTAAACCTGGACAAACTAATCGAGCAGATGAGAGTAGGCCTAGCGGGTTGAAGTTTGTTTCCCGCGGATTTCCATGACTTGGTCCAGCGGGCATGCCGCCCTAGCATGCATGTAAAGGGCGGTGGAAATCGCGGCAGAACCCCCCGCTTTCCTAAGGCGGCAATGAGGCGGCTAAAGGCTAGGCCATCCCTGTCCACACTCGAGTCAGAAATAGCAAAGAGAGTAGTCGACGCCCTGTTCCCAATGCCGGCGATTGCATGCCTCGCATAGGAGCTACAGACGAGAACGGAGGAACAGGAGGACGAGGACTCAACAGAACCTTTCTGGGCGGAGGACCGGACGGCGTCCCTCCCGAGGCGGTGAAGACAATCGAAGCAACGTTTACACCTGACGTAGCCGCGATATTGAATGGGGCCCTTATACAGAAAGTTGAAAGGGGCACGGGTGGTCCTCCTGCCAAAAGCGGAGAAACCGGCTACATCCCTGTCTGCGTACAGGTCGCTGTGCAAGCTGGACACGCTGGGGAAACACCTCGAGTATTTGATCTTGGGGATGATAACCAGCGTGGCAGAGCGGCTGGGAGGTTCTCGGAAAACCAATTCGGTTTCTGGGGAGGTCCACGGTGGCAGAGGTGGAGAGAATACGGCCGATGACCAAGGACGCTCGAGAAGGTACGTAGCGAACCAGGAAACTGACAGCACTGGTAGACATCGATGTCAGGAATGCCTTTAACATGGCAAACTGGTGGCTAATTTTCCAGGGGTGTCGAAAAATGGGCATAAGGGGCAAACTATTGCAAATGAGTGGCAGCTACCTGGAGAGGAGGTCGGTGAAACTTACCACGGAAGGAGCGGAAGTTACTAGAGGACTTGCACAGGACCTGCACTGGGGCCGACCCTGTGAAACATACTGTACAGCGAAGTGCTGAGCCTCAGTCTGCCGGAGGGCGCCAACATCATCAGCTATGACACGGGATGTGACAATGCTGGTCACGACACGGGATGTGACAACAATTCAGGATGTTAGTGGATTGCTACTAGGGGGCGGACGCAACATGGCCGTAGAGAAGATAGATGGTAGTAGGCAAAAGACGGATTAGGCAAGCCTGCTTCTCGGTCCAAGGGGAAATGTGTACACCTAAGAAATGCGTATCACGGTATCTCAATCAACCAAGGGATGACCTTCGTTGCACACGTGGCCTAGGTGTCTAGAAGAGCTAGTCTGGTGTTGACGACGTTAGGACGGTTGATGCCGAACATACCAAAGCCGCGAGATAGAGAGCGAGGGATGCTGGCGCGAGTGTCGGCTAGCATAATGACGTATGGAGCCCCAATATGGACGCACAAAATGAAAATAGAAAGGACTAAACAAATGATGGGGACAGCCCAACGGCGAACAGCTCTAAGGGTATCGAGTGCATATAGAACCGCGACAAGGGAGGCAGTGCTGGTAGTCGCCAGTGTTGTCCCTATAACTCCAGGCAACGGAGATGGAAGATTATACAGGGGGAGATCAGAACCGACAGCCAGCAGGACAATTCACCCATGTCCTAACGGAGCATGGGTGTATTCGCGCATACCGCACCGCATATGTCGGGCGGTAATAGATAGATGCGGTTACTGCGAGGACCAGAGCGAGTGTTGAACGAACCGTTTTTGTTTGCATATGATGGGACAGCCAACGCATGGCCCTAAATCGGGAAATAGAAACTCAGATAACACCTGAAACGATGGTGCCTCTGATGCTCAAAGACGAGAGCACATGGGAGGTCAAAGCGGAACTCAACAAGGGAATTATAAGCTCTAACTGATCTGTGATTAATTAATTCCACAACTAAGTCTGAGATTTTTAATTAAATAATGTATAGAACGTGATGGAATAATTTCTAAAAATGTATACTAGAGTAATGTAAACATTTTATTATTATGTTATCACAATATTTAAAATCACGTTCACCACTACATTTTTTTAAATATCTGTTTGCCCCTATATTTAGTTGCAACAAGAGTATATCGCAAACATGAAAAGCATTGAATTGCTTCCTGTATATATCGGTTGAACATTTAACGCACCCAAGGTTAAAGTTTTTCCTTTTAATGTTTATAATAGTAGTTGTTTTATTATATAACTGAATTGTTAACGACTCGTTTCCCTACTTTCAGAGCCGGTCCTGAGTATAAAGCCGCCCACATGCGAACTTTTCGCCGCCCCATTAAATTAATAAATAACTAAATTTTCATATACAGGACATTGCATATAGAAGAATACCTAGTAAATCTTCTTTAACTCAAGTTTCAGAAACATTGGTAATTATCCGTTTACTTCTATGGGTTTAATTTTAGCTCTTATTCTTGTTGCTCTGCAAGCGCGAATGTAAAATGTAAATAACCCACCCCAAGTTATGGTGCCCGCGGCCTCCCCCTTATTTGTCGGCGCCCGTGTTTGCCCCCCGCCAGGACCGACTGTGATTACTCTTTTAGTCTCCAAAACAGAATGATCAGCACATAGCGGTCGCAGGTTAGCAAGGATTACATCTTCAGAAAAAGAGGTATCTACGTCACGTATCACTCTTTTACATCGTAATAAATACTGAAGAATATATGTTTCAAAACCTTTATTTTTAATATTTCCGATTTAATTAAAACATTAGCAAATAAGAACGTACGTAAGAAAATAGAAATGCGGTTTTTACCCGTCCTATTGATGTTAACCACATTGTTGTCTATTACGGAACGGGTGTTATTAATTGTTTTTCAATTACCATAGTATGCAAATTCCCTATATTCCACGTGCATTACTGGAATTTGGGAATTGTTTGTATTTCTATTAAAATCTTAATCCTTAAAACTGTCCATAATATTATCATGCAACACTGTTAGGGCGTTATTATTAATACTAAATGTATCGACCACATTCTTATCTTTTACGGACTCCACTGCAACAAGAGGAGGGCCCTCACACGTACTTGGCCACGAGACTCTGTCAGGAGTCCCGTCCCGTGACGTGTGGATGACATGTCTTCAAAGTAAACCATGCACTAATCACACTTTATCTCACAAATAATATTTAATTTAAAGAATTAATATTACAACGCTTAACATATAAACACGATAGAGAACAAATTCTGAATGGATCTATAGTTTCCATGATATTTAATATAAAGGACCAACTATTATCAGTTGACAAGGCCTCGTCCGGCATACGAGTATATCAAATTTTTATTTACAAAAAAACACTTACCTAGCTGCTTTGTGACTCTAACGAGAACCTCACCCAATTTCATTCTTAACTCATTAGTTCCATCATCACCAGCTTTAGTAAAATCGCCGAATTCATCAGTAAGACTTTTTATAACGATCTCTGGAAAAACATCTGCTATAGCAGCTAATCCATTAATAGCGGATAAATAAATAAAAGAATCATCGTTTTTTAAATTTTGCTAAAAAAAACAAATATTTGTAGAATTTGTAGAAAATTACAAACAGAAAATAACATACCTGAAATATATTCAAAATATAGATTTTCCTGTCCAACGCCTTCGGATCCTTGTTCCGAATTAATTTAGACAAAGTAAGCAAACCATGCCCTCTAACAGGAATTAAAGGATCACACACATCTTCAATCGCTTTATCTAATTCACTGATGTCTGTCTTAACACCACTATTACTCGTTGTTTTTGAATTCAAATCTTTTACAATACTTGAAACAAGTTGTGTTAACTCTTCATTTCCACCATGAGTTAAAAATATTGTAAGTGGTTCTTTTAAGATATTATAATCCTCTAAGTTATCACCCTGACACCCCTTTAGTAATGCTTGTAAAATCATGATTGAAACAAATACTACTTGGAAATTATCCGAGTCAGTTTTTTTAGAAACATGAATATTTTTATTTATGCCATCTATCAATATCGAATGAATGTAATCAATAATATTTTTTGGATTATTATTGATACTTGCTTGTATTAGTTTATTTTCAGCCAAACTTGACAACAGGCCATACACAATTAAATTACGTTCAAGCCCCTTGTGGAAAATGTCTTTATTAATTTGTGTACAAAAATATTTCTCCGTGTCATTTAAACATTTTAATAAATAAATAAAAAAGTTTGTCAACAATTCGCCATGATTTTCTAGTAATTTTATAAGATCCCCTGCTAATTTATCAATATTTAATTCGGATACTTTTGAAATACAGATTTTATTGATACCGATTTTAACCCAAACGTCCTCTCTGCATGAATATACTGTTGATTTTAAATTGAATAGCAATGCGTCGTATACTTTAACGCCGTCCTCTTTAAACTCAATTAAATATTTTATTACTATTTGTGCCAGCGTATGATTAAGGTCGCACAAATCTGTACCAACAGTTACAGAATACAATCGAAATATTATGTTTATCACAGGCGTTAATATCTCAAGCGGTAAATCTGGATTGTTAACATTATTGCTGGCAAAACCACTATACAACAATCTGATTGTTTGCTGCAGCATATCCGTTACATTATCTCCATCCGCGTACGTGTTATTTGTGTTCGTAAAATTGATCAGTGGATTTAACAAGGTGTTCAAGAAATATGTGTGTGTCAGCACTTTATCATCGATGTAAAGAGCTTTAATGCAAGCAATAAAAATCAATTCGAACGGAATGACGTGATTACCGTTCCTGGCATTCAGTAATAGTAAATCATTGACTTGTTTGCATACGTTTGTTTTAAAGTCGGGTGATTGCTTTAAACTTAATATCAGTTTAACAATTATGTCAATAGTTTTCCATGTTTTAGTGCTATCATTTGGATCGTAATCGGTTGAATTTTCAAGCAGAGCCACAGCGATTGTTTCAAGTCCTTTTTCTGAACGTAATATTTTTGTTAAATTTATACTAACAGCTCTTTTAAACCACATATTTGTAGAACTGCTTTCAAGCAATAACATTGTTTCTTTTACGTAAATACTTTTATGCACTAAATGAGCGATGCGTTCCAAACATGGCTTAAATATCTCTCTCTCGGCGATTAGTCTTTCATATAATTCCACAGACATTTTAAATGTGCCGTTCTCAACATTAGGTTTTTTTATCGGACAATAAATTATTTGGTATAAACTATTTAGTACCGGCTGTAAATAATCCATGGCCACCAAAGCTCTTAATTTCACGCATTTTAAACACAAAAAGAGGCCATATGTTGTAGCGGTCAGATAAGTATATTGTTTGACAATAAAATCGTCGTCGTTGTAAAATGAATCGGATTTGCATTTTATAAACTGGGGCATTCTTTCCGATAAATTGCACTGAATTCCCAAACCGCATAAATGTCTTAATATGGTTCTTAGTGCTTTACTCTGTTGAACACTCAATATAGCGGTTTGTTCGGCTTCAAGTATACCAATGAGTTGAAATAGTAGATGGAAATTAAGAAATATATATTTTCCTAGTGGGGTTTCATCGTATGTGTTAAATACATCAATTAGTGGTACTAACGTGTTAAGGTCGTGTAGCTGCAGGTTATATTTCTTACATGTAGCGTGTAGGTTACATTCCAGCAATTGAGTAATATCACCATCACAATCTGCAATTAGGATAATGTTACTATATTATTATTATGTTAGTATTTTTTTTTTTTTCATAATAATGGTACTTAGAAATATAAATGCAATGGTAATATAAAATTAATTTTTATTCTACACATCATATTTTACGTCGTCTCACAGTGGGGCAAAATCCCAATATTACTAAACCTTCTTTTAAAAGATCAAACTTAGTTTCTCAGGGGTTTTCGAGGACGTTGATTACGAATCTGAGATCCGACTTAACAAATTCTAAATGGCGGATCCAAAATGGCGGACAAAATAGTAAATTTTGCAAATAATTCGGTTTGAAATTGCTTACACCAGGATATTTAAGGTCACTTATTACAAATCCGATGCCCGATTTAAAAATTTCAAAATGGCAGACCCAAAATGGAGGACAGGAATGTAAATTTTGCCAATAATTGATTCGTAATTGCATAACTCGCGTTTTAGCGCTCACTGATTAGATATCAGATGTTCGATTTAAAAAATACAAAATGGCGGGCCCAAAATGGCGGAAAATTAAGTAAATTTTGCAAATAATTCGTTCGATATTACTTACACGGGGGTTTATGAGGTCACTGACTACAAATCGGAGGCCCGATTTTAAACATTTAAACCAAATTGGCGAACAAATAAGTAAATTTTGCAAATAATTTATTCGAAATCATTTACACGGGGGTTTCTGAGGTTACTGATTACAAATCCAATGTCCGATTACAAAAAATCAAAATGACGGTTAAATTATATAAATATATACACATAAGTGCGTATAATAGTGGCTTTGATATAATAAAACTTAAATATAATATAAAACAAACTACTGGATACTAACGATCACACATTGGATGCTTTCTTTAAATTAGGTCAAAAATATTAAATAGAAGAACTAAAATGCGATTCAAAGAATAAGAGAATGCGATGGGATAAAATGATTTTATTTTGATAAAAATCGAAATAATACTAAATATGAGCTCATGGGCCTAGTTAAGGAATTAATGGGTGATTAAATTCCTCTGAGCTTCTCCCTTTACCGACAGAAAAGTCACTCGGCTGATAGCCCTATAAAGATAGAGTTTTTAAACAAATATGTTAAAACCTATTGCGATGCAATTACACGGTGGGAAACAAGAAATAAATGATAAGTAGTTTCTGTACCATTTCTACAATAGTATTATATCAGCTTTGATGCATAATAAGATAAATATATAGGCGGACAATTGAAAGCTTTGATGAAATAAAAACAGCATGTAAACACGCGCAGTGCTCAAAGAACCAAAAATTCAGCCTCGGATAGGACGGGAACAACTAATAACGACTCGGCAAGTAAAAGGAATAAACGACATCGGAAACCAAAAACACTAAGAATCGGATGGTGGAACGTAACGTCCCTGAACAACAAACACCAGGAGATTTTGCTAAAGATAGAAAGACACAAGATCGACGGTTGCGCAATTACTGAAACCAAGAAAAGGGGGAAGGGAAACACCAAGTATGAAAACTACACACTTGTATGCAGCGGCAAACACAAATACGAAAGAGCAACGTCTAGCGTTGGGATACTGCTACACGAGAAATTTGAAACTAACATTAGCGACACAAAATACATCAACGACAGTAACAGTCGAACTCAAAGACAGAAAGCCTACACATATAATAAGCATTTATGCTCCTGATATCTCCAAGCCAAAGGAAGATATAAATATCTTCTCCAAAGATCTACAAGCAGTGCTCGACGTTATTGGACCACATGACGAAATAATAACTCTCAGAGATCTGAACGCCAGGATCGGAAATGAATGTATACCAGGAGCAAAAAGCGGTACAACGAAGAAATTAAGAACGAAAGCGGTGAACAACTAATCCAACTATGTGCATAAATCCGTAATAGACTACGTAATTACAAATAGAAATATCCACCTATGCAGAATCCAAGACGTGAGGACTCTGACCTCAGCGAATACCGGAACTAATCATGGCCTAGTACTAGCGAAAATTGCAGTCACTCTGGAACTGAAAAAGTACGAACCGACAAAGGGCATCAACAAAATCAATGTGGTATCTCTAGCTGATGCCTCAACGAGATACCTGTACCAACGGAGACTGGAGGAAAAAATCCAAGCCTACAAGATACAACAGCCGGACGAAGTAGAAATCGCTGTGCAAAAACTGAAATCTAACATAATAAAAGCTGCGGAGGAAGCACTAGGAAGAAGGCGCCGTACGGGGGGAAGAAATCCAAATACCAAACCGTGGCTTACCCAAGAGGTCAAGACGCTGGCTGAGGAAAAAGGAAAGTTTTACCTACAGTACAGATCAAAACAATAACGTACAATGAGTACAAGCTTGTAAGAAACAGAATTAACAGCGAAATACAACCAATAAAAACAGCGCAGTGGGAAAAATTCTCCAAGGATATGGAGCGGGACCTTTATGGAGGACAGAAAAAGGTGGAATATGCTCAGAAATAAGAAGAAACTCATAAACGAATTCATACAAACCACGAATAATTCAATCGAGGATTGGGAGAAGCACTTTCGGGAGCTGTACGCCGCAGCCGAAGACAACACCGAAAATACCTTAACACAAATAGATAATAACACTCACCGACCATGGGACATACCCCGGCAGAGAATAGAACAATTAGCCAGCAAATTGAAAAACAGAAAGTCGCCCGGGGCGGATGAGATATCCAACGAAATGATCAAATACGGCGGCAATATACTATTGGATCAGATCCATGTCCTTTTCAATAAGATACTAGACAGTAAGGACATACCGACGGAGTGGAAGTACAGCGTAACAATACCAATACACAAAAAGGGAGCAAAGAACGATCCAGCAAACTACAGATGAATCGGCCTCCTAAGTACGATGTCAAAACTGCTCACGAAGATCTTCGAGGAGGAAGTTGCTGCCTCTGGGATATGCGAAGTACAACAAGTATATAGAAAGAATAAATCCACTATAGACGCAATATTTACCATACGACAAATAACTGAGAAAACTAAAGAATTCAACAAGTCTGCTTTTATATGTTTCGTCGACCTAGCCCAAGCCTTCGACAGAGTGAGGCTAGCTGACGTTGTGCCGCTTCTGCAGAAGAGATATATACACCCCTGCATAATAATTATCATTGCCAAGATAAACACCAATAACTAGACATCTATAAAAGTAGCAGATAAGCTATCCGAGAAAATAGCCGTAGCAACTGGAATAAGACAGGGAGACAGTCTAAGCACGACCATATTCAACATTATCATGGACGAAATAATAAGAGGTCAAGAACGTAGGGTGAGGATATCGGATAGGGGACAAAGAAATCAGAGTGATATGCTATGCTGGGGACGCCGTATTGATATCCGAGAGCGAAGGCGATCTGCAACGGCTTCTTTATAAGATCGAACAAACTGCGTCAACAACACAGTGTCTAACCGTAGCCAAGGAGCCGCGCAGATGCAAACTCTCCGTATATAACAAGAGCGTAGAACAAGTTATGAACTTAAAATACCTGGGCGGTAATATAACTAGCAGTAGGGACTTAAAGAAAGAAGTGAAAGCCCAAACAGTAAAAGCATCGTTAATATCGGGCTATCTGAGGTATATAATATGGCGAAACAAGTACATGTCTGTCGAAAGCAAGACAAGAATATACAAGACCTGTGTAAAACCTACATGACATACACTATTGAAACCAGAGCAGAAAACGCTACAACGAAGCGACTCCTCAGAACAGCAGAGATGAGAACTTTGAGATGCATGACAGGGTGCAGTTTACGAAATCGCATTAGAAGCCATGACATCAAAACGCAATGCGACATTCAAAACGTGGTGAGATGCGGCCGCAATAGAAGAAGAGAGTGGAGAGATGGAGGATGGATAATACGAGTCTACCAAAAATCGCCAAAGAGGGACTCCCGACTACAAAAAGACTTCCTGGAAGACCCCCAATACGATGGTACGAAAGCTGGAGCTCGGCGTCTCAACTACGGCTGTAATCGTTGAAGACAAACAGGATACAATCCTACAACAAAGAAGAAGAAGAAGAAGAAGAAGAAGCTAAAAACATTATCGATAATTTTATTCGAAAATAACACTTTAAAGTGATATATTTTTACTTCTCATAAAATACCCGAAATACTATTTAGAAATGACTAGCAAGGACATAAAATCGCAAATATCCAACACATACGTATGAAATGAAAAACTACATATCTACATATTATTATAAAAGGAATAACTGTAAATCTATTAATTAATGTTATTATTGTATATACTGGGTTTATTATTAAGAATGTATTTTATTTTCTCTAAGAAATTTAATTTAGTTTATTATATTTTCTTACTCAAACATCATTTGTAACTATTAAGGCAGAAAGGCTACTGGCCAACAGCCTAATATAGAGTGTTGTAGAGTCTCACTACCCGAAATAATTACAGAGAATAAGAAAGATGTACATAACTAGACACAGAAGCCATATAAAAGAAGGAAGCGAAGCTATCAGTAGGCTATAAAGAGGAAAGCATAATATTACATAAGAAATGCTAAGAAAAATGAGACAGGGGATTACAAAAATGAACAGAACGAATGAGGAAGACAACAATAATCTAAAAGAATCCAACTGAATGAAATTCAGTAATAATACAGTTCAAAAGAAAGGATAACATTAGCGATTATAGAAATTTAGGACTAATTACTTTAAAAAGTATAGCAGGGAAAGTTTTCGGATCAATAATGGAATTGCAGTTTCTATCTTCCAATATTGCTTCATCCGTTGGGAGGTCCCTGCTATACACGATGTAGATTATCGGACCCAATACGCTGCCTTACAGCACCCTTCGTTGAGCAATGTTACATCAGAATAAGCGTCATCGTATTTGACTCCAAAATATCTTTCTTGTGGGTATGACTTTATTAGTGTACAGAAGTCCCTTTCCTTCGATAGTTGGCATTAATGTCTTTAGGGCGAGTATTTGGAATTATTTTGGTATGGTTGTTAACGGGAAAATGGGTCTGCAATACTGTGCAACAGTGTGGTCGTTCCCTGGCTTTGGGATCATGATTACATCCGCATATTTCTAAATTCTGGGGCTAATGTTAGTTAATTCAGCTTCACCTTCTTCTGGCGTAGACTGAAGGGATACGTTTTGTTTTATTTTCAATGCTTTGTGAGGGTGTCAGGCTATTTTTGTAAACTTGGACAGTGTTTGCAAGTTGTCCAGCAAATAAGTTCGACTTTTCCTGGTTACTTATAGCACACGATATCCCTCGTTTTATTGGTGGAGAATATTCAATATTTTTTGTTGTTAAGTCAAAATCGTTAAGAGGTTTCGTTTGTTCGTCATTTTAAGAAACAATGGACATTTAGCTAAAGTTTGTTTTCAAGCTTTATTCGAAATATATCCCAGTTTGTTAGTTTGGTTGCCAGTGTAGGTTTGGGTTCTTTTTTTATAATTGTACCATGTAAGCAATGTATTATTGGTGAGTGATTGGAGGTAATAAAAGTTCTCTTTAGTATCGATGCAGTTGGTAGACATGTCTTTTGTAATGAAGTGAAAGTCTAATAGACGACTGGCCTTTTGAGGGATGCCAGTGGGGCGGTGCGTTGGCTTGCCCGTTGAGTGAGCTACACAGTTGGTGGCTTGCATGGTTTGGAATAGCCTTCTTCTTTTGATATTAGTTAAGTTTGAACCCCATTTTATGTTTTTGGCTTTAAAGTCATCACCAAAGATGAGTGTACCTTTGAATTTATTGAGGTTCGTGTATTCTTCCGTTTTTAGAGACTATTTGGGAGGTATATATATTACTCCGACTGTTATCCAGTATCCAAATTATTGGTGTCACTGCGGAGGTGGATATAGGAAACATTTGGAGAGGGTGCAAGCAAAGGCGAGATTAGCATGGAGGATAGTGAGAATAAAATGGGAAAATTGGTAGACCGGAAGTATAGGTATTGCTTGTAAGATATGGGATGCGTAGGTAAAGCCTATACTGCTTTACGGAGTGGAAGTATGGGGTGCGTGAGAGTGGGATCTATTGGAAAGGGAGCAGGCATGGTTTCCGAGCTATTTCAGAACTGGGTAGGTCGGTCCATTTAACGATCCTACTGCAAGAGAACCACCGAATGACTATGTGGTGGGAGACGTGCGGGCGGGTGGTAAAGTTCTAGGAAAGGCTGTTAGAGAATGAAAGCTTAGTGCGGGTGGTGTTGATGGGAGATAAAGGTAGGGCAGATAGCATGTGCAAGAAGGATGTATGCAAGATTGGGTATATCTGAGGTGTTAGTGGATGAGAAGCTAAGAAGTAGGGTTTCGAGCGTCTGTAAATTATGCAATTGTATTGAGAAATTGCAGAAACATACGCATTGACCTGTCAAATTTGAATATATTTTTAGGAAAAAGGGCTCTTAACGGCCCTCGTTTACTTATTCCTTTTTCATATAATAGTACTTTCTTGTTTCTATCCCAAAACAAGTAGCCGTGAGCCGACAGGAGAAAAAGTACTATATTCGCATTCGCCGATTGGGCCCTTAATGAGTTCAGGGTAGAAGTTAATAATGACAATGGTGAAAAACAGAAGAAAAGTAGAGAAGAGTTACTGCCGGAAAGTCAGGGTGGGTTAGGAAGAGAGCAGATTTCGACGCTAGCGTTAATGGTGAAGTACTGGAGTGCAAAGAGAGGTATTTGTGGATCTGAAAGCAGCATATGACTCTAGGGTGAGCGTGGAGTGTATTGAAATTTTAGAAGAGCAAATGGAATGGGTGAGTAGGATAAACAAAGTCATGGGCAAAAGCACACTCCTGTTTAATCTGTACACAAGTGATTGGAGGGGGGGGGGGGGTGAAGGAGAGGTCAACCGGGAGAGAGTGTGGTATAAAGATCCAAGGTATGGATGTTAGCATATATGTGAATAATATAATACTTGTGGCCAAGAAAATGGAATAGAAGCAAGAACTGGTGGAAAGAATGGGATAACCTAATAAGAGGGGGACTACTAATCTCATCCCCCAATGTGGAAAAAAAAGTTGGAATAGAAGAATGATTCATACAATGAATTGCTTTAAGTGTTTAGGCTTTTGATTTGACTACAGAAGTGGGTTTAGGAAGAATTTTGAGTGTGTGCAAGCAAAAGAAAGAATGGATTGGGGAATGGCGAAGAATAATCGGGAGACGTGGTGAGATGGAAACCTTGTAATAGCGTGTAAGATCTGGGATGCGTGTGTGAAGCCAAAATTGCTGTATAGAGTGGAAGTGTGGTGAATGTGAGAGTGGGATATAATCTAAAGGAAGCAAGGCTAGTTCTGAAGAATCTGCTAGGACTCGAAAGATCGACGCCTATGACGGTAATCCTGCAGGAAACTAATCGCATGAGAATGAAGACATGTGTATTGTATTAAAATGCAATATATAGCATTGTTTGATCAATAGTATTCGCTAGTTTCAAACAACACGTTACTTTTATATCCATAAAATGAAGGGGTTCTTTCTATGTTGCTTATTTTCAATATAATCAATAGCATACTTCCATATATTTGGAATGATGAATTACCCTGGATTTGCCCTAGATTTAGACGCGTCCGGGGATGCCCGGGCAGGTTTTTCGAAGTTGTACGGGTTTTTAAATGTTGGGCATAATTTTATAAAAGTTAGTTAGTAAATATTAATATATCATATATAGTTTTCAAGCATCATTCAATACTGCTTGACGATCTTGCTATTTGCGGATGACCAAGTGATAATAGCGAGCGACGAAGGGAATATAGACTACATGCTCAGGAAAATAATGAAATAGTACGCGCCATTTCGCAACATGAATATATCAAAAACAGAACATCTAAAAGAGGGAGGGTTAGTCCAGTAACCTAGTACATAATAAGTTGCATCAAGTAGGGGTAGTTGGTTTCGTTCTTTTTTCGTTTATTGGTCCTGGTCCTGGAGAAAATAACATTAGCAAACATTTCTTTTGCACTTTTAATAAGATATATGTGTTAAATATATTTTGGATTTCAATTAGTCGTTCGGTTGTTTATAGAGACTCGTCTCGAAAGAAGGATCATCGAGAAAAGCTGTGCTATACACATGACAAATCTAACACTGTGGTCCCAAGAAGTGAAACTAAACACGAAGTTGAGAATCTACAAAACTATAGTAGAACCGATAATAAGGTATGGCGCAGAATGCTGGCAAATTTCAAAGAAAGATATATTAACAGTAGAAATGGACTTTCTAAGAAGAGCAAGGAGAATATAAAAAATTGATAGTATTAGAAATGAAACCATAAGACGGAAGACGAGAAAAAGCTATAACATCACGGATGATATAGAGCAGGGGTAGTCAAACTCTTGATCTCTTTGGGCGACCTGTTTTATAAATCACAGTCCTATCTACTAACATCGTATGTATTAATTGATCATTAGAAATTTATCATTATTTCTGAACGAAATTCCAGTGGTTCAGCGAGGGTGATTTTTAATTACGTTGTCCCCAACAATGAATTTTCAGTGATTTTTTTAAATTGCAGCTTATTATTTTCAGTCTTATTAGTTTCACTATTTTAATAGTAAAAAAGCAAAACCCTACTTAGAACATTGGTATTACTTCAAATCACTTAATACTTCAATTTAATAATGAATAAACAAAATTTTAAAAACTCGTCTCGGTGGGTATTCGAACCCGCGACCTCCACTTTTGAACTGAAATCACAAAATACATAAATGACAGGTCGGTCGGCTTCAAAACAGTATCATCGTTTTTATATTATAGGTATTCCAATGGATAAATCGTGCGTCAACAGGCAAGAAGATTTCGTCCAAATATTAGTGGGCATGTCTCCAGTTTTCCTAAAAGATATTTCTAAATATGTACGAATTGGAAAGATGTCTAAATAACTCTTTCAAAACAAGATTTACAATATGTAACCAATTAACTAGCAAAGCATGAAACCAGGTCTACTTCGAGGAATTACGTAGCATTTATTTTATGGCAAATCTGTCAATGAAAATCGTGGTAGTGCCATCTATGGTGTAAACATCACAATCACAACAGTTTTATTACCGCACCACAAATAACGTAAACAATATTTTATAGGTTATGTTATTGTATTGACAAAATATAATTGAATATCTCTAAGATAAAGGATTTGTCAGCTTACCCAATGGTTTTGATGCATTTAAATATTCTAATGCATTTATTATAGTGTCTATATCCATATTAATATTGTGTATATCAATGGTATTTCACTGAGCAATGAACACTAATATTCACAGCTTCAGTGGTATGAAATAACTAGCAAGAAATATCTGATACATACTAGTCTTTATAATTATAATTAGCAAATTATCAGAATCTCAGCAATTTTTATCAACATTTTACTTATATTATAACTTACCTTAAATTTATGCAGGTACATTACAATTAAACCAAATACAATGTTAATATTTAAACATTTTATATTTGTTGGACAAAATACAAAGTATCGCAGTTTAAAGGTGTATATAGTTTCTGCATAAATAAATCAATTGAATTGTACACATTGCAATTCATACTTTCCTATAAATACAGATTAAAAAGACAGTAAGCATTACAAAAACAAAATGTATGTATTTAAATTATAATATAAATTTCACATTTTCGAGCCACCTCTTAAAGCTAGTACTAAATGCAGGACTGAGCCTCCCTGAACTTTGTAATCTTGGGCAGTTTTTTCATCATTCCTAAAATTAATAAAATACAAATTAATACATCCACAAATAATATACACAGATTAATAGGAATATACATAGAGTATGCTCATAGTGACACAGTATGCTCGATGAAGCCAATTTGACACACTTGTATTAGTTTGAAATAATGAATATCAATGAATGTGTATGAATAATCACATATATTATGGAATAAATACTATTAACAATGGGAGGGAGGCAAATATAATATAAAATGTCTAGCAGTCATCTAAGACATCTACTCGAGTAGATACTATCTTTAATATTCTATTTGCACCAATTCTTGCTGTTTACAAAAGACTAGTAGCTAGAATTTAAGTATTTGTCAGTCCAGGTTCCAGCAGGAATCATATATATATATGATAGTGTAGATTTTCCATTCCTGCCTCCATTACCATGTCAGCCATTTAGAGGGCAGTTTTGAAGTGAAAATATCTAATCTAAATGTAGCATGATGTGAATGTGATTCCTGCCTTCCATTAGTATTTCAACATTCCTGACATACTAATGACAGGCAGGAATATATGCTTATATATTTATACTGCAATACCATTGGTTGAAGTATAAATACATAAGCCTATATTCTTTGATTCAGTACTATGAGTAAACTCATAGCATAAACAATATACATATACTAAATAGTAGCAAATATAATATGCCTTACAAAATTGAAATATACATGCTAAAACAGAAAAAGCAACACAGATTTAAACATTTTGAAACTGCTTTCAAATAATATTAGTAGTGCATATATCAGTATAGATTTGAACAGACTAACTACCTCACACTGGCATTAATTACTATGGCCCTAAACTATATAACAATTTATCACAGAAGATCAAAGATCTCGATGTAACACATTTAAAAAAAGCAATCAAAGCACATCTTGCTAAATGAGGATTTTATAGTGTTAGTGATTGTTGGTTAAATTTTTAGTTGTAGAGCAATATTTTCACTGACGATTGTAAACATTGTATGTATTAACATGAATAAATTTATTATTATTATTATTATTAAAAAAACATAAATTATTATAAAAATTTATATGAAAGAGTAAAGATAAACCAGTGTTCAAGTATCTCTATAATTTTGTATTCTACAATATAATAAAAATAATGATTTTAGACTTTTATTATAATTAATAATAATAATGTGTATTCCTTCATTATAAGAAAGTATACATTAATATACTATATAATTGAAGGTGAGGTCCCAGTTTGAGGTACTGATCTTATCAATACTAATGAATTATATATTTTTAATTAATAATAATTGTCAATGCTTATTTTGTGGTGTAAATAAATGTATATTCTTATACCTGGGCACTTTGATTCAAGCCTACATTGTCATCCTTATTTTGTTATTTCTCATTAAAACTATACTTAATATATAAACTTCACACTGTGCTTAAAAATAAGAATAATTCCCATAAAATGACACAGTAAATAGCAGCAACATCTAACCAAAACATAGCAATATTCCTATATATAAAAGCATATACATACTCATTTAGTAGTGTCTACGATTCACACCAATCATAATATACAAAGAATATATTGTAAACAATTGTTTGATAGTAAATATTAATAACAAATCCTTAAAATCACAACTAAGAAGGCATCCAAGCCCTGTCTATATACTTATTACATTTAGTTTCCTATATTGTATACTTGACTAAAGTAAACTGATGTTTTAAAGTCAACATATAAATAATTTTAGTATGTTTAATTGTGCCAGGATTGAAATATGTACAAAGCATATATATCAAGAATATTTCACTGAACTATATATGTGTATATACTATTAACACATTGTTTATACATACATTTGTTTGCCAGAAAATATAAGTCTCTGTTGTTGTGGTGGAATTCCCTCTTTTTCCTCTACTCTCTCCTTAATTCTTTCCACTTTATCTGTGGGCTCAATATCAATTTCAATCTCCTTACCCGTTAATGTCTGCAAAAAAGTAAATTGATTGCAATTTCCCAAATGCATAACCTCCAGACTTAACCTACCTTTACTTTAATCAACATTTTAGCTGAATTATGTTTAAGCTTGTTAGGATGGTGTAATAATTGATTAATGTGAAATCTAATGCACTATTGTTGTGTCTATTTATAATTATTAAAATTGCTAGCAAATATTGGAAAGCCGGTCAACTGTCATTGCTCACTGGAATTTTATTCAATGCCATGGTTCTGATCTTGGCTAGAAACGTCATTAAACGCATGTTGCCAAGTTATATATTTTGAGTACATATAAGGGCGCGTTCACAATACTCTGAATAACAAATAATAATCTAAATCTGACCATCAAATTCCAGAAACAGAAATATCCTAATATTTTTTTTTAAAGTTACTTTGTTTTTTACGATGCCAAAACGACATTCATTGCAAACCGAAAAAAGTAGATTAATTATTATTATAATCAGTAAAGTATTCTTTTCTTAGCTGTTCTCTGTTCTGTCAGTACTGTGGTACTGTCATCCGTACCACGTGCCCGAATCATTTTAGTTGTTCTCCCAATAGGGATTTCATTTTCACCGTTTCTCTTAGTATATCTTTCCTTATTTTTACTTCCTCAATATATCCAACACCGTAATAGTAATGAACGAGGAAAATATAAATGGAGGATATATATCAAAAAGGGTAGGATTTTTTTTTCCTGAAGGGTCTGGTTTCGCTGTACCATACCAGTGCACTGCGGCCACGGTTGGCCTATTCTGCTCCCCCATAACTATTCCTCAATCATGAGCTCTGTGTCTTCAATGAAGTCCAGAAGTCTCGTGAATGGGCGAGCTTGGAGCTCCTTTAGATTCATTCGTGTTGAACCAAAGAGCTTTTTCCTGCCTGAGTTAAATGCCTCGCAGCTAGTTATTACATGTAGTGGGGTTTCTTCTTCTTCCCCACAGCCTCTGCACGTTGGTGATTTGTCTATCCCCATAGTGCGCAGGTGTTTATTTAATGGGCAGTGTCCTGTTAGGAGTCCTATGACATTTCTTAATTGGTTCCTATTTAGTTTTAGGATTTCTTCCGTCGCCTCCGTATTGGGAGCCTTAATGAACCTCTTCGAGTGTTTCATTCCAGTTTGGGCTTCCCAGTATCGGCTGTGGCGGTTTCTTTGGTGCTTTCTCAAGCTATTCCTTGCGGTTCTATATGGTATCCCGCAGGTTGGTTCGTGTCCAATGAATTTTTACTCTTTTGCCAATTTCTCCGCCTTTTCGTTGCCTTTAATTCCCTGATGTCCCGGTGCCCACACAAGTGTTACTTTTGGACTGCAAGTATTATCAGGTCCTCAATGCATTTTATGACAACTCTGGAGTTATTCACGCTGGAGTCTAGAGCTCTCAGCACTGCTTGACTGTCTGTCACAATATTGATTTCCTTCTTAGTATAGTTTCTTTCCAATAGAGTTTTAACGCAGCATTGAATTGCGATAATTTCTGCTTGGAACATGGAGGTATGCTCGCCAAGCCGGAGTCTTGTGCCTCCTGCCGAGTTGTTTTCATACACTCCTACTCCTGTTCCTTTGTTGGATTTAGCTCCATCGGTAAACCAGATTGACTAAGCACCACAGAAGAGGGGACAGTACGCCGCCCTGCGGGCAGCCCCTGCCGACCGATACTTCCATAGTTATTCCATTTAGTGATGTCTTTATTCTCCGCCCACTTAACATTTGGCCGATCCAGCCAACTACGGTTGGCTGTATGCTTCTTGCTTTTGTGGCTCTTGCAATGGATTCAAACGAGGTGTTGGCAAAGGCGCCCTATATTCCAAGAAGACCGCAAGAGCAGTCTGCTTGTTCTTGTTTGCTTTTTCAGCTCTTATGGTTATTTCGTGCACTGCGGTTTCGCACGACTTTTCTGATTGATAAGCATACTGGTGTCGGTGCAGTGGTTTTAGTACCATTGCTCCGTCCCTGATGTGTCTATCAATCATTTTTCAATTGTTTTCAGTTTCCCGTCCTGGTTTTGGTATAAATACCACCCTAACCTTTGCCCACTTATTCGGTACGTGCCCTAGGGCTATACTCACCCGTATAATGGTACACAGTACTGATCTTAATTCCTCCAATTTCTTTTTGGAGTAGTACTGGGAAGATGTTGTCTTCCACAGCAGCTTTGAATGGCTCGAATGTGTTGATTGCCCATGCGAGTTTTGTTTGCGAGACTATGTTCTTTGCTAGTATCCAGCTATTTTTTTTCCGTTTGAATGGGTTGACGATAGCCAGATTCTGGTGTTCGGTGCCGATAACCGCAGAACCCGGGAAATGGGTTTGAAGTAAGAGTTTCAGAGCTTCCCCTTCGGTTTCTGTGTATGTTCCGTCATTTTTCCGCATTAATCCAACTTTATCGTTGTTACCTTTTGCGAGAGCGTTCTGAAGTTTTGCACAGTCAGGTGTTTTCTCAAACCCCCGGCAGTACTCCCTCCATGTTGCCCTTTTAGATTTCCTTATTTTGATATTGTATTCTGTCAGGGTTTCTTTATAAGTTCCCCAGAAGCTTGTTTCTTTAGTCTGGTTGAACAGCTTTCTTGTCTTTGTCCTTAGAACAGAGAGTCCCTTATTCCACCATGGAACATTCCTGCGGTTCTCTTTTATCGATTTTTGGACAAGTTGACTCAAAAACTGAGGTTATTGTATTTGTGACGCCATTAGTCATTATTTCTATCTCCACTATGTTTCTACCTTTGCCCGGATTTAGTTCCAGGCCCTTGACAGTTCCGTGGGTTCCTAAATGTCTGGGGGTTAGTTTCCATGGATTTTATTTCAAATCTGATGTCTCTGTGGTCAGACAGAGAAGGTTCGTCTGATACATGTCAATTTCTCAACATGGTTTCTGTTTGCATCGTCCCTATGGTTAAGTCAATTACTTTGCTTCGTGTCGATGTTACGAAGGTCGGTTTGTTGTCGCGGTTGAGAATATACAGCTTATTTTCTTTTAAATAATCTAAGAGAGACTCACCCCGTTTGTTGACGTCACTGATTCAAACAGAGTGGTGGGATTGTTTCTTCTGACAGTGAGTTGTCAGGGCCCGTTAATCCGGTGTCGGTCGAGTTCCGGCTTGATCATATGGGAGGTATGCAGAGCCTAGGAATATTTTCGTCTCTGCTCCTTCTTTTGGATCTAGTCTTACCTTCACCACTGTGAGGTCTCTGGAGTTTAGGTTCCACATGAGTAGTAGTTTGACCTTGTTTTTTGCAAGGATACAGGTTATTGGGTTGTCGGTATGGGCACTATATAGTGTCCAACCTTTAGCCAGTTGTAGTCCCTGGATATCCCCCTTGCATAACCAAGGTTCCTGAATGATCACAATATCTATATCGTTAAGAATACCATTCTTACCAGTCGAGGCTGCCTTGCAGTGATGTATATTTACCTTGAGTATCTTCATATTTGTTTTCAGTCCTCCATTTCCATTGAGGGTTCCTTCTCAAGCCCCCCCTCTGGATTATGCTGTGTTGTCACAGATAATTCCCCCACTGAGATGTTTTGGGGGGTATCCTTTTTGGGTCCCTCTTCGGGTTGCTTTAGCCGTTGAGGTTCCATTTCTGGCCCCTCACTAGCCTGTGCCCCTCTTCAGGTCCTGTCACAGGATTTGGTGGGAGTTCAGGTTGAGGTTCCATATTTGGCCCCTCTTCCATGGCTTCACCTTCCTCGCCACCCTTCTTTGCCCCGAGTAACTTGCAGGTTACCCGGGAGAAGTTTAGTAGTGGCTGGCAGTTTATCCCCTTGATTCTATCCCAAGAGGATTCGGCAATGGTGATGACTATTTGCTGACCTTTTGGGTCAGGCTTATTGTGGACCACCTTCCATGTGGCCGTCGAAATTCCGACATTTTGGACCATCAACCTGCGCAGAATCTTCTCCGGTTTCATTGCTGGCCCCGGAATCCACGTCATGGCCCTTAGTTGTTTGGGTATCAGGCTCTCCTCGACAGATTTGAGTCTGGCCCCTTCCCAGGGTTGTCCCTCTCTCATCACCCCCGCCAGCCAAAGTTTGGTGCTCTGGTATCCGGCCCGAGCTGGGACTCTACTGAAGCCGATAGATTCACCGGCTTTCAGTAAGTCGATTTTGTCGAGCAGGTAGGATTTTATATGTCCTATCTGCTCTTCATTCAGGGACGATTTCGGATAATCTTCAGGCAGGGTAGGATGCGTAGAGCTGAATTGAAGAAATGGATGGGAAAAATGGCTGCGAGAGTAAAGTTGAGGTAAGCTACTGTAGTGTATGGAAAGGTTAGGGATAGAAGATAAAGCGTCGGATGATATTTAGCAAAAAGGGTAGGATGGGAAGAATGGCTGAGAGAGTAAATTGATTTGAGGATTTAGGCATTTGGTTCTACCGCATAGGTGGATGTAGGAAGCATTTGGAGTGGGTGCAAACAAATCGAGAATGGCTTGAGGGATGGCGAAGAGAAAATGGGTGAGGTGGTAGGATGGCAACAGCGTAAAAGTAATAGCGTGTAAGCTCTGACATGTGTGTTGTGTGAAGCCAATATTGTTGAATGGAGGGGAAGGAGTGATTATAATGGGATATAGTCGAAAGGAAGCTAGACTGGTTTCTGGAGGGTTTAGAAAGCAGAATGGGTGAGTTGCTGTCATTATCAATGCTTCCTGGAAATATTCCCTCCATCGGCTGTACGTATATTTTCGTCCCTGATGTCAAACTTCCTCCTAATTTTGTATTATATTCTCTTGCTGTCTATTAATTGTTTCGTGTATATTGTATTATCGAACTGCACGAAATCGGACACCGTCATGTAAATCTTTACCAGAACGGCTACAAAGCTACAAAGGATGCAATGGGTGAGAAAGTCAGGATGGGATGTGCTCAACGGTTGCTGTGAAGGGGACGAGGGGAAGAGAAAAAAACGTTCTGCGGACAAGGAGGAGGCTCGGTTTTGGACTACGTGGTGGTCAAAGGGATCGAAAGGGAAGAGTTGGAGTGTTTCAAGGTGGAAAACGTAGGGGGGTCGGATCATGCACCGGTGGAGGTGGTCGTGTAGGTGGGGAACGTTGTGAAGGGAGAACAGCGGAAGGGGCAGCAGAGGTTTGGATGGAGCGAGCCGGATTTGGTAGCATATGAGAAAAAGCTAAAACGCGTCAAGTGGGAGGATGTGCATTCGAGTGATGCTGGCTGCATTGGAGAAGAAGAAGGGTGGGGCAGAGGGAACAGCTGAAATGGAAGGGAAGGCTGATTGAAAGAGTGAATGTCTTGAAATATTTGGGCTTTTGGTTTGACAGTGGAGGAGGATTTAGAGTGCATGTAGAATGTATGCAAGCGAAAGCAAGAATGGCTTGGGGGATAGCGAGAAGGAAATGGGAGAGGTTGTAGGCTGGTAATCTCGTAATGGCGTGCAAGATCTGGGATGCGTGTGTAAAACCTTTCTCTTTTATGGAGTGAAAGTGTGGGGATTGCGTGAGTGGGATGTAATAGAGAGAGAGCAAGGTTTGCTCCTGAAGAGTCTGCTAGGTTTCGGAAGGTCGACACCGAGAGCAGTGCTGTTGCAGGAGACGAATCGTATGAGTATGTGATGGGAGTCGTGTGTAAGGGTTGTGAAGTTTGAAGAAAGATTGCAGGAATTGGGCAAGGAAAGACTGGCCCGGGAGGTATGGATGAGGTGTAAGCGTAGGACGGAGAGTGGTTGGAGAAAGGATAGAGAAAGGATGTATGAAAGAGTGGGTATGTCTGAGGTGTGGGTAGAGAAGAAGCTAAGAGAAATGGGAAGCCTGGAACTGAGGAAAGAGAGAGATTGAGAGATATTGCGTGGCAAGAACGGCAGACTAGAATGAATGAGAGCTCTTACAACCCTGGCTACGTAGAGTGGCAAGTGCGTGGGAAACTCCCGAGTTACTTAGCCAGGGGTGAGTGGAGCAGGGAGGACAAAGTATGCATGGCAAGAGTGAGGTGTGGGTCAGATGAGAGAGGGAGGAAATTGTGGATGGGTCTGGGGTACACCGCGAGTGCGCTGTGTAGTAACGGAAGCGACACGTGGTGGCACCTTAGCGAAGAATGTGAGGGTGTGAAAGCAGAGTGAGTGGGAGACTGCAGAAAGCTGAATGAATGGTTAAGCGAGGATGGGGAAGGCGTGAAAATCTGCAGGAGGCTGACGTGGGAGAGGAAAGTGGCGAAAACAGAGAGAGCGGTGATGAGGGTAATTTGTTGCGGAGTATTACTTCTATTTATATTTGTATTTTTATTTGTGTATATTTTTATTATTATTATTTTATATTTTTGTTGTGGTTTGTGATGTGGAAGGGCAGTGAGGGAAATGCCAATAAAGGTCTTTTTTTGGTTGCATCGAGATAAAGAGCAGAATCAGTTTAGCATGGGCTGCATTTGGAAAATTCTATGAATAAAATACCAATAAATAAACCTAACAAGCAGTCGTTTAATTATGCCAAATCGTTCACTATCTCCTCCGATTCGTTTAAACACTTCGTTGGTAATGTGTTCCGTATACAACATTCTGTGCTTCCTGCGGAAGGTCCTTATTTCGAAGCCCTCCAGTTTATTCATCGTATTGACTTTTAGTGTCCACGCCTATACACCATATACAAGACCTGAAAGTGTATTTCACACTTTATCTGTATCTGTGTTCCAAGCGCGTACTACTGCATAATAAACTTGTCATGTTTAGGAAAGTCTTTCTGGCCATCTCTATTCTAGTTGTTATTACTTGGTCAGGGTTGAGGTCGTCCGTTATCCAGCGACCTAGATACTTCAATTTACGTACTAAGCCGAATGGATCGCCTATCGTAAACCGTGTATGAGTTCGCGAAAATCCCAGCATCGTCTGTGTAACTTATGTTGTTTTTAAGTTTACCGTTAATTTTAATCCCATCTTTGGAGTTTTCTATAGCATTCCTAATGATTTCTTCTTCCGAGTATGCGTTGAAGAATAGCGACGACAGAGTGCCTTGCACCACGCTTAATGAGAATTTTATCTGTCGCGGAGTTGTCTTACTGACGCTATTTGATGATTGAACAGATTATTGATTATATTGATGTCTCTAAATCAATACAGTAATATACCGAATACTTTCAATAAACACCACTCCTGTACTCAGAAAGAAAGACTATAAATTTGCACATAAATACACTAATTGGAGAAGGTCATTAAAAATGATTACACTTACATCACATTTATTTTTGAATGCAATAACAATTATAATTATATGACACAATAATAAAACCAATCATGTATATATCATATATGGAAGACAAAATATATGCATGCTTTTAACATTCAGAAAAGGAATTGAAAAACATTTACTATCTAATAATACTGATCTTATCCTATCGTTACAAATATCAAAAAGTAACTAACACATGGCATGCGTTGTCGTCCACTAAGTACAGAATTTCCGAAATTCTGAGCTATTTTAAAATTAAATTCTAACATTTTGATTCCTCTCAATAATTATTGTAAATACCTCGAAATATCCATGAACGGTTTGGACGGTTACATCAAATGAAGAGATTTGGAATGGTTTTTGATTTAAAAAATAGGTTTAATGTCCCACAGACATAACATTTACACATATATTATATCAATTCTAATATTTATAACACCTTTATAAAATATTTAAATTAACGATTTTTGAGTATTATTATTATGAACAGCTATATTGTTTTAGCTTGTGGTATAAAATTTTGCCTCTGGCAGCCAAATATACATATAAGAATATTTACTCATTTATACTGCTTCCGTATTACGTAAAATATTATTACACACTGTATTTCCTAGAAATGAAGAAATTAGTTTTATATTTTTATTAAATAACCTGTGTAATACAGAAAGCTTATTTTAAAATTAGTTAACCATCAGCTAGTGAAGGAGTTACCCAACCATACTTCTCATGTGTTTTTACAAGTGACCGAAAACTCTCCTCGGCAGATCTTTTGGTAAATGTTTTCTGACCTTTGGCTTTCCGCTGTACCCGTCCTTGTCCTTTAACTACACTTGCAGCGAACTGCATAATCACAGCTTCTACCGTATATGCACTTGCCCAACCTCTAGGTGTCAATAATTCCATGCAAATCGCGCCGCCCTCCATAACAAATCCTTTTTCTATTCTTGGCGATATAACCCTCATAAATGGTGGAGCGAACGGGAAATTCTCTGGAAAAACTAAATGCAGTAAAATAAATGGAATAGCCAGCTCTTTCAAATCATTTCCCAAATCACTCTCAGGATCAAGTTTGTGTATCCTTACGTTCCATTCAAATAAATTATCATCAACCAACTCCACAGTGAAAACTGGATCAGTTCGAGAGTTTTGTAGTCTTTGCAAGTCGTTAAATTCCTTCATTAGGCGCCTAGCGCGTACGGTTTTGTTTACTGGAGCCTCCTCCGCTGGTTTCCTGGTTGGTTTTGTGGTTGTGAATCCTGGACTACCTGGGGGCGGTGCTGGCGAGACGGTGTCTCGACATCCTCGTAGTAGCCGCCGCGCTGGCGAACCACTTCCAGAGCCCCCTGCCTTGCTAGGACCTTCGCCTTCCTTGGAGGAGGGTTTGAATATTTTCCGAAACATTGCTGTTACTTTCTCTTTTGATCGGGAAGTCATTGTGAGGGGTTTGTTAGTTTATGGCGTGGAAGAACTAAATGGAATGGTTTCTTGAGCGAACTAGAACAATAATAAATATTATATTAATAACAAAAATACGCCGAGGAGAGATGTGGTTAGTACCCCCGAGTTTCAAATAGGAGTTGGAGAAAGAGAGAAGGAGGTTTATCTTAAACGAAGAAGACAGTGAAGTGCATGCTCTAAGAGCAGTACTTACAGCCACTGTGCACCTGTAGAGGATATAAGAAAGGTGTTATTTCTAGTATTAATTTAATAATCAATTGTATTTGTATTCCGGGGTAATTATTTTGATCTCGGAATTCTTCCTGTTTTCTTTACTTCTGAGTGTAGGAAATGATTGTTTATTTAATTAATTACGGTTGTTTATCTACGATATGAAAGTAATAAATACCAATAAAGATAAAATATATTATATCCTTATATATACAAACAAGTCAATATTTTGAAGCTGATCGACCTGTTAATTATATTGTTGTGCTGTCATTACAAAAGTTAAGGGTTTATACCCATAAGTTAATTGGTGTATTAATTAGTTTTATTTTATTATCTTTAAAGTAAGGATTAATTTTAAAAAAACTATTAGCCATTAACTTTAACTAATGTGGGGTAGGTGGGTGTGTCAAGACCAATCAACCTAAGCCCGTACACTATTTCAAACAACTATAACTCTGTGCTACACTGTTACCCGTAACTTTCTATGATGCAATTAGTTTAGTTTACTTTTTCACATCCAGTTCGTAAAAATTGAAAATTAAAGAAACAATGTTATGCAAGTTCAACCACTTTTATACTTGTCTTCATGAGATAACATACTTCTTTTCGTTGTATAAACTATGCAATAAATATTGGATTGTTAAGGCGTCTACTTTGTGATAATTCATTTTAAAGGATTATTAAAACGATTTTTTACTTTGTTTTTTATCACAATTCAGTTACACTTTCCAACTAGTTTCGGCTAAGCTCTGGCCATTTTCGAGCTCCTCCGATGACATCGGAGGAGCTCGAAAATGGCTAGAGCTTAGCCGAAACTAGTTGCAAAGTGTAACTGAAGTGTGGTAAAAAATAAAGTAAAAAATCGTTTTATTTATCCTATGCAATCAATGTTTATCCATATCCGAAATAATCTAGGGGATTCCAATGCTACTCTCACCTCTACGTGGTGGACCCCAGCTCGCACGTGGGCTAACGGGAGTAAAGCGGGCAGGCGACGCCACGGAATAACCTCAACCGCCGCCTGGCTTACACTGACCACACAAGTGGCACCACCCAAGTCAAGGTATAATGTAACGTGCCATGGACTGAATGGCTGCAGGGTGAGTAATGCGGTCCCTAACGTTCTCCTGGGAGCAACAGGCGACTGCCTTGTAGTCAGCCTCACCCGAGCACGCGGGACTCTTCTCGGGTGGACCATCCCTTCATTTTCGTCCCGTGGGAACAATATAGACAAAACAAAACAACCACAAAATAAACACAAAAACGATCCGATACCGTAGGGCAGGGTCCTGCAAATATTACAGGGACCGAGCACCCAAGAAGACCACGGTGTACAAGCCCTCTACACCAACAAGCAGCCGTAACGAGGTAGCAGAGGCTAACAGACTATCTGCTGCGCAACACGCCTGCAGGTTAAATCTTTAAACGGGAAGAATTACCTGGACGTCAAAAGACAGCGGAGCAAATGAAGGACACATGGTCCCAAAAGTCCGCATTGCCGAAACCCAGAAAAGGCCACCACCCCGCAATAGCATACCAAAACCAAGGCCCGAACGAGGCCAAGCACTTCGTTTAAAAAGGACCTGTAGGCGGTGAAACTAGCGGTGGTGCAGTCGGTTTTCCCTCTGCGCAGTTGGACACGGAAAGGCAAGTCCCCGTCCAGTGAGTCATGTTCACGGCGCAGGACGTACCAGAAGGCGGACCACAAATATGGTTCGCAAAATGCACCCACAGGCCAGGCTAACCCACAGACCAGGCTACTTAATCGTTGCCTGTGCGGACGAGCAACTGGGGATTGGCTAATCCCCACATTCCAGCCCTTCGAGGGTATGCATCTACTTTGGGGTTACTCATACAGAGAACGGACAGGTAAGGACCTTCTCACAAGATCACAAGTGACCCTGGAGGCCAGTAATTAAAATTCCGGTCGAAAACCAGGTGATATAAAGAAGACAAATAGAAGAAAGAAGGCCTAGACTTCGCACTGATGCAGACCTAAACCGGCAACAAGATATAGTACTATACAGCAGAACAAATGGGAAACCACGGGCCTGCATAATATACAACAAAAGTATAAGGCTATGGACTTCGTTAGAGCTCTTATAACAGCACTGACCAAAGGGACATGGAAGAGACTGGTGCTATGCTGTGCCTACTTCCCCGGTGAGGATAGGTGTCCCCTGCAGATACGGTGTGAAATTGTTGCCCACTGCGAAGGAAGGAACCTCATCATCGGCTGCGACACCAATCATATCATATGGGGAAAGCACGAACATAAACCCTAGAGGTGAGTCACTCCTTTAATTTATATTAAGCGCCGGGCTAAACAAAGCCAACAACATTTGAGTTACGGCAGTCCGGTGAAGTCCCTGACATGACTCTAAGCAAATAATCCATTAGTGTCGGACAAACCATCGTGTTCCGATCACAGGCACAACAGGTTCGATATAAGAACACCTCCAATTATCATATCTAAATTTAGAAAACAACGGGCGACTAACTGGGAAGGATCTATGAATCCTTCACTGACGCTTGACGCTAGATACGGACGGGATGCAAGAGGTGGTATCAATAGAAATGACAGTCGAACTGGTAAGTGACGCAGTGAACACCGCTTACCAGGAATACTGCTCGGAGAAAACGCACAGACAAAGGTGCCGCACAGCTTGGTAGAACAGCTACCTCCAAAAATTAAGGAAATAATCCAAATGCCTCTTCAATAAGGCCAAGGGAACCCAAGACTGGGCGACCTACAAAAGGACTCGTATCAAGTATTGGTGAAAGAAGGTACTGAAATCCAAATTAGCTCTGAAAAAAATAGGATGAAACCTATACGGACACGGTGGAGAAAAACCTGCAAATACTCATTGGGGCGTACTTTCCGGTAGCAACAATTAACGTGCGTAAGCAAACGCCCAGAGGACGCACGAAGCCCACAAGATCTACTGCAGATGTTTGGTAACTCGCACAGATATATCGCCGGGAGTGGATGGGATATACCCCGTGCTACTACAAAATGGACAGGGCATTCTAGTCCCTCACCTTTGCAAAATATTCAGAGCTAATATAGCCCGGAAGTACATAGCGCAGAGGTGGCGGAAGGCCAAAGTCATCTTTCTACCAAAGGTGGGAAGAACGAACGACGACAACCAAGTCATATAGACGCATCAGGCTTACGTGTTTCCTCCTCAAGACGCTAGAAAGGCAGATAGACAGATACACTAACCCTTGATGCTGGATGACCTACACAGTCTGGATGAGTTGGAGAGTCAGCCACGATAACGTACCTTGACATTGAAGGGGCATTCATCAATGCCGCAACACACTCAATGGTCAACGCACTGCGGAAGAAAGGCATACCACAAATTCAATACCATTGATATCATCATATCAATACTCGGCGAGGTCATCATAAAGGCGCGAACTAGAAGGAGATACTATCACCGCTACTTTGAGCTAGTAGACGATCTCCTGGAGAAGTTATCATCAAACGGTATCCTCGTAGGTAGCCTCGTAGGATACGTGGACGACATTACTATTACCGTAAAAAGAATATTCGCGGGAATAATGTCAGAGCGTACACGAAGAGCCCAGAATATAGTGGACAAATGGTGTGAGGATGAAGGCTTGTCCTTAAACCCTCTGAAAACTACAATAATCCGTAACTGTACAAGAAGAAGAGTACTAACAGGCCAAAAACGCCCGATACTTAAAGGTGTAGAAATGCTATTTGCATCAAAGTCCAAATACCTAGGTGTTATCTTTGACGAAAACTGACATGGAACTCACACATAAGTAAAACTACACAGAAAGTTACATCAACCCAAGACAAACTAGGGCCTGCTGGACCAAGCACCACTACACATTCTCATTGAAAAAGTACAGTGAAGAGTTTAGCATTATGGAACGATAACAGTGCTGATAGAAAAAGCGGGAGATTACAACATACCCCAATGTATTTGTAGACAAAGCTATTGACACAGTATTAATATGGGCACTCCAGCTAGCTCTTAGAAATGCAAGAATAGACTGAATAGACGGAAACGCCACACTGCATGAAATATCTGCAAAAATAAACAGAGTGTGCCAAGGAGATGTCACCCAAGGTTTTCAGCCTTGTCCTAGAAGATGCAATGAAAACAATAGACTGGCAGAACAGAGGTACCAATGTCAATGGCGAGAGAACAATCCACTTAATGTTTGCGGATGACATAGTATTAATAGCGGAAACCGAAGAAGAACTAGTCCAAATTGAAGATCCACAAAGCGCATAGACCTTGATATAAAATTCGATAAAACTAAATACATGACAACAAGTGAAAAAGAAGAGGAAGAACAAATAACGCTGGAAACCAATAATATTGAAAGGGCAACCAGATACAAAACCCCCCTGACAAATCATAACCATAGGTAAGGCCAACCAAGAATTGGGAATAAACCAACGAATAAGACAAACACGGGCAGCATTTGGAAAAGTAAAAGACTAGTTATGGACATTCCCCTAAAATTAAAAACCGAACTACACACCAGTGCATCCTACCATTCACCTGCCTATGGATCACAAAGTTGGACATTCATAAAATCGAATCTAGCAAAGCTAAAAATAAAGAGCTATTGAGAATAGAAAATACGTGGTCAAGCGCATTGCTACCATAGAACTGGGCGGGACACGTAGCAAGAGATCAAGATAAATGGAGCGGTAAGCTGATTAGATGGAGACCATGGACGAAAAAAAAACAGGAGCCGGTCGTTCAGATGAGGTGGAGCAATCTAAAACGTACCGCAGGGCTAAATTAGTTCAACTGACCGAAAACCGAGATATGTGGAAAGGACTTAAGGGAGGCCTATATCCATAGGATAGAAAACGGATAAAAAAATAAATAAAAGACTATGAGCAAAAAGTGGTGGGTTGATTTGGTTTTAAGACCCACCTTACTACGTCCATTCACGATTTCATGCGAATTATACTTTGCTCTACACTCTTTTCCAAAATTGTCTATAATTTAATTTAATTGATTAATTAAGTCTTCTTTTGTAATTAAAAATCATCCCCTGGCAGACCACGGGCATTTGACCTAGTATAATATAAACGCAAATTTCACTTCATATACAGTTCAGATGGATGATAAACTGCAGAAGCACATGAACATTGTATAGAGTATAAGTTTACCTTTAAGAATTAATTAATGATGCAATTAAATTAACCACACAGTTACACCTCGTATCGTTTAATGGGAACTGACAAGCGTACAACAGGTACAATCTACATATGTATATAATTTGAAATTCCAGTGATTATACAATCATGTATTACGAAAATCGAATCATTTGATTGTGATAAGTACGTGTCATAATTGCGCACTAAGAATCAATTTATGAATCATTCATTTGTATTGTTCATTTAACTGAAATTATACTTTATTAATATGGAAGGACAATTGATTGATTTGAATGGCGAATATATTACATAATATCTGTAGATAATTAAAATATTTAAATTTATACTAATTAATACTTAAAAAATATGCTTGGCCACATCATGGCACATAACTTAATCATAAAAAACTGCTATCTTTATAGGGCTATCAGCCATGATGACTTTTCCGCCGGCAAGGGAGAAGCTCAGGAGTTTAATCACTCGGTATTTATCTTAACTTCACAGAAAACCTCTGTAATCCTCGATGGGGGATCGAACTCAGACTCCCCATTGCTCAGTACGAGACCTACGACGCCTGTAACCACTCGGCCACTGGCCTGGGTACTTAATCATTTTAATTAACAAATTGAAAGACATTTTTTTGTTATTTAATGCAGACACCCACACAGAAGTAAGATCAAGTATAGAACAAGCAGGGGCAGCTTTCAGAAAAATGAACAAGTCTTAAGCTGCAGAGACCTAAAATTGCCCCTACGCTTTCGACTGTTGACGTTTTATTTTATTATTATTATTATAAAATGCCTTGGGCAATAGTCCCATAAATACGAAAGCTTATTTTTTTTAACGTATTTATTAATGTGTTGTTCCCATTTTAAGTGTTAATAAATTATGGTGCTTATCGATTCTTTTGTGTCTTCCCATGTTTGACCATTAAATATGAATGCGGTTTCATCAGCATAGAATCATATTCTGCCATCGACGTTAAACTTTGTTAATCCATTTTGTATACAATATAAATTATATAGACCCTAGCACTGTACCTTGCGGCACTTCGACATTAATAATCGCTTATTGTATCCCTATTTCCGTCTATTACTTGTTACAGTGACTATCCACAATATATTCTATAATTAGTGTATTACTTGTATTATTTTTATGGAACATTTGATACCATGCATGTAGTATTTTCTTAGACATATTATTATACTAGAGGGTGGAGCCAAATGAATGCCTTAAAAAATCATACATAATACATACCACATACTACAAACGACTGTATGTTTGAAGGGTCACACAAGTATCCATAGAGCCTACTACTATCATATTTATTGGATAAAGTTAGTTTATATATTTAGTTGTTAGAACAGCCAATAATTTTCTTATAGAAAAAGTAATAACTCTGCTACTAGTATATGTATTTGTATTTACCAAATTGTTTTTCATATACAATCGCTTATTTTGATCAGTTCTGACATGTCTATGGAATTTATATGCAAACAAATCATATTTTTATATATTGCCTCAACTAAATATTATTGTGTACTATAGAATTTAGTAGAAAGGTCAAAACTAGCATAATGTATACTCGGAAATTAAATCAAGCATTGAGCCGAATGACGTCGTAGACATTTTTAAATTGCAAATATAGATATTCTGGAGATAACACAAGAAAACTCATCATAATAAATTATCATATACTATGTTGATATTTTATGTTCATGTTACAAACGCGCTGAATCCGTTTCTTTCACATCCTGGTAAAAATAGACGTAAGAAGATCATTTTAAAAATTAATTTCAATTGTAAATAATTAAACTAATGCGTATTAAGATCGGGTTGGTAGCATATTACACATATTACGTTTGTAGACTTTTTAATCCAACCCAATGGTATGCAGGGTTCCTTTGATCTTATAGCAACAGTAAGTAGTAATAAATAAATTCATCATGTATTCCGCAATACCAACAGTCAGCAAAATTTATTTAAAAAAATGATAGGGCCCATAAAATCAAAATCAATATTGATATGTATCATAATAATTAAAATAGCATATTATTTTTTAAAAAAATTTAAAGATATTTTATATGTTGATATAATATATTAACATTATGTATTGTAATAATTAAAGCAGCATATTATTTAAGAAACAATTAATTACTTTTTAAAAATATAGTCGGGAAATGTAAAGTATATAATCCGTTTGTACCAATGGAAAGAGCAGATTTTTTTGGTTAAAAAGACATAAAAACACCTTATTTTCGTAAAAATTATGATTAATCCCTTTTGCCCAAATACCAGTGCTATATAATCAATCTGTATTTGACTATAGACCCATACTTGGGTCTTTCTGCCTGATGTATACATTGTATTACGTGTAAGGTATGTACAATAAAATATATACAATAATAACAATAAATAATATAAATAATAAGGGATTCTAAAAGGCACCTTACACAGTCAATAATACTGTCAGTCCTAGTAGTGTCAGTATTTACTTTATAATTCTCCTTTTATATTTACCAAGTAATCAATTATCCGAAAAACTTTAGTATTCTCTTCATTCCCTCATTACTATACCTTACACTATAAGTAATACTGTCCATATATTAGAATGACGAACATTTTAAACATGTTCTCGTATAGTAATACTGTCATTAAAATATTGACAGTATTATTGATCGTGTAAGGTGCCTTTAACACTAATATTTTTATTTTTAATTATCAATTATTTTTATAGTTTTCCACGAATGTTATACATTCCTAACTTTAACCTCTAAATAATTTATTGTTATAACTATTCTCGATATTTTTAACAAATTTTACCGTATCGAATTTTTGAAAAAATGTAATTTCTATTAGAAATAGATTAGATTTTTTAATTTTTAATATAATACTCAAAAAAATCTTAACATAAACTTAGAACTAACGAAAATCGATACTAGACACACTTTACTCCAAAACCTCATAATAAATGCTTTTCAAGATATCCTTTCCTAAACAAGAATCCCTTTGATTCCCAAGACGTCAAAATCATTAAAGATGCTTGTTTATCAAAATAACTTTTAATTACCATCTCCTAGGGTAAAAATCCTAGAATTTAAATGTGGTAATAAAAATACTGCCTTATTAACTGTCGCCCATAAAACAACACTACAGAAGGCAGCCAGAGAAAGTACAAGGGTTGTGGGTAGAGGTGGGAAATCTAACTCATTTCTGAGATTCGAATCATCAACTCTGACTCTTTGCCGAGAATCGATCACAAGCTATTTATCCTCAACTATACAAAATTGATATTCGCAGACTTTCTACAATAGCCTATATGAAAGTAGTCCTATGTGAAAGAATTTTCTCAAAAACTGGACAAATCCTAACGGAAAAGAGAAGCCGCTTAACATCGAAAAAATAAGCCAATTAATATTTTTTACATAGCAACGTGTAATTTTAACATTATTTTGATTATTCTTTATTTACAATTTCAATATTACAATTAATAATATGCCTTATTATTGTTTGTTACGTGTGTTATTTAGTCATTGTATATAATTGTTTTAATTATTGATTATGTATTATTATTCTACATTGTTGTCTTTTCATTTTGTTTATCATTAGTTTATTTTTTAGTTGGAGGATAGAAATATTATGATAACAAGGACTAATTTTAATTTTTATCTTAACTTAATACTAAATTGCCGAAATAATTTAAATTGGACGCGCGTTGAGATTCAAGCGTTCATATTATGCGTGGAATATATGCTCGGAGCCAAGAGTCATGTCAATCTTTAGCCGTTCATTTCAATTTGGGCTCTCGGATCAGTTGTCGAATCAGTACTCCATGCAGACTGAGCGCGCAAATGAATCGAATCAGTAGTCAGTCTTCGATATCCGTACATTCGCACCGTTCACTTATTTGGGAGCCATTCGATGAATTTCGACCTGACCGAGAGCCGTGTAAAGAGTTGCACGCGCGCACATGTGAATGGCTCACTCAACGAAATACGAACCGAAGAGTTGGGATTCGAATGCCGCAAATTTACTGATTCTCACTCAGTCCTAAGATTCAACAATAGGCTTTCTCATGATTTATCCATCTCTAGTCCCGGGATAAACTTAATATTGGGGTTCAACTCAGGCTGTGAAAAGGAATACTAAAGATGGGTGGGCACATATATAGCCAATAGTATAGTAGACTAATAGGAACGGAAAACATCTTCTGGAGTTTCTTAAGAAGTTTCATATGCAATTGATGAATACGCTATTCAAAAAGCTACCCCAAAAATCTCCAAATTAAATGTTGGACAAATTTCAAATTGAGTTTCAAGTAAAAGAATAACAAAAATCAAAAAACAGAACATATGCGGGACTTATAGTCAGACCTCTATGTAACATCAATATAGTGCAAGTTCAGACCAGACAAGAAAGCCTACAAGAAAACAATTCGTGAAGATATTAATAAATTTAATAAAGATAAACTCAAGACGCACGAAACCGTCTTTGAAAGCCTATTCCAGAGCAAGCAATCGAATATGATACAGGAAGAACTCGAAAAAGAATTACACAAGTTTTCCAATAAAGTGGGTGTGTAACAGTCTGTGTATACATAAACAATTGTGGATTTGTTGTATTTAGGGGTCGTCGCCAGACGTAAGTTATTCATTATTGAATTTAAAATTGCTCGCTCCCAGCGAGCAATAAAACCCCTTAGTTTTCCCCTAAAATACAGATATGTTTATATATACGGCCAACCAATGAAATAACCATGTGCATTTCTTTTAAAATAACGGGATTTCTTATGTATTCATGCCGTAATCAATTAAACCAAAGCGTTGTTCGTTGGTATCGTGTGACCGGGGTGTTGGGCAGAATGTCGGGTACCACCCCCCGATGCTAGCATTCGAAGGTTACGGTTAGCCTTTTCGGATTACAGAAAGACAGTCTCCTCCGACAATCACCACACCCTTATCAGTTCTCGAGGATTCTACCCTAATCATTCATTTCTGTTGTTAATCATATAAATCTCCACATTCCAATATATCTATGTTGTTTTATCGTATTTACTTGTTCAAATTAACCTACGACAAGCCTTTCCCAAGTGATTGTACAAACGGCAAGGCAACGGTCCCCAACAGAAAAGCTTCCGGCAGGAGGAAGGCATGAAGGTAAGTAATTTTTATATCTAAATGGATTGACATATTACTTATCATTTATATCGTGGCATGCTCGTATCTGTTACGGCTAGTTAGTATAAGAGATATCCGGTGATATACCCAAGATCACTAATAATTCAGTAATTAGCTACTTGATAGCGCTGAAGAAACGATCGTGCTCGCTTCCTTGTTCCGGCCACTTTACCTTCTGGAATCGACATTTGTTACAGGTGTAAGGGGGTTGTTGTTTGGGGAGCAAACATAAGGGAACGCGATTAGAATGTCTCGGCTTCGCAGATTACATGGCATTTCTAACTGATAATTTAAGGGATGGCAAGATATATTGAAAAGACGTTAAAATAAATTGCAGAAAAACAGGTCTACATATCTCATTAAAAAAAGAGTGGATGACCAACATCGACACCCCGTGAAAATTAAATTCGCACAATACACAAGATCAATAATAAATATTTAGGGGAAGCCTTCTAAAATAAAGCAGTATCGCTAAATGTGAAAAAAAGGAAGCGAAGATGGAATTAGCATACTGTATAACAAACTTATTTACAATAAAAACAGTATTTCTCAGAATGGCAAATTAAGGCATTGTTCATCAGTCATAAGACTAGCATCCCTATATGCATCAGAATGATATTGGCATGTTTTGTGATTGCCGCCAATGTAGGGCAATTTATACACAAGTTTATATATATATATATTTGGAAGTGATTTTCACCCCACATTCTTTCTCATCTCCACCATCGCCATTTCAAGTAGGTACTCGACCAACGCGATATTTTTAAAAATTATCTTCCGTCGGGGAGTCAACAGACTACGTGGATATTTACGAAGATCATCGTCTTCATCAGGCCTATAACCAGCACCAGGGCTTTGAAGCCACAATGGAAGAAAGGTCTAGCTGCAAGAACACGTCGTCATATTTGTATCATCCGGTGCTAAGATACATTATTGCTTTCTTATATTTTTCCATATTCATATTGCTACGCCTCTATTTGAATATTAGTTCTTTATCATATCTCAATTAAACATGGAGTCAGAATTAAATTCTATTCTTATCAAGCAGCGTACGCAAAAATGAGCTAACTAGCACGATTTAAAAATTTCATTTAAGCGAATTATAGAGATTAAAATATGTTATTCAAGGGCACAGAGGTTGTTAGAAGACTATGACAAAATTTAGTCACAAATCGAAGTGCTTGATGATTCTACCTACCATGAAGTAGCACGGCACGGCACGGCAACGGCAGTAACCGATTTTTTACAAATATGCTTACATCAAAGGGCTCCTACTTCGGTTAATTATTCCTTGCTAGCACAGTTGATAACGGGAAGGTGCGTTTGTCCACCATAAGCTTGCCATTATTCAATGGCTCATTTGAGCAATGGCATTCATTTTATGACACATTCAAGTCATTAATAAATGATGATTTGCAATCGTCTCTTAGTGGGGAAGCCATAAACATTGTTCAAGCACTGGTTTCAGATTCCAATTAGATTACCGCCTAGGTTTTCATCTCAGAAAGTGGTGTTCTAACGAGCCTCACATTTTTGACAATAATATCAATAATTAGTCGTATAATATATCTGGATCGGAACCAAATTCAAAAATGCTAGGATTGCTTTGGAACTCAAGCGAAGATCTGTTTAAATACTCTATTCAAGTACAGGAAACCCACACCGCATTAGTCACAAAGCGTTCGATTTTATCTAACATTGCCCAAATATATGATCCCTTGGGCCTTTTAGGTCCGATGGGATGAATCATTACCAGTAGCACTACATACACAGGGGGTTGAATTTCAGTCTCAGTTAACAGAATTATGTAGCCTAGAAATTCGCCGATATATATTATCCGATTGTTCTTCTCGTATTGAGTTACACGGATTCTGCGATGTTTCAGAAACAGCTTATGTCAGGAGTTTGAATCAATTGAATTGTTGGAAAACACGTTTATTGTGTGCCAAATCAAAGGTTGCGCCATTAAAATTATTAACGATCCCTCGACTAGAGCCTTGTGTAGCCCTTTTACTGTCACAACTGCCGAAGAATGTAATCGACTCAATTGCCGTTCAGTTTCAAGCAATATATCTTTGGACAGATTTCCAAATAGTGTTAGCTTGAATGTAGTCTGTGCGGTATAATCTTAAGACATTCGAAGCCCACCATATAGCCAAAATCCAGGCCATAACAGGAAAATGTCAATGGAATCAAGGCTCTGAAGGGAACAGAACTATGGTGGAAAGCCACTAAGTGGGTATCTGCTGAAAATAGTTTGTGGCATGTGGCAGAACCGCAAGACATACCAGAAATGAAACATGCTCAGGTTGTACTGGTGGTGGCAACTCAAACATTATCTTAATACTTTTGAAAAATTTTCTACTCAAACTAAAACTCGGAGAACTGTTGCCGACAGTCTAAGATTCAAATTGAATGCTAGTCAGCCAAAAAACCTTCGAAATTTTGGAGAACTATCTCCGATTGAATTATCCCAGTCACTAGAAACCATGCTTAGGCTGTCCCAAGTGCAGAGTTTTTCCCATGAACTAGATCACTTACTCAAAACTGGGGTTGTTAGTAATAAGAGCAAGCTATGTAGTCTCAATCCGTTTCTAGATCAACAATTAATTATATGTGTAGGAGGTAGGCTCAGCCAGTTTAATTGCAACTTTACTAACAGGCATCCTATTGTAATATGCGCAAAACACAAACTCTCATATTTAATTTTCAAACATTATCACTTCAAACATTTATATTCCGGGACTCAGGCACTTTTGGTTGCTGTATACTACTGGCCATTATCATGTAATGGAAAATGTAACTAATACTAATCGTAACCACAATAGTAGCACAATCAAATTGGGGTTGGGCTATGAAGGACCCTTTATGATAAAGGATCGTAAAGCGCCCAGTTGCCATTTTATAAAAAATTATATTTTCTTAATTATATGTTTCTCAAACAAGGCTATTCAAATGAATTAGTAGATGAGAAGCCATCCGCAGATTTACCAGCAGTAGGAGCAAACCACATGCTATTTATTTCAATAATGGAACACATTTTTTATGGGCCCATAATGAACCACATCATATGATCTATGATTTTTCTTACAAAATAACCAACCCGGCATTAAGAATGCTTTGTCCGATCTTGGAAATTCATACCTCCCAGATCTCCACATGTTGGCGGTCTCGGGGAGGCAGGTATAAAATCCGCAAAGCATCATCTCAAAAGAGTGATAGACGAATCTAAATTATTATATGAGGAATTTAACACCGTATTAATTCAAATAGAGGCTATTTTAAATTCCCGTCCATTATATCCCTTGTCCAATGACCGTGCCGATTTACTTCCTTTAAGGCCTGCACATTTTTTCATCGGAGAGTCGTTGACAACCGTGCCAGATCCGAATTTAACAGAGCTGCGTGAGAATCGCCTATCCAAGTTTCAACGTTTATAGCAAATGATGCAGCATTTTTAGAAGAGATGGCAAATGGAGTACCTCTCCGAACTTCAGGAGACGCGTAATCACCAGAGGAACTGAAACTAGGGTCTCCAGTCACTATCAGGAGAAAAACCTCCCTCATATACAGTGGCTGCTAGGCCAAGTTCTTGAACTGCATCCCGGCAAGGATGGTATCGTTCGAGTTGCCACCATTAGGACATCCCAAGGTACCATCGAGAGGGCTGCGAGAAAACTATGCAGCCTCCCCGAGGACAACTAGTTTAAAGCAACAGCTTTCAACGCGGGGAGTATGTTGCCGCCAACGTAGGATAATTAAGGCTGCCTATAGTTGGAAGTTTCACCCATCATTCTTTCTTATCTATACCCTCGCCATCTCAAGTGAGTACTTGACCGCCGCGTACCCAAGCAGTACGAATCCAGCATCACTTAAAACACATATTTCACATTTATATTACAATAAACTACGCATTCAAATAAATGAATAAAATAGCAAAAAGTGTTTGCATACAGTCTACTATTATCACGCTAATATCACTCAAAATCTCATCATTACTTGTGTCAGCACGTGATTATGGTTACAGGTCAACTTTCTCGTGCACGTTTATTTTAACGTGAATAAATAGTAGTTCTATTCAGAAGCTCCAGAACAGTTTACTAAGTGAAACAATTAATATTTTTAATACCATGAACAAACAAGAAGATATTGAGCGAAATTTTTATTCGAAACATAAAGATGTGAGTTAAATGCCAAATGATGAAAGGTATGAATACATTGCCACGTGTGTGTTATATTCTGTAAAACAAAATAATTTTTTGAAGAGATTGTTACAATTACACTACGTCTGCCGGCTTTGTTGCAGCTCTGAATATTGAACCAAGCGGAAAAACGCTTCCAGATGGCGAGTTTTTGAAACATACATACATTGTTCCGAACACTTATTCAATGACTTCGCAAATAAGAAAGAAATAATTTAGACAATTAAAGACATGCCATTGCCAGCAAGAATAGTTCAGCGTCGCATTGAAGATATGGCAAAAATATTGACGCACAGGTCAACAATTATTTGCTATCTAGTGACGCAATTAGCATTGCCTTCGATAAAAGTACCGATATGTATAGTATGGCTAGACTGGCAATTATTAGATATGCATCAATAAATAGTTCGAACGTCAATGAAGAACTATGCTTTCTTGCTTCAATGCGTGACACGACGAAAGGCATTGCTATTTCAATTACAGAAGTTTATAAATTTCAAAAATGGGAATATATTGAATATAAAAGAAAAATAATTTTCCATAACCAAGGTGCTACGGCGGCGAGGAAAAAATGTAGGTTTTGGGATACTAATGGAAAATTAACTTGCCAGCGCACTTTTATTGTTTCATTGTATCATACATGAAAAAAAATTATTTGCAAAGGCATCTACGCAACAATTTAAGGATGCAATAGAAAATGTTCGTAACCATAATACTAGCACAATCTGCATTAACACACAGGCGCTTTTTTGAAGAAATTGAACAGGAGTATGGAGATTTGCTGTTTCATGCAGTAGTATGATGGTTAAGTCGAGACAAAGTTTTTAATAGATATGTTGAGTTCTTTGAGAATATACAAATATTTCTTAACGAAATCGGTTGAAAGTTTTCTCGAACTTAATGTCAAGCAATGGTTTCTAAGACTTTTGTTTGTAACAAACATAACGAATCATTTTAATGATTTCAATGTACGACTCCAAGAAAATAACTAGACAATTTTGAAAATATTCCAGGAATGGAAGAGTTATTGTTTGAAATTATTATTATTTGAAACTGATGTAAAAACTAAAAAATAATTCTTTCTTTCCCTTACTAAAAATCCAACATGAGAAAGAAAATATTGATGAAAGCAATGTAAATATGTTCTAAAGATGTATTATGAACATTAAAAGTGACTTTGAACGCAGATTTCAAAATTTTAAGAAGTACGGCGAAATGATTGCATTTATAATAAAGCCAGACGAAATGGAAGAAAATGTTTTAGATTTGCAGTATTTCGAAAAAGTAGAAATAGGCATAAAAGTACATGGAAAATAGATCAATAGTATCATATTCGCAGATGATACAGAGATCATAGCTGACAACATCGAAGATCTCCAATACTTACTTAACAAAGTGAAGATACATAGTAATGAGATGTAACTAAAGATGAACATAATTAAAAGAAAAAGTACAACAAAGAAATAAGATGACGAATAGAACTAGAAGTCATCGACAACGTATTCGAGCTAGACCTTATAATGCGGTTTATACAATGCTACATTTGGTCAGTACTGCTGTATTGAATGGAAGCATGAACGATAAAAGATGCCATCATGAATAAATTAGAAGCGTTCGGAATGTGGACTTTCCGCCGTTTGCTGATAATTTTATGGACAGAGAGTCACAAAGAGGCGTGGGCCCAAATGCGAAGGAATCGCGAACTACTAACTAACCAAAAGCTAAGAAAGACTGAGTATTTCAGGCACATAATACGCAACTCCAAATCAATCTTATAACTCAAAGAAAAACAACCTATTCGTTTTTTTATTTATACATAATAAATGGAGTTTCATAAAGTACAAGCCTATTCCATTAAATATCAGAAATATTTATTTAGTGTTCAATCCAATAAATGAACGAATTATAAAACGTATTATATTTACGTCATTTAATCAACGCCTATCGTATTATTAAGCAATAGCAGTATGGAGATTTTTTTTAATTTGACCAATATTAGTGAACATTTCATATACCTTATTCCTAAAGGTCTGTTTATTTATTCTTATTCCTTATACCTTTCCAATTTTGAGCCAACACATTTGATAATAATATTAATTGTTCTAATAGGATAAATAAGAAACATGACTGTTATTATTCCCATATTACATTGGTATATTCAGAACTGTGGCTAGAGGGAGGTGTCTACAATCGAATCTGTCGGGGTAATAACTTGAGCTTCAATACTACGCCTTCGAAGAACGGATACATGGACGGAAATTAATTCAATTTAAAACTGAACAATACATAGAACTTATCAAACAAAATTTCTTAAAAGAATTTGGCTTGGAGTGGGTGCCGAATCTCCTCCCATAGACCGGCGGCACTTTCAAGTTTTAGAACATTGAATTATATGTAAATTAACTACAATGTAGTAACTTTGTGTGTGTTAATGTTTGTAACTACAAATTATGTATATGTTTTAAATGGTCCGGCATGTTTTTCTATTTTGAATGAAAAATATTAACTGATGTATTTTTTTGCCAATAATCAGAATTATGTTTTAAATTGGACGTGTGTAAACTATTTAAGTATCACAAATAATTCATGTTCTATATTATACTAACTAATAGTATTTCTGTAATATTGGGAATAAAATTTTAGAATAGCGAATTTTTTAAAACATTTACTACAATCAACATTACAATGTACTAAGTTTCAAAATATGTGTGTGTAACAAAAATACATACAAAACGAAATAATAATTTGGGGTTGTTTTATGATTAATCAATTTTTATTATCTGCAAATCTATTAAACATTTATTAAATATATAACTGATATTATCAAGTCGTCTTATACCTTGAAATACGAACTGTCAGAAATAGTATATGATATTCTATTAAATTACCGTATTAGAAATTATAACCTGATTCAAAGGCAAATAATAACATATTAAACGTAGAAAACACCTCAGAGAAACTAATGAAAATCAATAAACACAGCAAGTACATTAACATAGCTAAATTTAAATTGTACCCTTCATTTTTATCAATTCAGAAATCAAGGCGAATTATGTACACTGTATATAATATCCTGGCCAGCTATTTATAAGCAAATATACTTAAAAATTCGTACCCTGGTCTTGTATTAGTTTCTACAGCATTATTTATATTGGCTATTAACTTACTGAATATTATACGGTATATAAATAAAAGTAACATACGTCATTTTATGCACTGGCAGTCTACGTTGAATTCATTTCCAATAATATGATGATTATGATGATGGATGTTATGATTAGAAGCACTTAAAATTTAGGTGACAATAGCTTCATTGTTCCAGATGATGTGATATAAACACCGCACCTACTTGACTTTACGAACTACGAAACGTAACAATCAACACGGATATCAATTTGAAATTATACAGATTTAATAAATAACTACCATAAATAAAATATTCAAGCCTAAATTACTAAATAATAATTAATTGGTAAATAACATACACATAATTACTTTCAGTAGTACTATAGTAGTAATTATTAGTAAACAAATAGTGCATTACTTACTTGAAAATAAAAAAATATTCATTGATAACAACGTGATAAAGAGTGAAATATGTTGTGATTGCTTCTGACCCTACTTGGACGTTGTTGCACAGGCGAAATGCTTTGACGTACTAAACGCGATCGATTTTGAAACGTCTTTTCCACAGCGGAGCGTTCAACATGGCAGCATTTCCCGCGAATATATTAAAATTGCCCTTTAAACTGATTCTAAAATAAATATTAAATGTAAATTATAGGTAAACAATACATGCATGAGTAATTATTGTATGATGTGCTCTATTTATACGGCTCTTAAAATAGATTATGAGATATTTAATAATGCCAAGTATAATCATAAAAAAGAATAAGGGCAGCGAATTTATATTATAAATTACGTATTCACTCACAGTATAAATAGTACGTTATAAAAATGTTTGCGTATTAAGGAAAGCTATTGTTGTTTGCTACAATTAAGGTTACTGTCAATTTATTCTACGTGTACAGCACTTGTTTTATTTTATTGAAGAAAATGCGAGATTGCCATTGATAAACTATAATTAATCTATTACAGAATGTTTTCAAAATAGTTTCATAGCAGAACTAATCAGGGCTGCCAGAGTCAGATTCGACTACTTCCTGTGCTCGTTTTGCGGTGTTCTTTATTTAAATACCAGGATACGTATTAATGAGCAGGAAATGGTAATACAAAACATGTTAAATAAATTATTATTATTTGTTATAATTATTAAATAAATATATATGTTAATATTCATATTATTTGTGTATATACATCAGTAATATAGGAGCAGGAAATTAATATTATCATTATTTCGAATTTTTCACTCACAGATAAAATCTGGAAAATTCACTTACTCCGGGATCTTAGATAGCGGAAGTAAGCTCGGTCGGCAGAGGGGTAGGAATATATTTATTTTTACTCTACGATGTTTAATACTTTCCATATTATGTTTTGTTTCATTCATTCGTGTCTACGTACGTACTCTTGCCAGGCTCTTGCCGGCCTTTCTGGTGGGCAAAACATGAGTCTTGTTTATTATGACAATGATTTACGTATGATATTGCAGGTCGCCAGCACAATCGCCTTTTGCATTTGCATTTTAAATCGGTGTCTATATCATCCACTATTTTCAACTTTTGGAATAATTTTTGGGTTGGTTACGTATATAATTAATTATCTCCATATTTCCTTTATCTCAAAAGCTAGAGGAGAGTACTTTTTATGTGTGCGTTTTCTGTGAGATTTGACGGAGCGTGTATAGCAAAATCTATAATTAGGACTTTGTTTCCGATATTATCCAGCAAAAGAATGTTTGATCGATTGCACGATCAGTTTCCATCTGCCTACCCAATAGACAAGAGGTGGCCAAACGTGTGATCACATTGGACGACCTGTTTCTTAAATTATAGGCGACGGTCTACCAACATCGTATGTATTAATATGCTCATAATAAAAGTAGTAATTTAAAGCACAACATAAACATAGATATTACTAATACATCTTCAATCTCAAGTTTTTTACTGGGAGAAAACAATTATTTCTTCTCCCAAACTATTAGTTTATTAATAAAATATGTGTCCATCAGACAGGCGGGCGACTAGTAATAGTTACGCGGTCGACTGGTAGACCGCCGTCGACGCTTTGGCCACCTCTTTAATAGATCAATTGAGAAGCTATCACCCAGTACACTCTCCTGGGTATACATATGGTGGGGAGTTTGGTCACAGCTCTTTTTGTCACATTATTGTGTTTGTTGTCTTGATAGTTTTGTTGGCTTCACCGCATTATCGGCATTGTATATTTCTAATAGATCAAACATGAATGTCGCGGTTTTTCAGTTTTTAGTAGACCCCCTGCTAATTTTGTTTTTGCACAAATTTATCAATTTTAAATGTGTTTTTACAGCTGACACTTCTACTCACTTTAATAGGGTTTACTGTAGAGTGGAAAATCATAAAATAATAGTTTTATATTTATTATATGAATGGGTTAACGCTAAAGTGGTGTAAGTCAGGTTTTGTCAGATTTGAGTAGTCAATATTTCTACTACCGTTAATCAAAAGGCTTCTGGCAAAGATTCCTAAGTCTAGTCCACAGAGAGCCGATACAGGTGAGGTTAGCAGCCTACCTACAGTATAACAACCCACACGCTCACAGAACTAGCAACATGCCTCGGAAACGGACTGACGAAGGAAAGAAGAATCACGGAAGAATATATATATGTATATATATATATATATATATATATATATATATATATATATATATATATATATTAAGCTGCGGCTGTTGGAACATAAGATCCTGGAAAGAAAGTTTGGCTACAAATGGAAACACAAATGTGATATATGCGCATTATCCGAAACTAAACGCAGAGGGAAAGGTGATCTTACATTATTACATTACAAAGAGGAAGTCGACACGTTCTATGAGCAACTACAGGCCGAAATCGACAAACTATATAACGACAAAAAATTCTGATCATGGGGGATCTGATTGCCAGAATTGGTAATACAATCGTACATTGCGTAAAACAAGGCTTCAATTAAGCACACGTCAACAACAACTATCACAAGTCATAACACGAGACAATCTGGTTCAACAAACAAGGACACCCATACACGATCAATTAGTCATAGTCTCGAATAGAGCAGTACACCCGACCCAGATAATCGACGTACGTTCCTAAACATCAGCGATCATCGGATCGGAGAACAAACTTTTGTTGTCTGAGGTGGAATCTTCGAAAGACACCCGTGCCTCACTATCACCACTAGGTGTTGGAGTCACGGGTAGTGCCAGATTCACACCGCGTACTGACCTACGAGTTAAACTAAACTCACTAGGGTCTTGCCCGCCACGGCGTCCGTCGATACTGTTCTGTAGGTCTGAGTTATGCGTACGGTGCTACTAAGCCATTCCTTATTTCGGTCTTGGTGGCATCGACCAATGCCGGACCTGCGTAGGTGAGTAGGGCCCGCGACACCGTCGCCAGTGGCCTCCTCTTAGCTTCCCCCGGGCCGTCGACGTTTGGTAGTAGTCAGGCTAGGGCTGTTTCGGTTCGCTTCGCCTTGCGCGTCATCTCTAACACCTGCGAGGCCTGAGTTGTGTTTGCCTCGAGGGTCATGCCAAGGTATTTGATTCTCCGTCGTATTTCCGTCTTGTGTCCTAGTAGAGTGATGGTTGGTGTCTCTATGTTATTGAACCTTCGGGTAGATAGCAGTGCTGTCTCGGTCTTGTCTGCCGCTAGACTCAATCCAGTCTCTGTCATCCAGGCTTCCACCTTGGCCACTGCTACCTTGCTCTTCGTCAGTCTAAATCGGGTCCACGGGCAACAATTGCAGTGTCGTCTGTGAAAGCATTTGCGTGGACATCGTCGGGTAGTTCTCGTCTGAGGACGTCCTCAAACGCCACGGAGCCCTGAGACCTCCCTCCCCCCCGTTACCTGCGTACCTTGTTATTTCCCAGGCGCCCTCGTGAGTGAGCCATCTGTCGCTGAGATATCCACGCACAATCTCTACCAGTGCCTTCGGTACTCTTCTTCGTGTCAGCACACTTATGATGGCAACCCATGATATCGTGCTGAAGGCATTGGTGATGTCCAGGGTGACCATCAGACAGTGCCGCCTCTTCCTTCCCGCGCTCTTATAACAGTTTCCGGACGGCTAGGATGGCGTCAGTCGTGGACGCCCCATCCTAAAATCGTATTGCCGATCGTGCAGGCCCCCGATGTCTCGAGGGCGTCGGTAATACGGTCGGCTCCATCCTCTCCACGACCTTCGCCATCACATCCAAGAGGCAGAGGAGGCGGTATGCCCTCTGGTCACTTGCTAGTTTCCCTGGTTTGGGGATTACGACCAATTAGGCCGTTTTCCATCTTTTGAGGAATTGCCCCTCCTTTGGTGGGCCAGGGTTATGATTGTACTTGCTAGTTCCGGGGCCGTCGCTTTCACTACCTAATTGGGTATCCCATCTGTTCCTGGAATTGTTGGGGAGGTTCATGATTACCTGTAGTGTTGTTTATTCCTCCCTACTTGGAGTGGCTTGTGTGGGGGTGTAGTCTGTCTCTTCTGCTTCCTGGTGGGTGATTCTTGCGAGCGGGAAGTGAGCCATCACCACCGCCCTCATCCCTCCTGGTACCGAGGATTACGGTCCAGGCGGGCATTCTTTGTTCTTCTTCATGATGATGAGGCCCCACGGGTTCTCGTCGACCTCCCTGCAAAGTTGCTGCCATTGCGTCTTATGGCTACGCTCTATCGCCCGCCTGTTATCCTTCCTCCTTGCCCGGTACTAGGGTTGGATTAAGTTCTGTGGAGGCTACAGCTGCCTTGGTTCGTTGCGTCGTCTTCTAGCCCGGTTGATTTCAACTCGTGCTAGCGCCACCTCCTGGTTCCACGAGTACACCACCCTCTTTTGTCGGTTGAAGGCCGGTTTGGATTTAATGACCAGGCTGCATGCCTCTTGCAACCCGCCGTTGAGGTCTTCCGCTAGGCTGTCGAAGTCGGTTTCGTGGGTCGTTTCTATGTTTCTCAGGGTTTCCCTCCGATTTACTCCTTTACGGTCTTCCTTCTCGCTCCGAATTTACGTCTGGCTGACCAGGTCCGGGTGTTCTGCGGTGGTCGTTGGATAACGTTCAAAAGACACCCACTCCGACGCCTGCTCCGACCAGTATTAGGGGATCCGCTGCACCGTAAACATTTGTTCTGTATTTGTGTTTTCCATAATAGTAATAGAGTTTTTGACCGGGGGCGTATGCTTGGTCGTCAATGTAGGTGGGCTGTACTGGACGAAACAGGACGTACACATTGTTTGTCCTTCACTATTTGTCACCGAGATCGGCGTGGCTCCCATCGCCGATGGTGGTAGGTCGGCTGGCACAAGCTACCAAGCCATATGGGCGCCCCACCGTCCCAGCCAGCAACTGCCAGTTCCATTTTTTAATTTTTATTTATTTTTTTAATACATTTTTGCAGCCATTCTACGACTCACAACACAACTGATCAAGAAGCTACCACCTATACACATACAAATTGAACATCGAATCCTCAATTTGGTTGTTATGTAAGGGTCGTAAATCCGTGACTCCTCTCCTCCCATGTATCTCTTTAAGTGGAAATGCTCCTTACATACTGTAAGGTGATGAGCTCTCTAACTTGTGAACAGTGAGTAATGTGCGATTAGTGTTTTCCAAGTCGCGTTGTGACCATTTAATTACTTCGATGCTATGAGTCAAAGCGGGTATGGCATAGATGATAATAACCCTAACTTTATTGTGGTTTCTCATCACTGCTTTAATTCTGGCATTATTTTGTTTAGTAGATCTATTGTAACTGCATTTATTATTCAGTGTCGATGACAATGGATTTATTTGCTATACAAAACCACAGAACACTAAGAGCATTACCTTGAAATAGCCCCCGTTTTATTTGCAGAGTTGGGTTGTTATGCATAACGTTACTGTTTTTAGTTATTAACGTTGCGTTGTTAATGTGTTGTAGTGGCCAAGAGGTAGTGTCTGGCCATAAATAAGTTCTAATTTTTGTGTACATTCTCCGTGAGTATTGTGTCACTGATAAGTTGCTCTGTGCATCCTTGAGCTTTCTTCCTACAGCAGTTATGTTATTCCGCTAGTAGTAGGTTCTTATAGAATGCTCTTTGATTTCTGTGAGATAAGTTGTTGTCCATTCTGCGTCTATATGCTTCCTTGTATCCATATAATCTGTTAGCATACTCTCGTAGTTTTGATTTGAAAAGATCACGTATCTTGATTGTGCTTGTATTATTAGCATCGTTATAAAGTTTGGCCATCCCTGGTCTAGAGTATCATTCACCTTTTATATGATAGTGTGACTGTTTTTAACTTGTTCAGCAGAAATGACTTCCGGTTCTGCTCTCATATAATTAGCATTTGCATCTACAACATTGTCTTGCTAGTCTCTAGTTTCGTGAGATCGAGGCACATGCGATGTAGAAATTATTTCATTTCATTGGTCCATTTTCTTCGCACGTTTCCTCGAGGGCGGACCTCAACGACGCATGACTCAAACTAAGTCGCAATACCCATTGGGATTTGGGCAGGATTGTCTGCCTTCGTTTGTTTGTTCGATCCGTTGTCGATAGTAACAGGGGAGTGCCACCACTTCGCCCTAAGACAGACTGTGAGTCATCACGACGTCTCCGACCGGACCAGTATCGCGCACGGGAGTAGTTTTTGTCTTATGTTCATATCTGTTTAATAGGCGTTTTATCAGTTTAGGGTCGTGTCATAGTCTTTATTTTATATTTCCCTTGGGACGCACAAAATCTGCACGCAGACGACAGTGCAGCGGTATCTCTCCCCCTGCACGCACAACGTTGAGGCATGCACCCACTAAAAAGACACAACTTCCATTCGCGCTCATCCTGTACTACTCGTAGCCTTTACTATGTACTGCGGTGGTGCCCTACGCGCGTATAATCTTTGCCAACGAACTGCCGTCACCACGCCATGTTGAAGGCGTTACGTACATCTAAGGTTCTAGCTTTTCCGCCGTGTCAAGCAAGCAGAGCCGACTGTACACCGATAGACAATCTGCCGGCTGGGATGGGAGAAGGACCAGCCTCGCTCTCTTCCATGATTTCGGGAATCGTCCCCGATCTCTAGCTTCGTTGTAGGCCCCAAGAAGGCTTCTGGATATGTCCTTACCGCACGCCTAAATATTTCTGCCGGGATACCATCCGGCCCATGTGCCTTGCCTTCTGTTAGTCTAGCCGCGGCCGCTGCTGTAGCGAAGCTGTTCCTTCTCAGTTGCTTGAGTGTAATACTGTACCTATGCCTCCAGACGACTAGGTGCAGTGTATCTAGGATGTTTTCCCATTTTCACTTTTACCTTCGCCAATGGCCTCGTCTAGGGTTTGTTTCGCGTTTTTAGCTGTTATCCAGTGATTCCTGCCTGTAGCTGCCGGCCCTCTCCTCCTCTCCGGTATGCTTCGCAGGTCGGCGATTTCTGCGGACCACCAATAATCTCTTCCGCGTCATTCTACTTCTCCTTTTCTCCTCACCCTGGCCGCGCATGCTTCCTCAGGTCGTAGGCCCATTTCGGGAAGAGTCTCCTTGCCTCTCTTCCGGCCCCATCCTCTTGCTTTATGTAGAACGCAATATGCATACCATCTCCTGGACTTCCGTGATTGATCTTTGTTACTCAGAGTGTGGTCTCGTATCGATTGGTAATCCCTTCTCACGAACGTGGAGAGCCATCGTGCGCGACGGTTAGGTTGTGCGCTGCGAACAGGTCCGCTAGCGTCCGTTCCAACCGCTTCTCCAGGCTCGAGTTGAAATCTCCCCCAACTAAGCTTTCTCCCACCCGCCGCAGTATATATAAGGTTAACGTCTGTAAGTTGGTCTACTTTTGCTTCACTCAGTATTTATTTCAATAGGGTTAATGTTATAGAGTGACGTGTCTAAATATTTCCAATTAATTTATTTTCTACAGAAAAAGAAAGAACTGTTGACCACCATCAACGAACGGAAGCTCTAGTACATAGGGCACATGATGAGGCGAGCTATCAGATGATTTGGCTCATCAACGAGGGGAAACATCTATGAGAAGGTGGTTTAAATACGTACGCCGATCTATTGAAATTTTTAAATTAACACGCACCATCATAACCACTTAGACGGTTAACCTTCGGAGAGAAAAGGCGTCCTAAGAAGAATGCTAATCGTTCAAAACATTCAAGATCATTCAAGGAAACTGGTTGGGTGGTTAAAATCCCAGCAAACACAACAGTGTTAGCCAAGGCACTTGCCGATAATTGTAGTTTCAATATATTACTGCCAAAAGACATAACCGATATGATTTTGTTCCGATAGCCAATAGTGACTATTTTTTGCGACAATGAGCCGTCTTTCCGCCGATATTGACTGTTAAAACGTTAAGAATAGTGAGCGCGATATGGGTGAATCAGTGCAGTACAGTGTCGTCATCTACTAGAATGATATTACAATGTAGTGTACTGAAAATACAATGCACTAAAATTGTATGTTTAATTATTGGGGTCTACTTGGGCTTTTGTGATAATTTCCCCCTGTTGCTCTCTTGTTAGTTGCTGGAATACTGCTACCGTTTGACGGCCGGCACTACTGATCACTTTATTGTAGAGTAGGCAGAATTCATACAAGATAGGATAAGAAAACAAATGGTATACGAAGCGCCAGCCACCGGCAGAAGTTCGATGCCACATCTTGCGAAAGGATTTTATGTAATTTGTTGAATCCTGAGAAGGAATTCACTTTTTTATTATTTGGTGTTATCCAGAAACTGCTTTAAAAATCTTACATAAGACAACTTTCTTCACAAGTGAAGGAAGACAGTGTCAGATTCTTACTGACTAAAAAAGCACTCCCCGTTACATCATAACGAAATATTTTTAACGGACGTATTACTCGAGCGATACAGTAAAGCTGTACTGTGCCTTCACAGTGGTTTTCTGGGAATTCATCCTCAGGAAAGACTGCTTGAGTTCGTTCAGCATTCCTACAAGTACGTTTAGTATGTTTGCGTCTTGGCTCACAAGTATAATATCGTCCGCAAACTGTAGGTGTGTAAAATTCACGGGAAGATAGATTGTGGAAGTTGGCCAGAGCTTCACGATAGTTGGCATATTCGCGAGTTGTCCAATTCTCACTGGGCATCTCGCGAATAATTCAGGCCGAGGCATAGCTCAGGAGCTATAGTTCTGGGTAAATTGACAGTAGCTTATATACTATGTAACTGAATCTCCACGGCCGAAGAGCCCCGAGAGAGTCGAAGGGCGAGGTGAGCATCCAGGCGACGAAAACGCTCATCGCGTGAAATCTCAGGCTCTATGGGATCGTTAAGTGTGTAATAAGGGGCACATGTTGATGATGCTGGAGTGGTCTAAGGGGCTGAAGAAGCTGCCGTATGGGCAAGAGTTGTCGGTAGGTCCAAGGAGGACTGGGGCATTTGCGGAGTTACCTTGTGGGTGGTAGCGTGGGCTTAAGAGATGGCTGGGTTGAAGAATCCGTTTGGGTTTTACGCTTGGGGAAGCTAGAGGATCCCCGATAATTAGCAGGATTATTGCGGCCGCAATTTGTGCAGGTACCAGGACCTGTTTCACGGATGTGCGTACACACTAGAGACGTCAGAGTTAGTTCCTTCTCGCGAACTAGTTCTTTAGTTCTTAGTCCTAGTAACGAACTAGTTCACAAACTATTCATTTAGTTCGCTTAGTTGACGCGCATGGAATAAGCGAGACAGAGCTGTGGTTATAGCTTAACTGTTTTGTTATATTTACAGTTTACATAGTGCTAAATTTAAGTGTTTCTTAGGGCTTTTATAAGATTTTTATACAAAACATAAACCTTTTATATATTTTTATAAATAACATAAAATTCTAAAAGCTGCTAAAATATATACAATTTGTATTCTCCAGTGGTCTCCACAGAGTTTCAATAATTTCATCCTTCTTTTTTGGAGAACGTAAATCCTTAAAGCGCGGATCTAAAATTGTTGCTTCTGTTAAAATATCTGGACTTTCAAGTCTATAAAAACATTATAAATTTGTTGATATAGCCTTTAAGAAAAGTATTATATCTGTACAATACTCATCCTCCTGCATTAGATATATTCTTTCATTGATTCGAAAATATATACATTTTTCACACGCTCACTATTTTTCTGCTGAAATTTCATTAGTAACTTCATAGAATATCCTTAATACTTTCACTAGTTGCTTTATTGTCTCCCATTCTGAGTGATTTAGGAATATTTCAGGAAATTCGTCGTTTTGAAATAGCAAACAGGGCAATAATTGAGTATTTTATCTTAAAACCCTCGATAGCATATGATAAGTAGAATTACAGCGTGTCAAGCAGTCTTAAGAAAATTATAGAGCAGAGTTTTAATGAACATCCAAATTAAAAAGAGCATTATGCACCCGTAAAGAGAAAAATATTATAATTTAATTTATTAATTTGTTTATTTGTTTCTTAATAAATTATATTTGTGTCAAAATGTTTTAATTTAACCCTTTTATGTTTATATAATTTAATACTTTATACAAAAAAATTAATTAAACAAATTTTAATTGTTATTATTATTAATATTTTTGTTCCAGTTATTTTTATAACAATTAAAACCAATATTTAGTCGCCGGTTAAATATTTCCCTCTGGATCGGGCATCTATCCTGCGGCGCCGGTAACAATTTCGGCCACAGTTTATAAATATAACGCTGCACGATCGCGGGCAGAGACATATGTACTAGGGGAACTACAACGGCTCTTGCGGGTATTTCGACTAGTGCGGTGTTTTGTGCTGCGTCACTATCTGTGCAATAGTTCGTGACGAACGACCTATAACAATCACGAACGAACTAGAACTCGTTTGGATATGAAGAACTACACGATTGCAGTAGTTCGTTCACGAACTACACGTCTCTAGTACACACCGTGTGCGAGTGAGAGCCTGCGCATCTAACGCAGGTGAAATCACGTTGACAATTGGAAGCAGAGTGATCAAACGTTTGGCATCGATGGCACTGCCCAACATCTAATGATTTTCGTTTACGGTTCACCGTAACGCGGTGGAGCTAGAAGATGTTAGTCAGCTCGAAGATACGTCTTCCGGCTGGAGTCAATAGTAATGTTAACATTAACATTGGAAACACACGAGAGTTTGATTTTTGGTCTATCTTGTGGGCCGAGATCGCGCGGAAACTGTTTGAGTCTTCCAGCATGTCTTCTGCAGATGCAGAGGTTTTAGGAGAACTATGTGGAGGACCTTTTCGGAGAGTAGTGAAGCCATTATATGTTGAGTCACTTTTATCGAGGATTGACGTTAGACGTAACAAATCGTCAGAAGACACTGTAATGTCATCTGGCGTCGAGTGCCAGCGATATTTGATACCCGACGCCATCCTAGCAACCCTATAATTGCTGAACTGTCGGCCATCACGTTTGTGGTTACTGGGATTTGAGATATATTGAATTGTCATTGTCTCATACTATCGGCAAATAAGGATAAATGTGTTTACAATATGGGCAAATTGACGGGCCAAGGATCGCATGGAGTTAAAGTTAAAATAAAAGCATACCTTTACACTAAACGGTGCAACACCGGCAGGACTAAATAAATAAAAAAGTACACGAGCAATAATAAGTATTGTTAATACTTTAAATACGCAAAATACGGGAACCTTCAAAGACAAATGATAAAAACAGCAAAGGAAAACTTGATCAAAATACAATGCGCAGAGATAGAGGCCCTAGAAAAGAAACACGACTCATTTAACATGCACAGAAAACATCAGAGAAACAGTAGGAATATACAAATCCAACGCAACTGTCAGACTATACAACACGGATGGCAAGATCATCATAGACACGCCGTAGAGGATGAACACCTGGAAGAATTACACAACGGCAGGACGATAGCAGTAGATGAAGTCACAAAAGCAATAACACAACACAAGGACGGAAAGCATCCCGGCCTATACAACACCTACAGCGGGCTCCTCATTTGATGTGGACTAGTGATTCCCAAAGTGGGCGCTACCGGCCCCTGGTGGGTGCTGCAGCCATCCAGGGGGGCGGTGATGGCCACATGTGCATTTGGGGGCGATGAATAACTGTAAGGGGGCGGTGAAAGCATAAAAGAAAGAAGAGAAGATTTAGAAAATTTGATTTATGTATTCCGCTCATAACGCTTAATTATTTTTTCTTTGAATAACGTACTGGACTTTGCCTCAGTTCCAGCATACTCCCTCACTTGCATTGAGGTATGTGCAATCGCTGTGGTGCCTGAATTTCAAAGCCTGGAGCGCCATCGGCAGTACTAGCTATTGGCTACGGGGGAACAAAACTAATTGAGCAAGCAGCCCATATAACCAAAAGTACGTTTATCAGGCTGCGAAGACTGCAATTGAAATAATTACACTATTACACAATTAATTTTGATTTCATAATTAAATTGTTTTGCACATTCCCATAAGCTTAACGAGTGGCCGTTTGGCGAGATATGCGCGTATGTTTTAATTCCCGGAAAATGTTTCTATTTTCCTGCCTGAAGAGAATATTCAAAGGCCACAGAAAGATCGAACAAATTCCTTATGATAAAAAACTGTAGTCTTTTCAACAACTTTTTGGTACTCTGTCCGAAAATAGTAAACCCCTCCCTACTACTGTCCTAACCACATAGTAGCTGCATCATAAAAATTAAAAGTTTTAAAATCTTTTAGAACGAGTATTGTACGATTTTACGAAATTAATACCTTTATTTAATTCATAAAATTTAGTAAAGGGGGCCCAATGGCGAGGTCTTGTCCAGGGCCCAAAACTAAGGTAGTTACGTTCCTGAATATAACTATCTATTTTTCGTATACTGTTACAAGATTCTTGAAAACAGAGCCACTGTTTTTTGTACCACCTTATGCACATGGAATTATATATAATATTATAGATTATATATTTATTGCGATACTACTTTGGATCTGTATGAAATATGTATTAAATACAAATGTTAAAACTTACCAGTATAATAAGAGTCACACATGTTCCCGCATGAGTCCAAATTAGCTGAGGTGTTTCTACATCTGATATAATAAAAGTAAAAACACTATATATCTTTATTCCACGCATTTATAAAACAATTGAACCGTCTACATATTTTAACAGTATCTATACATCAACAAATTCTACATCCTCCTGAATTACCCTGTTTGCTGAATCTAACGGAACACGGTACAAAGTAAAATCCAAGCGCTTGTGGAATATATTTATTACACCCATTTTATATTCAAAATAGTTTCAAACATTTAAACCTAACTAAACTATTATGGCAATATAACTATATATTTATAAATATACCGAAGAAAATAATTATGAAGACCTAATTTGGCAAAGATCTTAGGAATCCATTCATCTATGGAAGCTTAAAGTACGCACGTTTATTATATTTCTTTTAAAGCGATCGAAATAATTAATAACATATCATTTTGCTGGTACACTTTTAATTGATCATTCGTTTTAATATTTGATATGTAGTGGTTAATTTACTACACTACAACAACAACGAAAGCACAATGATGTGTTGCTGATTATTTTCAAATCACTACCTATGTAATCTTGTTATATTTTAAATAAATTTAAAGTAATTTAAAATATATGTATAGCTTATATAAAATATTGCATTATTATATTGAGACGTTCACTAAATGGTTCTTATATGTGCGTATGTCTGTGCAAAATGGAACTAATTCACTTTAATTTTATAGACAATTTTAGGAATGAGTTTACCGTAATATTAAAATGAAAATATATAGTATTTCGAATGGAAGCCCTGTTTAGGGATGTTCATTGTAAATATTTCTTAATAAATGATTCAATAATATTTAAATTTGTATATAGTTTGTTTATTTAGAAAGTTTTCTTTTTAGAATAATTACTGATGACAAATATCTATCCTTTACGTATGATCACAAATCTACGTATATATTTATAGAAATGACTTTTAACTAATCAGCAAAATATTAATGTACCTAAATTATTTCAATTTACTGTTGAAGGTAATAATTTGTATAATAAGTAAGTGTAAACCAAAAAAAAAACAGCTGCATACATAAATACAATATAAAAGCATAGTTAAATCAGTTTGATGCAACTCTTTCTATCCTGAACTTTATAAATAATGCTATCTAGTTCTATCAAAGGTTATTGTATTTTCTGTAAACTGACCGCTGGATGTGGTTAATATAAGCCGCGTTCGTTTATCGCTCGGGAACTGCTCCGGGCTTTCTTTCTGGTGTGAATAACCTGGTATAGTTCTCAAACGATACACTAAAAAGGCTATAAAGACTTCAACAGTAGCATTGATTACATTTGAACATAATTATTGTAATGAAAAGTCCAATACTAGTACAAACTACGCCATGATCCCTACCTTTTATAAAATAAACAAACAGCAGATTCAAAATGTACAGAAAAAATTCTAATGAATATAAAAATTATTAAGGATTTTTATTAATTAATAATTAGTAAATTGGACCGTAATACAGTGCTATACAATCTTTTTAAATTACAGCATGCCAGATCACATTTAATAGCATTAATTTTGGTCAAACAAATACATATAAAAAAATATATCCCAACCTATTTTTACTACTTAATGTAGTGTATTTTATCTAAATAAATAATTTTGTAAATATTACCTTTTCGAATTTAATTCAAAGATAGGTTTGATTTATTGTGAGTGATAATACCCCACTGAAAAATGAGCCCTATCGGGCTACAATATAAAACGAGTTGGTCTCGGACAAATGGACCCTCTGAAGTAATAAGCTTTTACCAAAATCGCAAAAACTTGAGGTAAACATACTTCAAACATAATTAATCATAGAAAATATAAACCCATTTAGTGAACCTTGCAATATATTTTAGAACACATAATTAATAACAAATAAAACGCACGTATAAATCAATCATTAAAAATATGTACTATAATGAGGGTTATGATGATGTTAGTTGGTATCATGAAACATTATTGCCAAAATTTCCTAAACATATATGTTATTGGGGGTTCATGAAAAGTAAACCTCTAACTAATATACAAACAGCAGATCAATGCATGTAGGGGTACACCAAGATGTTAATGATTACATTAAGATATTTGTATGAAATATCCGAAAACAATTACTAACTTTCAACCATTTAATTGTTCTATTTTTTATAAACATTTTAAAGCAGCTAACAAAATCAATTTCACCAATTAACACGTTATTTATTTAATTTCCCTCTATTTGTGCTTTAAGAAACATTAAAAATAATATTAATAATACAATATAGATAAAATAAAAATATAAATATAAAAATATATATATATGGACTAGGATTGGTTATAAATGATCATAGTTTTTAATGATCTTTGGTATGATCACAGTAAATAAATAGGACTAAATGAAGTTATAAAATAACAAAATTATGTCATAATGTATGTCTGTGTATAAGCATACTCACATTTTTAGAAGGCTTTTTGTACCTATGATTATTAGTGTAATGCACATCAGGTCCGCAATTGTTTATAGTCCTATTAATATCAACATTCGTTTTTGTGCCGTTTTCTATCACACCATTCTCCTGCTTCTCACTATCTACATGAACGTCCACTTCAACGACGTTCTTCTCCGTATTACACAACTTGAACTCGACAATCGAGTCCGTTGCAGCCTCTTCGCCCTCATTCACATTAATATGTACATCTGGTTTCTTAAAATAATAGTCCTGGTCGTTCGCACAGTCTTTGCAGGCTTCCTTTCTGTGGATGCAGCCCAGAAATTTCACCTGCTCCTCGTTGTTCCCATCGTCAGATTCGTTTTTTTGTGTCTTGCCCTCCTCAGTGTCATGTGTCCAAATGATAACTACTCAATCCCCTCTACGGGTTCTAACCCTTTGTGGCTCGGTGTTGCAACTGTATATGTACACTTGCAACAGAATCATCAAGTCTATTGAAACCTGCAAGCAGCCGCAAATCCAAAATTGCAACGGCGCCTGCCTGATGAAGAAGTACAGGGTTTTGAAAATATCACCGCAGGTCCATAACACCACCATGGTTATGCTAAAATATTGAATAGTACTGAATATTTTATATACTTATTAATTATTCAACAAAATATTAAAAAAATAAGCCGTGGCGAAAAACTTTAAATAAGATACACATAATATATAAGTTAATAGATAATTCGTAATGTTCTCCATATCATAGTACGGACAATATTTTAATTATATTTAAATAAGCATTAACTTTTTATTTTGAATTTATATATATATATATATATATATATATATATATATATATATATATATATTACAACCTAGGGTCGAGGGCGGGCTCTTCAGGACGTGTTCCAATGCGATAAAGAAAGTGATTACAGCAACAATTTTGAGAAATATTGGCTTATATTAGTGTTTTAATGAGATGCAAATATTTATTTTTATTCTTATCGAAAAATCTTGGACGAAAACTCTTGGAGACCGGCAGTGAAGCCTCACTTTTTAAAAATCAATAAACTAACAGATGTCTATGGTGGCTAACTTGCAGTTTCTCTGTTTCGTGAGTACTAACATACTGACATATTGGGGTCGAGAAATGGCGATAGACAAAGATACATGTTTAAACATATGCAATATCTAAGAATTTAAAATCTGCATGCAGAAGCTGATCTATATTACTAATAAAATGTAAATCATTGTTATTTTATGGCAGATAATCATACAAATTGGTGTGGGCCTTGTGCGTTCAAATTTCTCACAAAAGACTTGCTTGATCATTGCAACTTAGTGATACTTGAAAATGTTCAATGGCATCATCGAAAGTTGAGAGTTAATTCAACACGAAGCCGGATATACTTGCATAAGGGTATTTCCGGTGGTATATCAGCCATATCGATTAGTTAATCCGTAGTTCTAAAATAATATTAGCACCGTGAAATAAAGAAAGATAGACTGCAATTGACTAGTTATTTACGAATAATCAAGAACTCATATGATAGAAAACTCGATCAACATCTACGGGCCTGGCTAGGACGGTGGCTCCTCGCCTTGGGATAGCAGGCACCACCAATAAGCAGGCAAGCGCGAGGCCCGCCGATCCTGGTGGCAAGCGGATGGGTGGAGAGAACAAAGAAAAAACAGATATTCTTTGTTGTGTGCGTACCGAACCGTGGTATCATTGTGTTGTCCAACTGACTGACCAACTGCTGACGACCATGTTTACCAGAAGGTACCCAAACCAAAAACACAATTATGATGGAATCAGATAGGGAAGAAACGCTTAGAGCGCGGGGATCCCCCAGTGTCGTTCGGGGCGGGCAACGTTGTGGGTGCCGTTAACCAGCTAGCACAAGACCCAACAAAACGTAGAAGGCATAGAGGTGGAACAGACAAACCCATTTGAGGGGAGCACCATGACTCCGCGTACACCTAGAGCAGCAGTAACTAAATGAAAGAACAGCAGAGAATTCATGCGGGAATGGATAATCGCGCAGAGCGAACTATCGGAACCGGAGAAGTAATAATGCAAAAAAAGGAAAGCTATCTTACCGGCAGATAACTTGTCAAACATAAGTCAAGAAGGAACGCGCAAGAAGCAGGGGGCCAAGGGAATTCAACAAGAAATTGCCTTGAGGGAGCTGGCAGCGGCCAGAGACACAGAGTACTGGTTGAAGGACACGGCTGGTGCAACCCGAAACATCTAATAGAACGCAAAGATGGACACCAAATACCTCCGAGAAATATAGAATATAAGAGAGGATTTGGGGCAGCTATGAAAACCCAACAATCATACCTGTAAGCCGTGAAACATAAGATCTAAGAGCTCAAGTCGATGTACTTAGGGAGGAAAATAGAAGGGCGGATTTGGAATTAGAGATGATGAGGCGAGATCTCCAAACAATGAAGGAGCGGTTGGATGCACACACTATCCACATCGAACAAATTATCCTCAGGGTAAAACTGACCAAAGGGTCGGCGGCGAAACCATTCCCGGACACCCCAGTCATTAAACTCATGTACGTCAACTGCAAGACGATTAATGGAGGAAAAAATACAGTAAAAGTGATCAGTGAACTGGCAGGCCGCAAGTCATCCACCATCGTCAAAAAGATTGAAGTGAAAAACTATGCAGGGCCGCCCAACAAAGTAACTTGGATAAAATATTTCATCAAGTGCGATACCACCAGCGACACTAGTACCAGGAAGTTTCTTTTCAGCGGCACGTGCCAGATCAGAGAGATCACAGAGCCCACGGATACAGGCAAAATCATTGGTGAGGATCCCTCCCTCGGAAGCTAGGAAGCTACTGGAGCATCAATTCGCAGCTGCACAGCTTCCAGGAAGAAAGTCACCGAGGCCCGACGAGCTCCACAACTAGATAATCCGGGTAACATCTCCCGCGATTACTGCAAGGCTGACTAGAGTTAGAGCTGATTTCTAAGCAGGAAAAGCCGCCGAATTAGCCGGGTTTTCATCGACCACTCTGTCTTTTGGACGGACTGGCTAAAGTGGTGGAGCGCCTAGTTGAGGACCGGATCATGGAAACCCTCGAGTCAACTGGAGGGCTCCATGACAACCAGGCGGAGTAGCGGGCGACAGCGATTTACCATAAGACGAAGAGGGAGACGGCCCCGAAAGACGCTGCGAGAGAAGCCAGGATCAACACCACGACAAAGTGGCAAAGACACTGGGACAGAACTGAAACCGCGATGAATCGGATCTTGCCACAAATTGAATCGCTAGTAGACAGAAAACAAGGGAAGGTAGAACACTGGTTGACGCAGGTGCTACCAGGGCAAGGTGTCTTCGCTCCGCATTAGAAAGACAAATACAGGGCATTCAGGGCATGACGAAACGAATGACGAACTACCACAAGACGGATCTAGCGAGCTTAAGCCCTGGTTTCCTAGGATACCGGTCGCTTAAAAGCGGGTGTCTATTGCACATCACAAAAATTGTTTTATCTATATGTAATTGAATAACCTACAATATTTCATCGTAATTTATTGCGTTTTTGCAGTACGTTGAGATATTACTGTTTATGGGAAACTGTAATCATTTATATACTCGTAAAATAATTTGTTACGAAACAATGACGTCAAAAACAGCCACTGTTACGCGACCACTCTTCTAGGAAACCAGGGCTTTAAAGTACCATTAGGGACAGAACGTGAGGTTAGGTTTTAGCCGGTAGGTGCCCCGAGTAAAACGTGGGACGACTCCGGCTATACCCATGCCCTAACAGCAGGAGATGATAGTAACATTATATAAGTTCCGCTTCGCTATTACGGTTGTAAACGCGTGTAAAAATCATATTCTGTTATCCGCATTCATAATCATGATTAAGTAGCGTCCTCTTTCCTTTAGGATATATAAAAACACTGTACTTCTATTTATATATTTCTGTAACTGAAAACTCATTATAGCTGGGATAACTTAACTTTTCCAAACTAATACACATGGACAGTAAACCCCTAACATTATTCCAGCCGATATTTTATGTATATCTTCCTGACGGTTATAACTGAGATATTTTAGTTATTTATTATACATTTTACTCAACACATGCCATATTAAGACTAACACTTCACAGAATCAATTTCAATAATGGTTTTGGAGTGAGGGTTACGGCCATATGCGTAATATCTGTTTGCCATGCATGAATCTACTACGAGTCTGATATACAAATGGATGAGTCACATTCAAAATTTGAGTGATTCAATGCCATCACATAAACACCTAGGCCCGCCAGGGCAAAAGATAAGAACATTAAACCATGTAAATTAGATGTTTATCTAGTTCAACATTACATAATACTATGGTGTAGTTGATAGTAAATATAATAAGTGATAAAGGCTGAAAGGTGCTATACCAGAAGAGATTACTTATTTTCCTGAAAAGATCAACCCGTACTGCAGGAAACTATAATTACTGTAAGATGGATGACTGCGGCAAGAATGATGAGGTATGACAGAATAGAATGTTAGAAGGTATGAGTGATGAAAGAAAGAAAGATATTTAGGCAGGATCCAGGCGGTGATCGCAAGCAGTGCGGCGGCGGACTTAGTAATTGCGGGCGATTTCAATGCCAAGTCCGCGGACTGGGGCTGCCCAGTGGAGAACGAGCGAGGAAAACTGCTCGCAGACTTCGTGGCGGGGACGGGCCTCATCGTTCTAAATGACGGCTCCCCTACCTTCGTCAGGGGCAATTACGAGGGCACACTAGACCTCACAATATGCTCCCCTACCATGGCCCGAAAGGTCAGGGAGTGGAAGGTACTCGACTTGGAGACCCACAGCGATCACCTATACGTGAGCCTCCATGTCGGCAACGCCAGAGGCGAAGTCAAAAGAAAATCGGCAACAACGGCCGGGTTCAATGCTAAGACCCTGGACCGGGACGAGTTCTTAAGAGTTTTTGGTCAAGGGGCCGAGAATGGAATATGCACAGCCGAGGGGCTAGCCGAAATCATGAAGAACGCCTGCATGGCAGCTATGAAACGCAAGAAGGAGGGCGGCGCCAAACGGGGCGTTTACTGGTGGTCTGACGCTATAGCAGACCAGCGGAGAGCCTGCCTTGCGTCGCGACGTGCTTTCACCAGGGCAGGACGGCGAGGGGCAAGACATAGGGAGGAAGCTGGTGAGAAGCGGGTGTGCGTAAAAGCATTCCCCCCCAAAGCAAAAAAAAAAAAAAAAAAAAAAAAAAAAAAAAAGTGATGAAAGGCGGGTCAAAATGCTTAGGAATGTATACACAAGCAGCGTATATATGTCTGGAATAAAATACTTGCATGAAAGAGCTGATTTGTCAGTCTCTGCAGTCCAGAAATGGCAAAAGGAGGGGGTTAGGTCAGAAAATTTACACCCAGCAGTACAGCGATTGGCAAGTACAGCAGGGCAACGCCTTTAACATAGCGCGGTGGGAGATCGTGCGGGTTTGCTACCGTGAGATGCTGGTGGCGGTGGTGGGGGATATGTGCACCTACGAGATTATTAGTGGGGACGACCGGCATTAGGCACAACCGCACTTATGGAAGATGGTCTACGACGTAGCCAGAGCCGGACCATGGCCGCCGTGTTAAATCAATAAATAACTAATTATTTTTCGGGATATACAATTTAAAAAACAATTAAATTATTATTATAGAAGTAACTAAACAAACAACACTATCACCGACCAAATTACAGAATAGGATGGGGGTCATTCCATACATTAATACATGCTGCTTTGGTATCCATAAACTGTAATTTCCTTAGGAAACTAAATCTATTTTATTTGTCTTTATTTTTATCGTAATTACAATTTGTATTTTTTTATATTCTTTTGGAACTACATTTATTTTATTATCATTACCGCGGCCATCGAGGCAAAACACGTCAGATACGTTGACGACCTAGAACTCCTAGCCACCGAACAACAACTGGGGGTCATAATACGGTAGTTTGGAGAGGAAAACCAGCTTGAGCTGGCCAGACAGAACACTCAAAAGGAAGATCAGGGAGATTAGGTTCCATTTTGGAGGGATGGAGGTAGTACCCAAACCGTAGGTTAAGTACCTTGGACCGAACCCTGACTTTCTGGGCAAATGCCAAAGGCGGCCGCAATGGCCGGGAGGTGCGAGGCGGTCCTAGCCCGCCTTATGTCAAACTTGAGGGGGGTTGGCGAAAAGAAGAGAGGCAACAGACGTACGTCACCGAAAGCATTCAGCCCTATGGCGCGAGTCTGGGCCGGAAAATGGAGGTGGCGAGGAAAAAAGATTGATGGATATCCTAGCATACCGAACGGTGTCCGGGGACGCAGCTCTAGCGATCGCTAGGATGCTCACAGTAGATCTCCTGGCACCAGAAAGTGTCAGGAGATACATGAGTAAAAACTGGAAGGAGGAGAGGGCCATCACTATGTATGAATAGCATGCTAGGTGGTCGATCCAGGGCGGGGTGGCGGAGTGGACAGTGGGTAATATATAAGAGCTTGGTAGCCAAACGGGCGGTGGTGATCACGTCGGATAATATGACCACCATCATGATTAGAATTAAGGAAAATAGAGATAGGGAAAAGAGGCAGATGCAGTTGGCGTCTTCCCCCCTCCACAATCCCGTGAAGAATAAATCGGCTGATGGGAAGGCTTTGAAAGTATTGAATGCCATAAATACATGTACTTGAAGATTTGTTAAAGTAGGTGGTAATTTTTAAAATGTGGCGTACCGTGTGTAAGTACGTGTACAGTGTCTTTTCTGATGAGTTTTTTAAATGTGGTGGTCAGAAATCCGCAATAAAGGCTAAAGCTAGTACAGGCTGAGGGTGAGTGGGTAAAATCCCCACAGATCCCACTGTCCTGACGTCTGATGACATTACGTCGCAAGGAAAATATAAGGAAGTATAGCAAGGGAAGATAGAGCTAGGATAATTGCGAGGTTTTGGTGTGGCTACGTGGAAGGGAGAAGTAAACACTGGATGGAAGAGGACTATAGGAAATGCACGGCTAGTACCGGCTGAGGGTGGGTGAAATGGATGTTATTTTAGTGGCCACACACTGTCAGTGTAGAGGGAGAAATCCCGCAACTGATCATTTGCAGGAAAAATCGCTTCCATATGCCCCTGAATATGGGTGAAAAATACGCGTGTAGGTCACAATAGTCCACAATACAAGAAGAAAAGCACTAAGATGCTTAAAGCGGCCAATACACAAAATAGACGGGGCTAAGACTAGTTGTGAACAAATCAGCCGAGATAAACATGCGAAACATTTGTATTAAGTTATTGCTAAATTAACTAAGGATTCTATAAAACAATCGTAGAGGCATCCCCGGAAAATAGTTGATACAAAAGTGTCTGGACTGGCAAACAAATTAGCCAGGTTAGGCGAATGTAGAATCTCATAAGCATGCACAATTTGATGAAAATAAGAGTGTTCTAGATTTAAATATAATAGCCTGTAATTTTAAGCCTCTTTTGGAAAGTTCTGGATAATTGCTCTAGGGTCATGGCTAGACACTAGGACATAAAGCGAATCCATTGTAAAACCTCCTTTTATCGCTACTCATCCATTCCACCAATTGACTCTGCTGCAGAACCTTGGCGAGTGGGAAATTGCCAATGCTGGCAGTACTAGTCCAGCACTATCCTATTAGTAGCGGCCTAATGTTTACTAGAACTATGCATAAGCATATTACATTCTCTGTCGTTTCTAGTTCTTCATTGTACCTTCTACATAACTGGCTGTCAACCAGAAGATATTTGTCAATCATTTCAGACTGGTTCTAGATAGATTAAGACGGGCCATGGCTGCAATTTAAAAAGGTTGTTTGATTGCTTCCTTTGATTTCTTGCAGCCTGGCGTATTCCACCATTTACCTTGTGAAAGTATGTTCATTCTATTTTTCAGAGTACCGGAAAGTATTTCATAGTCTTGGGTTGTTAAGGAATGCGAGGATACTTTCTTGGGAAGACAACACCCCTATGAGCCTCGCAGTTTCATTATCAATAATTTTATTATTGTCCTTCTTGGCAGTAGTGAATGAAACCTTTACTGAATTATTAAGGACGAGATTTATATTTAAATGAAATCATCTTAATTTCCTTTCATAAGGATGTGATACTGGTAATGTTACATCATTTGAGTTTCCCTTGATATGTGATCTAAGAGGTGAATGCACCTACTTTCAATACTATATCAATTTGCGAGGGTTTGAAAATCAGGATCTGTTAAATTAAGAATTGGTTGTAGTAAAGAATATGTAATAACTGGTCAGGACATGGCAACTTATTCTATATGTTATTTATTCACTAATTTACTTAATGAACAATGTTCAGGAACTGGCTCGTGATAGGAATAAGCACGTAGGAATAAGTGAGAATGCGCAAAGTTACATTCAAGCCTTCAATACGAAGCAATGTGGGGAATAGCAACCGCATTAGTTTAATAGTTTACAAATCCGTGAACAAAAGCAATGCCGTTGATATCGTACAGACATGTCCAGTGAAACTTGAAACACTTAACTACATGCCAATAACGACAAGAACTGCGAATGGAAATTGCTACAAAACTTAGCAAGAAATAATATATTGTTTTAGATAGATATAATATATTCTTTCGTACATTTGGTATATTCCGCCGAATATTCGGAATAGAAAACAACGCAAAACTAAAATAATTATCAACGATCGAGCAAACCACAAACACCCGAAATAGCAGGTTACGAGATACTGGACACATTTCTATATTTAGGAGCAATGATCTACAATAACGGGAAATATGAAGGGGAAATCGGAAGCAGAATACGACACGACACGACACGAGCAGAATAGGGTTTACCCGACTAAGCAATCGGCTATAGTATGATTCCCAATACATGAGAGGAGAGCAGCGTGACGCAGTAGTAAGGTATCGGAATAACAAGTACCGTAGTAGTCAAGCTTTGGTTTTTGTGCCGCGGTCTTTTCACATATTAGTATCATCATGGATGTTCTCGTAATCACCAGTCTGCTACATTCTGAATCCCGATACATGAGAAGGGGCAGCGTGGCAGTTGAAGATCGTGAGTTCAAGGCTCAAACAACGAGAAATACGTTTCAGCTTATACGCACCCCCCATTCCCCAACTTGCCAGCGTGGAGTTTCACTGGTAGGAGATTTCTCTGGTGCGGAGTAGATTGGATTCTCTTCTAAACAGTGTCCAGTGGTTCAGAATTCACGATAAGCTGTATGGTCAGTTGCAGCACTTCAGAGAGAGCAATGCGTCTGCAGTGGCGTGAACGATGATGCGAAAGATATAAATGAGAAACAATATTTTATGACTATATCGAGAGGAGGTTTTAATAAAGATATGGCACTTAGTAACCTAGCGAGATATAAAACATTTGCGTTAGAAATTTTGTGTTGGTTAGATGAAACTATATTCAAAGTTTCTTGGCAAAACTGCATTTCACGGTCCAGTTACTCCACTGTAACCATCGTATAATTAGATTACATTATTGTAAGAACTAATAACGACATGTCACCACACCCTGTAGAAGGGTTAAGACTGAAGAAAAATGGTGTAATTTACTTTCTTATTTCAAGGGACAAATCAACCCTTGTACATCCGCGTTAAATAAGTCCATTGTAAAAGCAGTCATAATCTTACTCCTAGAGCAATTAGAAGTTTATGTTTAATACCAAAGTGTTATTAAAATAATTAAGAATTGATTTATTGAACTAGTTTACAATCGACCAAATCATATATAAATAATAATAACATATAAAATAGAAGTTATATGCATATGAACCATTAACAATATTGTATGCGGTTTATTATTATCAGAATTTGTCGGTCACGGACCGATCGAAACGACAAACATGTAAACATACTTATCTCGTTAATACTATAGCCGGGAAGGTTTATGGCCACTAGCCAATAAAGATTGATTTCTCTCCAGAAAACATAAAATGTTTCCATAACACGTCCCCGCGGTTGTATTATGCCAAATGAATAGAGTATTTACAATTACGGGATTCTATGCAATATTTATATAAATTAATGCACGCGTGCATTTACAAAGTTAGAAGCCATTAAACAATCATTCAAAGTTAATGCACAGACCGGCGTTCTAATAATATTTATATAGTAACAACATTTTGTGCGTCCCCACAAAGTTCAATCCACTAATCAGTAAATTGGGTAGAATGCTGAACTAATAATACTCCATGATAATAACGCTGATATCTTACTGAACTTTATAAAGGTCAATACCATCAACGATAAAGGGATAGTAAAATGGGCTTGCCTTGCTGTATTGATTTTTTAGGAAGGAACATTGTATTAACGATATTTTTTATATGCAATAAAAAATGTGCACGAAGTTGACTTGTAGAATAAATATTTTTAAGGATGCGATAAATTCTTTAATTTTCTTATGGTGCGAGTTATGAATTTGTATTGATCTTTTCGTTTAAACCAACGGATAGAATGTCGTAAAATTTACGTAACTTAATCAAAAATACTTGATTGATTTTGGCTATGAAATTGATTTTGAATGAATTCAAGACTAAATATATAAAAATAGCAGATCTAAATTTCGTACTAAATATATTTCAGAGCACTTTATACAACCTGCATCAATTCTATGCCATTCCATTGTTTTTATAAGAAAAACTCGATACAATAACAAAATACGCGCGAGTAGTAATGTATATGCATGATCCTACCCTTAAGCTCATTGTTTTAAATTACATAATGAACAATTTTTTAAATGCGCTTCTATTGCAGAACTGCAGAATTAACCTAAATAAATAGATATATTGCACATTCAGTTCACTACGATGATTATACATTGGATAGAAATCCTTTTTGTCGTGCCTTAATTGGCCAACCCATAACCCGTGTGATGCTATAAATGCACCCCAACAACAAATCGTAAGCTTAGAAACATTAGAGATTGTGACAAAAATACCAAAAGCGATATATCGATGCGAACGTTATACACCACAAAACCTCAACTATAGTGGCTAAAACAAAAACTAAAAAAATATTTTGTAAAAAAGAGCTAAAACTCCGATTTTGACAAAATTGAGGGTTACAACCTTTTACCTCTCCACCGTCGAAATGTTCTGCGCCTATGATATAAAGCAAATGAAAATTATACAGCAGTGTTGTATTCGAAAAGTAAAAAAAAGATCATTTGCACGTAGTGAAACGGTCCCCGTCATCTAGAAACATGACTAGTAACAACAAACCTTCTCGCTTTCAAAATTTACAAAATTTATCTACACTTTAATATTTTCTACATCGGCCTAACAACAAGTAGTAAAAGTTATAACATTACAGCAAGGGACCATATACCATTAATAATACTACACAATGAGCTATAAAAAACTTAACGAAATGACTTGTTAATCGTTCAGTTTTAAAACACTTTACGAGCAGACAAGAATTATTAATTTGCTATTTAAAGTCATTAATAGCTATTGCTTAAAAATTCACTCGGTGGGGTTCGAGTCCCGTCTCCGGCTATCGCCACCGTCGCGCTAGCAACTGCACCACGGAGGGTTGTAGTCAATAATACAAGATGTTCATTACGTCCAATAATGAATTAATTATTGATATGACGTGTGACGTATTTTCCTCCACGTACTGTACTTAATTCAGGCTACATTGTATTATATATGAATATCTACATGTATTAATAGTATTTGTACTTGTATATTTATGGAAAATAAATACATATTATTATTATTATTATATGTGGTGATTCTTCATTCAGACAGCCGTATGCGGCAAGAATTCCCTCACTGTAATTATTAACGTTATAAAATTGTGTATTATGTCATTAATTACTTTATAAAACTGTGTATAATGTTACTTTCAATAGCAAACTAACAATCTTGTCAGTTCGTAAAGTGTTTTAAAACTGCACGAATTTCAAGCCATTCGGATACGTTTTTTAGCTCAATATAATGTCACAAAGCACGCCATAAGTAACCTAATATACGGAACATGGAATATCAGCTAAAATGCCACGTCGTTTTGCAATGTATATATTCTCTGATAAAAAATGTATATGTTGCATGCATATTTATGTGAGGCATACTTAATATTAGAGCCAAAAATATGTCGCGAATTATTATCATTTAAGCACCACGGGCAATAAACCACCACATAAAATAAATTATTAATATATTTACCTCATTCCCTCGGTGGATTTGTTCCTAAAGTTTTTAATTAACTGAGGCGTGCCCAGCATGGCCTCCGTAAATACTGCTAAAAATCCCACCAACTGCACGAATACGTTGTAATCGATGAATAGGTACATCGTTAGAGATGCAATTATTGTGAATACCAACATACAATCAATGTATGATTGGAAATCAGTCCAATTCCAAAAATATTTTGGATCGAAATCTATAAACGATCAACGTTAGCGTCTTGTAAGTTTAATGAAACACATGCATTTTACCTACGTGAGAAACTAACGTGAGTTATATTAAACTAGTAAATAATTACGGTGAGGTTTTTAATAAAAGATACAACACGAAAAATTGCGGCGATTCAAATAATAATTTACGATTGAAATGCACGTATTATATTATTATTTTATTTTGTATTGATGAGCATAGTCTCAAACAACATTGGTAATAATGACTCTAGCAATATAGAATATAATAAAGGATAATTCCGACAGTGTCCAATAGTCCATTATACAAAATCTGTATATACCATGATAACAGATATTTAATAAATTATTAATATTCTTCAAATTGACGTTTTTTCTTTCTTTCTAAAATCACTTGAATTGTTGCCAAAAAATTCCGTTTTACGAATAACATAGATCTTGTCATTAAACACGAAAATTGAATAGAATCAAATACATACAATTGTTTTAGCTCCCTAGGTCGGCGTAGTATAATTTTAAACTTAGTAAATTATTATTTTTATATCTGTTAATATTTTGGTCTACTAAAACAAACTTTATTACGGATAGTTTTGTGAAAAGGCCATTTTGGAAAAACTTATTACTATTAATAGAAAATTTCAAGTTATTAGTTCGTTTCTAAACAATTTTAAGGATAATTTATCTGGTCCCATAAATTTAAGATTTAAAATTTTGGGTGTTACGGCTGCAATTTGGGGAGAATGACAAGATGTTAAAAAGGATAAGATAAAATTCATCTTGTCTATAAGGAAACCAAATAGCTAGAATATGATTAACGGAGAACTGACTGGAGATATCAAAATATGTAGAGTACGCTAAGGCTGCATGCTATCCCCACTGCTGTAGAGAAATAGTGGTAATGTTCAATTTGTATCCCCACTGCTGTGGAGAAATACTGGTAATGTTCAATTTTTAATCTGGGAGCAGTTTCCCAGGAGACACCAGAAAACGTAGAAAAGGGCATTACTGTAAATAGGAAATGGCTCCACCCAGTGCTGTCACATGGATTGAGTAGCCCAACGGCGCTGGTACTGCTCCCAAGCCCGGGTAAGGAAGGAAGGTTCCCAGGCCAGGTTAGCTACCTACCTGGGGTAAAAACTCATATAAGCTCACAGAACTGAAGACGCTGCCCCGGAATACGAACGGAAACATGAGATGACGACGTTCGCTAAGAAAAATGACAAACGAGATTGGAAACATCGACGAACCATCACAAGAATTGCCTGCTGGAATATCACATCGTGGAATGGAAAAGGCCAGGGAACCATCTTAGAAATGAACAAACACAAAATAGACATCTGCGGATTATCCGAAACAAAGAAGGGAAAAGTAAAACTAACTTTGCATATTGCATACTAATATTCATTGGAAAGGAAAAACAGGATACTAAGGCTTCTTGCACACAACCGGCAGTTCTCTGGCCAATGGAAAAACCGTTGCCATTTAATTTATATTGAGACCTACACTGAGCTGAGCACCGCCGGCAACCGGACGGCAGATTATATGTATACGAGATATGAATGATTCAATCGCCGTGTCGGCTGCCGGTCAGAAGTAAAAATAGACGGCGCCGGTCAAACTACTCATATCTGGTATCTAGGTGCAGATCTCAAAGTAAATCAAATGGCAGCGAGATTTTCAAAAATTCTGATCGTGGGAAATAAGCTTAAGCGTAGGATTATTAATCCACAGAAAGTGTGCACAGAGTATCGAAAAATTGAGTACGTGAATGACAACACTATCAAGTGCAATAACACTGTATATCACTTCGTAAGCATATATGCTTCAGATATCTCAAAACCTAGAGACGAATCTGAGAACTTCTACGAAAAGCTACAAGATACTGTAAATGAAATGAGAAACTCAAATAAACTTGTATTATTCGAATACTTTCATGCTCGTGCCGGAAATGAAGTGATATCCAACGTTAAAACGTTAAATAAAGGTTTAATGAGCCTATCACCAACGGAAATGGCGAACTCCTTCCTAATCGACTTCTGTGTCAGAAATAAACTTAGAATTAACAACACATACTTCCTGCATAAAGATCAGCATAAGTACTCCTTCAACAATACAAGAGGGTAAAAATTAATAATGATTGACTTCAGAATAATATACCCAACATAAACAAAACATAAATAATAGACGTGAGGGCTCCAACGTCAGCTAACGTAGGAACAGACAATCAGTTAGTATCATGTAAAATGCTCATGGGAAGACCCATCAAAATAAAAAAAGATCATATGTACGAAGAGAAATATAATCTTGAATCATTGTCATATGAGAGTATGAGAAGATTGTACGAACATAGATTATCAAGCTAATTAAAAGAAGAGGACTGAACTAACTGGGATATAGAGCAGCTGGAACATAATTAAAGAATGCTTAGGTACATGAAGCTGCCGCAGAATCTTTAGAAAAAAGAACAATCAATATAAACGCAATCAAATCAAAGAGCTGGCAGAAGAAAAGAGAAATATTTATGTAAGATATAAGAGCTCACCAACCCAAGAGGAATGTATCAAATCTATTGAAACTAAGAACACAGTCAATTCAAACATCATCAACAGAGAACACTGGATAAAATTGATATGGATGACGATATCTACGGCGCGCAAAAGAAAGTATGGAAGAAGCAGAAAAAGAATAGTAAACGAGCTTGTGCAAACAAAAATAACAATAGAAACGCAGGAACAATACTTCAAAGACATATACTGCTGAAAACGATACAAGCTTAGAAGATGAAGAGGAACTAGGATACAGAGAACAATTCAAAGAAACGGAAGTGATAGGGAGACTTAAGAAACTAAAAAATTGGAAAATTCCAGGAGCTGACTATATACCTAATCAACTCCTAAAATACGGTGGCTATGAACACGCTAAAGAACTAACAATGCTTTTAAACAAAATCCTATGCATGGCAATAATACCCACGGACTGGCATAAAAGTATCACAATCCCTATCTTCAAAAAAGTACCGAGAAATTACTCTCCTATTTTCAACCATGAAGCCGTTCACAGGTCTCATAAAAGAGAATCTCAAGAAACGGATCACCAATAGGGATGAACTACAAGGTTTCAGGAGGAACAGGTCAACCGCAGATGTTATATTCATTATCAAACAAATTAAGGAGAAAGCGATTTAATTCAACACAACGCCATATGCTTGCTTAATTGAGTTGACAAAATCATTTGATAAATCTCGCGTGGAAGACATTATAACTACTCGCCGATCGTAACATACCATCCAACATTGTAAAAGTGATAAACATTTGCCTCCCTGTCATATTCCTCCAGGTGTAGGTATACCGTTAATTGTTTGCCCATTTGCTTTTATTGTTGTAGTGTCGCCGGTGTGCAGGTTCACCGGCGACACTACAACAATAAAAGCAAATGGAAAAACAAGTAACGATATACCTACACCTGGAGGAATACGACAGGGAGGTAAAAATCATCCCATTCTTCTTTAATCTCATAATGGACCAAATAATAGAAGGAGTGACATCGCTTAACCTAGGATATAGATTTAAGAATACAACCATCAGCACTGCTATGCCGATGACGCTATTATCGCTGAAAAGAAGATGATCTGCAAAGGCAGCTCTTCAAATACTACCGAATGGGCCAACAGTTCAACATGAGCATATCTATTGAGGAAACTAAGAGCATGACCTTCCTTAAAAACCCGACGAGATGCAAACTTGCAATAGACGACAATCTGGAGGGGCAAGTCATGCAATTGAATTGACGCAGACCTGCCAAGCGGCCATGATCCAATAAGAGATCTTAGAAGCAAAATCAACAAAGTTGCAGCTATATGTGGATACTTAAGAAATGTCGTGTGGAGTACGACCCATTACGACATATAGCGTAGAAACCACCGCCAACACAGACTAAACCAAACATATGCTGTGCACAGCAGAAATGAAGCCGTTGAGTCTGATAGCCGGGTAAGAGCTAAGAAACCGGGTAAGAAATATAGATATCAGACAACAATGGGGAATTCAGGACATTGTAAGATGGGGCGACAAAGAAAACGACTATGGCGCGATCAAGTCAATAGAATGGACAGACTATGCGCGCATAGTATTCGAAGACAGATCAGCATTCCGGCGCCCGCTACGGAGGCCACCTAAACGCTGAAAAGAAAAAATTACAGACCAACAGATCTCAGGAAGGAAGAAAGAGAAGAGAAGAAGAAGAAAATGGATAAATAACATCATATTCAAAAATGATAGAGAGCTGACAATATCGAAGATATCCAATTCTTAGTTAAAAAAGTGAACACACATAGTAAGGAGATGTGTGACAGCTTGAAAACGATTCGGTTAATAGGACCAAAAAATGTGATAGCTTGGAACAGCTTGAAAACGATCCGGTTCTAAGGACCAACAAATGTGACGAAAAGTAGATTAAAATCACATTCAATTTTGCAATATTTATATTTACAAATACTACAGTTCTACAACAATCGCAGAGCGCAAAGAGGGCAATGTTTGCCGCGCAATGGCTCGACAAACTAGATAACAATCGTAGAGCGCAAAAAGGGCAATGTGATACGGGCAATGGCCTGACGAACTATATCTTCACACTTGTTATCTGCATCCCTCGAAGGTATTGAGGGGGTAGACTTAGCTCAAAGAAAAAACCCTTTTGACTAAGTGCCGGTCTAATCTTGATGCGGATTGGTGCATCTAAATGTAGAGTGACCAGCACTTTTGCTGTGTCGGCAACAAATATCTTGTGCACCCGACTGGTGCCCAGATGTCGGGACACACTGCCTGATGTGGGGATGAAAGATTTTATACACACATCAATAACTCACTAAAACAACGTAAAATTCCCGCTAAGCCCTCTATGCCCAGGGTCGCGATGCGACCGATCCTCACTTAAATAAGCAATAAATATATTTGAATAATTAAGCACGGGACGATATAGGTTACGGTGCCCACAGAGCCCGCCATAACAAGATGTAACTAAAGATGAACATACATAAAAGACAAAGGACAGAGAAATAAGATGCCGAATAGAAATAGCGAGAAGTACTTTGACAAACAACGAAATCAACTATGATCACTGTCATAGTTATAGATAACATCGAAGATCTTCAATACTAGTTAACAACATTAACATACATGCGGTTAATATGAACATAGATAAAATTAAGATCATGGTGATAACTGGGAACCCGGAAACATTCACAGATAGCAGCATACAAATTTGGAACTCGCCCATAAAACACATAACCAAATTCAAGTATTTAGGAGTATGGCTACATGACAAATGTGATTCGAACCAAGAAATAAGATGCCGCATAGAAATAGCGAGATGTGCTTTCATGAAATAAAAGCAGCTGTTGATAAACAGGAAAGTTGATCTAGAACTTGTGCAGCAATGAGATTTGTACAATGATACATATGGTCAGTACTCCTGTATGGAATGGACGTATGGATGATAAAACTTGTCACCACTTTTTGGCATACTGAAGATTCCATTGACTGCTAACTATTAACTAGTTTAAAGCAAAGAATGGCGAAGAATTTCGGCCACATAATGCACAACTCCAACACAGTATCTTACAACTCATCATCCAGGAAAAGACCGAGGAAACAAAAGTCATCTCTGAAAAATATCCGAAAATAGGCTGACCTAAAGACAGTCCAAGTACTTTTCCACACAACAAGAGAATGAGACAATATAAAAGAAGTGATCGCAAAATCCATTAGTGCATACGCACTGGAAGATGAATGAATGTATGAGAACCTAGTTGCCTAGTAGGTATAGGTAGAGGCATGGTCTGTCTCGTGCTAAGCATTTGGAAGCCAGAGTTCAAACCGTATTGGGGACGCATTTTCGCGAATCACCTTTCACAGGTTTTAAATTTCTGTTAGTTAAGATAAATATGTAGGTGATTTAATTTCTCTGAGGTTCCCCTTGCCCAACGGAAAAGTCGTATAAATATTGAAGTTTTCTTATTTAGGAGATTGTATTCACAACATATGATAGTAGTGAATACAACCTTCTGCTCATAAAATACCGGCTAAACAGTTCGGGTTCCTGCCGCTATATGCCAATTGCGGAAATTACATCAGATATAACCGAGGAGTTAGGTAATCAACGTGGTGGTACGTGTACCCCTGCTTTGTTGACTTCACGAAGGCGTTTGATAATTCCAACGGAACTCATTTGTTGGGAAAATTAAGAAAGGAAAGGAAAGGAAAGGAAAGGAAAGTTGGAGGAAAGATTCTGGCTTTGATAGAGTATCCTAGAAAACAATTACGTGTATTATACTAATGACTAGACCGCGACTCCACATTTTTGAAACTTTCAAAATTTATCGCTGACGCCGTATTTATTGAATTATATAATATTTAATTTGTATTGATGTTACCATCCTTATGGAAAATTGTTTAATAATTGGATTAGATTTTACTTTTACTTTAAACCAAAGCTGTAAAAAAATACAGTTTACGCATGAGTGGCCGAAAATGGGTTAGTATATAGTAAGTATATCTTCAAACTTTAAATTTATATATACTTAACTTAATTATTATATATTAATTATTAATATATTAAAATTATATTAATTAATATATTAATATAGTTATTTTTAAAATATTTTATTGCTGCGTACCATACGTTTAATAATGTTGTAATAATTAATTTTAGCATTGTATCTTTTTTTAAACCACCATATCAAATATATCTAATAGTCAAATCAACTAATAACTAATACTAATACTATTCTAGTTTGCGTGTTTCATGTTAGTGAAAACTAATTTAAGAATAATGAGATCACTGCAATTTGATAACTTTCGTGTAAATGCTACGTAAATTTGTTTGTCGTGCATAATAAATTTGTTCATTAATTTGTTTTAAATGGCACACAAATACATAGCATACGCAAGGGGAATGTACGAGTTTCCCACTGTTTCTATTTAAATAAAATATGTAGTATGCTATATCCTGTTGAAGGTAAATTTTGAAAATATTAAATGCTACAACATAACACGAATTAAATGCGACAGTACTTTAAACCAGAGCTGTAATATAAGAAATAAAATGTGAATCTAATGTGCTACGGATTTAAAGTGCTATGAATTACGTTTACAATATTTCTATTTAATAATAAATATAATTTTAATATATTTTGTTTGATATCAAACGAATTAAATACGGCACTACTAAAGTAGTGTTAAAAACGAGAACTACATTTCTTTTTTGATATGAATTAACAGATTATGAATTATTTTTCCAGAGGCTACGATACATTTAATTAATTATAAATACCTTTTTTATAAAATGGTAGGAAATGTTTTTTTTAATTAGTACCGACCATTTAATTGTTCACTCTTTATAGAATATACAGATACATTATCATTTCTTCTAAATTAAAGAACATTTAAATTTTAAAAATAGTTCACACAGCAGTGGTATATAAACGTATTAGTATGTATACAAGTATGTGTGCGTATAAATGTGTTTCTGCGTATGTGTACGCATAAACGTATCTGTACATAGGGATAAATGTAAATTTTCAAGAAAAGCCACGAATATTAAAATGTAAACAAGGCTTAATAATCATAAAACTTAAGATTCCGATGTTTCATTACAAACTGTATTACAGAGAAACGGTAGACTCTATGAAAGTTTGTTGATTGGAAATATGAGTTTTAAACCGCAAACAGGATATTAAACACTACAACACGAATGAAACTCGTTATTTCCCCACTGCATTTACTATAAAGATAACAACAAACCGTGTAAATTGTGTATGCGTGCATAAAAATCGAATAAAAAGTACAGTGCAACAAATAAAATAAAGTTTCATAAATAAAAGTAAGCAAAATCAAGAGTAAAACACACAAAACATAAGTGATAATTGGTGCAAATGATGTAGCTAATGATGAAGCTAATGAAAATACTGCTAGCCATTTACCACAAATACTATGCGAAGAGTGTGGAGGTTTTGCCTGAAGCAATCTGACCACTTCGATGGGTTTTGCTGCCAAATTAAATGATGTACGTTAATAAAACAGAAAGAAAAGACAGTAGAAAAGACAAAACTTAGTATAGTAAAACACTGATGCGTATTAGGGTGTAAGTAAATTGATTACGTTACCTGTGAATATTCGCTGGCGGGCTTGAAGGAGTTGATTCTTATTTCGGACACGCACACACAAATGGATCATTGTAAACATGGTGACATTCATAATGAAACTTTGAATAAGTAATGGATATTCAAAATGTTTACCAAACCTGAAACAAATCGAAACATTAACTATTTTATTACTTAAACTCAATTTTATATTAGTGAATTAATAATTATGCAAACTAAATAATATTAACAATTTTTGTTTTATTATTATACATAGTAATTATCGAATTACAATTATATTAACAAAAATCAAGTCTACTTTTATAAATGTTTTCTATAATTTTATTTATTCATTTAATCCTTGCTATTGGTGTAAGATTTTATAATATACGAGGGTGGTTTGAAAAATTTGCGACATGAAGGGAAAATATATGTTTTTGTAATATGTTTTATTTCTCAACATAATCTCCGTTAAATTAATGTGTGAAATGCACTTTATTCAGCGATTCTTGAAATCCTTCAAAATAGTCGTCAGTAGCTCGGTAGTTTTACTTATTTTTCCGTGTAATCGTTTTCCCCGAGAAATTTTCGATTTTAGTCGTGCAAATATGGAAGTCAGCAGAAGCGAAATCAGGCGAATAAGGTGGATATTGCAACAGATCGTACTTCAGTGCATTCAATATTCCCATTGCTACCACACTTGTATGGGCACGTGCATTGTTATGATGGAAAATGATGTTTTTCTTACGCAAGCCAGGTGTTTTTTCATCATTGTTTATCCACTTGGTCTAGAAGTCTAGCGTAATATTCACCCTTGGGAAGATAGTCAATTAGTAATATTCCCTTAGCACCCCAAAAACCTGACCTGTCTTCACGGACAAGCCTTCTTTGGTGGTGCCACCCCGTCTCCATTGTTTAGATTGTTGCTTCGTCTCAAGGGTATGATAATGAACGCAATCGGTTTTATTTGTATTAAAACAGTCTAGACTCTCTTGACAATTTCTCATTCACTGAAAGTTTTTATCCATTGTCAATATGCGCGGCATCCATCTTGCAGAAAGCTTTTTCATCCGTAATTCCACAGTTAGATATCTTTCATCTGAGATACCTATACCTTTAAAAAATTCGGAGACCTTTAATCGACGATCCTACGATTTTGGGCATGTGGCAGTTTTTTGTCTTCGGTTCATCTTCTATGGTCTCATGACCATGTTTAAATTCTTACCCACTTATGCATAGTCGTAAATGACGGAGCAGTTTTCTAACGTATCCTGCATATCTTTATGAATTTCTGTTGCCTTCCAACCTTTTTGCTCAAAATATTTGTAACAGCGTACGTTTCAATTTCATCCATTTTGAAAAAATAGCTTTACTCAAAGGAGCACCAAATGGATACTACTTGTCAGAACAATGTAAAATTTGACATTTGCTATTGCATATATTTTATTCTACTACTAATGCAGCCACAAATGTTTCATTTAACGAACTTTTCAAAGCACCCTCATATAATGTATACATTATTTACTTTTATATTTTATTTGTTATTTCTATAATTTGTGTGCATGTCAATGCAATTCATGTTGTTGCTTGAGACAGAAGCAATATGCCGCAAGTAGAAGACTGGCTAGATTATAACAAACTTATTCTTAATGCTTCTAAAACTAGTTGAGTTCTTCAAAACTCTAAGGACTTTTAGGAGATCACCAAGGATGAAATTACAATAGCCCTACATCATAACAAGAACGGGACAGCAGCGGGCGAAGACGGAATAAATATGGCGAGGATATATTATTAAGTGCACAAATTAGAAATTTTGTAACCAACCGCCTCACACCAAAGCTGGACTATTATTAGCCAAAAGAAGAGTGTCGTTCCGTAGTACTGTAGCCCTTCAGTACTACGGAACACATGAAATCAAATCAGACGACGAGGAAAAAATCGCTCTCGGAGAGGACAAAATGAGAAACTAACTACATACAAATATATAGGAAGAACAATAAGTATAGGGAAAGCCAATGAAGAACTGGAAATAAATGAGAGAAATACGAAAAACCTGAGTGGCATATGTCAAATTATACACCCGAGGTATAAAGGCCAATTAACTATAGCCAGTGATTATGTTGTTAGATGTAGCATAACTTGTTGTTAACTTTCCATTAAATAGCCTCATGTACCTATGACAACAGAGATTAATCGGATAAGACTATATCAAACAATTAAACCCAGAAACTTAGGAGAAAAATTCAAAAGGGCAAGGAAGTATCAATGAACTACAGAAACTTTCACCAGACAAAGAGATCAATTACTCTTTCTGGAAAGCTACTAGGAAGATTAAGAGACATGTTATCAATATGACTCCTATAAGAAGAGAACAAGGAGCTTGGGTCAGGGACAATATACAGAAAGCTGTTTGCCGAACATCTGACTGAAATCTTTAAACCTAACGAAATACAGGAGCCAATAATAGACAACCCATTCAGAAACAGGTAAACAAGTCTGCTCTGTAATATTTCTGAACGTTGCACAAGCACTTGATTAGGTATGGCATGTAGGTTTGGTCCAGAATTAAACACAATGCTATCAAAACAGTATGTACAGATTTTACATCGTACATCTCAGACAGACTTTTAGAATCAGGCAGGAAAACGAGTACTCGAATTTCAAAGATATACGCGCTGGGGTTGAAGAAGTGTCTTCTGGCCCATTCTCTATCTACCATATAGCAGCGACTCCGGTTGATACGACTATAGCTACATTTGCTGATGACACTGGCCTACTTACAACTGAACAGGACCAAGTAAGCTCATTAAGAAAACTCCAAAATGGCAGTCGTTAACTGGACTAAACAATAGAGAATCAAGCTCAACGAGCAGAAATCATAGTTTTTACCAATAAAAAATTAGAAAAACGTCATTTCTTGAACATTAATGAAATGTCTGTACCTTATGAGTCGAGTGCAGAGTATCTTGGTATGACTCTGGATACCAACTTGCGGTAGAAGCTACATGTCCAAAAGAAAAGAGCTGAATTAGAAATACAATATAAACAGCACTACTGCCACCTGGGCAGAAACTTCAAAGTATCGGTACGTAATAAAATATTGATCTATAATCAGGTACTTAAACCGGTATATGGCATCCAATTATGGGGATGCACCAACGATAGCAACATTAAATCTATGAAATCTTTCCAAAACAAAGTACTTCATAGCAGTCAATGCCACCTGGTATGTGCGCAGATCTTCATCGAGACCTTAGAATTTCAACTGTAAAGAAAGATATTTATAGGTATGCTGGGAAGCATGAAGCCAGGCTTCACCTTCATTACAACATAGAAGCTTTTCAGCCACTGGACAATCAGCACCATATCCGACGAGTAACGAAGACTAAGCCCGCGATCTCACGTAGTATGGTGCGCGAAAACCGACTACAGTGCCGGGTAACTAATACCTAATTAGAACAATCTAAAGTATGTCGTTGGACTTATTTTAGTAATTAAGTTTTAGTCTGTACGGGTCGAAAAAAGTTAAAACAGTAACTACTTACGGGTCGCTAACTCGGATTTTCACTAAAGCAATACTCGACAAGCTTCTTAAAGTCAACCAAGTGAGTTGAGAGAAGAATACTCGGCATTTCATTAAAGGACCTAAAAACAACCGCACGGACAAGCGAAGTGAAGTATGTACACTGCCGCTGAGAAATTGAACTGGGCGGGACATGTTGCAAGAGACAAAGATAAGTGGACCGAAAAATTAATTAGATGGAAACCTTGAAGAAGAAGAATCGCGGGACGGCTACATTTACAATTCTTGTTTCTACAACCACCTTTGGAATTGCTAAAATATTTTAGTTTGCAAATACGTATGTTCTAATATGATAGGGTTTTCAGTAAAAAATTTCACATACTTAAGTATCGCGGCAGTTGGGGTGTTTTTAAATGGTCGAATATACAAAGTGGCGCAGATGCCGGTGTACATAACCAAGTTAGGGTTAAGCAAAGAGAAGAAGGTATGCATGACCGGAGCGAGATGTGAGATAGAGGTGTGGATAGGGCAAGGGTACGCGTGGTGGCACCTAAGATGGTGGGATTGCAGGGAGATGAGTGAATGACTAAGAGAGGACGGGAATGGCCTAGAAATCTGCACTGGCATGGAAGAGGAATGGATAAAGAACGGTAGGGTGGGTTTTTATGTGCTATTTGAGTTGTTAGAATAGTTTGATTTTGCTGTGTAGAATATGCCAAATAAAGGTTGTTTTTGTCCTCTGTTAACGATTCTTGTCATGTACATTTTTAAGTGTGTTAATTTCTTCTGGAAACAACGAATATTTCAATCTAGCATGTCGTGTGGAATATGAGCAGTTCATATTCCAAATGACATCGTATTAAAATGTTTAGTCACCTTTCATGATATATAAAATAATTTAAAAGTCTTAACATGGTTACGTGTCTATGTAAATTAGATCCAGATCATTCTCAGAATTATTTTGAGAATACAATCATTATGTTCAATTCTATGATAGTTATTGAGTAGTAGTAGTTTAGTAGTCGTTTAGTAGTAGTTTAGTAGTAGCAAGCCTCCGTTTCTCCAGAAAGCGGTGCCGATATAAACGTATTTGACGTCATTTTGACGTCGCAGAAAAAGTTCTACGTGTATTTAAATAAATATAGTAACACAGAGAGCGGGATATCTAAACATAATGAGAAAAAGTCATGAATTACAGTGGATTATGGCGAGTTATTCAATTACAAATCGTCGCCTAAACAGCAACACAACACATCTAAAATTTTATTCGAGGTTGACAGGAGAGAGAAAAACTGATAAAAAATGTGTATTGTGTGTAAATAGTGATTTTACTCTGACAACAAGTTACCCATTTTTTTTATTTTAGTGCTTGTATTAATATTTATTTGAACCAGGAACAATTTTATTACTCCAATAATCATTTTATAATGTATATAACAATTCATGTAATGTGTAAATAATAACAAACGTGGCCGATTTTATAGACACCGCTTCCTATGAAACCATACTATAGTGCATTTGTTACAATTATGTAATTAGCAATCGACCTTCGGATCCTTTTACGGTGTGTTGTAGTGAATTTAGCAATTTTTACTTCAGAAATTCGTCCCCGAGTTTCATAGTGCAGTTAGATCTTCATTTATAATTGCTAATGAAATTTATTATTAAACTTATTATTCTGTCTATACTTTAATTTACAAAAAAGAAAAATTACGGAAATTGAAATAGGTGTGTTGTATAATTATATTTACCTTTAAACACTTAACCCTAATTTGGATAGGTACTAGGAAATAATCGCTACTTTAGTTTGTTAACCTTAGTGGTCTATATGACATTGACCAAATTGGGCATAAATTAGAAGGACATATACAATATGGGCTAATTCTAATAAAGGGTGATAAATAAAATTGTCGTTTCGGCCAATTGATATTGACTCTCTGAACACAACGGGGCTGGAATGAAATTGAATTACTTATTTTGACTTTAATTTAATCTTAATTAATCGCGGTGCCGGCGCTGCGAGAGGCACGACGCTTCAAGCCCTCTCTATATAAACATGTGGTGCAATGCCCACTTAGGTGACGAGGCGCGGGCATTTGCCTCGTGCCTCTCGCCGAGCCGGCACCGTGTCTTCGCCTAAGACAAGGTAGGCGAAACACCGCCTCTATGTAAACATAAGGTGCAATGTCCACCCCTTCACTGCATATGGACATCACAATCGCCTGTGCGACGTCGCGCCTGCGCCTCGCCTACACCGCGCCTGCGCCCGACGCCGCTTGTGTGAATTGGGCCTTAGTCAAACATATTTTTGGATATTTAGTATAATTTTAAAAGAGGTTTTCACTTATACAAATTTGGTCATTAAAATGAATAGAATAAGAATTAGAACCAATTCATATCTTCGGATAGTTATGTAATTTATGTTTTACCTGTTAATTATATGGGCTACAGTTTGCAGATTTATTTATCCAAGATAAAATGTTCATTACAATACGATACTAATTAGATGATTTGAAGGAATTGAGTCACACATGTTTATGGTTCAGATTGGCAGTCCTTAATTGAAGACGTGGACTTGCAACATTCGATTTGGAGATTTAATTCTCACAGTATACCATTGGTAGTGGTAGTTACAATGGTACCGACTACTTGGGATAGGGTATATACATATATTAGTAGTAGTTACTGTATTAATACAATTCTGTTACTATCGACCTTCACGTGATTCTGCAGTGTGTTAGTGTATGTGTATAAGAGTGTTAGGACTTTCTACTTCTGAATATCATTCCGTCGATTTTTTCTAAAGTGTCCTTATTTTCATTAAAAATTGCATAATATCTATAATACCGAAAATACCGGACTAATCATGAATAGCGGTATTCATGCACCGTCAAAAATCGTCCGGGATCCTGGTATCGGAATCCCTATATACAATACTTCCAAATGATTGGTAATGCTAATGTCAATGTAAAATGATGTTAGAGAGAGAGTGAGAGAACACATACCTGGTTCTCTTTCAAACATCTTTTGTGAACTGCAATTAACACGAATTTTCTTTAATACAGTTTTTTCGAACGCAGTACATTATCGTACAAGTAATTATTCGTTTTTCAATTATAAATAAGGACGGCGCAAAACTTTCCAGACGGCTCCCCCGTGACTACGGCCGTAATAAAAACTATAATGAAAAGTTATTAGCCGTAAATCTATCAAAATAAGGAAAGGCCACCACGTCGAATTGATTTATAAACTTCTAAACTAATCGGAATAAGATATAGCTATATCCCGAAGCATGTTGTCAGTCATGAGCGATTGTTTAGTTTATTATTATTACTAATGGCGCCGCTCGCCAAGTCTGGACTGCACCCCTTCTATTCATTGCTTTTTAAGTATTATTTTACTATATTACTAAATTACCCATATGAATCTAGACTATAGTAACATAACAATTAATTATTCATAATTATGAACCATAATGTTATATTTCTACCGTGCATTCGCGGCTCATAGACGTTTAACTTTATCGCAGTAATGTAATTCCATTGTCACTTTGCTTACTATGACAGATTCCGCCGTAAACTTGTGTAATGTCATCTGTATTTCAAAGACGATGTGAATTTCATTTCATTGTATGTCTCCGATCAACACAATAAGTTTATTATTAAAAAAAAATTGATACATTTAACCAAATTTAAGCTTAATTTTCACAATGAAATGTATGAGAAAATCATATAGACAACGTATTAAAAATTTCACTCAATATTCATATAAAATTTGCAAAAGTACAATTCAATACAATTATGATATCGTATATGGTTTCAACCATAAAATGTATTACGACCAAAATTTCGGTTTTCGCCAAAAATGGCAGAACCTTCTGCCACTACCAAAACTGCATTCACATGTTTTTGGAAAAATAAAAGAACATATTTCGAAAATAATTCTTCTCATAACAATTTCTTCATATTTAACGAATATTAAGATTGATTTTTAATAAGTGCAATTAATTATAATTTTTAAAATTATAAGTCAAATCAATGTGTATTCACTTCATCGAAAAATAAAACTCATAGCGACTATGCGTATTTTTTCGATGATATGTTTTTACTTTATCATACGAATTAGGATGACGTATTTTAATAGTGCGGAAAAAATCTTTTTATAGGTAATCATTTTAAGACCATTCCCGCCCCGGTTTCGGAAAACCCGATGTGGCCCTGCTACAAATGGTCGGGTCTTCCTGAACTACGTCCAAGATGTGATCTAGAGGTAGTCTACCATACAAGCTGTTCTAGGTCGACCACCATGTCTTCCTCGATGTCATTTTAGATTTCCAGTTTCGCAGGATCGGTAAACGAGGCAGAGAAATTGTTTCGCGGGTGGATTCTCAAAGGGAAATGTTGCGCGTAAGGGCGTTCTGCTGGCACACACCAAACACTAACATCATATCAACAAGTTCATCATTCCCCTACACATATTCCATTTGTAAATAACAATTTAATGCAACTTAATTACAGAGAGAAAAAAATAACTTATATAACTCTAACTTAATAAACACTTTGACATATAATTGAAAATACGACTGTATATCTAACAAACATTTTTTATTTGGCTATCGGCCAATTCATAGAGGTTTCACTATTATCAAATGAAGGAATTCAAAAGTAAATATGTTATTTTATAATTTCCCCAAACCCACATGCATGCTTCTTGTGCCAGTGAGTTCAATTTAAAGTCACGGCACATGTAAAGGTCGAAATAATTTGTATAATGCAAATTGCCGAATTAATTAAATAGATACATTCTACTGTAAAGCTGCATAAATTAATTAACTCGATGTGTGTCCTGAGATACGCAGTTATCCCACATGAAACTTACGGATATCATACACGTTTAGTACTATTACAGACACACACACACTTCATGATGAAAGTTAATTAAAAATTATATTTGAATATGTGCATAGAGGCCATTTCCAAAGACTAAATATAATGATGGTTTTGCATTTATATGTATTTCAAATACCTGTTTTTGTATTTAATAATAAGACTTTACATACAAGACTAGATCGACAAAACAGTTTTTACAACAAGTCACATTAAGGCATGGCTACTAAAATATTAAAATGAAATTTTTATATTCTCCCACGCTATATATTTAGAGAAGACTTTTAAGGGGAACATTTAAACTGTATTATTTTAAAACTAAAATACAATTTTCTATTATAGCCTTATATTTAACGCCCTCGAATAATATATAATTTAAATTTATTTTTCAGGCAACTTTTATTTTTATTATTTTCTTAGTAATTAAACACCATTATTGTTATTATGGTTATTATAATTTACAGGCCCTCTTAACACTATCGGAACTGAAATTAACGAAGCTAGGCTTGAAATGCGCCAGGCATATATTTATAACGTAATTTCTACCATACCTCGACGTGTTAATGGGTGCCTTGAAAATTGTGGTCGTTCCATACATTATTGATTGTTATTAGTTTGTATTTGTTTCACGTTGAATTTATATAATAATAATAATTCATTATCTACGGCAACCTCATTTCATACACATTCTTGCAAATATAATGTACAAAATATTACAACCTACAAAATAAAATAACTAAGTGTACATAAAATAAACATATAAAGTGAAAATTTAAATTTCGTTTAAACTAAGACGAGAAATCAATTTAAAAAATGAACATTTAAAGACTAAAGACTGTTATTGACGAATTGTAAAGTAAAATATCCGCATATGCATTATCAAAATTTGCCAACGATTCAATTCCAGTCAGTAGAGAATTACGGCCATCATGTCTGGTGTGAAATGTTACCCTAAACAGAGGTGTTTGTCTATTTATTCTGTTGTGGGATTAATATAAAAGTCAAGCTCACTCAGTAATTTAGCACAGTTTATAAAACTATTCACTAGGCGATTGAGGAAACAGATGTCATTTATTACTGTACGATGGTCAAAAGTCAATAAATTAAAACTGTTTAAAATAATTGCATTACTAACACTAATTCTATTGGTTTTGTTATTTCATTAAAATCTTTCAATAATACTTGTGTTCTGATTTTTGAAAGCCACTATTATATAAAACTTCATTATGATTGATGACATGTTTATTTTAATTCATTTATTCAGTTTGATAGTCAGAGAGATGAATCTGGTGTGATTTCGAACGAAGTAAGTTAGTTCATGGTCGATAAGTTTAGAATAATAGCTGTTCAGCGTGTACTATTACCAATCACGTACTACGCATGTCTTTATTAAGGCAGCATTTCACTCCACTCCTGATATATGGGTCTTTCTCTTCCTATAGTACTGGCAACTAGCACTTCGGGTGGATACCAGTAAGCTAGCAAGGCGGGTTGGGGAGTTGAGGGCGAGTAAGCTGTATGCTGGTTGCTTTACCACTGCGCTACGCTCCCTCATATGAGATGAATATTTGATACTAGAAACGTGTTCAAGTTTCTTGACGAATCTGGTATAAAGTAATTCAAATCTAAGAAAAGATGTCAGTGAAACGATGAAATTGAAACATTATCTAATAAATTTACTTTGATTTTCTGTTATATCGCAAATTAAATTATTTTTGCATTATTTAAGGTTGTAGGTTAAAACTGAATGGTACGTCATAGACGATACCCATAGCATACAATTCAGTAGAGTGGTCGCTTAGCCCCAGCCCCAGGAACAGCCACCTTCCAATCGTGCAAGGAAGTTGGAGCTGGACGCCATGGACCTAGACCACTTTAGGAAAACAAAGGAAGACATGTGAAGGCTAAGAACGACTAAGTCTGACCAGACAGCCCGTTATGTAGAGGGTGCAATGAAGAACTAGAAACCACAGAGCATGTAATATGCCTCTGCCCAGCTCTAGTAAACACTAGGCATCTAATACTAGGGGACTGCTGGCCTAGTATGGCCAGCATTGGCAACTCCTCACCCGCCAGAGTTTTGCAGCTCGCACGCAGAATTACCTGGTGGGACGAGTGAGTAGCCTTAAAGGGAGGTTTCACAATAGGCCCATTTTGAGGCCTTAGTGTCTGTAGCTATGCTACCCTCTATCTATAGCCAACTATCCAGAAGCCTGACCAGATGGCAGAAGATCCCATTGAGAGACTACAAAAGGCGTACCTGCTGGCAGTGCCATCCACGACCGCAAAGTGCGCGAAGAGTAAAATGACCTATTGGTAGAACCAAGAGGAGACAAAAAGACGAAACGAACAAGACAAAGGGTGCAAAGGGCTACAGCGGCTCCAACCGAGCTCCTCCTGGACCAATACCATACCAAGAGGAAAGAGTCAAGACGGGCCATCAAGCGCAGCCAGGCTGCGTGCTGGCAAAAACTATGCAGGCAGGTCGACGAAGATCGTTATATGATTGTTATGAAGAAGATAGGAGCTCGCCCGCCTGGACCGGATTCCACGGTACCTGGAGTGGTGAGGGCTGTAGTAACAGCCCTCGTCCTCCCTTCGACCAACATAAGAGGAAGTGCTAAAGAGCATCACCAGGTTACCCAGCAAGAAGCCCCCAGGACCGAACGGCCTACCGAACGAGGTCCTGCAAGCCGCCGGACCGGAAATACAGCAGCCATCATAACAATAGCCAACACATGCATGGAAGAGTGTACCCTTCCCACCAGATGGAAGTCGGCTCAGTTGGTGGGTATTCCCAAACGGGGGAAGACAGCCACCGACCCCGGATCATACCTCCCACTGTGCCTTCTAGACGAGTGGTCAAGGTGGCAAGGAGACTGATTGCAGACCGCCTAGCTGCGGCCCTCGAAGCAACCGGAGGGCTACACGACAGACAAAATGATTTCCGCAAGAGGAGATCGATCACGGATGCCATACTGGCGGTCCGCAGTCTAATCAAGGAGGCTAAACGTGAACGTAACACATGCGTTCAAAACGATACCATGGGTGGTCATCTTAACGGAATTACGGAAGAGGGCATCAGGTGATCTACACAGAATAATAGCTGCGTACCTATCAGACAGAGTGATTAACTCAGAGGGCGTCACAGCAACGACGCAATTTGAGGTGACAGCAGTGGTCCCACAGAGCTCCGTGCATGGGCCCCTGCTCTGGAACATTGCATATGACGACGCGTTGAGACTTAAACTACCGGAGAGTGTCACATTAATAGAATTTGCAGGTGATATAGTGTTGGTAGCCCGAGGACGAGAGCTATAAGAGACGCAGAACAAGATTAAATACGCCGTAGAAACAATGACGACGTGGATGACGAGCGTAGGATTCAGTATCGCCAAAAACAAGACAGAGATAGCCCTGCTCTCGACTAAGAGAGCAGGAATCCACGACGCCACCACCTTCCAAATGATGGGGGAGTATTTCACCATTCAAAGGACGATCTGCTACCTGGCGACTACGTTAGAATAAAATGCCAACCACATACAGCAAGTGCTGGAGGCTACGCGGAAGGTAGTCAGGACGGAAGCAGCTCTATCGGCTGCTGGCAAAATTCAAGACCAAGCGCAATGCAGACAGGCTAAGGAGGGCGCTGCGCACGAGCGCTCTTCGAATCACCTGCACCTTGATTGTCGTGTAGATTACTGCCCGCTCTTCCACCAGTAGATCAGCTGGTGTTGCCGCAGGAAACCAAAACCCAGCGCAATGCAGATAGGCTAAGGAGGGCGCTCAAATCTACACGACAACCAAGGGAGGTGCTGATCCTAAGGAAGCCCAGATAGAAGCCAGAAAACGCACAATCGAGAGATGCAACGCAGATGAATTGAGACTGAGAATTCTGAAAGGACAAGGACGATCATCTCAATTGAAGTATGGGTGAACCGGACACACGGAGAGCTGAATCACTAGATCACACAAATACTATCCGGCCATGGGATATATCGAACATACCTGCTCCGGAGAGGAAAGGCCCCAATGACCAGATGCCGTTACTGTAGTAGTACCGCGAACGAACCACCATGTGGTTTGAGATAGGGGAAACCACTCCTGGAGAACTGAGAGAAAGGTTGTTGGAGATGAACACGATGTGGGATGCCACTGTATCCCACATCGCGTTCATTTTATCACTACCAAATTAGCGAATGCCGTAATGAGGAAGAAGTATACGAACGACAATAGCACTGGACTATCGTAAGACTAATTAGGCAGGACAAGAGACAGGACTAACTGTCCGACGCGAGGGTCTTAGAGTGCCTTCAGGCGGACCAGCCCGAGGCGACAGAACGTGAGTTTTGGTATTGTCGGCCAGAAAGCAAGGTGAATCTGACACTATCCATGCCTCTAACACCTAGTAGTGATAGTGAGGCTAGGGTGTCTTTAGAAGATTTTCACCTCACAGGACAAAAAAAGGTTGAAACTGACTAGTAGGTAATAAGTTGAAATTAAATAATACCAATTTATTTCAAAGAACCTTAACGTCGTATTAATGCGATAATACACTAAGATTTAAATTAGTATAGTCGTCATATGAGAACATAAAATAATTTGTAATGTAAAATGGATTTTGTTTTGCATATATGTTCAGAAATTTGTAATGCATACATTTGTAGGCATTCCGTGGGTTGTACAAATTGCGTAGGTTTATGTACAACTAATATGACGCAAACATTGAGAACTTGATAAACAAATTCAAGAAATAGCTTCAGTAGATATTTAAAACACTTGCATATATGTCAGATAGTTTATGTCATCGCTACTTTTACTTGTCTAAACTAAACTTCGAAAAATTTGAATTTTTATGCACTGTATCATTATTAACATTTATATATTTTATACACTTCACTGCAAGTGCGTTATATTCTTTACGAGCCACAATTACATTACGGGGCATTTACAGATTACGAAACCTTATAAAAACACAGGAGGGAATATCCATAATAGCATATACATATGAATAAACAAATACTGTTATTTATATTTACGGCTCTAGATTATTTAAGCATACTATGTTTCGTCGAGTAAAACAGTTCTATCTAGAGCAGTGTTTACCAACCCATGCTCAACCTATGCCTTTCTAAAATGTGTATGTCCACCATTATAGATGGCGGGATAAATATCGAGTGTTTCAAATTGAACCGAAAAAAAAACCGGAGGACTTGGAAAATTACGAGTTTTATTTCATGATAGAAAGTTGTTTCATCTTATTTTCTAGGTACTTAAATAATAGATTTTACGCAGAAATCACTAGAAAATAATACAGAAAACACAGTAAGTACATTTTCAAATAAAATATAATGTAGAATCGGTCTGATAGCTTTAAAGGTAGAGGTTTATAATGGAGAACTGAAATTCAAGTACGAAATAATTTAAATGAAAGTTTTATCCAATTTAAATAATTATTATTTTAGTAACTATTTAATATTTAAATTTAGTTAAAACCTTGCGCTTAATGCTTACTGCAAATAGATTTTATATTAGGTTTCAATTCAGTTACTCCAGTCTTACTTATATCTCCCCGTTGTGTTATATCCAGCCGATTTATTTTATTTTATTATTAAGAGCAGCAAATCATTTATTGCCCTAACTCGACATTCAACTAAAAAATGAAGATGAAAACGGTAATAATAGTTTACCCCGATTAAGCGGCAGACCCGCATATCAGAAGTTAAGAATTTGTATTGAATGATATTAGTACTGGGAATTGGAACTGTCCCAAATAGGTGGCTGACACACTAAACAGGGGTCAAAAAACTGAAATCTCTGTACTATTATTTGTAATGTTATCTTTTTATAAAATAACATTTATAAAAACATGCATGACTACATATATTGGCAAACTGGTCAAATAATAGTAAACAATTTTACTACATATTATACCATCTCAGGAAATAACACACTTCATTATCTAAAATATTTGAATATTAAATTACACGAATTAATGAGCAATTGCGACAAGTTTCCACAAACCCTAAATGAAACTAAATTGGCCCAATTATTAGCGTCTGTTCAGCAAATAATTGTTATGCATAATAAGGAAATACGAACATCGTTGCGCAAGTCGTTTTGTATTCCTCGTCCTCTCTCATTAAATCAAACCTGTGTTGCATACTTATCTCATTACCATGCTAAATGATGTCATAAACACATATATTTAAAATATGCGTGTGTACCAAAATCGCTAGTCATTATTAATTATATTATTATTATATATCAATACCAATAAGAACTTTACACTTGCTTTACCAAAACTAATCAATCGATTGCAGTAGTGCCGTATAAGTATGTACTGTTATTGCGAACACAACTTGAAAATCATGGCACATATAATCGAAAATATACTATTGTGTGTCTGTGTATATTTGTGTTTGTAAGTAAGTATGTATATGAACGAAATTTCGGGTTTGTATATAGCAATTACTTGTATTCTCGCTCTATGGCGATGATCAATCGGATTGTTGATATTTGATCTAAAACAACAACGTTAGTCCTAGGCAAGACGGTAAACTGCACCCACCGAGTGATTTCTGGAATATGCGATCGCTCCTCACGGCCAATAGCTGCGGGTGGACGACAGGGTATGTATCACTTTTTGTCCTAGGACCCAGAAATTGGTCTCAAAGGCAGAAGAACTACAATGAACCAATACTAACACGTGAAGATTTTTAATGGCTAAATGTATTGAAGAACTGTTTGTTATCCAGCGCCTATTAGATTTCTCAGTAGTGTGAAAACAATTATGGAATATGATGCATGTAATATCGCGTAAATAAAGCACGTGCGGAAAAATTGTATGAAGGATGTGATCACGTGTTTACACTTCTTATGGCACGACTGCGCTACGCTATTTTTATTATTTTACATTTTAATATCATCAATTATAAATTAAAATTGTCTTTCTATTTTTTATTAGTTTGAATAAAATGCAATAAAAAAATGATACTTTAATGACTGATTTTAGATTGACTCTGTGTAAGTCGGAATTGCACAAAGAATGGAATACAATTAGAAATTAATAGAAATCGTATTTATTCAGTATCATATCGTTAATTTTTAATGCTATTTGAAGTATAAGAGGTGTACGTGGTGCATGCCTGCATTCTCATATTTATAAATACACATTTACATATGGTAAAAAATAAAGTTGGCGACACTGGCTATTTCCCGCACTAGTGCGGGAAGTAGTATTTCCCGCACCCAAACAATTGCGGGAAATTACTTGTCGTTGGCATGAGTAGAAAATAGTAGTTTACATGATTAGTGCAGGAAGGCAAGCGAATGAGTTGACAGCACGAGCCGAAGGCTAGTGTTGTATTAAGAGCGAATTCGGGAAACGGCCTTATCGCACGAATAATGTATCTTATTTTTTGTACGAATAAATACTTAATATTTATTTAAAGTTATTTAAAATTGTTGTGACAAATAGGTCACACTACCAATTACATATAATTTAGTCTATATATTGTTCAAAATTGTATATATTCAGTAACATATCGTTAATTTTTAATGCTATTTGAAGTATAATAAGTCTACGCTGTACTTGCATGCATTCTTATATTTATAAATACACATTTACATTGGTACCGAATTTTAAGTTGGCAACACTGGCTACTTCCCGCACTAGTGCGGGAAGTAGTATTTCCCGCACCCAAATCAATGCGAGAAATTACTTGTCTTATGACATGAGTACAAAAAAGTTATTTACTATTATCACCTAAGAATTTAAAATTGTATATGATATTTCATTTAGTCCTCCAGTTATGAATCACCCGGTCTAGTTAGAGTAGCGACAAAATTTTATTGTAAAATATTCAGTAGGTTTCCGTAATTAAGCGTCAAAACGTCGTCTCTGATAGTCTTAAAATATTCAAGGTACTCAATATGTGCAAATCAGAATATATTATATTTGTTGTTCAAGAATATAATACTTTATCTATTCCATGATAAAATAAACACATATGAATGCTATCGATTTATACCAAGCAGTACATACACATACTCCAATTGGGATGAATTAATCATTATTTATTTAGTGTGATTAATATGGATTACTTCGTTTTCTATATTTGTGTGTATGTAATCGATACTTTGATTGACGGATTATACGTCAATGTACGTTACTATAAATAAAACGGTTTGATTTGAAAAAAAATCTACTGCTGCTCCGCTCTAAACAATTCATTTTCATTTTACATTACAAACATCACTGTATTTGCAAGATTGTCGGCAATCAAAAATATACTAATGCATGCCTTTTCTCAAGCGACTAATAAATAGATAAATAAACTGAACATAAATCAGTTGTAAGCCAAATTATAAGTTATAGATTACTTTTTTTATACACAAAATAATAATGTATGAATTATATTTTACATTAATTTTATAGATATTATTCATTTAATCATATGCCCTCCTCTTAGGATAGCCATCCGTTCGGATTTCCCCGAATTTGTCCTAGTTTTAAAGGCGTCCGGGTACGTCCGAGCGGTTTTTTTTTAATTTATCCTGGTTTTAGAAGTTGCCCGTTTTCTTTTAAGTTGTCCTGTGTTTAAACATAGGAACGATTTTATAAAAGTTTGTGAATATTTATGTGCTCCTATATTTGCAGGCCCTGGGCCATCTTTTTTCTTTGCGAGTTATTAAATTAGTTAAATTTAATATATTTGATGGATGATTCGATGGATTTGTTTAACTAAATGAAAATACTCTTTTGGAACGTTGCGGGTCTAAGGAAAAAAGTGCTAGTGTGGGAAAAGGAACTGGAGAAGTGGTTCATCTCAAAGGACATAGTGGGGCTACTGGAGACGTGGATGACAGAAGAGGAGTGGAGGCAGGTAGAAATCTGCATGCCGACAGGGTGGGACTGGGTAATGCAAGGTGCAACGAAAGAAGCGAGGATGGGGAGAGCCAAAGGAGGAATCTTGTTAGGAGTGAGGAAGTCAGTGGGACAATGGATCAGAGAGTCTTCGAGCGAAGCGGCGGGATTGGTAATAGGGAAGATGGAAATGGATAGAAGGTCGGTGTGGGTAGGAGCCGTGTACTGTAACAAAAACCGTTTAGAACTAACGGAGATACTGGATGGGCTCGAGACGGAGGCAGATGAATGGATCGTCGGGGGTGACAAGAATGTGAGGGTGGGGGAGCTGGAAGGAGGAATCGGAGAGGGCGGGAAATGGAGATAAAGACGATCGCAGGATAAAGTGACAAACCAGGAGGGTAGAGAATGGATCAAATGGGTGAGAAAGTCGGGGTGGGATGTACTGAATGGCTGCTGCAAAGGGAACTGGGAAGGGAAGATGCCGTTCTGTGGACACGGAGGAGGTTCGGTTATGGACTATGTGGTGGTCAAAGGTATCGGAAGGGAGGAGTTGGAGTGCTTCAAGGTAGAAAATTTGGGGGGGGGGGGGGGGGTCGGACCATGTGCCGGTGGAGGTGGTCTTGAGAAGGACAAAAGGTTCGAAGAGGGAGGAGAAAAAGGGGCAGCAAGGGTTTGGATGGACGTAGTAGAAACTGCGGTGTATGAGAAAAACCTAATGGACGTGAAGTGCGAGGAGGTGCAGTCGATGTTCCAGTTGGAGAGAGTGATGGCGGCTGCGTTGGTGGTGAGGAAGAAGAGTGGACGTCAGAGGGAATGTTGGTTCGACGAGGAGTGTAAGATAAAGACGAGGTGGCGGAGAGAAATGGCGAATTGGAGGTACGGCATATGTGCAGTCGAAAGGGTAAATCAGGCGAAAAGAGAGTTCGAGAGTACGTGCGAGAGGAAAAAAATAGAGGAGTTGCAGAAAAGTGGAAAAGAGGTTGAGGGAGTGTGTGGTGGAGAAACGGATGTGGGAGATCTTAAAGGGAAGGGTGAATCAGAGCAAAGTGAACATGGAGCTAGCAGAGTGGGAGAGGAGTTGTAAACAGATGACGGGGTCTGAGGTGGAGCTGGGCAGTTCGAGTGCGAGACAGGTGGTACGAAGGGAGGCGTTTTCGCGGAAAGAGGTGGAGGTGGCCTGGCACAGTTAAAACTAGGAAAAGCAGCGGGGGAAGATGGGCTGAAGGCAAAGGCTTTCCAAAAGCTACCGGAGGAAGGAAGGGAGAAGGTGCGGCAGTATATTAACAAGGTGTGGAGTGGAGAGGAGGAAGTGCCGGAAAAGTGGCGTGGGGGGTGGTGGTCCCGGTGCACAAAGGAGGACAGGCCTCGGACGTAAAAAAACTATAGGGGGATCACCATTATGAGTGCCGGTTATAAATTGATGATGACTATGGTGAAAAATAGAATGGATAGGGAGGTGGAACAAAAACGGCTGTTGCCGGAATGATTGCGTGAATGGGAGGTAATAGAAAGGGAGCAAGGTTGGTTTCTGAAGAATCTGCTAGGGCTCGAAAGGTCGAAACCGAGGGCAGTGCTGTTGCAGGAGACAAGTCGTATGAGTATGTGGTGGGAGTCGTGTGTGAGGGTTGTGAAGTTTGAAGAAAGATTAGAGGATTTGGGCGAGGAAAGACAGGTACGAGAGGCATGGATGAGGTGTAAGAGTAGAACAGAGAGTAGATGGAGGAAGGATAGAGAAAGGATGTATGAAAGACTAGGTATGTCTGAGGTGTGGGTAGAGGCGAAGTTGAGAGAAAGGGGTAGCCTAGGAACTGAGATAAGGGAGAGATTGAGGGATATTGAGTGGTAAGAATGGCTGAGAGCTCATACAACCCTGGCTACGTAGAGTGGCAAGTGCAGGGGAAACTCCCGAGCTACTTAGCCAGGGGAGAGTGGAACAGAGAGGACAAAGTATGCACGGCAAGAGCGAGGTGTGCTTGAGAAGAGCGAGGAAGAAAAGTGTGGATGGGGCTGGGGTACACCGCGTGTGCGCTGTGTAGGAAGGGGAGTGACACGTGGTGGCACCTTAGCAAAGAATGTGAGGGAGTGAAAGAAGAGTGGGTTGGAGAGTGCAGAAAGCTGAACGTATGGTTAGGAGAGGATGGGAAAGGCGTGAAAATCTGCAGGAGGCTGACGTGGGAAAGGAAATTAGCGAGGGCAGAGGGGGTATATTTTAGTGGATAGAAATTTTATGTTAATTTGTATTATTTTTTTGTGTGCGTAAGGCAATATTAATAATACTGATAGTACTAAAACAAGTTGCCTTAGAATTTAGTTTACAATTTTACATTTTGGTCTATGATTATTTTGAGATTATTCAAAGAAGAAAGACTATTTATGTTTAAAACATATATAAGTGTGAACCCACCTCTTATCAATCGACATATCTAGATTTCGATCTTATTAGGCCCAAGTCACACATAAGCGGCGTCGGGCGCAGGCGCGGTGTAGGCGAGGCGCAGGCGCGAGGTCACACAGGCGATTGTGATGTCCACATGCGGTGAAGAGGTGGCCATTGCACCTTATGTTTACATAGAGGCGGCGTGGAATAGTTATGCCTCTCGCCTCTTCGCATACCGTGTCTTAGGCGAAGAGGCGAAGACGCGGTGCAGGCGCGGAGAGAAGCACGACGCTTCAAGCCCCCTCTATATAAACATGTGGTGCTCACTTAGATGACGAGGCTCGGGCATTTGCCTCGTGTCTCTCTTCGCGCCGGCACCGCGTCTTCGCCTCTTCGCCTAAGACACGGTGGGCGAAGAGGCGAAACTCTTCCACGCCGCCTCTATGTAAACATAAGGTGCAATGTCCACCCCTTCACTGCATATGGACATCACAATCGCCTGTGCGACGTCGCGCCTGTGCCTCGCCTACACCGGGCCTCCGCCCGACGCCGCTTATGTGTGAATTGGGCCTTAGATCTCGTCAGTGTAGCTCAGCTAGTGAGGATGAATTCACACAATATCTCGAGTGGTTATATACAAAAATAGTACAACTAACCGGTGGGTTCACACTTATATATTTTTTTTACGATTGGCCTTGTGCTGATATCTCAAGCACTCTGTTGGAATATTATTCTCTAGAGAGCACTACCCGGTGATCCTGATGGCATGAGCATGTTGACGGTTATTACCATATGGGTGTGCATTGCTAATTGATGTGATGCCGCAAGATGGCATTTAACTTCCCTCTTCGAGGGTTAGTTGTACTATTTCTATTTATGTTTATTTGAATCTATAGAAACTATTTTTTCAGACAAAGAAACGTTGACATTACGCTGGAAAAAAACGTGCGGGTATTCAGCTTAAAAGTCCGGGGTTTTGAAGCGTTTTGTCTTTGGTTAGTGACTTTATTTGTAAAGTAAAAATTAAAAGGTGCTCCAAATATATAACTATTTTAATATAAATACATAAAAGTCTAAAAAATAGTTAACGTTAAAATTTGTAATTATAAACTAAATTATAAAGTACTATTATATAGAAATATTATACAGAAATTGACTGGTTATGGTCTACTATGTGGTAATTCATTTTCATTAAAGGATATTAATCAAACTACTATGTTTTTGTAGTAGTTTGATTCATCTTCTTTATTAATATGATACAAACATGACAATATAAATGTATTGCGAATACGAACATTTTAAATTAACGCCACATTCGACAACGAATTAATTAATTATTTAATTGAAGTAAATACAGCGTTGGTCTAATCGTTATGAGTTCGAATTTCACCAAGAGATGAAAATATTAATTTTTACCGTTTTATGCATGTTCTTCAGAATCAAGGTGACGTAGCGAAGTTGATGTGACTTTTATGGTTAGTGAAAACATTTTTGTTCCTATCTAGGAATATTATTAGAACAAAAATAACAGTAAAATATTTCGGTAGACAATACAAATGCTTGCTCTATATTATATAGGTAATAATAGCCCGTGGAAAGATAATGATTTAAGGTGTGTTCTGGCCCAACCCCACATTAGACTAGGTCGAGTTAATTGAATTGATCTGGGAGAGGAGAGCTTTGATAAAGTTTTTTTTTCACCCTCGGGGGGCAATAGGGATAGGCATTTGCAATTCAATTCGCACCTCTATTCAACAGAGTAATCATTACCAAGTCTGAGTGGTGGTTTACAATTTTAGATAACAACGTATTTGATTAGTCTGGAAAGCAAGTAATATATTTTATTTATAAATTTCAATCCAAGAAATAAGTTATGAAAAAAAGTAATTTAAAAATTAGTACAAATATTCAACGTGTCTACTTAAGTATGCAACATATGGGAATATTTTTTTATTCGTGATTTCCTAGAAAATGTTACTTCATAACCCAGCTTAGTAGCCTAGTGTTTAAGGGCGCTGTCCGTCTCGTACCGAGCATTGGGGAGCGAGAGTTCAAACCCCGTTGTGGGCGAAATTTTTGTGAAAGGGGGCACCGTTTTTCGGAGGTAGACATATAAATTTAATTTATTATATTTGTAAATTAAAATTTTCTAAGAAATCATGAACCACTGATCCTGGGATAACAAAAATCTTTTGTTTTCCTAGGCAGCCACTTTCTACACGCAATAGTGATTTTACTACTAATATTTACCTTCATACAATACTTGGTTGATGTCTTATTCACCAACATTCCATAAACTGTATAGGTCCCACAAGCTATTGAATAGATAGATACATTGAAAAGTCATTGTGACAGACATTGCCAAAACAAATGTCAAACAGCTTGAATGGCGCTTGTGATTGGAGCTTAGATGACACATTTTTTTAAATTATTCAGTGTTTTCAATAAAGTGAAACTAAAGTAACTACATTCGCTAGATAATATATTTATTGTTACTATAACGACGAATAGGTTGAATAGCTATGGAACGTTGGTGAATACAGGGGTGACAGTTATGGATTTATGTTGATAAAAACTAATAAATAAGAAATAAGAGAATCAATTTTATACGGGTTTACCTATAATACAGTTTATTGAGAAAAAATAAATGATAAGTAAATGGTAAGTGAATATTCTTATTTTGAAAGCATAAATTATCCATATTTCCACTGATTTCTGTCTCCTTTGCTATTTTATTTATTATATCTTATTTTATGCATTATAAACTGACCTTCACTCGATGTATTATAAAATATTTCAGTGAAATTTCCCTATATATTTATCTACATTAATTTACTAAGTCAATACACAACGACTGATTTTTCAATTCTCCTACGACATTACATTAAATTATTGGTTGGAGGATAAATTATTTAGTAATTTAGTACAGTCATCTGGGATTAATATTGTGAGAACATTTTTAGCGGTATGTTGGAACAAGGTCGAATATTAACATAACAATTGTGATATCTAAAAAAACGAAATATAACGTAGTATTTATTACAACTACTTGAGATTAGAAACTCGACTATTTACAACATAAAAATGGTTTTATTTGTAATCTTGAATTTGATTTTATTGTTATATTTTTCTAGTAATTCAATGCACCTGCACACAGTGATGATCAAATAACAGACTATGGAGTAAATTTAAAATGTTCATATTAATCCAGTTAATAAATCACATGATAATAATGCACTTTGCCGTACATTACTTATCATATGTGAAATGATACTACTACTACTACTACTACATTTATTACAATTATTTCGAGTTATTTTTAATTAATAGAAAGAAATCCAAAAGACAACAAAAAAAAACGAATGGTTAGTGATAGCTACCAAACAAGCAGACAAAAACTACGCATAGCTACATACAACGCCTTCTTTTGAAGAAAAAATCGAAGAAGAACTCGACAAAATCCATTGGGATATAGTAAGCAGACACTAACCCTAATACAGAGTGGCACAGCGGCCAGTGGAACATTCTATGCTGGGTATCACACTGAGACACGAACAACTACTTCAGGCAGTGGGACAAAATACCGAAAACGTGGCCAAAACCTTCTTTTAAAGCCTGAAACGTTGGTACTTCGTTCGAGGTCGCTAATTACGAATCCGATGACTGTCGGAAAAAATGGCGGTCACAAAATGGCGGACAAAAAAGTATATAATTTGCAAAACTGGTTCCAAATTACTTACATGGGTGTTTTTGAGGTCGTGGATTACAAATCCTATGTCCGATTTAAAAAATTCTAAATGGTGGAGCCAACATCGCGGACTAAACGTGAATTATTTGCAAAAGTGATTCGAAATTACAAATAGTTCTTACAATTTCAATCATTTCTTTATGTTATCCCTTTGTTCGATAGAGTAGGATCATAGAGATGGTCAATTAAAAAATTACGCACGTATAAATTATAGATTTCTTTTTAAATCTATTAATAACAGAGGTCTCCTCATCATCAGCGTTTTGAGGTACAAGTGATTCTGATTCGGATTCCGACAAGGACACATTAGAAATGTGAAATGAAAAATCAAGTACCGTTTAGAAAGAAGAACCGAGGTTTTATTACTGGTCCAAACACATTTCTTTTTGCATTTAGTGTTATAATATTTTTAATTAATACAGAAATGTTAAATATAATTATTTTTATAAATATGTAATTAATTAAAATTAATTAGTAGACATTAGTAGAGTTGCTTTAAACTTTGAGTCACCTATTGCATGATAACAGACAGTGAAAGTTACGAAAACTTATATTAACAATAGCATATGAGTCTCTAAAGTCCTGGTTTCCTAGCAAGCGGTGTCGATAAAAACGGCCGTTTTTGACGTCATTTACGCATTACAAGATACGTTTTAAGTACATGTAATTGAATAACTCACCAGATTCCGGTGTAATTCATGACATTTTCCCAATACTTTGAAGTATACCACTCTCTGGATTACCTGATTTATTTAAATATACGTAAAAGAAATGTGTGACGTCGAAACCGGACAAAAGGAAGGAAACCAAGGCTTAACCGCGCGGGGCTGCATAACCGAGCTGGATTGTTATTACAATTGGCTGAGCAGCTAGTTTTGAAATAGGTATGTAAAAAGTAACATTATAATATACAAAGCCAAATAGGTATAAAAGCCTTGACCGGCTTTGATTTTTTAGAAAGACATTAAAAATCGCGATTACATCAAAACTGTACATATTTGTGTCGTTTATTTATACCATTTTGTAATTATACATACATGCAAAATTAACTATATAATACATTGCTGCAGGAGAATTTTCCATTTCACACAAATAAAATTATACGATTTTGTGAGACTTTATAACATGTTAAACTTTGTCGGTTCTGCTGTACTATGGGTAAGCTCGTGACTAACCTACCGGAGAGAAGGGGCAGGTAGAAAAATCTGCCCCTTTACAGAGGCTACGACAATCCCCGAATCCAATAAGACAATTTACTTTCGAAAATACAAGTCTGGTTTTCAATTGTTGGACACTGTGCATCAATGACCAAACTAACGTCAGCTATACTGAGCTCATTGCATATCTAAAGTGGAACTGCGTCGGGAGCATTGCAAGAATTCCAAACAAGACGACCCAGACAAGGTGCGGTAAGAAGTAGAGCACCGCCACCAACCCTATGAACAAATGGTATAAAACGCATAACTGAAGGATCTAAACAACCCAAGACCAAAGGCAATGGAAAATGCTAAGGGAAGTAAATAAGATCTCTGGACGAACCGGTCTGTTGTATGAGATCAAGAGGAACTGAGACATAGAAGTTTCAAAGAAAAAAGTAGCGTAATGCAGATGATATCAAGTAGCAAGAACAAAAAAAAACAATTGGTAGGACAATGAATGGGGACAATAATATAAATCAAATTCTAAGATGGAGAAATGAAAAATGAAAAGTTCTAAGGGATTGCCTGAACTAGAAAAAGAAGCTATTCAAATCCTGAAATTAAAGAAAGAAACAATGATTGAGCAGGAAAGTGATACTGTTCAGGGAAGAACTTCAGTTACGAAGAAGGACTAATTGTTAACGAAATAAATTTTAATATATTATTAATATACATAAACAACCGATATGCCTACATTATTAGCAAAGGGCGCAGAAGAACTGCAAATACTAACCAATAGAATGAGGCGGGCCGTGGCGCAGTGGCCTAAGGCGATGGTCTGAAGCCATTGCGTGCGGAACGTTGGTGGTTCGAATCCACCGCTAGCTGGGAATTTTTTCACAAAGAATTTACCCGGCTAGCATATCATGGATGTTGTATGAGGCACAATAGGTCCGTGAAGGGCCGCAGTGCACACAGCCCAGGAGCGGGGGCTGTACTCACCGTAAAAAAAACCAATAGAATGCCAGAAAGGAGTGAAGAATACTGCCTAATCCTCAATATAAATAAAACTAATGTTATGATTATCAGCAAACAGAACTTACGCTAGGATTTCTAGGCACAACAAGAAATTACAACAGGAAGAAAACATTACATATCTGGAATGCAACTTCAATTCCTAACCTAAATTAAACATCAGACTACAAACTACCTTTCTACGATTTTTCAATATAATACTACGGAGTAGAGGCATGGAGCGTGACAGAGAAGATTATAAAGCGACTTGAAGCATTTGAATTCTGGTGCTACCGTCGAATACTTAGAATCTCCTGGGCGCACCATGTAACCTCTGAAAAGCTGCTGCATCTTATTTTAGACATATCATGAGAGGGGAAAAATAGCCTCTACTATGATAGGTAGAGGGAAGAAGGATAGCATGACTCAAGAACCCAAGGCAATGGACAGGAATTACATCAACCGAACTATTTAGATCAGCGGCCAATAGGATTAGATGGGCCATGGTAATTGCCAATCTCCTATGAGGATATAGTGCCCCAATAAAAAGATCATAAGAGATATGCATGCAAAAAAATCATACCAGGCCGCATAATGCATTGACAAGTTTTCTTGCACGCCTCTCAAGAGACGAAATCACAGATATTGTAATGGGTATACAATTAACCCTAAAAAAATACATCAACTGAGTAGGATTTGCTGCCAATTCATTATATAGAGAATACAATCTACAAGAGTAAACACCAATTCATGTACTCTGTGAATGTCATACAGTCACCTCCCGGAGGCTTGCTACGATTGGCATCGGCCTAGACCTATGAAATTCCCCCGCGACGAAATACACCTTATATACGGATCTTAAAAGCTCTATTACGCCCGGCGCCACGGCAGGGACTAGAATAGCGTCGTATTGCTAAAAGGTTTTGGGGCTTTTCACAACCTAATTGAGTGCTAGAACCTCCCTTCTAGAGTCACTATAAGCTATGAATTGTCGATCTCCCTTGGTCAACTCTTCAGTCACTCTGGCCTTCCGACACCGACTCTATTAGGCAACGAGGTCTAGAGGTCCCTTCTTTCTTTCTTTCTTTCTTTCTTAACTGAACGGATCAATTTACGACGACCTAGGCTGGCACTGTGACATATATCGGCACGAGCAATGGGCACAAGTTGGCGGGTCAGGGGCTGGATACACCAGTTATGCGAGTGACTCAAAACAGAAAATGTGGGACGAGGAGCATTTAAAAAATATGGAAATAAAAGTAGGCATCCCATGGACAACAACTGACTCAGTGGTGAAAGTCGTACTGGTTGAGCCTAACGATCCAGAAATGGATCGGAGTATACAAATGGACTCCTAAGAGCAATCATGGAGCAAACGACGAGATTTATTGAAACGCCCAAAATGAATACGCCACCTGATCATAGTGACTCATGACGGGACGGTCATAGGAACAATAAAAAAAAGAGAACACCAAAGAAAAGTGCGTAGCCATACACCATCTGCCATCCGTGAGGCCCCAACGCCTGGGGAAGATGGCGGAGTGCATCTTCAGCCCTACAGAGACCAATATTTTGGTATTTACTTAGAGCACGAAACGCATGACCGATACCACTACCAACAAAATAAATACAGAGAAGCACATACGCGATAGTCATAGAAGAAGGAAAACATACAAAGAAATTCAAACAGAGTCAGAGCCAATGTCAGGAATAAAACGGCCAGCGAGGCAATAAGGGACATTAGGAGCACAAAAGACGAGAAACTACTAATAGCTACAGAAAGAAACGACGAAGTCACAGAGGAGATAAAAAACGTAATTAAAGAATCGTCCAACGCAATAAAAATTATACAAGCGTGTCACATACAAGGACCGAGTCAATCAACATACGGAAACTAGATGCAATAGCACAAAAGACGGAAATAATGAAGACAGTCATAAAAAAAATAGCACATATTGAGGAAAAGAATTACTAGCTTAGAAAACTAAGGCCAATATCGAACAACACCCTGGCAGCAACATTAACCGTAGGTAAAGATGCGGAAAAAATATTACAAGGCTCAGAGTAGGCATAGTTAACTGCTTCATGGAGAGAAGACTAAACCTCACAAAGTGCTGCAACTGCTAGAGCTTTGAACACAAGGCTACCAATTGCACAGGCTCAGACAGAACCAAAACCTGCTACAACTGCGGCGATGACGGGTGCGCAGCCAGAGCTGGGTATTCGTCTTGCACAAAAATCCAGAATTATTTCTGAGAATTTTAATTGAGTATGATCCTTCACAATGTAATTAATTGTTCTTCTTGATATGAAAATTGACAACTTGATATATCCCTGAATGCATCAATCATGGCTAAGGGATTTTGTATCCAGTCATAATTCTCTATACAGGATGTTATGTAATTCGAGGGCAATCTCTTAAATGGTGGTAGAGGTAAGATGAATAAATAAACAAATCGAATTCTTGCTAGATTAACACACCTCTAGACACCCATGTTTTGCCTTAGTAGCTTTATTTAATTCATAAATGTGTGTGTGTGTGTAGAGGGCACAGCAATGAGGTCTTGCCCAGGGCCCAAAAATCTAGTTTCGGCTCTCAGTACATGTACATTTCATGTGCTATAGTACTAAAGACTGTTATGCCCATATTCACCAACATCCCATAAACTTTATAGGTCCTATAAGCTATTGAATGTATAAATTGAAAATGTCGTTATGACAGAAATGGTCAAAATAAATGTCAACAACTTGCTTGTGATTAGAGCTTTGATGACCCATTTTCTTTAATTTTTCAGTGTTTCCAATAAAGGCACCTTACATGGTCAATAATACTGTCAATCCTAGTACTGCCAATATTTTCTTTAATCTCCTTTTATAAAGGCACCTTACACGATCAATATTACTGTCAATCCTAGTACTGTCAGTATTTGCTTGAATCCTCCTTCAATATTTATCAAGTAATCAATTATCAGGATAAATATCAGTATTCTATTCATTCCATTGTTACTATTCCTTGCACAATCAGTAATACTGTCAACATTTTAGATTAATGAAAATTTTAAATATATTATCATACAGTAATATTGTCATTATTCTAAAATATTAACAGTATTATTAATCGTGTAAGGTGCCTTATTGAGTGAATCTAAAGTAAGTACATTCCCTAGATAATTTGTTTACTGTTGCTATAACAACAAATACTTATTGGTTCAATAGCTATTGATAGATTTATAGAACATTGGTAAATATGGGGGTTAGCTTGGTAATTCTGAGAATTTCTTTACTTTATAAAATAATTTCTTGGTGCTTCAACTGCAAAATCACAACAATTCTAGAAACTTGATTTTATTATGAAAGAAAAAAATTGATTTGCTATAAATGAATGAATATTTTGATGCATGAGTATGTTGTCAAGTTATGTATTATTGTTAGGTGATGGATTGGATAAATGTAAATATTATTTCATTTATTACATGCCCCTTTATATTAGTGACATTTAGCACTTTTATAAACAAATCAAATATGGTATTTCACAATATAAAATATTTAAATTGTAAAATTATACTACTAATCATTTTATAATTTAGAATGTTTAATTTGTAAAATTATGACAAAATATAAACCAATGTAAATACAATAAAATATTTTCAAAAATTATGTAAATTAAAGAAAAATATTGAATTTTTTTTTAATCATAATACAATAGAACATTTTTTCTACTGACTCCACATTTAATGAAATAAATTTAACATTTAAATAATTAGTTTAAAAATATAAAACAATGCAAAACTCACCAAAACATGATCCTAAGTGTGTTGGCAATGAGGAGGGCAAGACAAACGAGCAACGAAAAACCATCTGCATCTTGAGACTGCTTAATTTGTTTATACTGTGGAATGTAGGGGATGACACCACCAATAATCATGCACCCTGCACTAACCCAGCCAACTACATGGCCCACAGTTAGTGAGAGTTCATCTGATATAACCCAATCCATATTGGAATTAACTAAAACCTTGTAAAGACACAAAACATGACTGCACCGAATCTATTTTCAGCAGGTGGTCAATGCGAAAATGTTACTGGCTCAAATGTCACGGAAATGTCACTGTCAGGCAGGAATACTTATGGAGGGGATGGTTACGGGGACAACACTAGAGAAATAAATGATAATACGTTTGTTGGCTACACTGCGGATTCAAAAATATAAAAATGTTATCATTTTAATCATCAACAAAGCAATACAAATTGGATTTAATTATACAAATGTATGTGTTTTAAATGTAGTTATTTAGCATTATTCATTAAAACTCTATAGCTCCATCTATAAAGCCCATTTTACTGCTCTCCGCCTTAGTGTCTCCGTTGTGCGTAAGCCAAAACAGATATGTATCAGCTATTATCAATTGTCCGGCTATGATTGTCTGACGCTGGAACGCCGAAAAAAAATCGGAAAGCATAAATATGGACGTTGTTCTGTCCGCATTCATTCGTAAAGACTATATTCCTTCTCTCCGTTGGAATATTGAATTTAGAACATAAAGGCACATTCCGGCTCTCCGTCTTTGCGTTTCCATAGCTGCGTCCGCCAATCAGAGACCGTGTTTCTTATCAGCTGTTCTCAATTCACCATATATTAAATTCAAGTGTTATAATGTAAAAATCTTTTAATTATTGGCCACGCATCAACGGAAACGCATAATCGGACAGCAGGAATATAGTTTTAAGTTGCCGGGTTTGAAGCAAAGAATATACAAATAATATGTGAGCCTATACGTGCGCTGTTTGGCTGACGGATCAAATCTAAAGCAGCAACGGAAGGCAGTAATAAGTCTTTGACAGTCTAATTATAGGTTATGTTTGTCATAAGTGATGTTCACCGGTATTAAATTTATTTTTAATATCAATCAAAATGATAGGGCGAATTGCGTATTCTTTAATGCGACATCGTCGTAGTGCGCTAGATTTCAATAAAAACCTCGCCCTCTTTGCAACAACAAGATGTAAAAGCACAAAGAATTCACTGACCACATCCCACCAAAGTGAATTGGATACCAATGTAAAGCCATTAAGTGAAAAAGTTAAAGAAACCACCAAAACTGTGTCGTATCTAGGCATTATTTTATTAGGCGTAGGCGTTACTGGCACTTTATTCTATGCTGTGTTTAATGAATTGTTTTCAAGTCGAAGCCCAAATAATATTTACACTAAGGCTGTGAAAAAATGTTTGGCTGATTATAGAGTTGAGGATAAATTAGGATTACCTATTACGGCTTATGGTGAGGAAACTAGAAGGGGTAGGAGGCAGCATCCACAATATGCTGGTTTTATTGGGAAAGATGGGAAGAAGCATTTGAGGATGAAATTTTATTTGCAAGGCAGTTTTTATAAAGGCACAGCTTCACTTGAAATGGTTGAGGTATGTAACAACAATTTATTGTATTAAAATAACTACATATATTAAAAATGTATATGTTTTGGTAAGGCACCATCCAATTAGTGATTGAAACTGGGATATACATTTGGTAACAAGTAGTAGATCTGAGTTCATTCTTTTAAGCCTGTATGACATTATCAGTATTATTAGTTACTTATATCATTTTTCATGCAGACACATACACACATGTAGAAAATGATATAGCGGTGGAATAATAATAAATTCACTTAACAATAACAACACCATAATACACAATGTTAATTTTCCATTTAGAAATAGTTATACAGTTTAATATATCAATTCTTATATATAAATTGATATAGGAAATAGATAATGTCATATGGGCTTTAGAAGTGATGTGAGATATGTAATTTTAAAATCAAAGGTTCACATACTCTATTTGGGTCCAGGGAGTCTATTCTGTAAGTTCAGACTGGTCTGATAAAAGATCAGACTGGTCTGTTACAACCAAATAAACAACTGTTGTAGCCCCACACTCCATGAGTGTAATACTGACTTTCGATAAATGTCACAACTTTGTCAAGAGTGAAGTTTAGTTAGTGAAATGGGTTATAATCATATCTATTTCACTAATGTGTGACATCTGATGTGAAGCAATTGTTTATTTCATTGCCATGGGTAACAGACCAGTCTGATCTTTTACCAGACCAGTCTGAACTTACAGAATAGCCCCCTGGCCTTCCATAGTAATCCTTCCATTCATCCTGCCTTACAAATCATGTAATTTTAAATTATGTTCAGTTACTCAACATGCTAGTGCTAGATTTTACATAAGGCAGTATTACATTAGCTTTTACTGGGCATGGGGCTGAAACAGTTGTTGGTATGTGTGGCTTTGCTTCATGCTCTGCAAATGCTGGTGTAATACTGCCTTATGTCAAATGTCATGAAATTAAGTTAAGTTAAAAGTGACATTAAGATAGTGAGATAGGTTATTATCTTGTCATTCTTGACACATTTGTTACATTTGATATAATTTTTGGCCTTCTAAAGTAGCTTCTTCCATTTATCCCATCTTACAGCACTTTCAATCCAATTTCATAACCTAGCTCCTAGCTCGTATTCCTTGCCACACAAGCCATCCAATGTAGATTTTGATTTCTACATCCCATTGGGAAGAGGATAAATTTTTTTGTGATGCTGTCTTCTTTCATTGTCCTAGGTGGCCAGCCCACTGCAGTCTCTGGATTTGTATTGATTAGACAATATCTGGCTCATTGAACAGTTGGTAGAGTTCAAAGTTATATTTTCTGTGCTATAATTCATCCTCATTTGTGGCTCATATTAATCATAGTTTTGTGACAGTGATGAACTTTGTCACATGTTCAGATATTTTATTAGAAATATAAAAATGTGTCTGTACTGCGAAGTTACATTTGAAAACAAACAGAATCATGTTTATAAATGAATCGGAGAAGGTATTTCCCCTTGAATTTTTCTCTAACATGACAAATAATTTGTTTTCCCTCCTTGCAACAGAATCTGGGAACACATGGTATATGATAAAATGACTATTTTATTGTTGACAGTGATTTTATAGTTGATGCTGAACTATTTCCCAAAAATATTCATAACAAATTCAATAACTAAGCACAAAGCACCCAAATTTGAAAGTGCATGGAATTACTTTTTCAACCACTATAATCACTTAATGATGATATAATAACTCTAATTATTTATATTATTTTATTAACATCATTTATTTATTTTTCAGAACAATTCTGGTGACTACGAATATAGATACCTGTTTGTGGAAATAAATGATATGCTGCAAACCGTGATAGTTTTAGAGGATAACAGTAGGAAGAAAGAAATAACATATGACACACCATCTGATCTATTACTGTAAATTTGTACATTTATTAAAGTTTGTAAATTCTTTGTTTTGTTATTTAATTGGTGACATTTTATAAAATAGAACTAGATTGTTCTCGAAGACATAATTGGTAATTTTTCTTACAATCCATGATGTCATAATGTATATTGCAACATATTGTATCCAGGCCCATTTAACTATCTGCCAGAAGTTAGATGTGTAGTAAATCATGTGTTCAGGGTAGTTTATTTGTACGTTCAGTTTAAATATATCCTGTGAACTAGTTGTAAACGTTGTATAGATTTGTTCCAGATGAGTTGATACTAAAATAAATCAAGTTTGAGAATTAACGTCAACATGAGTTTTAAAATATACCTATTACATGCATCAATTAGAAATATAATTTAAATATATTGTATGCATATAGCAACATCAGTCTCATTGGTGTATTTATGAATTGAATTGTGAAATGAAGATTTTTAAGAAATAATATTGGGATCTAGTACTCAAGGGGGCATTTTTTTAATATGTCTAATTGGAAATTTTTAGCTGTTCAATAATTTGAAATGAAACTATCTTTTTCTTTTTAATAAATTTAAATTTGAAAATTAAAATATTTTGTTATTGAGGAATCTTAAAAAAGTACTTTATTTTCTTGTTTTAATTATATCTCTGACTGAGGAAGCATGGTACAATATTTGTGTATTAAGATTTTCGACTCTTTCCTCCAATTTATGCACACTCTATATAGACGTAATCCTACCTTTAAGAGAAACTTTAAAGAGATTTATTTGGTTTAAAATGTAAATTATCATTATTAAAACAAAAAATGAACGACTCATTTTAACATTCACTATCTGCGGGTACGACGAAAGTTCTACTTTCAAAGACGTATAGTTACTGAATTGTATTAGTACTTACTATTTCTGTTTGAATAATCTCCAATTATCGTTTCTATTTGATAACTACTGAGATCTAAAGGGTTTCGTAGTATTGGATTATTGTGGAAGTTGTCTACCCTTTTCCTATGGCAATAAAGTGGCGTTGATTGTGATAATTTTAAATGCCCATTCACGTTTAACTCCTTCACATTTATGTGTAAACTTTGTTGAAGAATTACTGCTGCTTGCATGTTTACTGGGCATGTAGTCTAAAAATACAACATTGACTGTATTAGTTATGGAAAGCAAACTGTTTAATTTTATATGTATGTATACTGTAGAAAATAAATATATTTCTTAAGCGCTAAATAAATGTGTTTCAACTTGGTCTCTCTGCGTATATCTAGAGTATAGACAGTAGGCTTTTAGTTTATTCTGGGTCCTTTTAGTCTAGGTTGGCCTAGTCTGTTAGTATTTTTAAACTTGCTGCTTTGTTTTGATTGCCGGGGACTCAAACGTGCTCAAACTTGCCAACATAGAAGGTGTGAGAAAGTTATTCTAATTTTGTACAAAATGTCTGTAAGTTACCGTGTTACTTTTACTTTCAGATCACAGCGCAGTATATAATTAATAATAATTTTATTCCGCATCAACGAATGACCGAAAAAAAACAAATATTGTCAAAATGTCAATGTTATTCGTAAAGTCGTGTGGTGCCCAAACCAGATATTTTAATTCTGAAACAGCAAAGGTATTGCTTTGAATATGCGGGGATTGAAGTATATACATATCTGGAGGTATTAACTACATTCAGAATATTCCAAACTGTACGTAATGTGTATGTTGCGGAGTGTCTTTGTGTCGTCCAACAGCAACACGACACTAATTAAAACATATTTAGGCAGAATCCAAGGGTGATCGAAAGCAGCGCGGGGCGGAATAGGTAATTGCGGGCAATTCTAATGCCAAGTCCGCGGATTGGAGCTGCCCAGTGGAGAACGTGTTCGCAGATTTCGTGGCAGGAACGGGTCTCATCGTTCTCAATGGCGACTCCTCCACTTTCGTCAGGTGCAACTACGTGGGCATCCTAGATGTCACCATATGCTCCCCCTCCATGGCTCGAAAGGTGTGTAAGGTGGGCAAGGTGCTCGACTTGGAGACCCACAGTCACCACCTGTATGTGAGTCTCCATGTCGGCAACTCCAGAGGCGAAGCCAGAATAAAACCGGCGACGAAGGCGGGTTTCAACGCCAAGACCCTGACCGGGACTAGTTCCTAAAAGTTTTTGGTCAGGGGGCTAGGAGGGGGGTCTGCACAGCCGAGGGCCTGGCGGAAATTATGGACAACGCCTGCATGGCCGCTATCAAGCGCAGGAAGAAGGGTGGCGACAAGAAAAAAGACGAGTTGGAATGAGCTCTTTCCGGGGCCGAGGAGGACAACAACCGTGGACGTGGAGCCTTTCACATCTAAGGAGCTAAAGACATCGGTGAGGAGACTGTCAAGCAACATGACGCCGGGGCCGCACGCAGTTCCCCCAGAAGCCGTCAAGTTGGGGGCGAAAGAGTTCCCAGAAGTCTTCCTAGCGGTGATGAACAGCGCGCTCAGCCAGGGGGACTTCCCAGCAAGATGGAAGAGGGCGAGGTTGGTCTTAATCCCCAAGTCAGGTAAGCCCCAGGACAGCCCGTCGTCAGACCCCTGTGTATGCAAAACACGACGGAAAAGGTCCTGGAATATCTGGTTCTGGGACGGATTACAGCACATACAAGGCACCTGGCGGACTGTCCGACCACTAGCATGGTTTTAGGCCGGGCAGATCCACCATCAAAAACCTGGACGAGGTCCTGAAGGTAGTAAGGGCGGCCATGGAAAGGCCGTGGGGGAAGAAGCAGTTGCGCGCTCGTGAAGAACGCATTTAACACTGCACATTGGGGACTCACCGTGGTAAGGTGCAGGGCGCTGGGGCTCCCTGACGATATGATGGGGCTGGTGGAGAGCTATCTTGGGAGCCGGAGCCTCCTAAATTTGGTATGTTGCTTGTAGTAGATCATCGAACGCCTCTTTATCATCAGTCTCATAGTCATTTTGAATCTGCCATAGATTTATTCTATGGTGTACACACATTCCATTAGAGGCTCTTTGTGATTGCTTTTATTATTAGCACTCCTCCTTTTTCTCACTTGTGTCCACTTCTTTAGTCCAAATAAATTATGGGTTAATTTTTCAGTTGTTAATATTTCATATCCATCCGGTTTCACTTATTCATAGAATATTGATTTAGTATCTATTAATTTCTTGTGATGTTGGTTCTGTTTTCGTTAGTTGTAGCATTGTTCGTACATTCCAGAAACTTATAAAGAACTTTGTTTATTTCCTTATAATATGGTGATGTTCATCTCTAATTTTTTTAATTCATTTTCTTTTAATTACTTCTTCCGTGCAAGCGTTCGTGTTTCATTGCCTTTGAATGATTATATTTGGATAGTTTCTCGATTCAACACCATGCCTTGTTTGAGTTTATGCCAACCTTTTTTCATCTATAATTATTTGTTGATATTCCACAAAAACTTGTTTCCATTTTTTCCGTCCAGCTATGTACATAACTCTTTTTATATCCTTCCATCTTTTCTTATTATATCTGTATGTATATATATGTACCTTTTAGTTATTTCTGTTGCATCATAACTTCTTGATTTTTATTTTCTTCATCATATTTTCATCATGTTATTGGCATTGGTTTTCGCTAATCTAAATACCCGTGATTATGTGATCTTATTATCTTTTCCCTGCCTGTCTGTCTCATCGTAAATGAGAGAATTAGATAATTAAAATTAAAGGAAGAAAAGTGTGGATGGGGCAAGGATATACCACGTGTGTACTGTGTACTAAGGGGAGTGACACGTGATGGCATCTAAGCAACGAATGTGAGGGTGTGAAAGCGGAGTGGGTGGGGGATTGCAGACAGGTGAGTGAATGGTTAAGAGAGGATGGAAGGGCCGTGGATATATGCAGAGGGTTGGCGTGAGAGAGGAAAAGAGCAAGGGATCAGAGGGAATGGTACAGGAGATAAGGGTTATATTTCGAACTGTTATTATTCTGAGTTGATTTGAATGTAAAAGTTATGCGAAATAAAGATTGTTTGTTTAAGTTAAAGTAATTAATTCGATATTAAAAAAAAAGCTTGATTTCTTTGCGCCACTCAAATAGCGAATCTGCCCTCTAATTACTTTAAAATATAAAAATCAAAATGATTCAAATGACCCTCATACGTAGATTGGTGTATAAATAAACTTTATGATAGAAAACAAAAACTAGTACCCTATCATAAATAATAAATAAAAAAGGCGCTATCCTGGATGGTAATTCGAACCCACTTTTGTAATGACGGCACAAAAAATATAAATGTCAGATGGGTCTGCTTCAAAACATTGACTTCGCTGTTGTATATAAGGACTAGGTGAAATTCCGGCGGCGTATAATGAATCAGCTATCTCGCCAGCTCCTTTGAGCCCGTGTTCGTTTATCGTTCGGGAGCTGTTATACGATAAAACGCATATTTGTATACATTTCCTCCTCCTCAAAACATTATCAAATGTAATATTGTGTTTCTTCTTCTAACTATACAGTTGCAACTGCTAAGATTATAATAGACGCAACCATCTTACTATCGCGTTGTTTTTGTCCCCCTTTGATGAACATAAATGTCAGTAATAAAAGATTGTCAGGACCGCACTGTCATAAATGACAGGTCAGTCGGATTCAAAATATTGTCTTTGTTTTATAGGGATTATATTGTATGCAATTTATTCGAGGCTATAGAAACGATTTTCCTTTTATTTATTTTCCGTATTACGGATATTTATAGGGCCGAGTTATTTTTAATCGTGATGTGACGCTGCGATAACACATGGACACGAATTTTAAGAAGTTTACTTCTTTAAAATAGATAGGTCGTGTATCTATATTCTTGCGTTGTTGGAAGTAAATAGCAAATGTGCTTTCTAGTATCTGACGTTTAATATCTTCGCAACCCTACACCCTCCGAGCTTATTAGCTATAATATAAACTAATAATAATAAATTTTGGGTACTTACACGTAGTCTATAATCTAAGCTTAATAATAAAGTAAAATACAATAGATTTTCTTTCTCTGGAAGATTTAATTCCATCTGGAATCTAAAGGAGTCGATTTTCTTATCAAAGTTATTATCGAATTCCCGCACCTGTAATTAAAACACAAATACTATTATATATTATGGAATTTTATTGTTGAATTTACCTTAATCGTAGTGCATGAATCATATGGCACAAACTCTTGAATATAATGGAAATTGTTACATACAATAATATTGCTTGCGTTGCTTGTTACACCTAAAAATAAATATTCACCACGAAATTTTACGTTTGGTTGCTCGTAAAATGTATCGTGTTTTAACCAAAACCCTAGAAATAATAATAAATTTATAATTAATTGTACTTATTAATAAATGCAATAATAACTAGCTTACCTCGGCTGTTGTATGCGAAAATAAATGTGAATATTATTGTAAATCCAGTGGTGAGAAATATAAACAAAGCGGCTTTCGAACATAAAGTGGTTTTGTAGATTACTTTTATATTCTTTTCGTAAATATCTAACACAACCATGTTATAAAGTTGTCTGTTTTGGCAAGCAAAGGCTCGCGTTAGAATTGTTTGTGGTGGGTTTGTTTGTAAACACACTTGTTATGTTTCTATGGTAACCACGTGCGCTTTGACTGGTATGTTTACTACGGGCGCCGTTCAAAAGCCGGACATTCGAAATTCTGACATTCATAATCCCGTCAATATCGAAATCATCGACATTCGAAATGCTGAATGGGTCGTAATTTCGACAGGTCCAAAACACCGACATTCAAAATCCTGAACGGAATCGAATAGCGATATCATAATTCCTACAATATCAATATCCGAAACAAATATCTTTTATTTACGAAAACCAAAAATGTGCGTTGAACTTAGGTGTTCATTGATTCAATGCGATAACGTCCTTTGGTATTAAATTGATTCCTATATGAAGATTTTTGTATTCGACAATGAACACGATTTACACTGTTTCTGGATTCCTATACTGGCGCGATATTCAATATTGTGGGGATTATGAATGTTAAAATTTCGACACTGTTGGGATTATGAATGTCGAGATTTTCATACCGTCAGGATTTCGAATGTGGCGAATACAATACTGTCGAGTTTTGAGTGTTTGAATTTCGTATGTTAAGGGGAGGCAAAGCCGACATGTGCACCTAAAGGAACAGTTATCGCCAAAAGTACTGAAGCTATTTACTATGTATGTGGGGTTTTCGACATACAACTACTACTGCCGCCGAAAAGTATACTTGATCTATGGACATTTTTGTTTTATCAAAACTTACTGGTTAATATTATTATTAAAATATTATGAATAAGAGTGAAACTACGGACATTTTCAATATATTTGTAAGAGGACCGTAGCCGCTATACAAATATTTGTGGTGTTTTATCTGGGCACGACTTTTCCAATTAGTGAGAAAGAAATTTTAAACCGGAATTTAAAATATTACGTTTCACGCTTGTTATGAGGTTAGTATAGTAGTTTCTGCTGCTTCGTTGTAAAATCAGTTCGAAGAAGTTAGAAATGTAAATATTGGTGAGTGAACGGTTAGAAGAAGGCAACATATAGCCTTCCTCTAGCTGAATTATTTTGTAGAAGGATGGATACCGGTCCAGTATTGCAACACCGGAATTGAATTGCAAGATTATCGTTTCCCTGAAATCATCTGGTATGGAATAATGATGACTGGGGCCGGGTACTCTTTTTGCCTCACTGGACCAGACGGATGTCAACGAGTATGGAGGAGACCCGGAGAGAGATGCCTATCAATTTGTAAGACACCAGCTCCAAGAAAAGCACAGGAACTAAAAGAGATGCAGTGGGTGATTATCGGTCAGAATGTGATCATTCACTTAATTTATAATTACGTCAACTTCAAAGTTTTCACTAGAAATGCTGTTCATTGAATCTAATCTAATTAACTATAATTAGATTAGATTCAATGGACGCGTTACTGTTTGTCACTCTTACTTTATTTGATGCAGTTGACATGTTTAGGGATGGAGCGGTTTTATTATTCCCTGAAACTTATTAGGTGTCAGTTGAACACTCGCATAATTCGCAAATACATTCCACCGCGTGGTAGCTGTGTGCCTCCAGCGCCAGTGCTAATTAACCTAACCTAACAGTGCTACCAAGCAGTAACAGGTACCTAGGAACAATGCTAATATCAGAAACAAATTTATTTATGCTCAGTAATTATGTAATGCAGAACAGGACGTGCTGAGTGGAATGCGGCAACGGGATCCCGCCACACCCTGGTTTCAGAAGGTTCACTGGTTACCCATGCTTGCATGGGCCACACCCAAAAAAGACGTGTGCCTTACTGCACAGGAAATGGTGGTAGCCATGCAGATTGACGCAACTACGGATGTGTCATTCTTTTTGGTTGGGTCTATGATTTTTTCAGATCACCAAATGGAACAAAAGGTCTTTGAGGCTTTTTTGATAATTCTAGGGCTTTTTGAAGAAACCGCTTCTATTTTATCCAGTTGGAGTAATTGTTCCTTCTTCAGTAGATGACACAGGGATGTCCCTGTAAATTGTTAACAACTTTTTTGGGAAAAGTGGATAAATGAAAATAATGGCCGGACAAATAATAAATGATGAAAGGACATATATCATATGTTTATATACCTATAGTATATATTTAAATGTTAGTTCTTATTTAAATGCTTAGAGATACATACATATCCATTATTATTTTAATTTATTTCTATCACCATTATATGGTGTGAGCAATCAAAATTTTTGGGTGGTCAAGTGTGGATTTGCTTATGGCAAACGTATTCTATATGCAACTGTACCATTCCCGAATTTTGCTCGTAATATCTCAAATCGATATATCTTAGGAAAGCAAAGCCTGAATAAAATCTACAGGGATATGAGTACCTATGACTGGACGACCTTATTTGAGAATGATACTGGTGTAGATAGTATCTGCTGTAACATTTTAAATATTACTCACGGTATTTTTGACAAGTATGCTCCCAAATTTAAAATTCCAAAAAATACTTATCCAAGTTAGTTTAATAGTAGCATCATCCAAAAGGTCAAATTAAAGAGAAGGTATAGATCACGTCATAAAAGGCATCCGTCACAATTTAACAAGTTACTACTGAGCAATTTATAGATATCATTAAAGGCAGAAGCTAGGAAGGCATACAATGACTACATTACGAAAACAGAGAGTCTAATAATAGAAGAGCCAAGACATTTCTGGACATTCGTTAATAAGAAGCACAAAGCTTCGAAGATTCCTGGGGAAGTATTCTATGAGAATATGTCATTCTCGGAGCCATCAACTATTGTTGCTGCGTTTGCAAAGCACTTTGCCGATAGTTATAATAAGTGTGCGCCGAATTATTTGATTAGTGCCATTTATCGCCCTGAATGTTTGGGTGACTCAGAATCTCTGAAGTGATTATGGTTCGGTATATGAAGAAGCTGAAGCCGAATTTAACGATGGGCGACTATCTACCAGTCTTCCTGATTCACAATTTATCTGAAAAAAGCGGAACGTATCCAGACTGCTGGAAGATAGTGAGAGTGGTGCCTGTATTTAAGTCAGTACAACAGTACACATCGTAAAAAATTATCGCCCTATTTTTCTGATTAGCAATCTGTCTAAAGATCATATATATGCGTGTGTCTCGTCTATCATTCTAAGTGAGCAGCATGGTTTTGTGAGAAAACGTAATACAATGGCAAATTTAATTAATTCCACACATTTGCGATTGCACTGGACAATCAGACACAAGTGGATGTCATCTATACGGACATCTCAAAGGCTTTTGATAAAATGCCACAACATATGTTGATTCAGATCCTGTACGCTTTAGATATTAGTGCTAATTCAGCTGTTAACAACATGTTTTCCATGTATATATCCGTGATATGATGTAAATGTATGTATTAATGGTATAGTTGTAAGGTTTTTTTTTCTTAGTCTTAGTTCGTCTTTGTATTATTAATGAGAAATTTCTCTTTCTTGGGCGTGTCCTGTTTGGTAATAAATAAATAAATAAATAGCTAGTCTAAAATTCTTTACCCTATGTAAATTCTTCCCGGTCGGCAAGTTTCCATGTAATAGGTAATAATAAGTTTAAGATTTTCACCGTCTGCCCTGAGCGCAGTACGGCGCAGTTCCGATTTTCACCGTCTGCCCTGAGCGCAGTACGGGGCAGGGTGTTAAGGCGAATCTCGGAAGACGAAATACGGTTCAATATTAACCTAATCGCGCGGACTTTTCTAGTCAACAGTTTATAATTTTCTGAAAATATTTTTGGATATTTCACAAGTCTAAGGATGATTTAGGACGAAACTGTTAATTTTTTGTCTCGAAATAGTTGTAAAAAATATGCAAAAGTAGTCAATATTTGCTTCAGAAAAGTATATATTAACTCCGATTTGTAATCAAAATTCAAAAGAAATTCCTCCAAGAGATTGTAGTTTCATATTTCAAGTTTTGATAAATACAATTTGATAATACTTAAGTACTTTAGTATAATGTATAGTCATCCGCGCAATTTATCATAAAATGTTCCATTATTTCGAAAAAAATGTATTTTTCGGTGCACACGCCTCCGGTTTTTCCTGGGGCGACGGCTTGTACACTCCGCAAAAAAGTAGAAGCAGTTTCGTTAATCTCACTATGCGTTTTTGGTATAGATTTTCAGCTGGAATCCTCGAACGACATTTTCGAAGATTCGCCTTAACGATCGGCAGGACACCTGTTTGAGGATTTACCATGATTCATAATGTTCTTGGAGAAAGTAATGCGGTAGCTCTCCGTTTACTTGAAATAAAGAAGTTCATGCTGATTTAGCTCCGCCTTTATCTATCCATATTGAGCCCTTAGAGAGATTATCCCTCAATTTCTCTGGTACTAATGGATCGGTTGCCCCCAATTAGAGTTCGCCATATCTGGCCACCCTCACTTAGTTTAGCCTGTAGGTCAATACAGTTGTCCGGGGTGTGGCGCTAGGAGCCATAAGTGAGAGCTAGGGACCCTGTGACGACTAGTCATCCTCCTACGATACTTGGTGTGCCCGGTCGGGATTGAAGGGTGCTACCTCAATAGTTACATTCCAAGCAGCAGTTACTGTTTATCAAAAGTAAGCATCTTGCTTTTAGATATTTACATTTTTCATCAAACCAAGACTTTAAACACAGTTTTGACCAAGGTTTTGACCAAACTTGTTTTGTTTCAGATTCTGAAATTATTGACATTATTTGAACTACTACTTCAGTCTGCGATACGTTCTCACCCTTAAGTAGGTCAAGGCATGGATGAGTCAAACCTTTCAAACCCTCTTAGATATATGGTTAGTATATAATGTAATAAGTAAGTAAACTCTAGATCTTTGTATAGTAAGTTTAACATACTCATAAACATTATATACTAAGTAAGACCATTTGAGATTATATTGAAGAAGCTTAAAAATAAAGAGCGAATTTATATTCGTACCCCTTGCGGGTTACCAATAATTAGTTCTCTCTTCTTTCTTATAGTTCGACATGTTTCTTTTAATATTGATATTGTAAATTACGTATCGTACATGACCTAATCGTGCTTTATCTTGTACTACTATTCCATCATTGCATTTCTTTGCGAATTCCTGATAGGATGGGAGGACTCTTTGCTCTGCCGCGCTGGGCCTCAACATATATCCTCTTGTAGGTATAGCACATCTTGCTTTCCAATGAAGCAGCCAAATTCTTTATCTTTGTTGGTCAGTAATAAAATTATCGTTTTCCTTAGATTTTGGTTGATTATTATTATTCCAATTCTCTTTGTTATTTAACTTTTCTAATTATTTACCATTCCATACTTGTGGTGTCCTACTTTCCATTTTGCTGTTTCTAGTAATTACATTTGTGTCTCTCCTTCTTTTGTTAAGTCGCTGTCCATATACATTTTTATGTATGTTATATATGCCAGTTTGGTTTTTGTTTCTGAAAATTTGTAATTTTTCCTTAAAAATCTATGGTTGCTCAATAATTGCATAATATTCTCCCCCCATTCTATGTGTTTGTCAGAGATGATTGTTACGGTTAATTCATAATGTAACATAATCCATCACATATCTATTGCTGTGTTACTTAGTTCTGGTTGGTAAGTCGTAGTCGTAGTTATTATTATGTTCGTTTTTTTTTCCATTTCTTCCAACCGATCTCTCCAAGTTTTTGCCTTCATTTAGATGTGCACTGTTTCTCTTTCCTTCTTCAAACATTCAAAATCATTAATTTAATTTTATCGGCGAACGATTTAGAAAATAATATTTAAAGAATAATAATCATAATGTATTCATTATTCATTATTAATAATTCCAATTTAATATAATTTATTATTTTTCGAAGATAATTATATTCAGATGCCCATAATTAATATTTGTACTGATTTTAAATCTGTACACTTTTCGTAAAAATGTATCGCCACAGTATTTTTATTATTCACAAAACGATATATTTTTTATTTTAAGATTTAGGTGGCATTATGTTATGTCATAGTTGTATTATGTTATTACAATTTTTAATATATTTTTAATTATATATTTTTTTCTCGTTTTTTTCTACATTATTTAATTATAAAGTTATTTATAAATTTACATAATCTTTTGTTTTATTTTTTCATGTTGCCTAAAGTCCATATGACATTATCTAGTTTCCTATATCGTTTTATATATAAGAAATGATATATTAAACTGTATAACTATTTCTAAATAGAAAATTAAAGTTGCGTATTACGCTGTTGTTATTATTAAGTGAATTTATTAATATTCCGCCGCTATATCATTTTCTACACGTGTGTATGACACTATGTAGTTTGTGTCTGCATCGAAAACGATATAAGAAACTAGATAATGTCATATGGGCTTTAGTTATAGTTTTCCTATTTCTGCTTGTTTTAAATTATTGTTTTGTATTTTTTCTTTTATTGTGTTTTTTCTTTTATTGTGTTTTTTCTTTTATTGTATTTTTGAGTTAGTTAGTTATTTATTAGCAATTTGTACCGTATGTAGCATATTAATGACAATTCAATACGTTTTATAAAGGATATTTAAATGAACTTAAACTACGCACTATTAAATAACAACACCGAATATAATGATCATATTTTATAAAAACAAATTAAAATCAAGTAAAAATCAAATTAATAAATAAAAAACCTCCAATATGTCCAAATATACGAAATATATATACATATATATATATATATATATATATATATATATATATATATATATATATATATATATATGTTTTTTATTTATGTTAGTTAATAAACTATACTACTATATTAAAGGATGGGTTTCATGCTTCATATTTATTCAATTACCGATTCCTAAATACCGGAACCTTGTGGTTTTCTATAATTAGATTCGACAATTAATTATATAAACAAATTAGTAATTCTAACTAACTTTATGAGTGTTAATGTAGTATTTATATTACTTATGTAATTTCTAATTATATTACTATTCTCAACACAACACTATGTTGGAACCATTAATTGAAGGATTCAATAACATAAAACTTATGCAAAATGAACACATATGTTTACATGGTATAATTAATTGTTTTGTTGTTGTATGAAACCAGTATTTATTAGATACTGTAAACGAAAATAATTTGTCTACACATTTGGATAAGATTGATACGTTGCAATTAGAAATTATAAGTCTATTTTAAATAGAACAATACAGTCATTGTATTAAGTAACATATTATATTTATGAAGAAAGTGATAAGCGTCACGTATCTTAATAATAATGATACATGGGAACTTCCCAATGTGGCTTGCCCAATTTTAATTTACGGAATTCAATTAAACCGATAATGGTCTCAGCGGAATGAATTATTCACTCAATCATTGACCTACTTGTATTATTTGCGGGAAACACCAAAATTATCAGACTTGTATATCCTTAAACGGACTTGAAAAATGTAAAATTAAGAGATTCGTGAATACTTACAATCGATTCATCCTGTGGAAAGTTAAATTACTATTTCTGATTATAGATTGTTGTTTATTCCATAAATACGTTAATGTATTAGAATATGTTAATTAAAGGTGAACTGAGTTGTGTGAAAAAAAAAACGAATTAAGACGGAGTTATGTGAGATAAATGCAATATGCAAAATTTGATTTGAAAAGTAGTTTTGCCGAAAAATATATTACAGACGATAGACGACATTTTCCAGAGATGGTCTTAAAATGTTCAGGGAACCTAATAAAAAGCATTTGCGTACATTTTCCTATGTTTCCACTCTGCGTATGATAAAGAAAAAATGTAATCCTTAATTATTATACAAATATGCGATAATAGATAAATATGTTTCATACCTGGAGAATTTTACCTTAATTTAAAATTAATAATAATAATAATAATACTTAGATTTTATTAATATATAATAATTATAATTAGTGAAAAAAAAATGTAGATAGGTTTATGGCCAATAGCCAACAAAGATATGGTTTCTCTCTCTATAAATCAATATTAGATTATATTGCAAACATGTGATTTCGTGTCAACATCGCAATATTCATAATTATTATCCGTATTCATGTTAATGAATGCAAATTATAACTACTAGGTAAAGGAGGTACCAAACATAATTAATTATGGGTTTAATTAAAATAACTATTAGTATCTTATTTAACATATCATCTACACAAATCAAACTCTTTTAACGCCTAAGGAATGAAATAATAAAGCCATAAATACCTCAATTGAATTATGTACTTTTGTAAACTATTTTGAGTTTTTGTGTTTTTTCTTCTACAGCAGCTTCCGAAGATTGGACTTCCTGGTCGTAGATAGGTACAATTTATAAGTGTATTTTTTTTTCATTTGTATTTATTGTGCGTAGGAGCGTATAAGAATCTTTAATTAGTGAACAATTCAAGTACGACGGTGATAATTTATTCAATATATAAGCATATAAATTATCAATCATTACTTTTAATATTAAAACACTATGATTAATACCCGATGTGTCTATAATAAACAATTAACAAATTAGCATTAAATTCAAAACATTTGAAATTTATTCCGAAGATGTGTAGCCCATTACTGTATACTTGTCTGGCAACTATATTACAAATTATCTTCTTTCACAAGCACATCTCCGTTCTTTTATAAATACCCGAAAACTGGCCGCGGGAATTAGTTAGTGGTCAGCGGTTATTGGTTACGCATGTGCTAGGTGCGCAGAAGGATTAACATAATTAATTCACAGTAAGTGAGAAATGAAACATTTTTTTGTTTGTATGTAATATCAAAATATCTGATGCCATTATTACAAACTCTGTATTTTATATCTATGGTGGTAGCGTAATTGATTGTTAGTGATAATGTATGTGATTATTAATTTAATAACACCAAATTTTTTATTTTGGTATTAGAGGAAAAATAATTATGTAACAACAAATAGGCAACTTGTTTGTTTTCAATTATAGTGAAAAACTATCGAAAGCAGAAACGAGTACTAAATTATATATGTTCAGCCACCTCTAATCTCAATTAAACCAGGAGCAATAATAAACAAATCAGGAGCCAATACGTAATATTGCTAACAAATGAATATGTAATGGTTATTATATTCATATCATGAATTTCTATTTAACATTTATAATGGTGGTAGTATGTTATTTGTTGTTTTATGATATAAATTAATTTTATAATAAATCTCAGACTAATAAATAATTTTTATTTATTAGTTTGAGGTGTAAATGATAAACCCTCTAATTCCCAACTCCGCCTCAAAGCAGACGCTTAATTACATATAATATAAATAAATAATTAAATAATATGCTTTTAAATATTTTATAGCTTCTATGCCTATTGTGTCGGGTATAACTTTAGAGCTAATGTACCAAGTGACGGTATACCGATAGCCAATATTTGAATACAGATTAATTCATACATACATCCGCGGTTTTCAATTATATGAGGAACATTTTTTCGCGACGATAAAAAACTTGGGCATTAGACGGTTAATGTGTCGTAAAACCTCAAAGAAACTATTTTTACTCATACTCTCGTATTGTTTGTCGAGTAACGCAAACAAAATTGTGCAATAAAACAGTAATTATTATTTAATGCGTTAAATAATACAGGGTGATCTGCTAGGTCTATGACAAACTCTGACAAGTAATTGAGTGGCTAAATACTTTGGAAATAGTTGGATTGCCAACAGAGGTCCTGTACCGTGACCACCGCGATCACCTGATTTAAATCTATTGGATTTCATTCTCTTGGAACACATGAAGCAAATTGTGTACAATGGTGAAATTAATACTCAGCAACAATTAGTACAAAAAATACAAGATGCTGCAGCTCAAATAAGAAATAATCCAGTCAGTTTATACCGTATTTAAGGATAAGGTTGGTTCTTCGATGACAGCGTTATTTCTGAAATGAACATTGATTTATGAATGTTTACATGGAACGTACCTGGATACATGTAATAGGAAGTTTTCTATGATGATGAAAGGTAACAAGTATTTATAAAATACATACCCTTCATCGCTCATTAACATCATAAACTATTTCTGGATTTGTGGATAGAATGTAACGAATTTAAATATGAAACAAATTGTTAGAACTAAACACACAACGAATAAAATTAACTAGAAATTTCTACGTGATAATGAAAGATATATTTATTTATGATAGAATAATTTCCCTAAATACGCAAATATGAAATGTTATATGTTCTTTCTTTTTAAATAAATTGGTATATTTTTCATACCTAAAATATAAAAGCGAAGACAATGTTTTGAAGCCGTCCGACCTGTCATTTCTGACTTTATGCTGTCAGTGTATGTCGTGACAAATATTACAAATATTTGTCACGACATGCACTGACAGCATAAAAGTTAGAAATGACTGGTCGGACGGCTTCAAAACATTGTTTTCGTTTTTATATGTTTATATTTTATATTACTGACAATTTAGTTCGTTAAATAGGGACCAAATCAACGCAATAGTGGGATAGTGGCATCCATTGTTATCTTTGAAGTTGCAACAGTATAGTTAAAAGAAGAAGAAGTACCAGGGTACACAGTATTACATTTCATAATGCTTTGAGATGAAAATATACAAATAGTCCCACGCGCTCAGGGGAGTTGGCGAGATAGTTGATTTATCATACGCCGACGGACGACGGGAATTTCACCTAGCACTAGATAAACCCCAACAAAATGCGTATTCAACACCTAATAACAATAACAATAATAATATATTCACATGAAACGGCATAAAATTTAGAATATTAATAATTTCTTATCTTAACAAATGAAATTATATCTATATTATGCAAGAATAATGTAGATATTATTTAATATGTTTATAATTCTTGCAATGACATTGTTTATATTCTACGTGGAAGTAATTTTGATGCTATCATTAAAAATATGAATATTAAAGAGATTAATAATATTAAAGCTGCAAATAAACATTACGTGATGTTATTATAAAACAATGTAACAATAGACATGGTACAATTGACGGTACATACAAATTCAAGGGCAATTTTTAGACAAACTGACCATTATTATTTATATTTGAATGTTAGTTTTATTTATTATTAGGTCTTTGTCATGTGCTTTGCTGAAATGATCGAAAGTCATCCTGCAGCTTCATCGAACAGGTGCAATGAGAGTGCTATCATCGTATAGATAGTATTCACAGTTTGAAAATACCTAATATAAAAGTCACCTATAATAAATATAATATGGAGCATCATCCCTATTCTAACTGCCACTTCATCTCTAGTCGTATAGTCGGGGTTAGGTTTACTATATATATATATATATATATTTCTCCCATTTCGTCAACATTTAAATCCCAACATACGAAAATCCCGACATTCATACAAATGACTGTGTTATGTTAATCAATTTAAAGTAAACAAAGACCTTCCGTTAAGCATGTTTTTGAATAGTAAGCATAGCTCTAACTTAGACGGTTCTGTGAATCTGTTTGCTGAATATTTTTCCACTGTTTATAATAATAATAATAATAATAATAATAACAGCAAGGTTCCTTTATATGACTTCAAAAATTCTCATCCTGTGGATTCATGCTTTAAATTTTATATTGACTTTATGTTAGTTTTTAATGCCATTAGCAAACTTCAACCGAATATCTCATGTGGGCCAGATAACATTCCGAATTTATTTTTAGTTAACTGTATTTTTACAATTACACATCCTCTAACAGCACTGTTTCAGCGGTCTATTGTTGAGCAATGTGTTCCTGATGTATGGAAGGATAGCTATGTATCGCCTATATTTAAAACAGGAACTCGCCAAGACATCTCCAATTATAGAGCAGTTTGCTTGCAATCGGCGATCCCAAAATTATTAGATGGTATCATTGCACAACAGTTGAAATGGCTATTTAAAAGCACGATAATTGAAGAACAGCATGGGTTTCATTCCGGTCGTTCTACAATTACAAATTTAATTACATATGAAATGTTTTTGGTAGATGAGTTGGAGTGGCGGGGTCAAGTAGATTCAATCTATACTGACTTCTCCAAGGCATTTGACAAAGTCTCCCATCAAATTCTGTTGCGTAAACTTAATTGTCTTGGCTGTAATGATACAATTATAAATTGGTTACAGAGTTTCCTTTGCAAACGTAAACAATATGTAAAAATTAATAATTGCGTTTCTAAGGTTATCCGTATCATCTGGTGTACCCCAGGGATCGCATATTTAATGTTTTTATCAATGATATAGTGGATGTTATTAAGCACTGTAGGGTGTTGCTGTATGCAGATGATATGAAAATATTTAGAAGTATATCTAATCTAGATGATTGTAAACTGATTCAAGAAGATCTCGATCGTATTTTAAGCTGGTGCGAGAAAAATGACTTACCTTTGAACACTAGCAAGTGTAAAGCTATTTCTTTCTATCGTAACAATAATAAATCAGTCTCTGGAACCTAGTATAGGTGACGCTGAAGTTGAAAGAGTTCTAGAAATTAGTGATTTGGGTGTATTATTCGACTATAAACTAACGTTTAAAGGTCACTCGAAAATCGTAAATAAAGGGCTTAAGATGTTAGGATTTGTATCTAGAATTTCGAAAGATTTTTCGGTATCTACCGTTAAACACTTGTACTGTGATTTGATTCGCCCTGGAGTCGAATATGCGTCTTCGGTATGGGCACCACACCACTTATGTAGGACCAAGGAAATTAATAAGGTTCAAAATAAATTTATTCGAATGGCAGCGTTCAAATTAAAGATTAGCTTAATTAATCTAAACTATAGCAAACTTATGTCGTCCCTCAATTTACCGCCCCTGGACGTTAGGAGAGCTCGTTATGATCTTACATTTCTTTATAAGATCATTAATAATCAAATTGATTGCCCATCTCTTCTCTGTGGCATTAATTTCTGGGTCCAAGAGGAAGGCATGAGGACGCGAAGCCGTATAATTTTTAGGGAGCGCTTTCATAAAACTGATTTTGGATACAACAATCCATTATCGAGGTTAATGAGAATAGCAAATATCACTTTATTTGATTCAAATCACATCTCAATATTCTCGGATGATTTAACACGTTTTTAAAAGGGTATTATCTCATTAAACCTAAATGGTTTGTGAGGCAAGATTTATTTTGGTTACAGTTAAGCTTATTTTAGTCATGTAATCTATGTATATATGTTGTATTTTATTGTATTTTCAAGGGTTAGACCCGTTTAATAAACATTATTATTATTATTATTCTTAAAAGGCCGACATTTTAATGCCGTATAGTATCGATATACCGATATTCAACATCCCGATATTCTATGGGCCGGCCATACATTTAACTATGCAAATGAATAATGAATACTAAAATGGACTCACCGTTAGAAAATTCTGGTCTGTTCTTCTTCTTCGCACTTCCTCTCTTTGATAGTCGTCATCTTGATGGCCAGTATCGACCTGCAGGTAAGGGAGCGAGCGAAAGAGTTCACAGCCACTAACAGGGCGGAGGAGATTACCGAAACCCAAAGGATATGGCAGGAGTAATGGAAAGGTAGTACCGAGCGAGCAGCGAGGACCCGGAGATTGATCCCGGACGTCGAAACCAGGGGTAGCAGAAAGCACGAGAGGTCCTCACGGGACACGACTGCTTCCGATCATACCTCCACCGCATGAAACGGGCAGTGACGGACAGCTGCAATTATTGCGGAGACCATAGGGGTAGCACGGAACTCATCATCTTTGCATGCCTGCGATGGGAGGGCAGGGGGCGGATAGGGATCGAGATGACGCCAGAAACGATGGTGCCGCTGATGCTAGAGGATAATGGCAAATGAGATGCTATCGCCCACTGCATCAGAAGGATAATTTTCCGGATGTTAGAGGAGACGACATAGGACGCAGACTCACCTAGTAATGAGAGAGCGGTCCCGGACCTGGGTGCGGAAGGAGGTGGAGAAGAGTCGGAATCTAGCATTTCCCAGCAAGGCGCTCGGGCGCCTAGAAGATTCCCTACCTGAAATAACAAATAAAAAAGACGGAAGCATAGCCTTCCATGGGATTGGGAGTACTCTTCTCTAGTACCAGTTCTCCAAGATGTCCACCTTTCTTCTATCTTGTGCCTTTATTGCCCTTGACTCCGACTCATAAAGAGTAACAGAGAATACTCCTGTGTTGTCTTCTCATGTTTTCTAATGGTTATTCGCTGCATATCCTGGCGACCTCGCATCTTCAGAATGCGTCCTTCCTCATTAGATATCAGCGTGTCGACATATATGATTGTGGAGAAGCATCAAGTGCTGCGTAATACCCATTTCTATTACAATACATATTGCTCCACTCATAACTGTCATAGGCCCTGGCGATAATCGATGAAGTAAAGATACAGTTTTCTTTTTCATGTTATCCGATTTCGGATGTTTGCGATGAGCATGACTATCTTCACTTTATTGGTTGATATTCTGAAGAGCTTGTTCGACGTCCTCCCGTACCACGTCCTGAGATTCTGTAACCATGAAATTCTCCTGCGTCCTTCGTTTGTCGTGTATCTTGCCTTGAATGATGGCTTGTAACAGGACGTCTCTGTCCTCGTTTCGCATGATGTGACCTAGATATTGGAGCTTGCGGGTTTTGATGGTGTCCATGATCTCCTTCTCTTTCTTCAACCTGTGGAGGACTTCTATGTTTATTACTCGGTCTTTCCAAGATATCCGCAAGATACGTCGATATAGCCACAACTCAAAGGCTTTTTTTGTTGTTGCTTTATTTAGTGTCCAGGACTCGACTCCGTAAAATAATATTGGGAATATGTAGCACCTCAACATGCGTACTTTGGTAACAAGATGGAGTTCGTGATTTTTGAAGAGGTTATTCATTGTATTGAAGGCAGCTTGAGCTTTCCCAATTCTACTATTTATCTCTTGGCTGTTGTCCCAGTTTTCGTTCACAAGTGTACCTAAGTATGTTGTTTGTCTCACTCTCTCTATTTGTAGATTGTGAGCGTAAAGATTCACATTGGCTATATTTTCGTTGCTTATGACCAAGAATTTTGTTTTGTCGCTATTGGTATTATCTCCATATCTTTCACTAGCCGCTACAATTCTGTTCAATAGTGTTTGAAGTCCTTCAAGAGAATCAGAGAATACCATTGTGTCGTCGACATACCGGATGTTATTCAGTCTAGCTCCGTTCAGTAAAATGCCTTCTTCTATGCCTTCTAACGCTCTTTAAAGATCTGCTCGGAATAATAATTAAAAAACAGAATCGGAGAAAGTGTGCACCCCTGTCTTACCCCTCTAGCTATTTTAATGTCTTCTATTTCTTCGTCTTATATTTTCATGGATGCGGTCTGGTTTCAGTACAAGTTGGTGATGATTTGGAGGTCATTGCCATCAATGCCCACTTGGTTTAGTATGTCTAGCATCTTGTGATGTTGCACCCGATCAAACGCTTTCTGATAGTCCATTAGGCATACGTAGATATCGCAATTTACGTCTCTAGATCTTTGGAAGAGCACCTTCACTGAGAAAAGCGCTTCCCTTGTGCCTATAGCGTTGATGGACCCAAATTGATTTGCTGAGATTTGTTCTTCGCACTTGTTATAAATTCTCTTGTGTATTATTTTTAGGAATATTTTGAAAAGATGACTCATGAGACTGATACTTCTATATTCCTCGCATCTTTTTGCTCCTACTTTCTTTGGTAATTCGATGAATTCAGACTTCAACCATTCTTCCGGTATGCTGCCCGAGTTGTATATTCTGTTGAATATGTTGGTCAGTGTTTTGATATGCTTCTCACTTAACACTTTCAGGATTTCAACTTGTATGTCATCCGGCCCTGCCGCCTTTCCATCTTTCATTCGTTTTATTGCTATGTCCACTTACTCTAGCAAGATGTGCGGTCCCGTTTCTCCTTCGATGATTGGTGTTGTCTTCAAATAGTTTGTTGAGATATTCCCTCCACGTTTTATTCTTGTCTTCTAAGTTTATAATAATTTTTCCCTCGTTGTTCACCAGCTTTCCAAAGTTCTTTTTTCTTGTTTTGCCTGTCAGTTCTCTAATTCTTCGTTGCACGTTAAATTCGTCATATCTTTTCTGCAGCTCTTCTATCTCTTGACATGCTTCCGCCCTTTCTATTTCTTTGGCCTTTCTAATTTTATGTCATGTTTATTTTTCTGTATTCTTCATTGTTATTCTTTTGTTCTCGTCTCTGCTCCATTAATTTTAGTAGTTCGTTTGTCATCCATGATTTCTTCGTTTTTTTTCCCTTTCCTTAATATGTGCCTTCTTGGTTTCTTGGATGACAGTAACGTCTATAAGTTGCGGATAATAGAAGGGACTTTAGATAAAAAGTTCATGTAAGACATCAGCAGAGAATAGTCTGTCGAATAATCAGTCATAGGAACTATTATAAATGCTACAAAACATCAGAAGACACTGATGTGATATGGCGAGAAATGCCGCCATCAAAAAGGTATACCTATGTAGCAGTATTTATATTTACTGAGATAGGTCGCAAGAAGAAGAGTTCAGTCCGGCCTATCAGCTATAGGCTACCAGCCATGCCTACAACTTGCGGATAGTAGAAGGGCCTTCGGATATGAAGGTTACCTGTGACATAAGCAGACAGATTAGTCTGACGAATAAGTAGTTGCAGCCAATTTAGTAGCATTAGTATCAGGTGGTAATGGGTAAAGGTAAACTATTATAGTGCTACAAACATCCGAAGAAGCTGATGTATATGGCGATAAATGCTGCCACAAATAAGTACCCATAAATACTGATACAAGTCGCGAGAAGACACCGTCAGACCGGTCTATCACTGGACTTTCGAAGGAACAACTAGAGCTATTCTATTGACTGCGCAACTGCGAAGAGAAAGGCAAGTAGAAACTACCTTATAAATATTCTTCAGGATATGGCTGTTAAATACAACGCTCCCTCAGTGCAAATAAACTCTAGGTCAACTGTTACCTGATTTAGAAAGGAAGCAAGCATGAAAAAGATGGGTACAGAGAACGTTAGAAGCATGTACGAACAAGAAAATATACAAAATACAATGCAGAAAATGAGAAGATTATACATAAAAATTCTAGGCATTAACTACATTCGGGTCAATACACTATGGATGATCTTGTAATTTACTATGCAGATGATGACTTTCCCTGCGAAACGGGGTAGGCGTAATTGCTTCAACAACAATATAGGCTTGGCATATCTAGATATTATGCTATTCCTAAATTACCATCCCACCACTTCTCTCATCTTCGATATCACTTACTCTTCAGTTTAACGAAAAACCTCAATATTTAAAACAATTACCTCTCTCAATCATTACTCCCTTCCAGTTCTTCCGCGCTACCAATACTACTCTTATTTCAAAACATCATCCATTTGGGTTTTTCCACATCCATTTTTAACCTCCGGTTATCAAAGAGTGGGCTCAACTCTGTCTTACTTGTTGCTTCGTGAATTATAGAGGAACATTGAATATTTATCTATAACTATATATATAATATTTAAATATGAATAAAATACAATACAAATAAAATAATTAACGGTAGTTACTATATTGTAACTATCTATAGACCTTCGGGTCCTTCTGCCGTGTGTTAGTGTATGTGTATGTGGGTGTTAGGACTTGTCACTTGTTAATTGTCACCCACCGACAGCGAAGGTGATATTCACTGTACTACATCGTCGTGTAATAATTACCATTTAAGTCAATATTATTATAATATATATTACATTATTATTATTATATTTATACATTTTGGAATACAGAATAAAAAAACCTATCTACTTTTGAGAAACCATACATCATACATTTGTATCCTGTGAAACCCGAAGTAACAAAATTAATTAAAATGTGTACTTTCAAATTATTGACCTAGTAATAATAATTTTTCAAATGATAATTAAGTTTAGTTTTCAAATATAATCAAATATAATATGCTGATACACTGTATTAACACTCATAAAAAACCGCAACATCGTGAAGTTATTTACCAATAATATAATACAAATTTCAGAAAATACATATTATCCAAAACAAAGTAATTATTAAGATTAGACCAATTAGCAATTAGTTTGCAATTAAATTATAAAAATTTTATTGACATGCTTTTATTTGTAAGTATTCGCTCAATTAATGGATTTATTCCACGAATTCTTTTATATATAATATGAGCAATAAAATGTGTTTTTATTCAACTCGAATAAAAATGAGCCAACAATTTCAAGGTGTTGCTGTTTTGTTAACAAAATATATTTTTTACAAATATCGTAAATTTGCATGAATAATATTGTAGTATGTGTGTTATTGAATTATAAATAAATCATTATAATTTTCAATTAATTCTGCATTTTTTTAATAAAAAGTTCCATATATTATATTCCAGTTTTATAGAATTCCTGCATTGCTAAGCAGAATATAGGCATTTTTTTAAGTATGAAATAACGTAAATTTGAATGAAATACATCGTAGTACTGGTAGTACATCAGTATTGAATTACAAATAAATCATTATTATTAGAACGTGTTTTTCCATTAATTATGCCCATGGCTATTGTGTGTGATAAATTGTTTCAAGTAAACTAATTATATTTGGTGGGGAGGTACTTATAAAAGCTGATACTATTTAATGAAACTGCTGTAGTAAGCATTGTATATTTTTTTATTTAGTTATTAATTAAGTTCCGAACAGAACATTTAAACTGTAAGTAACTATACGTTTAAAATATTTTTTTAAATTTAATGATTATAATACGATCTTTAGTTCATATTTGTTCTTCGATCTATGCCCTTCTTTCTATTCAGAAATGGGTTACATCATTCTTATTCTGTCAAAAGCAGTGCGAATAATTGTACCCAATACCATACACTAAAAAGTTTAATAATTAGACTTCTCAATCAACGCTAATATTTAGTCTATTTGTCGCTAGTCTTTATTATTTTCTTTTATGTTACTTAAGCTTGTATACTTCTTGCTCTTTAACTATAATTTATTTAGTTTGATGAACACTTGATATTTTTACAATTACATTATCAATTGACCAATCTTTATTGTCATAGCCCGTATGTTCATTTGTCTTCTCTTTAGACTGCCGCATCCGTTGAGGATGTTGACAAGTAACATAGTATGTTCATTAAATTCACCAGTTCACCCAAAGTGAGCACAAAATATTAAATTTTATTAATTTTGGAATACATAAAATCGGTTACATTTTGAGAAATATTACATAGATAATTTACATACGCATCCTGTGTAACAAAGTAACAAAATTATTAAAAATTATTAGCTAAAAGCCATTCAAATTAATTATTAAATTTATTTTTAAAATAAAGAGAATATGATGTTATCTAATATTCACAAACATGGATGTTTAATTTCTTAAATTAGATTATTATTAACCCAGCTCAGTTGCAAGGCGTCATTCGTCTCGTACTGAGCATTGGAGTTCGATCCCCATCGCAGCGAATTTTCACGATCATCTTTCACAGTTTTTCATAGGGTATCTTTGAAGTAAAGGTAAATACCGCGTGATTAAACTCCTCTGAGCTTCTCCTTTGAATGGCGGAAAAGCTTCACGGCTGATAGCCCTATAAAGATAGACGTATTATTATTCATTCTACAATGTTCAAATTTGAAATGTGTGACAATAGATTCTAGTAAATATTCGAGTCGTTTTTAGATTCGCAAAATATTGCACATGGACTGAGTTAATATTATTAATATTATTAAGAAAAAATTAAAAAATAATTTATAATAAAAAAATGACTAAAGTTGAGCTTCAATCACACAAAAAAATAGCAACATTCGATTTAAATACGATATGAAATATTAATTGCAGCACTGCAATGACAAAGATAGTAAACAGTTATGTAAGTTTAATTATATTCAGACATATACAAAACACTTATAAAAGGAATATATCCATGGAATTCTATTCACTAATCATACAACTTGCCCATTACATATATAAATTTTTATTTTCTAATTTATATATGTAATGGGTAAGTTTGAAATTATAAACTAGATTTAAGTTATACATACTTATCTCTATTACTATGGTATATACGTTAATTTCTGTGAATTTGTTGATTAACCTATTTATATATGATATTAATATAGATCGTGTATTCTGTGGTAAATATGATACAAAAACATTAATCCTAGTGACGATTAATTTTCCGCTTAGTTGTTATTTTTGCCTGTTATATGGAATTAAAAGATAATTAACTAACTGGAAAACTTACACAGAGTATATATATATATATATATATATATATATATATATATATATATATATATATATATACGAAATATTACATATTCCCATATATAACATAGAAATGGAGTCGTGACAACATTAGTACAGGATATAGTCAGAGCTGTGAAAAGCAATGGGTAATTATGATACAATTAAAAACAACGACAGTGGATAATCCAAGTGTATGCATCCAAACAAGAATATGACGATGAGCAAGTAGAATGTTATCAAGAAATACAAGAAGAGCTCGCACTGATTAAAATCAAATATAACTCTAGCTTTTCACTATAACCGGGCTGTCCAGTGTTCGATTAACCGTGCGAACCGCTCCTGGAACCTCGTCCCTTACCGCGGTTACACCCACCTTATTGTAATCTTTAATTGTATATGATACAATTTTCTAACATTCACTGCTACACGGCGTATATACGTCATTGTATCATTCCGCGACGAGTAGCTCCGGTGCGAACGGTTCCGAGTAACTAGACATGATAAACGAAAGCAGCTAAAAATATTGAGGCGAGAGGCAACGAAGATCTAGCCGTTGTTAACTTCGGATTAGGATCCAGGAAGCACAGAGGCGATCAATATGTTAATTTTTAAGTAGAGAAGCAATTAATCATCAGAAATATTCTCTGATTCACCAAGATGCGGATTATGCACCTGGGGATTCACCAAACAGATTGTTGAGAAACCAAATGGATTTTATCTGCACAAACAAAATATATGGAAATTCAATCAATCTGGTGGTGGTGAGGATGAAACTCCATTAAAACGGTAAATAGAAAACAATCGAAACAAGAAAATAAAGTTACAGAAGAATTGTCACCTGAAAAAAAAAACGCGCAAGGTAGTGGTAGACTACATAGACGAACACATGAAGCTGTATGTAGTCAGATGGTACCAGTAAGCTTCTGAAAAGCATGCAAATGAATATTTAGTCCGTAAGAGACAATACTAACCAATGGAAACCCTGGATGACCTACGACATCTTGGACATAATAGAAAGAAGGGGTCATAAAAACCAAAATTAAGAGAAATTTCGCAACATACAATGGGCGATTAGAGATGATAAAAAAACGTGTAAAGCACAAGAATGTGAAGAAATTGCAAATTAGGAATCAACATACATAAAAAAATCAAGGTAATGGCCTGCTTCGAGGTAACAAGACTCACCGTTGTGCTAGAAGACAGAAATCGCAATAAAATAATAGACAGAAAAACAACAGAAATTATGAATGGAATATATTTCAGAATTATTTGGAGTAGACATTCACAGCATTGAGACAATAGACAGTCAGAAATAATAAAAGAAGAAGTGGACTATACGATAAGAAGCGCCAAGAATGGAAAAGCGACGGGACCAAAGTTTTATAGAAACACTTAATTATTATTAAAATATTTAAATATATAAATACATAAATAAATATTAATAACACATAACAGAGACACTGTTCGCAACACCAATCTAAAGATGCAGAGATTAAATTATAAAGATATATGTGTATGATAGATTTTGAAACAGCCTTTTGACTGTGTTCGTCATGATAAAATAAAATGTCGAAACCTTCTCACATCCCACGTTGGGGGCGTGATCGCCTTCGAGGCAAAGGTTCCTTCTGTCGTCCCTACTTGAGGCACTTCACATTGAATCATACCTTTAGAGTTAGGTTCCTCCACTATCCCTCCAGTTTTTCTCTTCCGGCCGCTTGTCATTGCACTACATTGTTTGTCTACTTGTCTCACTATTTCGACACTCGAGGGCCAATTGGTTGTTTTCCTCCTCACCACCTTTGGAAGGTATTCCGCGGTCAGTGCGCGGCCAGTGTCTCGGCTGCTTCCTCTCCTCCTCATACGCGGCCGTCTTGTCAAAATAGCCCAGTATTCTGGTTATTGTTTCATCTAGTATGGGGTTTGGTACCATTTGGCATACCTCACTGGTCATCTGGTCCAGCCGTGTCTGCATGTCCCTTATCTGCATTCTTAATGCCTTTTTCCGCATTCAGGGATTCCAGCCCCTGTTTGTTTCGCTTTCCCGTTTTTCCTTTCCGGGGGCGAGGTGGCTTTCCTCGACATGGGCCAGTCGATTAGCGAATATATGCTGTTTTTCGGTTATTCGCTCGGTGCTATTTCCGTTTGTCTTTTGGTCGTTGGTGTTCTTGGTGTTTGCCATCTCCTCTAAATAGGTTGGTGTTTTCCATGGGATCTCATCCCGTGCTAGCTTCCTCTGTAGCTACTGCGATGCCCGCCGTCTGGATCAAACCCATAGTGCGGAAGGAGCAAAAATAGGGAAGAGGCGAGGAAACTTTTTTCTTTCTCCATTCCGGCCTGCATCAGAGAAAAGTTTTTTTAAGAATTTATTTAACCCTAGCCCTCGCGTGGCTCTAATCGCGTTGCGGTCAGAGTGCCAGAGTGGCTTGAAGAGTTGGCCAAGGGAGGCCAACTGATCAAAGGTGTGAAATTGCTTCTTGAAGGGATGCTCATCACTCAAGGAGTTGTGCCGAACCCCAGAATATCTTACAGTGCGATGTCATCCAAGTCCCTGCTATGCCTCTACGTTTTCATAGCAGGGCGTTTGCGGATGTCGCCTCACTGGGCCCTATACCACGACATTCTGTTCCTTCGTGAGACTCCTTCACAGTTAACCTATAGTCGCTATGGAGCACTGGTTTATAACTGCATGTATCCTGGACAAAATATATCTTTTTACACAAATAAAATGATAGATATACTTGAAGCCATATCAGTCGATGAAAAAGATATGTAATCACCAACCTATATTGGCAACAGACAGCAGCAGTAAAGGTAAATCAACAATTATCGAATGACATAAAGATTAGAAGAGGTGCGCATCAAGGATACATCCTATCCCCGCTACTATTCGGTCGAACATTTCATGAAAGATGCAGAGAGGTCATAATTAACGAAAAGCTAGAATATAACATTGGGAATACTGATGATTGATTGTAAGTGCAATAGTTAGCAATTGCAGGCACTTACTGATCTACATATGCAATAACTAGGGCTTAAGATAAATACAAACAAAGGCAAATATCCCAACATCTGTAAAAATATAGACGTAGAGAATGTCCAATTAGAGCGTGTTGAAGAGTTAAAATACGTAGGCACTATTATCAACAATAAATGAAGAGAGATAGAGGGCTGCGATTTGTTGCTTTCGATTCAGTTTCAGGTGGTTTCTATACCGGGAGCAACCGTGGTTGAGGAACAATCTTTTAGATTTTGCAGTTGCAGTTGCAGTTAAAAGTAATCAACGTTCACCGACCCTAATTTTATTCGTATTTCGATAACTGTTTGAAAATACCTGTTTTGTACTGTATCTATAACTAAAAAAAGAGATAGAGGGTTGCGGTTTATTGCATTCATCTTAGCTTAGTGGTTTCTATACGAGGTGCACATGAGTTGAAGACAAACTCAATAGTGTTTGCGTGGTTGGGACCCAAGTCTAGAGGTCAATGCTAGAATCGGACAAGCTCGTGCAAGCATCATAAAACTCAAAAGTATCATGTTTAGCTATCATCTAAACTTAGCGGTACGTAAGAAAATTGAGTGATGGTACATTTTCACGTAATTCATTATATATATACATATATATATATATATATATATATATATATATATCAACCTATTAATATCCAGGCTTTCACACCGTATAAGAGGTATAAGGTGTGTGAGAATTTTGTAAAACAATTTAACCAAAACCGAATTCGACAATAACTAAACAAATATATGTGCTTATGCTCATTACTATATCATAAACATGATAATAATTAAAACGATTTTCGAAAGAATTAAAATATTTCAGCTTTTTAATTTTCCATTATTATTATAAGCATGAATTGCGCGGGCCACAAGCATGGTCTCATGTTTTATAAAATGTTTATAATTTAATTACTCGCTTTTATTTAAATTAAATGATTGTTGAGAAATATCTTAAATTTTAATTAAATATTAAAAAAAAAACTGCGAAACACTCGGTGTTTACTGTAACTTCATAGAAAACTTATGAAAAACTGTGAGATATGATTCGCAAAATTTTGCCCATAACGGGGTGTGAACTCTCGCTCCCAATGCTCAGTACGTAGTGGACAACGCCTCTAACCTACTGAGTTGGGTGATAAAATATTTATTACGTAATTAATTCGGAATGTCGTGTGGTGCTTACGCCAGATGTTTCTTTAAAATTTATTTGACATAATTATTGAGAATGTTATACAAAATTTCGCTTGAAAGATGTTTTTTTAAATCGTAATATCTCAAGTCTCCTTTAAAAATAATCAAGACTAAGTTACATGAGAGAAAAGCCATGCAATATTTGGTTTCAAAATATGCAGTAGTTTTTGCGAAAATGTGCTGGAAAAGATTGTCATAGGTGATGGCCACACAGGCATTTTTTACAAATTGTCTTAAAACGATCATGCCCTGTAAATAGGATTTCCACTAATACTATTTTTAGCACAAGTATAATGTTATCCATTACTTCGTAGATAGAGTTATCAAATCCTAGACACTCAATGATACCAAGAAAAATGAACAATAGAAATAAAGAGCATGCTCAAATCCAGGTAACACACTCTGAAAAAAAATTGGAAACCTGCCGTTGGCATGAATTAATTTTTTGTTTTTAGTATTATAAAATGTGTATAAATAAATGTTTCGAATAACAAATTTAAAAAAAATAACATTAGTATGGCTGTAAGGTAAATAAGTGATGAAACCAAACAATATAATTTTCACAACAGGTAATAATTTGAAATTGTCAGTGTTTATAACAACTTATTTATTTATCGTTGAATGCTGAATATAACCCATTACCAGATCCCACATGCTACATTTTCTGTCTGTATAGTTTATAATTAATTTCAACTAATAAACATTTCAAACCTCAACGAAGTTTTAAGTTTAAAAATGACGTCAAACGAACTAATGGATTATTATAACTATTTTAAATAAACTCGTTTCGAATCTATTAACAATTACTATACTATAAACACTAATACCTTGTAAAATTGGTATTCGATGATCATAGTCATTACCATACTATTAATCTTCGGTAGCAGGTAATTAATTAACGTGCTTGTGCGGTGTATATATTTAAAACATTGCATACGCGCCGCCAAGTAGGATGTGTTTATTTTACCGATAATGCATCCAAGAACAAAAGCATTACGCCATGCATGCGGTAATGAGTAAATGCACACTATCATGTGTGTCGAAAATGATTCAAACCTCTCTCCTTGCAGTAAAAGTGATTAATTCGTTTATTCTTGAAATGTTCGATTAGTCAATGGGCCATGATTAACATCAACAATGTATGGGATAATTAAACTTAAACTATTAACCAGAGTTCAAAATAGATCTGAGCAAATCGCAACTCTTTTCCGGTTTATGCAATTTCAAGTATTTAAAATATTTCTCGTTATTGGCATCTAATTCTTAATCATTTTTACAATTAATGGATTTATTAAAATCCAGATCGAAAAAAGTCCTTGACGTTATATTCGAAAATAAAAGACAATGTGATTTCATTTGATATCAAATGGTGTAGTTTTGTATATTGTATTATATAATAAAACTTTATTGGCATTAACAATCCTCTACACAGTATGTAATAAACTTAAAAATAAACAAAAATTATACATCTTTTAGTATCCTTACAGCAATATAATGTATTAATGCTGTATGCATTTTTCTAATATTTGTTTAATTTTAAGTGAATTTGTTACATATTTAGGCCGCTAACAGTATACCAATAATAAAATGTACTTGCAGAATCTGAAATATAAAATTAATAATTTGAATAAATAGAGATTGTGTTAATACATTTCTAAAACTTGTATTTTATACCCGGATTAATTTAATTACAATTGTTGAGAGATTTTCTTTTAATTTTTATCTATCATATGCAAAGCATTTGTATATATTATTACTGTACGTTGTGTACGCAGTTGGGTTAGGACACACCGATATAACGTGTTTGGTTTTATTGTAGTACATACCCTTTTGATGTACGGTACAGTAATAGTAATAGAATATTTATTCAAAATATTAGAAGCTACCAATACACGTGTTGAAGATAATAACTACCAAACCATAGAAGTGAACAAACGTATAGAAATAACAAGAGCAGTTTTCGTCAAAATGAAAAATCTTTTCTCAAATTGAAATCTCAATCTAGCCTTGTGAGTCCGAATCATTCGCTGTTACATTTTTTCAACACTACTATATGGGATGGAAGCATGGACATTAAAGAAAAATAACATACAAATACTAGAATCGTTTGAGATGTGGATCTCTCGCCGCATGCTGGACGGACCTAGTAAACAACGAAGGAGTCAACTGATTATGCAAGGAAAAATACAAGAAAGAAGAAGCATTGGGCGTCGCAGAACCTTATGGTTAATGAACCTTAGAGAATGGTACAGACAAACATCGGTCGGACTATTTAGAGCTACAGCGTCAAAGATTAGAATCGCCATGATGATTGCCAACCTCTGATAGGAGAGATGAGAGACGGCACCATAAGAAGAAGATTCAAAATGTATACAGATAACGTATATCCAGATACATATCTTTCCCTCGATTACGAGGATTGCTATTTATATATAGAGAACGAATAACAAAAAGAATGATTGAGGTATAGAATCTTCTTTATTATTTAAAAAATTATGTACTCTCATTTAAGACCTTTACATTCGATTAAACCAATTGGCTTAGCATTTCTTCCACTCCGAAACAGGTATCTCCAAAACATGGGGTTTGAATGAATGCATTATCACTTTCTTGTGGCGTCTGCTGTTTAGTTTAGGGCCTATAACAATAAATCTAAGATTCGTCACCTGTGAAGATGTTAAACACTGCATTTGATGCGGTTGTATTTTATAATCATTTACTTGCAACAATTCACACGAGTCCTGCACGGAATCCTACACAAACAAATATTGTTGATGACTAAATCTTTATAAAATATCTTATGTATGCTTGTCATACTAATGCCCAGGGATGCCTTAATCTCACCATAGGTTACAAGACAATCTTCCTTTATCTGTTCCTACACATCACTTACTAAAATTCGTCTCCCAGCGAAGTACGGCCAGGTTTGAAGTCGCTCAACCAGTGTTCTTCACCATCAATATATTGGTCTCACCAAAAGTCATAAAAAGTTGGCATACTGCTGTTGAGATAATCCACGTCGAAAATCTTTAAAAATCATTGCACGAAAAATTTTACGATTCAAATCCATTTTTGGGCGAGAGAAAATTTTCAATTCACTGTTAACAATACAAATAGTGTCTGTATGACAAAACGTTCTGATTACCTATACTGTCAAAAATTTGAAGCTTTGCGATGACGCAGTCGGATCGCACATAGAACACCAATTCTAAAATCATAAATAGCAACCCTCGTATAAGGCGTAGCAGAACTTAATATTGGTTTCTCATTATATGTCCAAGATAAGCAGTTCCCGCCTTTTGATGTTCGGTAGGAGTTCCTAATCCTTTCCAACTTTTCGAACTTCTTCATTACATATGTAGCTGGTTCATGATATTTCTTTGCATACGTCGCAGTGTCCACTTTTGACTTCAAGACAGTTCATTGTGGATATCTTAAATATGCAGCTTTTTATGCCATATAGCAGTAAGGGCCATATGTATCATTTTGCCATTTTGTATATTTTTTGCCAAAATCTGTATCTTCGTTCAGACAACAGCTTAGATATTTGAATTTTGCGACTTGGTATCATCAAGTTTTATCGTCGTTGAGCAAGTTGTGTTTTTCTTGTAATCATTACCTTTGTTTTCTCTATGTTGATTTTAATCCCCATAGATACAGCTTCTCGGTTTACTATATCTAGAATACTAGTAACACTGTGTTATCGGCAAAACGAATATTGTTTATTATTGCCCCATTGACTTCTTTTCATTCTATTGCTTTGTGTAACGCTCTGTGAAAGATAAATGTACTAACTAACATTAACTTAAATAGCAAATCTTTCAATTTGACTAAACTCAAATTTATAAACATAATTTCTCTATAATTACTTTTAAAAAAATTCAGCCACAAAATCATCTAAACTTCTAAAGCTCTGCTGATTGTAATACGCATCCTAAATATAATGTATCCCCCTCATCGCATCTCTCAATCCTCCTATATGCATATTCGCGTCTGCACTTCTGAGCCGCTTGCTTCCACAGCTTCTTATAATTGATACATTTCTTGTTCATCCATTTCATTTTTCTGTTATGATTCCTATCTCGTCTATCACGCTCGTTAATTTGTCTATCATTTCTTCAAAGGATTCACCGAGCGAATCCTTTTGGTTCTCATTTTGCTTACATAAGTGCCTCAACTTTTCCTTCAGCTCCTACAATTAGGAACGTTGACATTTGGAAATGGTCCGACATATCGGACTTTATTTATTAAGAATCTCCATTTTTCTTCCACTACCATATATATATATATATATATATATATATATATATATATATTACACTTAACTATCTCAGTCTATTGACAGTATATTCGCCTTTCCAATCACCCTCTGTTATTCCATTTAAAAAGGTTCTCTTGCTCGAACCATCCAGGCCATCTTCTTTCGTTGGTCGTCACAACGATCTCCTTGGATCTGCATCAAGCACTATCCTTCTTCATTAAGCTCCCACCATATGTTTCTCCAGACCTCGCATTAAGGTATCCTCCAACTACTAGGCACCAGAATCCATTGAACTCTCCCTTTCTCCGATTGATGCGTAGCTGACCCTTTATTATTATACCCTGTGTAAATTCTCAATTTTCTTTCCTATTGTTATCAACTGCTCCAGCAGCCCTTCCCTTGTGGTAACCTTCCTCACCAGTATATAGTATATATTTCTTCTTATATGTTATTAAATTTCTAGGGAAGGCTAATTAGATATGTTGTGACATATTATTAACTTTAGCTTAGGAATTGATTATCGACAGACGACAGACAAGGGCTAAATTATCATTAGCAGTTTTACAATAGCCAGATCTTTTTAAAGGTTTGCAGTCGTGAAACTATAGACTATACGGTGAAACCGACGAAGATCTGTTTCAATGCTAATTACAAGAATGCGTTATATCATTTACTAAATATTTTAAGAAATTAGACTTACATTCAGCGCTTATGTTCAATAATAGAATTTAATAAATTAAATAGGAAAAATTTAAGAACGTAATGCATTGAAATGTTTCTAGTCATAATAATACCATACTCTTTTATTTATTTATTTAACCTCTTCCTGGTACCTATAAGCAAATACTGGTGCCCAGGATAAACATATTTACGTAAAAGAAAAATTAAAAAAATTAAATAAATTAAGATAAAATGTAAGGCGGAAAGGCCAAGGGCCGATTGCCTAATAAAGATTGATTTCTCTCTCTAAGATAAAATAATAGAAAAACATACAATAATAATATTATATTAGAATAATAAAATTTAAAAGTCTAGACAGATCTTTTTTTTAACGCACAAAATCATCACTAGTTCCGAATATTTGCATTTTTCAGCTTATAGATTCGTAGTAGTATGCCATTGGAATCACATCTTAATATGTGTGTTCTTTGGAACCGATTTAGTAATAAATACATTAATTTTATCGTCGGCGACCTCTCCCCAATGATCAACATTCACATAAAAGTGTGAATGAATTGATAAACATAACTCAATTGAAATTTGACCAATATTTAACGCTGTGACAAACAACTAAACTAAGGTAGTAGTTTTTACTATTATTGCGCTGTGATTTCTTTACAACAAAGTAAATGCCTTTGTTCAATTGGAGAAAATAAGGTCGAATGATATTTTTATTGTTATAGATGACCGACTAATTTATTAGTGGAGTATTGTAACCGTGACACATATTATTTTATTATATAATATTATTTATAATTAGGGAAAATACTACACCTAGAGCGCTTTCTATATTTTTTATACATATTCCAAAAACAAGTTTTAGTTTTGTAAATATGTCTAGTTTTCTTCTAAATATCTTTGATACATGATAGAAATTTTATTAATTATAATTATAATATTTATATATTCAAAATGATGAACTATATTTAAAAAAATATATAGGAAATTTGTTTTTTTTTGCAAATTCGCAATATCGAAATATTAAGGTTGTAGTTTTCCTCGTCGGTTTCTCTGCTAATTTACATATAATAATAGCCACATGACTAGGAATTCCATCTTAAAATCACTAACAAAGACAAAGGCAAGGCCCTTCAAAACCTCGGATTTATCAGCTTAAAATCCGAACGTTTTTCAACGTTGATACTCACTTATAAACGTTGACATACGTTTATAAGTGGTTATCAAATAAAAGAAGAAATTTTTATATATATTCACCACTATACTGTATAGTACAAACGTAATAAACGATAAAAATCAAAACATTAATTATATATATATATATATATATATATATATATATATATATATATATATATATATATATTTATATATATATATATATATATATATATATATATATAAATATATAAACAATAACCTACTGTAAAGTAAAATATATATTAATTAATGATCTATGATAACTGAAATCTATCACATGTGTCTTTGGAAAGTTAATCTATAAGGGTAAGATAAACTAAAATAATCTTTCTTCTTCGAAAATCGACATTTATAATCTAAAAATAATCATAAACACAAACATATAAAACTTCCGAGATTACGGAAATAAGATGGTAACTTTGACACATGATAACCCCGATTTTTTGATGAAATTGGTAATGAGCGATAAAGCCCACTTCCATTTGGATGGATACGTCAATAAACAAAACTGTCGTATATGGGCATTGAAACAACCTGGCGCAATTGATGTGGCGCCACTTCACCCACTGAAACTGACAGTGTGGTGTGGAATTTGGTCTGAGCGTGTCATTGGACCTTATTTTTTTGGAAATGAGATAGGTGAGACCACTACCGTGGATGGTGCGCGATATCTTGATGTCTTAAGGCACTTTTTGAAACCAACAATTGCTCAGCTCAATTTGCAAAATATGTGGTTTCAACAGGACGGATCTCCCTGCCACACCGCCCGCGTTGCTTACTGACTTGTTTCCAGATCAATTTATCTCTAAATTTGGTGATGTTGATTGACCCCCTTCAGTCACCAGATTTGACAGCCCCGGATTTCATTTTTTGGGGATTTCTTAAGTCCAGAGTTTACGCAAGCAAACCACAAACATTAGAGCAATTGAAAGAAAACATTCGCACCGAAATTATTCAAATACCGGCGGAAGTTTGTGTCAGTCATGAAAAAATTTATTGAAAGAGCTCCCATGTGTGTTGTCACTAGAGGCGGCAATTTAAGTGATGTTATATTCCATAAATAATTGCCATATTTCTACATAATAAATCAGTCAACAAACCAATTTTATATCGTTTTATTTAAAAGTTATAGCTGAACAACGTAGTAAACCTCTTCGTGGAACACCCAGTATAATATTTAAACCTGAGGACAATTAATCCACAAGGAGAAGAAAAATCTGAAAATTTGAGAGTTATGGTCAAATAATTTCCTACATATTAAACCTTCTTATTAGTTATATATAAAATGTTTAAAAATAGAAAATTCTAAACTCGTTTTTTTTAAATTTGCTGCATTGAAATTTTATTAATAATATAATGTATTTTGGGGGATTAAATTATACCCAATTTCATAAAATTCCAAGCTTTGATGTTTATCATATTTATTGCTGGAATCGCTTGTTATGAATGTCATAAACCTGTTGAGTACAATAAATTGCTAGAAACGGCTGCCAAATACCGACTGCCAACTAATGCAACGTAATCTTGTTTAGTTTATCTCCGCGCCTCGTTACCAGTGGACGCATAACATGGAGCCGCTTAAAGTCGAACTTACGGAGTTTTATCCGCGCGATAACGCGCAAGAAAATCACACTGAAGCCTACGAGTTGGTCAATGTGGCCGAAATTGCAACACCAGTTTTTAGAAGAGGCTGCAACTTCTTTTTCGCCATCCGGTTCGATAGGGATTTTGATGAACAGGATGATATTATTAGAGTCGGCTTTGGATTTGGTAAGTTATATGTTGAATAATAATAGATTAAACTTCTGGTACCAAATGTGTTTAGCTTTATAAACTAATGTGTATTTGTATGGCAATTCATGTGTTCAGGCGAGAAATGCGTAGATACTTGATAGAGGTATTTTTAATTTATTTGCATAATGATCATAAATACTATTTTATGTGAAGAATCTTAATATATTTGCATTATATTATGGAGAGCCAACTGGCTATTCTAGCCATTTAAAGATGAAATAAATTGTATTTGTGTATTGATTTTTGTCCATATATCTACATGTCTGTATGCGTATTTTGCATACCAAATTCTAAGTCTTTTAGGAACGTTTGCAGAAACTCTTCCTAAAATTAGCAGCTGCATAAAGAATTAAAGGCGACCAAGCAGACATTTGTGTTCCATCAGCCCTAAAGGGCCTAATATTCCTATCTCTAGGGCCGACCTACTGTTATGTGTCTATATCGTCGTCCAAGCAGTAACACCACTCATTTAAAATTTTATTCGAGGTTGACAGGAGAGAAAAGAAAAACTGATTACAAAATGTTTACAGGAGTAATTAAATTGCTCCTGGTTCAATAAAATAAAATATAAACAATACAATAAAAAATTGATAACTTGTTGTCAGAAAAATAACTCCAATAAACATTTTAAAATCAGTTTTTCTCTCTCCTGTTGGGCTGTCTTTAAGATATGACATGTTATATTTACACTGCTCGTCTATTAGTAAATAACTACGCGAATTGTAATAAAATCATGATATAAGTAGTTTGTTGTGCATTCGATTTGACTGACATATTATTGTTTTATATTTGTATTGCAATACAACATGACGATGATTTTACATTTTGCCTACATATATACGTTGTTCCAAATGTGTTGCTGGGTTTGTTAAGAGATACTTAAAAAATACTCTTACTTTTGATTTTATTTGATATTTTGAGTACGCTCTGAGCTGGTATAGATTGTTGATAATTATTCTAGGAACAGTTTAGTCTACAAAGTGAAATAATATATAGATCGGTTTCCGGTAATATTCGCAAATGATATATCGCCATAATATTTCGCTTTGATCGTTCTTTAGTTTTTAATTTATAGTTCCCATTTCATAGGGAATCGTGTTTTCTAAATTAAATGATCCTCTTAGGTGCGTGGTCACACAGTTCATTCATTATTTGAATTACCCATTGTCAAGTAATTATAAACCAATTCGATTTTATTAATTAATAAGTTTATATGATTTAAGAATTAATTTTCGTGATTGAATTGTTTTAGGTGCTGATATGAAACAAAGAAATAATAAATAAAATAAGAAATTATACAAAACAAAATAATGGATATTAGGATTATATTGGATCATTTATATATATATATATATATATATATATAATCAATTGCCTTTTACCTTTCGTTGTAGGCTATTACATTAACATTATTAACATTATTATGGTTTACAATTACTGTTGTTTATACAATTCTTTCCACTCCTTTCTGTTCTTCGCCAGTTCTCTTGCTTGCTTGACTGTTTTTCCTTTCTTGATTATTATGTCCTCTATTATGTTGTCCCACTCTTTTCTTTGTCTACCTCTTCTTCTTTTATTTTCAGTTCTTGCTTCCCATACCTGTTTTGTTTGATTCTTTTTGTCCATCCTAATTAAATGACCCCACCAGTTTAGTGGTTTCTTTTCTATATACTTATCTACAGCTTCAATTCCCAGTTCTTCTCTGATGTCATCATTTCTTATTCTGTCTCTTCTCGTAACTTGTTTTACTCCTCTGAGATATTTCATTTCCATTGCCTGTATTCTACTTTTGTCCCTCTTCGTTAGCTTCCATATCTCGCTTCCATATGTCAGTTTAGGTCTATATATGCTTTTATATATATTTATTTTTGTCCTTCTGCTGATCTCTTTCTTGTTAATCACTATATTGCTCAATGCGTGGTATGTTTTAGCTGTGTTGTTTATTATGTTACTAAGTTCGCCTTCCATTTTTCCGTCTTCTGTCAGTGCTACTCCCAGGTATTTGAATTCTTCTACTTGTTCTATTGTGTGTTGTTCTATCTTTATATTTATTTGTTCTTTCCGGTTTCCTATTACCATCACTTTTGTTTTCTTATAGTTCATTTTCATGTTATACTTTTCTAGGTGTCTGTTCCATACACTAAGGTTGTACTGCAGATTACCTTCATTTTCTGCCATCACTACGACGTCATCAGCGAATGCTCCTTCCGATATTTTTATAACTTGCATGTTTGTACCCTATGTTTGCTGTTTTGGTTTCTGGTTTCATGCTCTTCATTATTTCATCCATGTATATGTTAAATAATGTAGGACTGAGCCCTCCTCCTTGTCTTAGTCCTGTGGTTGTCTGAAATGTTTAGTTCTTGGTATCATGTAGAATGCTTTTTCCAGGTCGATGAATCCTAGGTATGTGTTTTTATTTTTTGCAATTCTTTTTTCTGTGATTTGTTTTATCGTGAAAATGTTGTCCTGTGTGGATCTTCCTTTCCTAAATCCACATTGCGATTCTTCTAGCGTCTGCTCTATTTTTGCTAGTATTCTTTTGTTAATTGTTTTTTCTAAGATCTTCATACATATGCTTATGAGTATTATACCCCTATAGTTTGAACATTTTGTCTTATCGCCTTTCTTGTGTATCGGTACGATTAACGATACTTGCCAATCTTTGGGTATTTTATTCGTCCTCCATATTTCGTTTTATTAATTTTAGTAGTATTTCGTTACCTGCAGGTCCCATATGTTTAATCATTTCCGTTGTGATCTGGTCTTGTCCTGGTGATTTCCCTATTTTCATTTCCCTTATTATCTCTAGTATTTCTTTTCCATTGATCATCTCTATATCTGCTTCCGAGCCGTTCTGGTCTCTTGTCTTCTGTTCATTTCCACCAGTTTGTGATAGTAAGTCTTCAAAATATTCTTTCCATCTTTCCAGTATTTTTTCGTTGTCCTTCAGCAATATTCCTTGATTATCTTGTATATAATTTACTTCTTGTCCTTTTTCTTTTCTGTTTAGTTTTAGTGTTTTATAGAATAATTTTTGGTTTTCCTTTGCATTTTTCTCCATTGTCTCTCCGAACTTTTCCCATTCCCTGCTCTTTGCTATTCTGACCTTATCTTTTACTATTTTCCTCTTTAAACTGTATTCTTCGTAGTTTTTACTATTTTTGTCATTTAGGTATCTTTGCCTTGCTTTTTTCTTTTTCTTTATTTTCTCTCTTATGTCCTGCGACCACCATGCTGTCTGCTGCTTCTTGTTTGTGTTTTGCTTTGTCCCACATGTCTCTTGTGCTGTCTCCAGTATATTTTTCTTTAATTTATTCCACATTTCCTCTACTTCTTGTCTATAGTTGCCCTTTACTAATTTCTCCTCTATTTTCTCTTTATAGATTTTTGCTATTTCTTTTTCCCTTAGTTTGTATGTTCTTATCTTGTTGTAGTTTATTGCTATATTTGGTGTCTGCTTTTTTTTATCGCTATCTTGGTAGTCTTCCTTTATTTTCGTCTCTACTAGATACGTGATCACTTCCAATTTCGTAACTTCTCTTTACTCTTGTGTCTATTATTTTGCTCCTTTTCCCTTGTTCTGCTAGTACATAGTCTATTATAGATTTTTCGTTCCTGCTTATCACTTCCCTGGTGTATTTGTGTATGTCCCTGTGTTTGAATAGTGTATTCGTTATTACTAGATTATACATTCTACAATAATCTAGCATTTTCTTACCATTTTCGTTGAGTACGCCTTCTCCATATCTTCCTCTCATCGCGTCATTATCTTTTACTTCGTTGCCAATTCTGCTGTTGAAGTCTCCCGCCACGAACACTTCTCCTTTGGCTTTTTCTGTTGTTTCGTTGAGCTGCTCCCAGAATGTTTCTTTGTTGCACGCAGTATCATCTTCGTTTGGTCCATACACTGCTATGATAGTTTTATGGTAGCCGTTTCTTTCACCTCTAACTTCGATAGGCAAAATCCTCTCCGTAATTGCATCCCATTTATATATATTCGATTTCAGTTTTGTATGCACTATACATCCTACCCCTGCTGCGGCTCTCCGATTGTTATCTACACCGCTATATATGAATATATGTTCCTTGTCCATTTTGTACTCTCCCTTCCCCTTCTTTTTTGTTTCTGTTACCACTAAGAAGTCCAGTTCAGCTTTCTCAAATTCTTCTTCCAGCTCTTTTTCCTTTCCATTTATACTCCTGATATTCCAAGTCCCAATTTTCCATATTTTTCTTTTTTTTACTGTACTCTTTTCTTTGTTTCCATTTATTATGTGTTTGTTCTTCTTTCTTTTGTTCGTTGTCCCTTTCCTCGCTGTATTCTTTGTATTTTTGCTTCCGTCCGTTTTCTCTTTTGCTAGTGGTTTTTTGGATTGGTTACTTTCACTCCATTATCTTTGGCTACGACTCCTTTCTCCTTTTTATCCCATATGTATATTTCATTGTCTACTATTATCTTTCTATATCCTATTTTTACCTGTTTTCTTCTTTCTTTTTCCAATTTTGCTATGTTTCTTATCTCTCTTTGTACTTTTCTCTCCTCTTCCGTTAGATCATCGTCTATATATATCGTTGTATTTCTCAGTTTATATTTTGGTTTCATTATTTTTTGTTTTTCTTCCCAGCTTGGGATTTCCACTATTATTATATTTCGTTCTGGGCCTGTGTTTATTTTTTGTATTTTGTTAACCCCTGTCTCCACTTCCAGTTTCTCTTTGATGAGTGATCTTACCTCTTCTATGTTATCTATCTTGTCTAGACCTCTTATTGCATTGTTATTTTTTCTTCTTCTCTTCTCTTCAATTTCTGCTTTATTTTCTAGTTTTTCTATTCTGACTTCCAATGTTGGATCATTTATGAAGAATAGAATTATAATATTCATTTAAGATTTAGCTCTTTTTACTTAATTAGACACATTTTGACATTAAATCAACAATCTTTGGAAATTGATGTATATATATATATATATATATATATATATATATATATATTATTTCTTATTTTATGTCAACATAAATCTCTGGATATAAATTTCAATCCTTGACTAATTTATAATTAGGGAAAACCTTTTTAACATCTCTTTGTCCGCTGTCTAATAATAAATAATAGACAATTCTAAAGGTAGTGATATATAGGGTGTTATGTAATTCGAGGGAAATCCATTAAGTAGTGGTAGAGGTGAGTTAATCTAGCAAGAATTCGATGTTCTTATTCATAAATTCGTCTTCGTTTGGTAACTGGAGGACCAATGGGAACGTGCTTCATATTTTCGACGAACAAAACATTCACATTGCTATGATGGAAATCTTACACTGACGTATATAAATCTTAATCAAATTCAGTAGCGGTTTATTATATAATATTGCGTCCAATCCATCGACCACCAAATTCTGCATTCAGATGGCCAGCAAGATTCCGTTGTACATGGGGTGAACTATCTTGCATGTACTTCTAAAATTGCCCAGAATCTATTTTAACTACCAAGTAAGATTAGATAAGTAAGATAATCTTCTGGCCGGAAGGCTTCTATTCGGGAACTTTTCTGCATATAATCTTACCGCAGCTAAATTATATTCGTGCACTTCAACATAAATTTAACAAAAAGTCTGACGCTACTGAGTTTGATTGAGATTTATATGCATCAGTGTCAGATGTTTATCATGGCAATTGGATTATTTTTGTATACAAAAGGTGCGCAACTCGGATTGGTCTACTTAAATGTCCTCCGGTTACCAAACGAAGACAAATTTACAAATAAATAAATCGAATCCTTGCTAGATTAACTCACCTCTACCATCATTTAAGGGCAGTCCCTTAAATTGTGGTAGAGGTGAGTTAATCTAGCAAGGATTCGATTTTTTTATTATTATGTAATTCGAGGGTAGTCTCTCAAATTACATAACATCCCGTATACTATCCAGCTAGAAATACAAGTTTTACTTCACAAATAGTCCCCTTTTCCCCAGAACCTATAAAAATCTTCTCAGATGTTTGCTTTCCTTAAGACACCAAATACTCATTTACTCATATTTGACTAGACAATCAATTAAATTGACCATTATATAATTAGTAGATTAGTCCGACGTATGATGAATTCATTATCTCCCCAACTCTTCTGAGCACGTAAGACGAATCTTTTCCTCTCAAAATATTACTAATCGTAGTAGTGTGCATCCTAATTATTCTAACTATGCAGGATTATTATATGAATATTTAATATTTCAAAAGTTCTCGGATCTATTCTATAACGTATTGAATTTCGATCGGTCGGAAAAAGAATAAACAATAGTTTCTTGATTAGGCACGTATAGTTTCCTCGAACCACAGTGCTTCCATTTAAATTTTAAGATAAGCCATTTTATTAATCTTATTGTTTTGGCTTTTGTTCTTTATTCGAAAGCGTTTGAGTTGGTGGAAAACGACAAATACCTATACATTTTATTATCGTTGTTGTTTTCGTTCCTTTGAATACACTGAACTTATTTGGCTCAATAAATTCACTATTAACTTTGTTTCTTCAAGCATGCACTTAATAGTAAAAGATACATTACTTGCCATATTATGATCGTTTCTAATTTTACAAATTAAAACAATAACCAGTGTATGGCCAAATCTAAATAGGTTAATGTTTTTATAGGTTGTGTGGCAGCAGGATTTTTTTATGATCACTAATTTCAGTTCATTCATACACAATTAGTTTTTAAAAAGGTTAAACTATTTAATCAGTTATCGTTTTTGTAATTCTTAGGTCCAAAGCCGAATGTATTACGTGGCACTCGTGTCATTCTTCCAATCATGGTGAATAAGAAACAATTATCACAGGAAGCTAATAAATGGGGTATAATCATGTCAAATCACGACGGAAATACAATAACGTGCCAAGTTCATATTCCCTCAAATGTACAAGTTGGCATTTGGAGCTGTACTGTAACAACAAACAGATGTGGAGACCACTCTAAGCGTGAAGATTATACAGTGGGTGATGATATTTATATCCTTTTTAATCCATGGTGCAGCGATGATGGAGTTTATGTTGAAAACGAGGATGAACGGAAGGAATATATTCTAAATGATACTGGTAAAATTTGGTGTGGCACGTTTAAAAACCCGACGGGAAAGCGTTGGATTTTCGGACAGTTTAATGAAGTTGTTTTACCTGCTGCTGTATTTTTACTGGAGAAGTCCGGGCTATCGCCAGCTGATAGAGCATCTCCAGTGCTCGTTTCAAGAGCTATTTCTGCAATAGTTAGTATTACATTATTTTTCAAATAATTTTCAAAATAATAACGTAATGCTTTAGATTAATTCAGTTGATGATAATGGCTTACTGGAGGGCAAATGGGATGGGGAGTATGAAGATGGGACGTCACCTCATGCTTGGACAGGATCTGTTGCGATATTGGATCAGTTTTTACGCACTGGAGGGGAATCTGTAAAATACGGTCAATGTTGGGTGTTTTCTGCAGCTACAGTATCAGTTTGTAGAGCATTGGGAATTCCATGCAGATCTACGACAAATTATGTATCTGCACACGATACGAATTGTTCCCTTACTGTAGATAAGTAAGTTATACATTTTATTAATCGTATTATTATACTGCTAGCCTTAATATAAGTTAATAATGGAGAGTTTTATTAACTTATCTGATGCCGTGAAATTATGTTTCACTAGAGTCTATTTTAAAGGTAAATAATGGATTCATATAGTATTAATCTATTATTGAAACAAAGATCAAGACAATATGTATTATTATTATTATTATTTATTAATTTATTTATTAATTTAATTACACTTACAAAAATCAGGTACGTATACATTTCTTAATAATTGTCGTGTTGTAAAACCCGTATGACATTATCTAGTTTCCTATGTCGTTTTATATATAAGAATTGATATATTAAACTGTATAACTATTTCTAATTGGAAAATTAACATTGTGTATTACAGTGTTGTTATTGTTAAGTGCATTTATTATTATTCCGCCGCTATATCATTTTCTACATGTGTGTATGCCACTATGTAGTTTGTGTCGGCATCGAAAACGATATAAGAAACTAGATAATGTCATACGGGCTTAAGATATTTATTTTTGTATTTTTTTTCGTACCGTTACAGACGTAACGCTTCAACCTTGCACTGCTCACTTGTAATATCCTTTTGAAATAATGCAACGCAAAATAAGTATATGCAAACAGATGATTGAATACTATTTTCAGTTATATCATTCATAAAATCATAATGAAAAATATATACATCATATTTCTGAAGACGACTCTATAATCATCTCCAAAACTATGATGTATATACTTTTCAATAACATTTTATTGACATGACATTGCGCTTTATATATCTTATCTCTACTAAAGTTTTAATTTTGTTAAACTAATATTTAAACGTGTTAATATTTGTATCAAGTATTTTCAACTTTATAAAATATATTTATATTAATTTTTACATAAACTATATTTATGATGCCATTGATTTTCTAAATTCGCACTCTCCTAGTGTTAATTAATTATATGGTATATATATGGTGTACGATTCCTCTATATCAGGGGTGGCGAAGAAGTCGGTCGCGATCGACCGATCGATCGCAAAGACAATTTTGGTTGATCGCTCGCGATGTCTTAACTATTTAAGGTAGATAAGTGTATTTGAACATATATTTTGCTAATCTACCCAAATCTTACCGACACACTGTATAAGCATATACAATTTTTATACACTGTGTATATCACATCTCCTCCTCCCCATTTTGACTACATCTTGACAACAAGTCGATTGCGATATATTTTTAAGATATAAAGTAGATCTTATGTACACAAAAGTTGGCCAGCCCGGCTCTATAGGAATATATACACTCATATTTTTTAATACCCTACAAAACTGCTGTCGTTTCGTCTATAGATTCCGTGCCACATGCAGTACAAAAGTACCGTAACATAACAAAGCCCTAACTAAATAAATATATGATTATTATAATCCGCAGGTATTTTGATATATTTGGTAACAAAATTGAGAATGGCCCAGATGGCGATTGTAATGATAGTTGCTGGAACTTCCATGTATGGAACGATGTATGGATGACACGTCCAGATTTGCCAGCTGGTTATGGAGGATGGCAAGTTATAGATGCTACACCCCAAGAAGCTAGTGATGGGATGTTTAGATGTGGTCCAGCATCTGTGGAAGCAGTTCGTAGAGGTGAAATTGGATTTCTACACGACACGCCGTTTGTGTTTTCTGAAGTGAATGCCGATATATGCCATTTTCAAGAAGATGAAAGTTCAGATTGGGGATTTTCAAGAATGTCAATAAATCAATATCAGTAAGTACCATAATCACAGTGTATAGACTTATTTATTGTTAGAAGTCGTGGTAGTGGGTAAAGTTGCTTTACAATCATTGTTAAAACAATGAGAATTTTCACTTGAAAATATAATTTTGCCTTACATTTTGTATCAAGTAAACATTACAATTCGTCCTGAGATGATAGACGTCTCGATTAAGGCGGTCCCGAACATTATTTGAGTTGATTTATTATTAACAAGTACTTCCCATGATGTTACAAAAATTAAGTTATTTACATTCCAGCATTTTATTTTAAATTCAAAAGAATACACGTGGAGTGTTTTTTAAATTAAAATTTTTAAAAATTACACACGATTCCGTTAAATTCAGAAAATTTCAACTCATTTTTCATTATCTAATACACTGGCGAGCAAAAAAATGGAGGTCACATTGAAAAGTTTCTAAATTTATTTTTTATTATTAATTAATTTTCAAATAGTAAATTATTGTACTGTATTTTGTAGGCTGAATTTTATATTCAAAATAAATCAGATTGGAAAGCATATTTTTCGGTTTTAAGGTTAATCAGAAATGGCAAAAAATAACATTTACAACCAAGTTCGACTTCTTGTTCTTACGGCATGGAACATGGAACTAAACAAATGAAAAATTCTTATCATTAATAACGTGTATTTCCTCCTCTTGCGTTGATGACTGCTTGAGGTCGACGAAGCATACTAACTATTAAGCTCTGGCCAATAATCTTCCACTTCTGCTATAACATATCTGTCAGCTCCTGAGTTGTTTGTGGAGCTGGTGTAGGCCTTCAAATACGTCGTCTCAACTCATCCTAGACATATTCGATCGGATTGAGGTCTAGACTGGCCACTGTCGAATTCCTACATCGTCTATATACTCCCTGATAATTCAGACTACATATGGTGTAGCGTTATCTTGTACTGTTCTATTATTATATCATTCTGCGCCCAACCTAATTTATATGATTCAACAATAAATATCTGAATTAATAACTGCTTATACTAAACTATTCATTTTTATTTAGTGTGGGCAGAAAAATAGTAACAAAAGCCATAGACAAAGACGATGATAAAGGTGATTCCGACATCTGGGACATCACACGAACGTTTAAAAATCCAGAAGGAACTGAAGCAGAGCGCTTAGCTGTATACAACGCAGTTAAGGGAGTTCCAAAAGCACAACAATTCTATGAATTACCCAGCAAAGAAGAAGAAGACGTAACATTTGATTTGGTTGACATTGATGTTATTCCGTTTGGTGATAATTTCGATGTAGTTGTAAATATCAAAAATAACGCGACGCACATACGAAACATAAGCGCAATCGTATCAGCATCATCAATTTATTACACCGGAGCTACAGCCAAGACCATCAAGAAAGCACAAGGGCAATTTGCGGTAAAAGGAGGAGAAACGGAAGTACTAAGAATGCATATTACAAAAGAGGAATATATGGATAAACTTGTTGATCATAGTTTGATTAAAATATATTCAATCGCAAATGTTAAGGAGACTAGACAGACATGGAGTGAAGAAGATGATTTTACTTTAACCAAGCCGGTTTTAAGTATAGATATAGAAGGGCAGTTTACAGTTGGTATGGAGACAACAGTTCAATTCAGGTATTTTTTTTTTTTTCTTAATACAATTTAGGTACATAACAAGATATAACCACGAAGTACAAAATAATGCACAAGTAATTTTAAAGAGATTTTGTACATTGTGCTAGGTACTAGTAGTAAAGATTATGATTTTATTTAACTTAAAATGGGGAATAGTAATTTATGGTAGGCGAGGGCAAAATGCTAAAATAATATTTATTTATGTAACAAGTATCCACAATTAAGCTTTAACTTAATTTTTAGTTGTTGACTTATTGTTGCTTCAATTCGCCGTTACGCAAGCCAATGCGAGATTACCAGCGATGCGAAATGTTAAAAAAAACTATATTAAGTACTATCAATATTGTATTTAGTAATTTCATACTTTTTTATGTAATAAGTTCATATATTGTGTGCGCGTTACACTCATCATCTTTTTATATACATTCGGTCACTGAGGACAATTAATATACGAGCTTGTGAGAATGAAAGTGGTGCAAGTCACATGTGAATTGTTTTTAAAAGGAGAAGATTCTGCGTTTGGTATTTATGTAAATCGACATACGCAGTTACACTTTTATTTATGAATAAATTGATTTCATGTCTGTAACTGCGCACGTAGATTTATATCAATACCAAACGTAAAATATCTTCTTTAAAAAAAATCAAATGAGACTTATACCACTTTCATTCTCACAGACTCATATAGAAACGATCCCTCTAGTCCCTGATTATATATATATATATATATATATATATATATATATATATACATACATATATATACTATTCTTTAGTATGATAGGCTGGTAATGTATCAAATAAATTTAGCATTAAAATAACTTATAGCTTATAATATTTTTGTGTAATTCAAGCTTCCGGAATCCACTAGAAAGTCAATCCTTGACCGAATGCAACTTTACAATCGAAGGTCCTGGTTTGGCAAAACCTAAAGTTGTAGAACATTCAGAAGTAGGCCCTGGCGAGGTAGCAATTTTCAGCGAATCATTTGTACCTAGAAGAGAGGGACAACGAAAAATCGTCGCTAATTTCAACTCCAAAGAGATTCAAGGTATTGCAGGAAGCACTACTGTCACAATAGAATAAACACTAACACTATTCGCACATTAATTATTTTCTTCACACCACATGACGACATTTTGCATTGTACTTAAGTTTAAGTTTAAATATGAATAATAGAGCCTATAAATTGTTAGAGAAAATAGATTTTTTTTACTCACATGTATATTCAATGAATGGAATGAAAATAAATTCATATTGATGTAGGTGTATTGTATTAAGTGCAATCGTTAGTGTGTTATTATATAATCTACATATATACATACACGACGACGTAAAATTTCAGTTGGCGATAGCTTGAACCATTTTAAGGCATATAGTTCATACAAAGCATATCCAATGATAACCCAAAATATCGGCATTAAAATTATAGTGAGGCCTTTGAATGAAGCCATAGAAACCAACTTACGAAAGAAAATAGGGACCTGGAACGTAGGAAGCTTGTATGAAGAAGGAAAACTAGTAAATCTAAGTCAGGACGTAAGGAAGCTTATAAGATTTACTAGGTATAGCACAGTCATAGTGGAAAATATACGACTTTATGCGGCACCCTTTACTACTTAGGCAAGAAGGTGGTTGGATAATTTATATCTAACCATATAGAAAAACAGGTGGTCAGGCCTTCGTGGCGGGCGACATTAACACAAGCTGCACAATGGTGATTACCGAACACCGACACTAGTGGGAGGCAATCATCAACCTAGTGACCACACTCGTCCTTACGGTCGGCTAAGTTGGCGGGCCGCCGACTTACATTCGCAGGAACTCGGCGTCCCATATTGACGTCAACGCGGCTAGTGAGGCGAGTACACGGAGAAAACTTTTTGAGCGAGCACCACTACATTACAGTACAGAGTCGCAGGATCAGACCTCACCCCCCAAACGAAGGTGGACCTTTGAGGCCATCGATTCAGATGCACTAAAATAGGCTTATGAGGAAACCACACCAGACTCAAACACTGCCAGCGCAACGCAGATGGGGAAGAACCTAGCTAGCATACTGAAGGCAGCGTGCGACAAGGCAAAGGCAGTACTGACAAAAGACGCCGCAAGCGAACAGAGGTACCGGGATGAATTAGGTCGGTGGTAGAGGCGCTTTATCCAGCCTGTTCATCCACGAGACAGGCAGAAGAACAAGATGATGATCCTCGAGCAGTCCAGCAGGAGACGGTTGCTAAATGAGAAGAGGAGGAGGTGATCGCAGCAATAACCCTAGGAAGGGAAAGCGCCTGGCCCTGATGGAATATCAAACGAGATTCTACGAAGCCACGCCAGTGGTAGCTAGGGACAATATCTGCCATCGCCAACAAGTGCCTGGAGGAGGGCACCTTCCCCACTAGGCGAAAGTCTGGTGGTGGTTTATTGGATGCCTGATCGCTCTACGAAAACCAGTATGGATTGAAGAAAAGCCGATCAACCACAAACTAGCGGTCGGTGGGAAGGCAGCAGACAAAGACCGGTGAAATTCAAGCGCAAAAGGATACTCAGGGCTCTGTGAATCAGCTAAGAATGGTGGTGCGCCCTCAAAATAACTAGAACTTACAGTACCATATCGATGGATGCAGTAGAAGGGCTGGCGAAGTCCATACCAGCTATAACTCTTCTTGTGAACTTTCGCAAGTATATTCCGGGTACTCTTAACTTCAAAGCGCTGTCCCCAGGCGGAGACCCGTGCCAACATTACTCGCTTGTGCTGGCCCGGGCCTTTGGTGTTGGGCATGATTGCTATCAGCGCCGTAGCGTACCTGACTGTCCAGCGCTCTCCGCCTCCACATTTTTTCTGAAGGTCAAGCCCTGGTCCACGACAACCCCCAGGTGCTTGACATCTTTTCTTAGGATCACTTTTGTCCCAGGAATGGTGAAACGGATCGCGGCACACCTCTTCCTGCCTATCAGGAGTAGCGCCTCGGCCGCATCCAATATATTTTCGGTCAGCCATTGCTGCAGGTCTCCAGGCTAATGTTTACTCTGGGCCTCAGTTCGTCTTCGCAGTGCCCCGTCGCAACTAGGGCCACATCGCCAGCATACCCTAAAATCGTGCCTCCCGGCCACTGTAACCCCTCAGTCCAACTTCATGTGCTACTCTCCTTCCGAGCTTTCTATGATTAGCTTGCGGTTCTGTAAGTAACTCCTGATCATTCTTAGGGCATCCTCGGGGAGACGCATACCCTTACATCTCTCCATCGTCCTCCCCCAGTGGACCATGTTAAAGGTGTTACGCACGTCAATTGTGATAAGTGCGCAGAGCTTATGCCTTCTCCACGACCCACCTCTGGCCAGTTCCGCCACCTCTAGGACCGTCTTCATCGCCTGGATAGTGAACCTTCCCTGCCTAAAGACGTATTGTTGAGACGATAGCCCCCAGGTGCCACGGTGGTCGGCATGATATTCCCCAAGTCCAGGTACTCCAGCAGATTTCCCATGGTATCGAGCATACACAGGAGGTCGTCTCAGCATATTTTTTTAGCGTTCTTGATGGCTGCACTGATGTTCCTCTTTTCTTACGCTACCTAGTCCTACTACTTATGACAAACAGCACACAAAATAAAGTATTTATCTAAGCAAAAGATCGAACATGAATAACGGACGAAATGATGTTAATTGACGAAGGGCGCAAACTCAAGAACAAAGGCGATTGAAGTAACTATAAAAATAATAAGATCGAAAATAAGGAAAGAGAAGAACGGCTGGCTGGTATTGGAATACGGAGAAGTCAACAAAAACCGATTCTACACGACGATTTCGACCTACGTAGGAAACTAAAGGAAACAGATTGAGTTTTCCGGAAAGACAACTTCTCCATGCCAGTGAATTAAAAGAACGAATTAGTCCTAGATACTTAAATATTTAAACCATGTATAAAAACGGCGTTGGTGTATTGCAATGAATCTTCAGCCAGTGTATGATACTGTTATCCCAGTGGCTAACATTAACGTTCATACGCCGATCTTAAAAGAGAAACCCCAAAAAGACCACAGACTAATTACTTTATAGCTATCCAGAAAAAAATATCACAAAAGATTATATAGAACACAATTGGGTATATCTAATTTGGATTCAAACAAGGGCTGAGAATAATAGAAGCAATTGTGGTAAGTTACACAATTTTTACAACCATAGAAAACCCGTATACGTATGAAAGACTACGAAAAGGTCCTCAACAAACTCCACAAACCAGAAACTCATTAAAATTCTGAAACAATGGACTAAAAAAAGATTTTCGATGCATAGGAAGCCTGTACTGGAACTAAACAGACCGTGAAAAAATTGAAAACAAAACAACCAGTGAGATTAAGATCCACAGTGAAGTCAGACAGGGGTATGTTACGTCGTCTCTCTTATTTATTCATTGTACGTCATCTCTCTTATTTCTTTTAAGAACATATTCCTGAAAGCACTCACGGATCTAGAAGAAGGCATGATGGATAACGGCTTATGGATAAACAATATCCGATATGCAGACAACACTATACAGTACGCCAATAACTTAGAAGACCTCCATAAACTCGTCAACAAGGTAGGGACTCGGAGTCAACTCATGTGACTGAACATAACTATTACAGAAATAAAATTTTGATTATATCCCAAGACCCGAAAATAGCAGAGAATGTGGTAGTGACGTTTGACAACCTATCATCAGAGCAAGTCAAGAAATTCAAGTACCTGGGAATATGGCTAACAGCGTCATGGTCATCAGATGCCGACGTTAAATTCAGAATTGAAAATTCATTCGTGAAATTCAAATAGGTCCTTCGTAACACCGAACTTGATCTCAACTTTAATACAATAAAATTTGTAAGATGATATATATTGTTACTACTCCTGTATAGAGGAATGGATAATGGAAGTAGCATTCATGAACAGCATAGAAGTTTTGAGATGTGGCTCTAGCCCAGAATGCTCAACATCTCCGGGACTGCAAGAACAACTAATGAGGAAGTCCTGCAACGGGTAAACAGAAGTCGTGTGCTTACTACTGCAATTAAAAGAAGTACTCTTGGATATCTAGGGCACGTGATACGAAATTAGAAGTAGGATATATTACAACATATTATTGAATGTAAAATTAAAGGAAAAGACGAATTGTAAGAAAATATTCGTCGTGGATTAAGGACTTGTTCATACAGCCAGGAATCACGAAGAGATTAATCATATTGTGGCTAACATTCATTAATCGATTTATGCATAAGAAGAAGCAGATAATTTGTGTAGGAGATACATTTTGTCGTCGATTAATTCTTGACAATTAGTTTACCTAGTCCCGGAATTTAGGCCGTGCCGGAATATAAAACCTGTGGCGTTTTGAATGTCAGCATTTCAACTCTGGAAGTTCTAGTTTCATGCTAATCTGCGTTGATGCAATAGAAGGTAATAATATATATATATATATATATATATATATATATATATATATATATATATATACAGGGTACTTCAAAAAAATGTATACACACTTTGAACTTCCATAGAAAATTTATACAAAGTTAAATTTCAGGAAAATAGAAAGCTGAAAGTCCAATGTAAATGAAACATAAATAACAAATGTTAATACTGTTCAAATTGGTGACCTGCAGCATCAATACAATTCTGAGTACGAGTCACCACAGATTCTGTACATCGTATCAAAACGTCCAATGAGATTTCTCTACACACTGCTTGAATCTCATTCCAAAGAATGTCTAGGTTACGTGGTTTACGTTTGTACACCTCATCTTTTACTGTGCCCCACAAGAAGAAATCCAGTGGTGTAAGGTCTGGAGAGCGTGCTGGAAACTCGATTGGCCCCCTGCGTCCTATCCACTGGCCCGACAAATTTTGATCCAGGTAAGCTCGTACGTCCCTGTGATAGTGCGGCGGAGCACCATCTTGTTGAAAATAAAAATCATCATTACCGTATAATGCACGAATGGCAGGAAATATGGAATCAGCAAGCATTGTTAGGTAATTAATACCAGTTACAGTGCCTTCAAATCGAAAAGGTCCAATGAGTCCCCTTGAAGACAAACCGCACCACACATTTACACCAGGCAAATTTACAGCTTTTTCAATTGTAATGTGAGGATTTTCTTCACCCCAGTAAACACAATTGTGCCTATTGACAGTTCCATTAAGTTTGAATTGGGCTTCATCCGACCAAATGATGCTACCCATAAATCCCGGTTCACGTATCACCATCTCCTGAATCCATTCACAAAATTGCAACCTTCTATCTGGATCGTCGCCATTTAGCTGTTGCACCAGCCTTGGAATGTAAACACGATACTTGCCTCTCTTCAGAATGCGTAGCACGCTGCTAGCACTTACATCACTTTCACGTGCCCCTTGCCTTGAAGATTTGTTAGGAGAGCGTTGAAACAGTTCCAAGACTGCCGTTGATGACTCATCACTTGTAGCTGTTCGAGGCCGACCTGAATGACCTTTATGCACATCACACACTGTTCCATGAACTTCGAATTTGTCTCGTATGCGTGTAATTGTTAATCTTGAAGGTGGTTCTGTATCATACTCCCTTCTCCACTGTCTTTGAACTTCATTTACATTCTCAAACTTCCAGTACCACTTAATAACCTGCTTACGTTCTTCAAAACTCAAACGTACGTCCCCCATGTTGATATTACAAATTCCAACTGATAATATAACATAGAGGGACGATTATGCTGGCACCTGGAGAAGAAATATAACATTAGCCTTGTAGAGCGGGAAAACTACAATAGTTTAAAGTGTGTATACATTTTTTTGAAGCACCCTGTATATATATATATATATATATATATATATATATATATATATATATATATATATATATATATATAAACACAATTGCTACACGTATATATACATATATAAAACAATGTAGCCTGAATTAAGTACAGTACATGGAGGAAAATACTTCACTACATGTAATCATGTATTGCATGCATTGAGGTATTCTATTATAGAATACGGTTCCCTATTGACCAATACATTTTTGAGCTCATTTCAAAATGTTTCTACGTAAATGGAACGGCAGAGCGTTGACCAGCTTTATACACCTTTATGCACATATAGTATGCACTGTTCTCAGTGATTGGTTAATTATATTTGGGATAAATAAAATTATTGTTTCTTGTTGGGTATGTGTTTGATTTTAAGCATCCGTTAAAATATGTTTTGATTTTCTGTAAAAAGCAAAGGCACTCAATAATGTACAGTCCGGGTAATAAATTAATAAATTAAACAATCCTCTACAGGATTCATTGTAGGGCTTATTATTTATTATCCTTAGAACTATTTTTTTAACAAATACACTTTGAAAAAAAAGAACCGCCTCCCCAAAAATTATACCAAACTTCAACAGCGACTGAAAATTTGCATAGTATGGAAACATTATCGTATCCATGCGTAGTTTTGTTTCAGAAATGTATATATAGACGAATTTAATCGCATCGACAGTTTGTCAATATGATTTCTCCAATTCAAACATCGACATGATTTTTTTATGTTCATCGAGTTACTTTTAAGAATAATTAGTAAATAAGTAACGTAGATCAAAAGATAAAACGTAGTTTACTACATTTCTGATTATTTTAATTTTTCGGTCAAGTGTACTATTTGTCCTATTAAATTAATATGCCAGTCACCAAACATAATTATCTTAAAATAATGAAGACTCAAATTGCAAATACACGCTATCAAACTTATAATTACTATGCACCACCTCAATTAGATCGTAATTTAATTTCTCACTTGTAAAATTCAATAATTATTAACTAGATTGCAATTGCAAACCTGCAAATTAATAAATGAGTTTGCATTACATTACAGATAAACCATTAAGTATATGCATTTGATATACTCACGAGCCATGGATGGGACATATTTAAGTCGTAATATACTTTTCTTTAAGTTCATGGCGATGTACAAACCAAATAGCCAATGGAATGTGTTTAAAAAAATTGCATATTATGCGTGGAGAATGGTTTGGATGTTTTGTATGAGCTTCACCGTTATTTTCACCTTACTGGATGTTTGTTTTCGGGGGAAGAATATGTCGGACGTTGCATTAAATATCGTCAATTTATGTAAATATGAATATACACTTAGGCTTTTAATAAGAGACACCATTCCAAATACTATATCCCATATAACGCAACTTACGAATATTTTATATTAACATGTTAACATATAGCCATCTATTGCATACAAATTTTGATACAGAATAATAATAACAAGTCGCTGGTAAGTATTTTAACAATATTACGTTTGAGATTTGTTGTACGGCTTTTTTTGCGGGATTGAAATCGAACGAAATACACTTCTAGTTTTAAACAAGTCTATGTGAACTTGAAGTAGATTCTCCCATTTCCGGGATTGTCACGTTTCGTACGTCCATATGAATTGGTCCATGTAATAAGATCGTTTCTAGGCATGCCCACTAAGAAAGAGCTTTAAGAAATTATTTTGATTTTAATCGTACATACCAATTTCTTTGTTTGGTGGATTTTAAGATTTCTGTGCGGAGTCAATATATTTTCGGAAATTAACGGCTGATTCCATAAGCATTTAACGAACTGTCCTAAGATCTCAGAATTCGAATAGATATCTACCACAGCTCCATAATTAATTCTAACCTGTTCGGTTTTGAATGTCAGGATTTCAACTCTGGAAGTTCTAGTTTCATGTTAATCTGCAATAAAAGTTAAAATAAAGTATATCAAAAGATAAAACGTTGTTTGCTACTTTTCTGATGAAGGGTTTTATTTTTCGGTCAAGTATCCTATTTCTCCTATTAAATTAATATGTATAATAATATTTCCAGTACTTCATTGGCCTTCCCTATGTTTATTGTTTGCCCTAGGTATTTGTATCTAGCAACTCTCTAGTTGTCTGCATTTGATGCCATGTACTTCGTTTTGCCTAACTTGATTTCTCTAGGGCTATATGCTTGGTGGCCCTGTAGGTGTCTTCTTGGCCCACGCCTCTGATAATTTCCACTTTGTCGAATGTCGAGTAGCTGAAATTGTACAGTGGCGTTTTTGTAGATGTAATTATGTTTGCACATCCCATACCACTGGGAATCATTAACCCTGATAAAATTGTGGTAATCAATCAATCCATTAATGAGAAATTTGGGAGACACATATCCTGATATATCTTGAATATATTAACCATTTTCGTTTATCCTTCAGGAGTTGTTCCGGACTGTTCGTCTCGTGTTCGATTATCTGTGCGAACCGCTCATGTAACGCACGTTGTTACCTTGTCTCTTAGCGCGGTTGCAGTTATGTTCCATCATGTTAAAAACTCATTCATCATTTCAATTTGTATATAATGTTATATTATGAAAATTGTACAATTTTCCAAGAAAATTCACAGTTGAGCGACTGTGCGTTTTCTTACCTTTCTTCCACGAGTAGCTCCGGTGCGAACCATTCGGGGTACCTAGCAATGATACACGAAAGCAGCTATTCTGTGTATCATGTCGCCTTTATACTGTACAAAATTTTATTCAATATTTGGTATGGTGTCTTTAGCATGGGCCGATCTGTATATATATATATATATATATATATATATATATATATATATATATATATATAATCAATTTAATATACCTTTTGCAGTGCTATACTCTGGTATTATTATAAGATTTACATATTTTGTTGGAAATCAAAACATTGTTGACAACTTAATAGCAAGGATAAATAAGGAATTCATGTATAAATCGAAATTAGGAGTGGAAAATGTATCAATGTTTAAAAGCATTCGTAATGCTACATATTTATTTAATGGTTGGATGGGATTTGTACTATTTGCGGGTTTTCTAATGTTGATTGTGCCAATTTTTAATCATGACAGGTAAGATATATTGCACCTTATTTATGCAACATCGCTGTACTTAATTAATTTTCCGAGTTTTCTATGCATTTCTCATATATCATTCATAGCTTACATTGAGTTCTAACATGTTGGAATTTTATATAATGATATTTTGACAATTCTTGAACAATTCAATTTTATAAGATGTAATTGGGTGCCAGTGATTGATGGAGCGGAAGCCTAAGAGGTGAAAACTATAGGGAGATCATGTTGGCGGTTGGTGCCGGGAACTCAGAGTGTATTTAGAATGAGTAGAGGAACGAGGTAATAGATTTTTACACTAGCGATAATGGTGGAGGCTGTGCTGGAATGCAAGTGAAAAATGTATTCGGTATTTGTATATTTGAGAGTAGCATATGACTCAGTTCCTACGGTAATCTAATGGAGTGCATGGAAAGCAGTTAGGGATAGAATAGAAGGCAGTGAAAGGGGTGAGAAGAATGTACAGAGAGTCGTAGTCAAATGCTATAGTGAATGAAGAAATCACGGAGAAATTTAGAATAAATATAACACAGAGATGACCCCAAGCCCTCTCCTGTTCGATCTCTAAACAAGTAAGATGTAGGAAGTGTTAATAAGAGGGGTTGTAGTAACGAGAACCTAGGTATGGATGTTAGCATATCTGGTTGATGTAATACTTCTGGCCAAGAGATCATGGAAAGAATAGGAAGGTACGATGGGGTTAGTAATGCATGTGGAAAACAACAAATGCATGATGTTTAATGATGTTCAGAAATAAGTGTAGGATAGGTAGAACGGAAGAGTTGATATAGAAGGGAATAATGATTGAGAGAGTGGATTGTATTAATTATTTAGACTTTTACTCCCAAGATGAGTTTAGGAAGCAGTTGGAGTATCCTTTTGTACAAGATAGTTCGTCCACACATTTATAGGACTACAATTCTAATTCTTTAAAGAATGCATTAACCTCTTGTCTGGGCCATCTAGATTTCCGGGCCTTCCGCCCATCGACGGAAGAAAGCGAACTTGGCAAATTCTCAGTGGCATTGTATATGCTCTGCCTCTTCTTAAAGAGTTATTCTTCTGCAGGCCTATCCATGCCATATACTTGTTAAGCCTGCAGTGGCCTGTTAAGAGGCCTACTGTCATTCTGACGATTTTCTCGTCTTGATAAGTCCATTTTTCCGCACATTATACTGAACCTACCTGTATAATATAGCTTCCGGTGTGGTTTTGCTTATGTGTGAGTTCATGGTCGGTTTTTGGTCCAAGATGTTTCTTAGATATTTGGCACCTGATGCAAATGGAATTTCTACACCTTTAACTATTGAGCATTTTAGACCTGTTGTTCGAGTTGACCTTTAGTGCTCTTTGTGAGCGCTCTGAGAATATTCTCGCGAACTTTTCTTATACGACGATCGCACTTGTGGTATGCTTTTCTTCCGTAGTACCTTGACCATTGAGTGTGTTTCGGTATTGTTGAATGCCCCTTCAATATAGATACGGAACCGTGGCTAACTCTCCATTATCCTGTATCTTTGCCTATAGCCTCTTTATGTTGTCCAGCGCTAGGTCGGTTGGCTTTCCCGGCTGATTAGCGTCTTGTCGATTACTAGAGGGGGTTTGTTCTTAGTATACCATCCCTAATGTTCCTGTCTATCATCCTTTCGAGCGGCTTGAGGAGGAAACTCGTAAGGCTTATGGGACTATAAGACGTGAGTGGTTATTCGTTCCAAGGTCCAAAGTCAGCTGCCTACCAACAGTGGAAGCTATAGTAGGAAGATGACTTTGGTCTTCCGCCACCCTTGCGCTATATACTACCAGGCTATGGTAGCTCTTAATATTTTGCACAGGCGTGGGGCGAGAATATCCTGTTCCTTCTGTAGTAGGACTGGGTATATCCCATCGACTTTCGGCGATTGTAACGGTCGGAATATGTTTATAACCCACTTTATTTTGCGTGCATATGATTTTTCTGTTGCGAGTATCCCATCATCTACAGTGGGCGTTGTAGGCCTCGTCCTTCCTCCGGGGGTTTGGTTACCCGCGATAATTGTTGCGGCTGGATAGTGCGTCTTTGTGAGCATTGTAGGTTCCATCTTCTTTTTGAGGAAGCTTATTTGAGGCTTAGTACCATCTTTGGCCAATACTGTATTCCAGAATATGCGGGGGTGTTATTTACTTGCTCACATAACTTCCTCCAGGTGTTTTTTTGGCTTTGCGGATTTCTTTGTTAAACTCCGCTAGTTTACTTTTATAGGTCGTCCAGTCTTGGCTTGTGTTGACCTTGTTGAAGAGGCTTCTGGATTATGTCTTTAGTGTTTCAATGTAATTACACCAAGTTGTGCGGCCCTTTCGTCTTTCGTTTCTAGCGAACAATTTTCTTGGTGGGCGGTGTTTACTGCGTGACTTATCAATTCGACTGCTAGATTTAGTGATACCACCTATTTTCATGTATTTTATAGTATTCTTCCCAACCTCGATTCAATCTCTTCTTACATCAAACCTGATGTGCCTGTGATTGGAAAATGACACATGCCTGTTTTGTATGATGCTACTAATGGGTCTTTTGTTTAGAGTCATATCTAAGTCTTCTCGGCGGACTGCCTTAACAAATGTAGGTTTATTGCCTGTGTTGGCTATGTTATGTTTGATCTAAATTCAAGCAGTGACTCTTGGGTTGATGTTAGTGCTTCCCTGTCATATGGTTGGCAGTGGCATCGCAGCCGATGGTGAGTTGGAAGTTACTTCCTTCGAAGTAGACAACAATTTCGGTCAGTATCTGTAGTAGAGCATACCACCAGCTTCTTCGCTCGCACTAGGGGGTGTCGTCTGTTTAGAGATGTGACGATGTAAAAGGTCCATAGTTTTAGTATTAGTGTGCAGATTATTCTTGTGTTGTATATTATGCAGGCGTGTAGTTAACTATTTGCTCTTCTTTATAGTACTATACCTGGTTGCAGGTTTAAGCTTGCAACACTTCCTCATTTTGTGAGGGTTCTTGTATCAGGGCCAGGCCTAGGATTTATTGATGGAATCTCCGATATTGATGGCCGATGCGGCCTTGGCATGTTGGAGCTTCGCCTGCAGGGCCCTGATTCCCTCCATTATTTTTCTCATACCGAAGTAGGGGGACATATTACTGGCCTCCAGGGCTGCATGTTGCTGTATATTTCTATAGAGAAGGTCCATACTTTATATCTCTGTAGAGGTGACGCCAAAAATTGTCCACAGACTCGTCTTCATAGAGCGTGATCTTTTTTGGGTTTCGGCAACCCGGTCTTTGTGTCCTTTCTTTGTTCTCCTTTCAGGAAGTTTGCCTTGGGCGTCGTTCTTCTGGGCGTCCAGGTAATCCTTCCCGCTTTCTACCAGGGCTTATTTTTTGAGGCGTCTGAGACTTCAGGTCTATCTGCACAAGGCGGTTTTATTGGGCGCTGCGGGCCTTCAAGTTGTAGTCCTTGTGTTTATTTGTTTGTTTGTTGTTTTGTTTTTTCCATATTATTGCCACGAGACACTAGGGATGGTCTACCCGATCAGAGTCCCGCGTGCCCTGGTAAGGCTGACTATAAGAAGGTGCCGCCTTATTCCAATGGGGACACGTCAGGGACCGCGTTACAAACCCTGACTTAAAACTTATACCACTACGCGTAGTTGTAAGATCAGAGGAGAGGTGCGGGCTCTCCGAAAATAAACTTGTCCATAAACAATATGAGTGAAGAACTGAAACGTTATATCACCGTCGAGCTCAAATTTGAAAGTATTGAAATCGCAATTACAGCAGGCCGCAAATATAATATTACCCCCAAGGAGTATACAAAACGAGAAATAATGGATGGGCGCCGAGTGTGAGGAACCAGTGAGGAAAATAGGGCGAGCTTTGAAATCTATGGCAAAGGATAATGCACAGAAAAATATAGACCGGTAACACCAGGCAGTCTAAGGATATATGAAGAAAGAGAAAAAGACAACAGGACGAGAAGAAAATGGCTATCGTAACTTGTAGCAGGACATAAAGAAGAGAAGGGTAGGACCCACTAACAACCGAAGAAGTGAGCAAGTACAACGGGAGTTTGAGAAGCAACATATCGGAAATGAACCAGATAAACCGTATACTGTATCCGTTGTACATGGGGCTGCATATTTTACTTCAATTTATCACAAGATTTTCTTGTCTCGCAATTTGACATGTAACATAATAATTATATATAGGAACTACTACATGTAATGTTAATGTTACTTATAAATTTATCTTATCTTATCTTATAAATGCTTAAACAAATACAAACGAACTGCTACGAACAACAGACAGAACTATGCACTGTATTTATAGACGTACGACACGATCAGACGGGAGGAGCTGTATACAACAATGAAAGAACTAGACATACCTGCAAAACTTATACTGCTAGGAAGTATGAGTGCAGTAAAGGTCCTTGAGCAGGTATTAAATGAAAATGAAAAAATACAGAAGTGATGGATTTGTACGGGGAACCAGGAATTAAAAATAAATAAATCACATTGAATCAGATGACTGGGACATGTTCAAAGATTACGTACGGAGAGGACAACGAAGAAATCGTTGCGACAGATACCAATAGGAGGAGGGATAAAGGTAAGACCAAGGAAAAAAATGGTTGGAAGCAATGAAATTCTTATCCCTCTAGGCATTGCAAGTTCCATGTCGATACGTAATTTAGTAGAGTTAAAATTATATAGTAGACATTAGATTAAAACATTTTCTATATTTGTTAGTGTTGTCTTAAAACAATCAGAGTTGGATTCTTTTAAATAATAATTAATATTTTATTCCAGAGTATTACCAATGCCAATATGGACATTTTACGATTGGACTCAAACACCCTATTATCAAATTACAACATGCATACAACTACTAGCGGAAATCTTTATGGTGGTATCATATGGAAATATTGATTTGTTTTATGGGAATTGTGTTTATTTAATTTCACAGCAGTATGAAATTTTGGGTAACATTTTTATTTATTTTTATATTAATATTCAAATTACTATTATACAGTGTGTCCCTGATGATGACCTTTTTAGTTTTCATAATTCGTTGAAAAGTCATTGTATATAAATTCTTGCTTCCTATAAAAATCACATTATCATACACACATTTTATATAAATTATGAAAATATATAAATAGCTTAAACAAATAGTACTTTTAATTTTGACTCTAGTGCAAAATGAAATTAGAAAAAGTTATATGAAATAAAACAAAACGAGATAATCCCGAATACAAAAGTATCAAATCTATTGCAATAAAAGAACCAGATAATCATAATCAGTAATACATTGTGCTAACATATATATATATATATATATATATATATATATATATATATATATATATATATATATATATATATAGAATAAGTTTTGAATGAATATATAAAAGTAAAAAGATATTACCCCGGCTGATCCTAATCCGGAGACACCGTAAATATAGCGTAATAATTGCAAATTAAATTATTACAATTTTAGGGGCGAATTTCCTGGGTATTTTCCCTGAAGCATTGATGCAAGCAGGGTATTCTGATCAAGACATTACAGATTATTTTAAATATGAAGACAATGGGAAATGGTAATCAAATGAAATAATGATTAGTAATGCAAAGTTAAAACGCCATCTGGCAGGAACCGCACAATGTCAATATCAAAGCCCACCTAACATCCTTCAAGATACTTATACTATCAGGATTACCGAGTGGTTTGGAATAATATTCCAACGAAGTTTTCGAGATATCAGTTCAAAGTCAATTATACACATGAGTGAATTCACTTCATGGCAATCTACAATTCTAGAATTCGATCTTATTCTCTCACTACTCTGATGAGATCTAACAAGATCTAAATCTAGATCAGTGGATTTCTAAGAGGTGAATTCATGAATGTATTTAATATTAATTATATAATGTGATATTTGTTTGCAGGACTAGATTTTCTAAACAAATTAGTGCAACTATAGGCACCCCAGAGTTTCAGGAACGGATTCTACACAACCTAAACTATTGTATAATGAAACATCAGATTCTACTCCGTTATACGAAAGATTTTCAACGTTTTCAATCTCCAGCTATACTGATTGAAACCAATCTAATATTTTGTTATATTGTTTTTATGCTCTTCATTTTTGTTACGGTAAATCACAATATGCGATATATGTTATTGAGATGACAAATCTAACTTCCAAAAAGAGTTTTTGAGATAAATGCATTTTAAAGATTGTAATAGTTCCAGTAGTTTTACCATTGAGTATAATAAATAATTAATCAATTTTTTTAAAATAATCATTTGGTTTATTGTAACGTAAAAAGAATTAAAGGAGCGTTAAAATAGACATAAGAATCATTAAAACAAAAATCAAAACCTGAACATTCATTTTGGAAGTTAAGACACTTGTCATCTCATAGTGCGATAGAATGTCTTTCAAAAAAATCAGAACACAAAGTATTTATAGAACGATATTAAAGAATAGAATAGAAATATATCAATGGTCCAAAAATCAATTGTTTTGGTTGTTACTACAAATATTGTTATTTCATTGCAATCATTCAATAAATACTTGGTGTATTGTGTTTTTTGAAAGGCATATATGCTAAAATAAAATAAGAATATCAGCATAAACTCAACTTGATATACTAAATACTAATTAAAATGTTTAGGCCGATAGCGCTTCAACGATCATCGCAATCAGTCAATATTGTTTTGGGAGCGGGATGCAAATATTTCTAATCTCGTTCATGGGAGAAGGATTAACAACTAAAGTTATAATTTATGATTTTGTGTGTTGATCATGCGGTAATATAATATTTTGTAGGTGGAAAATATGCGGACCTCTTTTTATAGCATCCCATGGTATTTGGGAAATAAACAGTTCTTGACTAATTTTAAAATTGTTCATATCAGAATGCGTGATATCATTCGAATGAAAGCTGGTGGTGTGGTTCCAATGTCCATGGAAACATTTGTAGAGGTACACTTGAAATACGATTCTCATGTGAATAATATATTTTTAAAATTGTTTCAGTTTATGAAAAAGGCTTTTTCATTCTTCACTGTACTTCGTCAAATGACTTAATTTACTACACCTCCCGTTTAGTAGGAAGCTGTAGAAGTAGAAACTCCAAAAGGATTAAGTGTTAATTATAGTTTAGCGATCACTCGCTTTAAGGCCAGTGGATAGTATAGTCCCAGCCGTCATGATTCTTAAGGCCCAATTCACTGAACATTGCACCTTATGTTTACATACAGGCGGCGTGGAAGAGTTATGCCTTTCGCCTCTTCACCTACCGTGTCCTAGGCGAAGAGACGAAGACGTGGTGCCGGCGCTGCGAGAGGCACGGCGCTTCAAGCCCCCTCTATATAAACATGTGGTGCAATGCCCACTTAGGTGACGAGGCGCGGGAATTTGCTTCGTGCCTCTCGCCGCGCCGGCAGCGCGTCTTCGCCTCTTCGCTTAAGACACGGTAGGCGAAGAGGCGAAACTCTTCCACGCCGCCTCTATGTAAACATAGGGTGCAATGTCCATCCCTTCACTGCATATGGACATCACAATCGCCTGTGCGACGTCGCGCCTGCGCCTCGCCTACACCGCGCCTGCGCCCTTCGCCGCTTATGTGTGAATTGGGCCTAACGTTGCTACAATCTGCACATATACACATAGGCATCTTATTAAAATAGCTTACTTTGACATGTATGTATTCATAGCCGGCTCTAGCGAGTGTGCAATGCGTGCATCACGCGGAGGCTGCCAAAGTTAGGGGCTACCAAAGTGACAGCCGCGCCAATTTTGCCCCGAAGTGCAAGCTATCGAATTATGTTTACACTAGGGCGACCGGTTGCATCTATTAATGTTAATGTAATACATTAAAGCTAGGTTGTATAAAGGCTCGGTAGCTATAATCCATGATTATAATGTTGATGTGTATAAATTGTTTTTAACTTTCCATTTTATAGCTTCATGCGCCTCTGTTTATATATGGGAACCTCGTATTATGTGTTAAAGTCGTCGAAAGTGACAGTTTGGAAATGCACTCCAGAGTTATCTGCTTTATACAATCGAGACTAAATCTGACAACCAGACCACGAAGGAGGTCACCTACTCGTTGGAGAGACCAGGTCCGAAAACTTATTGGTCACAGTTTACATGACGCAGATAACTTTGCACAAGACAGGGACATATAGGCGGTAGAAGTCAAATCGGTGCATCAATGACCCTCCAGTAGGGTGAAGGATAGATGAGGATACATCACCAATTTAAAGGGGCACTGGGATGGCTGACGTATTTTAGTGAAGATCACATAGCTGTAACATGTCATTCGGAAGTAGTGCTACACACTTTTACCTTAAATAGCGTCTATGATAACTTTAATTTTTTAATAAATTAAATTTCCATCTCTCGCTAAAAATTGTATAGAAAGGTATTGCTTGAAGGGTCGAATCAAAGTATGCTTTTAAAACTTTATGAGAGCATATAAAATAAATTTAAAATTTTATCAATATTCATTAATATTTATTTTATTATTATAATTAATAATGGTGCAATATAATATAAGTAACTATAAAATAATTGTACGCTTTAACAACACATTTGGTAATAAGTTTCATTATAATATAAGTTAGTTGCTTACACAGTGCCGTCTTAAAGTGGGACGCCCTACTATCTCAGGGGCTCGGGGTGGAAGGGTGCTAGATATTAAACAGCAATACTTATGCCGTGCAAAAAAATATATTTTGAGGACGACAAAAAAACAGAAATCTCTTTGGAAATTATAATATAACATTAATTTACCAAATAAAAACTGCCCCAGGAAGCTTTAAGACCACACTGTTCTTAGACATATTATTTACATACACAAATATAATGAATCAATTAGATCTAGTAAATATAAATGTATCAAATAAATATATAATTGGCAGTACATAACATGTAAGTGAATGCATTTTTAAAACATTTATTTATTTTTGGTTTAATTCAGTACTAATTTTCCACCCCATTTTGTTCTTTTCTAAAATCAACCCAATAAGTGAAATAACCATCACAGTCATCCAACTCTTTCGATGTAAATTTGGCTGCAATGGTATGTTTTCCGAATTTATTTGGTTTGACTTTAAATGACACAAGCGCCTTTTCCCCAGGGCCAACTTTATCACGAATTTTGAATGTTTCTGAAATATCGGCTCCTTCTAAACGAATCTCTGCTTTCCGTAAAGTTATTGGTAATGGATTTACCAAGTATGCTGTGCCACTACATTCAATATCTTCAACGGGAGAGTCATGAAGAACAATTTTGACATCAGGCTTCCTCACACGGAAATCATCTTGTGCGTAGTATTCGAACTTGGTATCTTCAACAGTAGCCAGACAAGATATATTAAAAGCTGCCTGATTTAGTAACCTTTTAAAGTATTCATCATAAGTTACACTTAATTTAAGTTCGTGTATTGAGTTTTTCTCAATAGTAACGTTGAATGATTCTTCTTTAATAGCATCCCCAATGTTTCCTCTATATGACATTACATCCACTCGTAAATTTACGCTAACTTTATAGGAATTAACAAAACTTTTGTTATGCATCTCTAAAGAAACATTAAATGGTTCACCAATTTTTATATCGTCCAATAAAATGAAATTAAATTGAATATCATTAAATTCCTCATTTAGGTAATAACGTGAGAACATATTTTCAGCTTGTTTTAGAGCTTTTAACATTGTTGATCGTTCAGCTTCAGTTTCTTCAGGATGTTTGTATAAGTGACTTATATCAACGCGTTGAAATTCTCCAGCAGCTTTAGTGCTGATTAATTTGCCGATGCCTCTTATGTCGTTTCTAAGTAATTTTAATGGCTGTGTTATACCTTCGTATTTCCAAAATACCTAAAAGTACAAATTGAATCATGAAAATATAATTTGATGTGGTCAGTGCAAATTGCATACTTATCATAATAATTAAACGACATATTTTTTAATAAAGAAAAACCGCTTATAGTAATGCATTCAGAACGTTCTGAATAATAAGATTAATTTTTTTTAAATTGGAAAATTTATTACTATAAGCTGTTTTTCTTTATTAAAAAAAATGTCATTTAATTATTATGATAAGTATGCAATTTGCACTGGCCACGTAGAGTGGTAGAGTGAACAGTAGTTTCAGAATTAGCATGTATGAAGTTTAACAACTTTGACAAGACACAGTGAAATAGGTTATTATTGCAGAACTGTGTTGGTCCTTGTTACTTATAATTTTGGACACAACCTAATGATAGAAATAACTTAAATTATATTATTATTACTATAAATTCACGCACTTGCAATCAAATCCCTGTGAGCATTTAGGTACTTTCGTTTAAACACCCCGTTTGCGTGCTGTAAAGATTTGCGGTCGTGCACCGGTAGCCAGGGACGAAGTACAATTGTGTGCACCGGGAACGTAAATAGAACAAGAGGCAATAAGCCCGAAGCAGCAAATAAGGAAAACAGCGTATGAAGTACCAAAACACGTTTGTATTGTAGAAGTTACAGTATATGTTACAATTTGTGTAACTAGCTATCGACCTTCGGATCCTTCTGCCGTGTGTTAGTGTAACATTTTCCTATTTATTGGATAATCTTAAAGTTTTTAATCTTCATACATCTAAACACTAAAACTGTTGTAACTCTGGTTATAATGACATTCTAAATAATCCCGATTGCTCTGAAGTGACAACAAAAATAATACTCTTAATGTTTAAATGTTATAATTCTTCTCTATATTTAAAAAAAAAATGTATGAAACGAAAGTATATTTTTCAAAAATAGACAGATAATTTTTCCGGTGAAATTTTTCTCAGTATACTATTTTTCAACTTCGTATGATAAAGTAATTTATGAAATGTATGGTAATTGGATCATTGCTAATTAAAAAATATTAAAACATTCAGCTATGTTCTAAATTGTCCAAAAATAAAAATATTATAATACCTTATCTGCATTAACTTCTGCAAAAACAAAACTACAATCATAAGGTCGTTTAACTTCCCCATTTTTAACTGCTACCAAGGAAGCAGGACCACATCTATACATATCTCCACTAAGTTCTTGTGGAGTAGCATCAATCGCCTGCCAACCACCATATCCTTTACCAAGGTCAGGTCTTTCCATCCATGCTTCATTCCACACGTGAAAGTTCCAAATAGAATCTGAGTTTAATTCTTCCATAATCTTACCCTTATTATTCAAAAAGTAATCGACAGTAAGCGAACTTTGTGTATCATGCGCTGATGAATAATTGGTAACTGGGCGTGATGGTATGCCAATTGCTCGACAAACTAAAATCATAATATATATTAATAGCTGGGAGATTTTATACTTACGTGGCCGTCTTGCCAAATACGCCTTAAAGATGACAAATTAGAAATAAGAACAAAAAAGCAAAACAAGAATTTGAAAGATATGCGAGCAAAGAAAGTAGAAGAGAAATTAGGATAAAGTTGATCGGAGAGACCGAAGGAAGGAAAAGATCAGATGAAAATAGATATCGTCCAATATGAGTGAGAAGAAAAGTGAGCATAAAACTGATGGAGGGCGCAGAGTTGGACGTATATACTCTAGGAGAGTAGGAAAGAATATTTCTCGATGAGATTGCTGGAGGGTTCACTCAGTCAGTAAAAGGGAGGAAAGGTAGCAGATAGATATTGGATAAACGCAGAAGTATGGTGTTCTGTAGTAGTCTATCTTTACTGGAAGACTGAAGAGACGTCTACGGGTAAGGGAAACCTTATCTGCATCTCCACGTGGTAGTCGATGGAAACAGCAGAATGGAGGCTAACGCAGAGGGATAAGCAGCAAAATTCCTTCCTAGAAAGACAAATTCCTTCCTAGGACCTCTGTTATATTGGGGGTGATAAACCGGCCTTAAGGCGGGTGCATCAAACGGTGTGGTCAACAACACACACGATATCACCTGATTACATTTTCCATGACAACAGTAAGATATGGAAACATCTAAATTACAGTTTTCCATGCGATCAGGCTAGCAACCGATTCCAGAATGGGTCCGGACCGACTGGCGAAAAATTGGACTAGCGATTGTGTACGATCAGGCAACGTATGTGAAATGGACTTCTGGTCACCAGAAAAAGGAACACTCTGGCCACTTGAAACGTCAAATGCCTCTATTTGAAAGAGCTTTACTACGGTAAAAATGTAGTTGCTTTCCTAATATGAAAAATATTGACAAACTCGGCTATTCATCGATAAACGATCGGATAATAAAAATTACTTTCTCTGCAATGCCAACCAAGCTCCGTATAATACAATTATGCATGCCTACCACCTATATAATGTCGTTGATAAATACGTCCTCGGAAGAAGAAATGACAGTGGCGAACATCACCTTCCAGCACCATGCCCGTCGGGTATCCACCCCACCAAATAATTTGCATAAAAATCAGATCGACCACATTCTAATCAGGCAACGATGGAGAACGTTAGTCTGAAGCGCAGTAGCAATACAAGGCAGATTGCGGATGGGACCACAAACAGTAGTTTGTGGTCCCATCCGCAATCTGCCTCTGCCGCTGTCGGTAGACAGCGGATCTTAGATTGAAGCTTTGCGTCCCTACCAACCTACTCCCATCAGGAAAATGCAAAAATAGCAAAAATCAGAATCTTCCCTAACCTACTTGAAGCGACAATCACCCTAATGGTACTAGATGTGCAGACAGGATGTGGACTGTGGTGAAGCAGTGGATTACTAATGCCGCAGAGAACTCTGCCCCGACCAACACTGAAGTTCGACGAAAATAATGGATGAGCCACCAATCATACCGACTCATCGATGCAAGGCGACAGATGAAAGCGACTACGATAAGCTCAGAGCTAAAAGATGCAAAGGCGCGACTACTAAATGATAATTATATATGTGCTCAAGTTAAGCGACATGCAAATCTCCATGAATCTAGAGATCTGTTTAACAAAGGAAGATACCTCTAACGAGAATTTAAACCAAGTACAGATATTATCTAAGACAAAAATCAGACCATAAAACTGACGCTGTTGGAATCGCTGATGTATAGAATAACTATTACTGCAAGCTCTTTTAAAATGTACACATAAGTATACAGAGCCTAACATCCTCAGAACGGTGGCAGAAGCTTGGGTAAAAATAAACTAAAAAGTAACAAAGGTGCAGGGCCAGATAGCATAACAGCGGAAAACTTAAGGCAGTGGGCAGGGTCGGAATAGGTATGCAAGGACTATAAGGAAAAATATAGAATACCTGTAAATGGCCCGAAAAGTGGTGCCTATCAGTATATATATATATATATATATATATATATATATATATATATATATATATATATATATATATATATATATATATATATACAAATATGCAAGAAATGCCACCCAACCAACTATGCTAACCACTGCATAATGCCAGTATCCCATGTGCAAGCAAAATTATACTCTACATCACGGCTGTCCAATTGCAAGTGCCCCAAGGGCCGCTTAAAAAGTGAGTTTTCGTATACAAAATGAGGTATGGTATACAAACGCATTTGTATTATTATTTTAATTTATTAAAAAAAAATCAAATTACAAAAATATTAGTCGGAAACTAATACATCCATATTAACTTTAATATGTGTTGTTGATAAACGAAGCAACTGAGTAAGTGAGAGGGAAAATCTATATTTTGACTTTATAAATTTCATGTTGGAACAGCTGCTTTCGCAAAAATACGTGCTTCCCAGCATTGAGCCTAAGGTAAGACCTAAGTTTCGCAAGTTGGGGTATCGTTCGTCTAGCAGCAATTTGAAAAAGTCCAATCAAGTTTCAGTTCTTCGTTGGAAAAATAATCTGATTTCAAATCACACAATTTCAGTTGAAGGTCTGCTCTGTTTACATTCTCAAATGAAATTGTAAGGGGCTGAGTAAAAACTGAAATGTCTTTTTCGATGTTTTCCAGTTCCATGGTGTTGGACTTTAAGGAAAATAGAAATCGTAGATCATTGCAAACAGTTTCCGGCGCTTAGCCAACGAATGTCGACAGGATCAACATCAATATGTATATATGTTTCGTAATTATTCGAAAGCGTTCGACTCCGTTAAAAGGTAATCACTGTGGAAAATACTAAAAGAAATGGGCACCCCTTACCACCTCATTTGGCTAATAAAGCATTTGTATGAAGAAAAAAAACATAGCGAAAGTAAGAGTCAAACAAACGGAATCAACCAAATTTGTCATCAAAGCGGCCGCGTGACAGAGCTGCATTCTGTCCCCAATAATATATATATATAATATATAATATATACAAAAACAGTACAACTTACCCTCGTAGAGGGAAGTTAAACGCCATCTGGCGGCACCACATCAATTAGCAATGCACACCCATATGGTAATAACCGTCAACATGCTCATGTTATCAGGATCACCGGGTAGTGCCCTCTAGAGAATATGAATAATATTCCAATAGAGTGCTTGAGATATCAGCACAAAGCCAATCGTATAAAACATATAAAAGTGTGAACCCACCTCTTAGCAATCTACATATCTAGATTGCTAAGAGGTGGGTTCACACTTTTATATATAATATATACAGTATAATGTGCAAAGTGCTCAACGGATGGCAAGGCGGAATCTCAGTTGGAGGCAGGAAAATGAGCAATTTAAGATATGTAGAGACACCGTTGTAGCGTCGTGCGAAGAAGAATATGGGCCCGAGCTAAAGAGAGGTTCCCCGGGCTGTCTTGCGTCAGTTGGTCGGTTGGTCTCTTGTAGGTGAGCGTAGTATGGTTAAAGTAAGGAAGAAGGGAGGACGAGCGGTCGTTATCCGTGCGTCCTTGTCAGTCGGTCCGTGGGTTCCGCAGGTCGTCGTCGAATTTTCTCCGCATCACCTCCCGGGAGAAAACCGCGAACGCGACCCACGTGTCCTTGTCTCGGAGCATCTTGGAGCCGATGTCCTCTGGGCTTGTGTCGCCGATCTGCAACCACAGGGATGTTTTGTGATTTTCCCATCGGGGACAGCGGTAGATGGTATGGACCGGATGATCGGTACCACCGCAGTATCGGCATTTGGCGGAGTTCGCCTTCCCTATCCGGTGGAGGTAGGTCTGAAAAACTCCGTGACCGGATAGGGTCTGGGTGGTCCAATGATCCAGGTCCCCGTGTCCCCTGGTGACCGGCGGCTCCACTCGTGGAATCACCCTCCTGGTCCAGCCCAACTTTAACTACCTAGAAAGGCGGCTGAGAACAGGAAATAAAACAACGCATAGCCATAGCACGGGGCGCAACAACAAAGCTTGACAGAAAATGAGAAGAGACAGCTATCACTCGCACCACTACCATTAATCACAAACCTACTCTCTACCACCATTACCTGAATATTTCTGCGATACTTTGGCCATATAGTAAGAAAGAGAGACTCACTCCATGGAAAGGCTGATCGTGGAAGGACAAGTAGAAGGACGCAAATCTGGATAAACGATTATATCATGTCACCAATCCCTTACGTAGGATGATGAATTGTTGAGGAGAAGAATAAAAAAGGGTGTCAAGGGAATGGAAGAGACAGATGCTGCAATGAATATAAAAAACTTCTATCTTTTATAGGGCTATTAGCCGTGAGGCTTTTCCGCCGGTCAAGGGAGAAGCTCATAGGAGTTTAATCACCCGGTATTTACCTTAACTTCACAGAAAACCTCTGAAAAATTGTGAAAGGTGATTCGCGAAAATTCTGTCCCCGCTGGGGATCGAACTCAGGCTCCCCAATGCTCAGTACGACGCCTCTAACCACTCGGCCACTGAGCTGGGTGCAATGAATATATAATAATTGAATTGAATTATGGGAGGTATATGTCGACTGAGAGTGACAAGTTGGAATCCTGGTGCTAACTCCTACATGAAGAGGTAAGTCAAATATAGAAAACTATGACGGTATTGCGCTCATGAGTGTACAAGCAGCAAGAACAAGAGTGAATGGGGAGATATCAAAGATAATTGGAATCAATGTGGGCTGAAGATGCTCGCGGAACCCTCTATTATTTAACATTTACACGTTTCAGATGGTGGACGTGTTGGTAGGGGGCGGTTCGTGTGGTTGTAAGAAGTAAGAAGTTGTTCTAGCTCATGTGGTGGTTCACGTCGAAGAGAGTGTAAGTGATGCAGAAGATGATAGTGAGAGTGGATAGGTACCTGAACAGAAGATACTGGTAGAAAATCGGGAAAATCGTTGTTGATCCTTTGTAGAAATAACGGCAGAAACGTGACAGAAGAGGAATTAAAGAAGAAGGGCAGGGCAATTGAGAAGGATGAATGGTTCAAGTACTTAGATTTGATATACTGCAACAAGAAACCAACCGAATGATTAGGAGAGTCGAATTGCAGAAGATACATTAGAAGATCAGGGATGGCAAAGATAATTCGGAATATAGTAAGAGGCAGGTGTGTGGAACTGTATCCAGCTACCTGAGTCAAAATAGCTTCAGCAAAGAAGATTCCCTTCAGCATTAATACAATAGGCACAAAATCTGACATGAATATATGAAATAAAATGATTTATGAAATTGGCCCTGGAAGAAAATCAAATATGGCAAGTAATTCGGGAGTAGTTTCTAAACCAACTTTGTCCCGAAGCAACCTCTAAAATATATTTATATATTTATTTATATATTTTATAAATTTACTACCAAATCAACTCGACTACTTCAAATCCACTTGGATTTTAGCTAAACATACATTGAATGTTTCAATCCCTCTCGAAATTTTAAAGTTAATTACAATAAATCAATTATTATAGATTACTACTAACTACTAACACGTTTATAAATCAAGTGTACTTACTTGTAGAAACAACTCCAGAGAACACCCAGCACTGACCGTACTTTACAGATTTTTTAGTTCTATAAAATTCCTGTAATATATCTGTACTCCCAATCCATTTTGTAGGGGGCGTTCCGTCAGTAAAAACTTCAGACCAATTACCCATAACAGCTCCATTATCATCAATAGAATTAACAGCCGCAGTTAGAGCTCGAGAAGTTTCTACAGGATCTGCTCGTTGATGCCCATGTACTTTCCCAACGTATTTAATTAAATACAGAGAGCATTCTAAAACATTTTTATCAAACTGCCCATATTTCCAAATGCAGGGTCGTAGACGATTCGATGTGCCTCTCCAAATTAAACCCACATCTTCCAGAACGGCTTCTTGTTTCCATTCGTCCGATTTCATATAAACTTGATCCTGTTTACACCATGGGTTATACAGAATAAATATGCCAGTGGACCAACTGTAGCTGTATGCTCCATCGTTTACAATTTTAGTATCAATTTCTAGTTTCCATTTAGCAACGATGCAATCGGCTGCTGGTGTTATTTGAACGGTAATGCGATTATCAAAAGATGTTTCCAAAACTGCGTTCCAACCAGTAGTTTTATCTTCTTTCCTTTTCAATGCTATGGGTACTAATGTGCCTTGACCATAAGATGGCTTTTCCTCATCTAATAACGAATTGTTTGATTAAAAATGTTATTAATATTTTGATTAAATAAATTAATCAGTTAATTAAATTAAATTGTTTGTTTCTTTCAATAGGTATACTGTCATACATTTTAATGAGCAAATAGTGAGTGTTTATTTTTAAATTTTCTTCGAACATAGTCTTTGTTCCAAAACTAGACTTGACATCTCCGACATGAGATTGTTTATCAATTTTCTCAATTATACTACTTAGCTAACTTATGTATTCAACTTAGATTTGTAATATATTATAGACGGATGAGAATCTTTGAAGTATAGAAGAGGGAATATTAGGATATGAAAGATAAAGAAAATGAAGAGTACATCAGCAAGAATATTAAAACTAATTCTTACATATAGCAATTATCTCGTGTAACTTAGCTTTGAATCGTTTTTGGTCGAAGTAACTCTGGGAAAAGTTTTTGATTAACAAACTACAATTTTAACATAAAAAATATGACACAATTTTATTAAAAATAAATTATTTAAAAAAATTACCTGTGTCAATTGTTCGTAATAATACATTCCAGGTTGTGTTTTTTTGTAAAAAAATATTGAGAAAGAAATTATAAATAAACTAAAAATTAGGAATATAATAGATATATATATATATATATATATATATATATATATATATATATATATATATATATATTAATTAGGAATATATACAGTTTTTCATAATAATACAGAAAAAGATAAAATAATATGCCTAAAAAAATATTTTTTTATTGTAATAATGATTATAAGTAAAACCAATTATTTTTTTGAGAAATAATAATAATTTAATAAATAAATAAAACGAATTTTTCTTTGTTTTTTATCACTTGTTTATTACTGTTTGCGAATATTTTCGGCTACGCTCTAGCCATTATCAAGCTAATCCGATGACTGACGAGCTGTGTGAAGTGTACCTGTATTTATACAAATTTTGTAAAAACCCCAAACGAGACTGCCCTTAAAAAAACCCAGATTGTAAAAAGCTCATAAAATACATATTTTAGGCGAGTTACACACCAACACAAACTGCATGAAACAATTACAAGATCAAACTAAAACATAAAAAACCTAAGAATATAACAATATAACAATATACAAAAATATCAAAATAACAATAAGAGATATTTATATAGAATACATTTATACACATTTAAATAATGCGGAGTAATCTAGGTCCAGCTGGTCGTTTAATAAAATAATATCATTACGCTTTTTATGTTTATGAATTTCCAGCGCCTCTAATAGAGTTAATTTCTTCCCCTTTTTCTCAACATGCAGTATTTCCAGCGAGCTTATATCTGGAAACGTGTGCGTGGTCTCGACAAAGTGGTTTGCGAAATTCGAATTTGATTTTAATAATCTATATGACGTGCAATGTTCGTTGAACCGTTTCTCAAAATTACGGCCTGTTTGTCCTATGTAGACACTAGTACAATCTGAGCATTTAAGTTTATATACACCCGACTTCAATAGCGATTCTTGTTTCTCTTTGGCATTGTAGATAATTGTTGATAATTTGGCTGGGGCTCTAAAGGCTACTGTTATATTGTGACTATTTAAAATGTGTCCTATTTTTTCTGAAATGGTGCCGAAATAAGTTAAACTCACGAAGGGTATTTTGTCAACTGAAATTGTCGGGTAGATCATTTTTAAAGTGTTTTGTTGTTGTTTTTTATTGATTATGGATTCTATTTGTTGTCGGAAAAAGCCATTTTCCATACCTATACATTTTATTCTCTTTAGCTCAAATTCAAGGTCTTATATATACTTATATATAATAAATTTACCAGACAACGTGAAAAACTTGTACATTTAGAAAGTCAACAAAAGAAAACCATAAGAGGGTTAGACTCACAACCGCGCAATAATAACATAAAAATTCATAATCTATCTGGAGTCACTTTCGAAGAGAAAGAGCTATTACTACTATCAAAAGGCCCCAACTACACACCCCACGTAACCCACAAAAACATTACCGAGAACCTGATAGTGGAGGCTGAAATAGCACTACGAAAAATCCCCGAAAATGATGTCTCTAAGACCAAAATATCGAAAGTAATAAAAACAGAAAACAATGCCCAATGCAGCTCAGATCAAACTCTCATTAAGTCCATAAGACACAAAATTCGTAACAACGAACTAACAATTACAAGAGCCGATAAATCCAACATAACAGTAATCCTCCCGGAACGAGATTATATACAAAAAATTAATGACTTCATTTCATCACAAGAACTTATCGAAATTAACAACCCCACAACCGAGTTTCAGAAAAACATAAGAGAATTCCTTAAGCACCCCTCATCAATATTTAACTCTTCCGATATTTGGAGACTCACATCAATGAATCCGGTAGCACCAAGATTATATGGTCTAATAAAAACTCACAAACAAAATTTACCCATCAGGCCCGTAGTATCATATATTAACGCACCCAATCGACAATTCGCAATTAAAATAAACTCTATTTTTAAAAACTTAACAAATTTCCAATCGCCAACTAGCATCAAAAACTCATTATCTCTAATCAAAAAACTAAATTCAATTAACGGCCCAAAAAATTATAAATTAGTATCCTTCGACGTTTCAAATTTGTTTGCAAACATACCACCGGAGGAATGCCTTATGATTATCCGAGACATCATGGATAAAACAACAATACACCCCGTCACAAGATCGGAGCTGCAAGCTGCATTTGAAATGTGTGTCTCGCAGAACTATTTTAGATTTAATAAAAAATTCTATTACCAAAACTCAGGCCTCCCGATGGGCTCTCCCCTGAGTCCACTTTTAGCAAATATCTTTATGACAAACTTGGAAGAAACGATTCTTAAATCAAATCTGGCGAAGACACATATAAAATGTTGGTATAGATATGTGGATGACATTATTGCAGGTTTTCGTGGTACAACACGTCAACTGGAATTGTTCGAAAAGTATATAAATAAAATACACCCAAAAATTAAAATTTACAGTAGAAATAGAAAAAGACAATACCATTAACTTTTTAGATCTGAGTATTACTAGAACAACCAACACTTTTTCATATCAAATTTACCGGAAACCCACTTATTCTGGGATAACCATCCCACATGATTCTGCACACCCCCTATCCCATAAACTTGCAGCTTATAACTCAATGGTCCATCGAGCACTGTCTGTGCCCATGTGCAGTTCAGACCTTGAATTGGAGCTAGAGAGAATAAAATGTATAGGTATGGAAAATGGCTTTTTCCGACAACAAATAGAATCCATAATCAATAAAAAACAACAACAAAACACTTTAAAAATGATCTACCCGACAATTACAGTTGACAAAATACCCTTCGTGAGTTTATGCTGCGAGAGTTGGCGGCGACGAGGGAGCTAGTCTGGCGTCTAACAGACACAGCGGGCTCAACGAGAAATATACCGCGTGAAGCAAAAGTGGACGCTGTCCACTTAAGGGAGGCATACGAGAGGATATGGGGCAATTACGACCCCAACACCCTCACCAGCCCCGGGAACGACACACCAGACCACGAATCCGACCTGAGGGAACAACTAGATGCCCTCAGGGAGGATAAAAAGCAAGCCGATCTAACAATAGCGGCGATGAGGGCCGAACTACAGGACATCCGCCGGCAGTTAGAGAAGAGGAATCAGGACCAACCCGGCATCGAGACCCCCAGCCGGAAGGCAGAGAGGATCAGGCAAGCCATAGTCGCCCAAGGGAGCTTCACAGAGGCGTGCAGACTAATGGGCGAGGAATGGCCGGAAGAGGCGTACAGTGCCACCGACTACGTAAGGGCCGAGGACATCAAACCGTCCCCGGACGTACCACTCATTAGACTGGTGGACAAACACAGCCGCTCCATCAACGCTGGAGCCAAACCCGGCCGCAGAATATCAGAACTGGCGGGGAGGGCGACGGAGGGAGGTCAGGTCGCCACTCTAACCAAGACCATAGAGGTCATCGGAGGCAGCGGACCTCCCAGCAACCACAAATGGGTGACGCACTTCATCACATGTGACACTACGACAGCGGCCGCCATGAACGAGTCGCTATACATCGGAGCACAAGAAGTCGTCAGGCTAATTGTGGAATCGGGCACCAAGGAGGCAAGGGCGGAATGGGGCAGCGCTACCACCACCGCAGCGAGACAGCTGCTCGAAATGGGGCTAGCGGGGGCGGACCTGAAGATCGCCATCAAACAGGCACCACTCCCAAAAGGCCCAAAGCAGGTCCCGACAGACCACCCACCACCTCCCAAGAGCATGGCCAAGGCTGCCAAAGAGGAGACAATTGTGGTGACCCCGGCAGAGGGGGAAACATACGCTGACCTGGTGCGGAGAGTCCGCAACATAGACCTGTCGGAGGACAACATCGTCCGGATGGACAGATCCGACAGCGGACTACTCCGCATCAGGGTAAAAGGGAACGGGGGCAAAGTCGACGCCCTCTGTTCTACTATCGCCGACAAAACGCAGGGGGCCAAAGCGCGGGTGAGCCGACCAGGCACCACACTCCACATCAGGGGCCTGGATGTGCTCACCACGGCCACGGAGGTGGCGGAGGCCATCGAGGCAGCCTTCCCGGCCGGAAGCAAGGAGACCTACAGGGTGGGCCCATTAAGACCGTCACGCAACAGCACACAGGCCGTGACGGTAACAACCACGGAGAAGGGAGCAGAGGTGCTTACCGGGAGAAGGCTTCGCATCGGCCTGGTGCAGACCAAACCCACCAGGAGGCAAGAGCTCCCGCTCGGCTGCACCAGGTGCTGGTTGGACGGCCACCACGCCAGCGCGTGCAAAGGACCGGATAGGCGGAACCTGTGCCTGAAGTGCGCGAAGGAGGGACACCAAGCTAGAGCGTGTAAGGCAGAAACCCCGCACTGCGCAGTATGCAAAGTAGACGGCCACGCGGCGAGCAGCTACCGCTGCCCGACCAAACAAAAAGCCATCGAGGGAACCAGGCGCGGCGCTGGAGGAGGTGCGCCACTCGCCGGTTCAACATAAGAACGGTCATCCAGGCCAACGTTGGCAGGGGCAGAGCTGCTCACCAGCTCCTGCTAGCGGAGGCCAATAGACTGGGGGCGGACGCGATAATCGCGTCCGAGCCAAACCACGCCAGGCTGGACCCCTCGTGGGTGACCGACGGGCCCATGGGGGATGTAGCCATCAAGGCAGTTGGCGGCCTCCATGGGCGCATCACATCCTTCGGCACCCCCAGGAGGGGGATAGCATGGGTAAAGTTCAGGGAGCTCACCATCATAGGCTGCTACCTCTCCCCCAACTGTGGTAGGAGACACGCCCAGGAGTGGATCGACTCACTGGAGGCAACAGCCCGGGCTACTGCGGGGGACTACATTATGGCGGGCGATTTCAACGCCACAGCATGGGGCTCCCCCACCAACAACTCGAGGGGAGAGGCCATACTCGAACTAGCCGCGACTTTAGACCTGACAATCTGCAACACCGGTGGGGCACCGACCTTCTCCAGGGGAGAATCGGTGTCACACATAGACCTAACACTTGCATCGCCAGGAATGGCCAGCCGTGTGCAAGGATGGCGGGTGCTGGGGGAGGAGACCCTGAGCGACCACCTATACATACTATACGGGATAAGTCCAGGAAGCGTAGCTCAGGCCCGACCCCAGCGGCCCCAGCTCCAGGAAGAAGTGAGCCAGAGGCGGAGGTGGAACCTCGCATCGGTGGACGGCCCAACACTAACCAGGGCAATATCGGAAGCGGGTGATGCCCACCCGGAACCCCACGACGATAGAGGGGTGGACGCGATGGCCGACAGGCTTACGGCCAGGGTCACGGCAGCATGTACGGAAAATGTCAAGTCAACTGACGCCACCAGTGGACGGAAGAGGAGGATCTACTGGTGGTGCCAGGAGGTGGCCGACGCCCGAACACTGGCCAACCGGGCCAGGAGGAGGGAGCAGCGGACAAGAGCGACAGGAGCGCCCACGGAAGAACTCAGAGCCGACTACAGGAGCAAAAGAAGAGACTACCGGAAAGCCATCGAGACCAGCCAGGCTAGGTGCTGGAAGGACCTATGCAAGGAGGTAGAGGAGGACCCGTGGGGGCTCCCATACAAAATAGTCTCCAGGAAGATCACCGCCCGACCACCCGGGCCGGAGGCCTCGGTACCAGGGGGAGTGGCAGCAGTGGTCAAGGCCCTCTTCCCACCCAGCATCCACGACAACCCACCGGAAGAGCAAACAGGGAATCCAAACAACGCGCAGGAAGAATGGAGTGAGGAGGAAGTCCTGCAGGTTCTGCAACAACTCCCGGGGAAAAAGGCACCCGGGCCCGACGGACTCCCCAACGAGCTGATCAAGGCAGCGGCGAGGGGGATCGCCCCGGCGCTACGAGTAATAGCCAATGAATGTATGAGGGTGGGCGCCTTTCCACGAAGGTGGAAGACGGCGAGGCTATCCCTCATCCCCAAAAAGGGGAAGCCACCGGAAAGTCCGACGGCGTATCGCCCTATATGTCTGCTAGACGGCCTAGCCAAAGCCACCGAAAGGCTGGTAGCGGACCGGCTGGCCGAGGCCATTGAAACTGCGGGAGGCCTGCATCACCACCAGTACGGCTTTCGCAGAGGCAAGTCAACTTGCGACGCGATCCTCCATGTCAGGGGGATCGCCAAGTCCGCTAACACCGGGACGTGGAGGAAAAGAGCCCATTGCCTGATGGCCACCCTGGACGTGGCTAACGCGTTCAACACGCTGCCATGGGGGGCCATCAATAAGGCGCTAGCCAGGAAACGTATCCCTCTATCACTGAGGAACATCACCAGGGCCTACCTTGCAGACCGCGAGATTAACTATGATGGCACCGCAGGACTCGAGAAGTACGGGGTAACGGGGGGGGGGGTGCCACAGGGCTCAGTCCTGGGCCCTCTCCTCTGGAACGTTGCCTTCGACGATGTCCTGCGGCTGGAGCTGCCGGAGGATACCACCATCGTGGCATTTGCCGATGACCTGGCCGTGGTGACCAAGGCCAGGGACCTCACCACGGCAAAGAAGAGACTGGGGGAAGTAGTAGCAGCGGTGGACGAATGGACGACGGGTAGCGGCCTGTCCATCGCCGCTGCCAAAACGGACGTCGCCCTGCTGTCTACAAAGAGAGCAGGAGTCCAGGAAGCCACCGCAACCATTCAACTCTTAGGGGCGGTCCTCCCAATAAGGAGAAAGATCAAATACCTGGGCATGTTGCTGGAAAGCAACGTGAACCACACCTCCCAGGTATTAGAGGCCACCCTGAGGGCCACCAAGACCGAGGCGGCACTAGCCAGGCTAATGCCCAATATTGGAGGACCCAGCACGGGCAGGAGAAGGTTACTGTCACTGGTGTCGCGAGCCCAGCTGACGTACGCAGCCCCCGCTTGGGCGAGCGCCACTAACACCAGGCGGAACGCGGAGAGGCTGCGACGGGCTCTGCGCACCAGTGCAGTAAAGATTTGTATGGCCTACCGCACCATATCCACGGACGCGGTGGAGGTGCTGGCGGGAACCATCCCGGGCGACTTGCTAGTTGATGAGCGTTCAAGGGTACATGGCTACAAGGAGGACGGGGCCACCAAGAAGGAGGCCCAAGAGAAGGCGAGGAACGAGACGTTTAGGAAGTGGCAGGCGAGATGGGATGCTGCCACCAATGGAGGATGGACCAGGAGGGTGATCCCATACGTGGAGCCGTGGGTCACCAGGGGACACGGGGACCTGGATCATTGGACCACCCAGACCCTATCCGGGCATGGAGTCTTTCAATCATACCTCCACCGGATAGGGAAGGCAGACAGTGCCAAATGTCGTTACTGTGGTGGGATCGATGATCCGGCCCACACCATCTACCGTTGTCCCCGATGGGTAGTTCAAAGAAACGCCTTATGGGTAAAGATTGGCGACACCGACCCGGACGACATCGGCGCCAGGATCCTCCAGGACAGGGACGCGTGGGACGCATTCGCAGCTTTCTCCCGGACGGTGATGGGGAGGAAGTTCGACGACGACCTGCGAACCCCACAGACCGACTGACGAGGACGGACGACAGTGACAGCTCCGTCCCCCATTTTTCATTTATTTTTTACCTTACCCGCCTTTTATTTTAGTACAAGAGACATAACGACAGACAAACGATAGACGGTCCGGGGGGCTTAGGAATGCCTGCTAGGCGGTCAAGCCCCTCGTCGACAGAACCTGGGTTTTGGTTTAGTCGGTAGGCGCCCCGGCCAGTACACGGGGCGAATCCGACACTACCCATGCTTATCACCACACAGTGGTGATAGCGGAGGCATGGGTGTCTTTCGAAGATTTCACCCCAGATGACAAAAAAAAAAAAAAAAAAAAAAAGGACAAACAGGCCGTAATTTTGAGAAACGGTTCAACGAACATTGCACGTCATATAGATTATTAAAATCAAATTCGAATTTCGCGAACCACTTTGTCGAGACCACGCACACGTTTCCAGATATAAGCTCGCTGGAAATACTGCATGTTGAGAAAAAGGGGAAGAAATTAACTCTATTAGAGGCGCTGGAAATTCATAAACATAAAAAGCGTAATGATATTATTTTATTAAACGACCAGCTGGACCTAGATTACTCCGCATTATTTAAATGTGTATAAATGTATTCTATATAAATATCTCTTATTGTTATTTTGATATTTTTGTATATTGTTATATTGTTATATTCTTAGGTTTTTTATGTTTTAGTTTGATCTTGTAATTGTTTCATGCAGTTTGTGTTGGTGTGTAACTCGCCTAAAATATGTATTTTATGAGCTTTTTACAATCTGGGTTTTTTTTAAGGGCAGTCTCGTTTGGGGTTTTTACAAAATTTGTATAAATACAGGTACACTTTACACAGCTCGTCAGTCATCGGATTAGCTTGATAATGGCTAGAGCGTAGCCGAAAATATTCGCAAACAGTAATAAACAAGTGATAAAAAACAAAGAAAAATTCGTTTTATTTATTTATTATAATGAATTATCACAAAGTAGATGCCGATTCAATTCAATATAATAATTTAAGTTTTAAATTTACATTTAATTTTTTTTTTAATATTCACCCAATTTTTAATACAGATTTAGTTTATATCGATATAGTCATTAAAATAAATAAAATATTATTCATATTAACAAAAATTTACTTTAACGGAATCGAATATATGTTTTAGAAAAATCACAGGAGAATTTTGAGCAAAATTTCGATTTTCTTTCAAAATCAGAAAATTGTAGCTGGTCAACATGGACTTTCCAGATAGATTTGTACCAAAAACTAATAAAGACTATGTCACATTAGATAATAATCACACGCAAATTTAGGTTTTAAAATATTGAGTAGTATTTCTGAAAATAGGAATATTTATCACAGACGACTTCATAAAGAGATTTTGCGCTAAAATTACAAATGGTTCGTATGATAAAGGCTGAGTATTTGTGTATACAATTAAACAAAACTTTACCTTGGGTTGTGAAGGATTGGCATAATATATGATGAAAAATATTGTATATATAAATTTCACACATTCTATCTAAACACTACAGCATGTGTTAGTACGTTTGCTTATAAATTCCTGCACATATATCCTTCAATTTATTTTATTTAATATTCTAATATTTCCTTTTCTACATAATACAAACTTTCTGTGACTTAATCTCGCCTCAGTATAAAATAATTCCGAATTTAAGTAGAATATCAATTTTAGCAAAGTAGAATAATTAATAAATTGTATAGTTAGGTTAGGTTGGACTGCTAACCAAACTCAACCCTGTACATATCGAACATAGCTTTGCTTCGTTTGGAACAAAGACCGTCCATATGCTGCTCAACTTTAAAGTTTCAGGAAGAGTATAGTAGTCAACCTTTTCATATATACAGCCCATCTTGGTTGATAGTAAAATTGTTTTACCACCGATTTCTCAGTAGTTAATATAGCGTAATTTCAAAGTACGTTTTGAGTGGAAGTTTAGTAAACATGTGTAGTTTATGTAATATTTTTATTTATACTTTGCGTATGTTAATAATACACACTAAATTTAATTTTATGCTGTATCTCTCGAAACACGTATATTAAACACAATCTCTTCTAATAAATATAATTGAAGATTACTAATAAAATGTGTAATTTCTATTAATATTTGGATATAATACAATTGTAATAAATTCTTAAAATAAATAGAAACTAGCATAATTGAAGATAGCTAATAAAATCTACAATCGAAAAAACAATTTTTAAACGTTCAAATTCCAGAAATATCCAATATATTCAATAAGTAAGTTATTCTTTTAATAGAAGCATAATTAAGGATTGTTAAGGAAATATGCAATCAATAGCATGAACCTCTTAAAATAAGCATAATTATATTAGAGATTTAAAAATATAAGTATTAGAAGTAATAATCACCTTCTACTGTGAAAATGAATGAAACACCATCTGTATCTTCTCTATAAGGTCTACTAAGTTCGACATCAATTCTAAACGGCTGTCCTCGTCTAATTACTAAAGATGGTTCGTATTCTCTGGTCATTAGTTCATATTTGGCAGTATGATGTAGCGCTCCATTAATTGCAATGCAAGGAATCACCGTTCGCACGATTAAAATGTCACTTTCCTTTTCGGCATCAATATATGGGACACCGTCAACTGAATCTGAAAATCGAAAACGAGTAATTAATACGTACATGTTAAATAAATCTAAATGTATTTCCGTAACATACAAATATTTTACATAAATCTCACAAATAATATGCTGTAAAAACTGTGAGACTCAAAGTATGGGTTTCGACCATTTGGGGGGTTTGTAAATATTTTTGGGCACATGAAAATTGTAGCCAAGTATAATTATACATATATAGTTAAAAATATTCTGAATACCCTCTCTACCAAAGGGGTTTCAGCATGTATGGAGCAATATTGTCATGTCATGCCGCTTTATCTCTTTTCAGAGATTTTATTGCCTTCAAAACTACTTCTATGATTATCATCATCTTCCATATTGTTTATTGTCATATCGGTTGGACGTTATCTTGTTTCTTTGTGGTTAGCAATGTTTTGAAATTCCCTTTCCAGCAGTATTGGGTTGTTATAAAAAATATATTTAGTATTTTTTTCTTCAGTATGGATAAACTATTGCAATCTTACATAATTCCATGTGTTTATTTTTAAGATATTTTATTATTAATTATTTAGAGTAATTTATTATGAAGAAATAAAATATTTTCAAATATATACATTGGGTTCAGTTAACATTATATAGTATTTTTTGTTAAACATCAAGTAAAATAGTTATATAAAATATACAGAATTAAAAATTAGGAATGACTAGATTTGTAAAACAATCGCGTGAAAATTATAAAAACATCGGAAATATCCAGTGTATTTTATTTCCTCATGCGTACTATTATAATTAAACATTTTTTTTTTTAGAAATAACATTTTATTGTACACACCAAGGTAGTGTAGTGGTTTAGCAAGTCCTAAGACTTACCTGCACATACACTAACACACGGCAAAAAGACCCGACAGTCGATAGCCAATTGCAGAATTGTAACAAATACAGTAACTACTATCTTATCCTTTCAATTTTTCATTACTTATATAGTTTTCTCCCTATTATATGAAAATCTGTATACGTTACTAATATTTAAATTTAAATTTTATTTAATATTATTTTTGTATAACTATACTCCATATTTTTAACAAAATATGTATATTTTTCTTAAGCTGACATAGTCATTTCTGTCAGAGATACAATATTTTTCTAGAGGAAAATATTATTACATTTTTAGAGATGTCTTAAATTAATCTTAAATGATCGGACACCTACTAAAGATGATTTGCCGCAAGAAATATTATTTCTGAAAAAATTTCTTCCTTTCATTCATATGTAACGTAATATGCTAAAGGAATGTGCATTAGCGACATGCGTTCTTTTGTTCCAGTTTTAATGGCAATGATTTAGTTGATATTAACACTAAAGTATATAACTTTAGCCATAAAAACAAGGTTTTAGAATGTGGAGGCAAACTGTGTCACTGACAACGGATGACGGATGGATACACATACGATCAGGGGACCAAATAAAGAAGATTTGGGATTTTTCCGATTTTCACATCGTACGTACGTATTTATACAAGACGTAATTGATTATTGTACGTGCCAAACATAGCGCACGAATGTGGAAATATAGAAACGTGTTCAACTTTCTTGACGAGTACAGTACAATTTTAACCTTACGTTCCAGCCTCCCAGCCGCAGTCAGCTATATTATTATTTTATAATTAAAAATATAATCTCCAGCCGTTTCCTATCCACTGCTGGACGTAGGCCTCCCCTATTTCTCTCCATCATCTTCTATCTTGTGCGACAGAGAGCCAGTTTCCCGCGCATCTCTTGTGTCTTCCTCTATTTCTCGCAATATTTTTAGGCTTCCAGTCCATAATTTTCTGTGTCCATCTATGGTGCTTTAACCTCGTCATATGTTCCACTACCACTTTAGATTTGCAATTCTAAGTATAACAATAATCACATACATATATACAGGGTCTTAGCCAGATCTGTGTATCAGAGTTAAGGTTTCGGCTCCGTATGACTGGCAGGACGAACTGTTTTTCAGGCGTGTGGATATGTTGTTATTTAGGACAGATCTAAGACTTCCGAGGGCTGTCTAGCCAAGTCCAATGCGTCGTTGAATTTCGCTGGTTTGGTTATCCCGTTCAATCTTTAGTTCATACCCTATTTATTGCCACATTCGGCTGGACGTTATACCGTATTTGTAGCACTCGACTTTATAGGAGTATTATCTACTAGGAGACGTATCCCAGTTAAGTTTCTTGAAGATAGTGCCGCGGTAAAAGGCTTTAGAGAGATAGTATCTCCCTGGCGAACACCTTGTTCTTTATTGAACTTTTGGGTTTCGTAGAGCAGTGATGGTGAACCTCTGTTGTAGCGTTCCAGTAGACATATTGAAGCATGCGGGTATATCTGTGATCAATCCGGCTTTCGTTTAATGCTTCTGTTATTGCCCACATCTCCTCAAAATCAAAGGCTTTTTCGTAGTCTACAAACCCTAATAATAACGGCTTGTTAATTTACACTACTTACTTTTTTGATCAGGATTTTCATGACTAGGAGGTGATCGTTGGTGCTAAGGTCGCTTCGAAACCCTGCTTGTTCAATTGGTTGGGAAAATTATAGCTTACTTGAAAACCGGTTTGTAATTATTTTTGTGAATAATTTGTACACGTGAGACAGTAGACTGATAGGGCGGTAGTTTTTTAGCTTAGTCTTGTCTCCTTTTTTATGGATTATACCATCATTGTTGTATTCCACTGGGTTGGTGTTATAGCCGTTTCTAAGCACAAGTTGAAGAAATATTTTATATTTTCATGAGGGCCTCCTTGTTTTATTGCCTCTTGTTCTCCTGGTGCACGCCCATTTTTCATATGTTTTAGTGACAGTTCTATTTCTGCTGTATTAATTTTTGGGTCCTCTGATCCTTTATTCACGAGTTATATGTGGTTATCTTCCGGGGTTGCGTCTTTCTTGACGCTTCTACTTGACTAGAGGAGGGTGTTGAAACGTTCGACCAGTTTTGTAATATCTGACCTATTGGTGCATAGGGTACCGATTGCGTCTTCCAGTTTCATTATTTCTTTTCTATGGTGTTTGAGTTTAGATTGTAGAACTCTCATGTTTTTATTCCTTTCTATTGTTTCCCTAACCATGTTCGTGTTTAAGTGTCTTATACCACACCAGATATGTTTAGATATCTCTTTGTTCAGAGTTCTACATTCTTCGGTATTGGGGTTTTTCTCTTGTATTTCTCCGTGATTTGTTTTGTTGTTGGCTCCAGTCGATTAGTAGTTTTCGATATTCGGCTGATTAGGGTGCAAACCCTAGTAGAAATGATTTTTATATCGACTATGTTTTTAACTTGTGACTTGTTGACCAGGAATCCTACACCTCAGAGTGCGCTATCTATGTATCCGTTATGGCAGAAGATATGACCAGATGGAAGTATGATTAGTATTCCTCCCTTTCTACTTACTTCGCTAAGTCCTATATGTCCCAGTTAATTAGCTTCAACTCCTCATGTCGATCTTCCATTTTCTCATCTGAGGATAGCGTTCTGTTGTTATATGTAGCGATTTTGAGTTTTTTAAGCTGGGTATGTCTTATTGCAGAGTTTTTCAAATCTTTGTCTTCCCCAGAATCCATGAGGCTGATTGACGAGTCAATGTGGGAGTGTGTCCTACCCACCTGGGATATTGTTGTTTTAGAATTCGACATATCATTAATACGGGGTAATTTTTTAGCCGTGGTGGACATCTGGCCAGAGCCATGCTACCGATTGTCCAGTTGTAGACCAGTTTGGAAGATTTAGAATCTCATCTGTTCTTACACTAGCACTGATACCTATCAGTGTTAATTATCCAGCTGCCCTCCATTTTTTCTAATTACCTAGCTGCCTACTCTGGGTCATACGCTATATAACTAGCTGTTTGGTCCGCGGTAGGTATTTTATTTCTCACCTATCCTGCATATCTGCCGAGCATTCCCCTATCCGCCACCTAAGAACGCGTCATCTAGGGGTTTACAGACTCCCACGAAAATTCATAATATATACAACACATATATCTTAGTTATAATCAATAAATGCTATCAACAAAATTATCAAGAAATTTAAAATTCATAGTCATATTCATTCTACTCCTTATTCGTGAATTAGGTAGGGTAACCAAATTGTACGAAGCGTGTAAATAACTGGGTTTACAATGAGCCCTAGGCGAAATGTTTTGAAACCTTACTTATGCAGACAATTTGTGCATAGGATGCGAAGAATCCTCGGTTCAGCCAGACGAATAGCTACGTGGAATGTTAGAATTATGTTGGAGAGTTCAAGTATATACCCCCACTGCGGACGCAGACGATAAAACCATAGAGGAATTCTACGACCAACTTAAAAATCTGCTAAAGCAAATCAAAAAGGATTGTTGTGATGGGAGATTACAATGCGAAAGTAGGGAAGGGCAAAGAAGAAGACGTAGTCGGCGAGCATAGTCTCGCTAACCGAAAGGAAAGATGAGATCGATTCGTGAGCTTCTGCAAAGAAATTGGGCTAGTGGCATCTAACATGTTTTACAAGCTACCATCCAGGAGACTGACAGGATGTGGAAAGCACCTAGAGACACACCAGATTACCCCATGAGAAATCACAGACTTCATTACTATCAACAGGGGATTTCTCAATGCGATAACATGAACAAAGATGTACCCAGGTGCATCTCATCAGAGCATACCCCAGTAATCTCTAACCTCCGAATTAAACTTAAAAGCCATGCCAAAGTGCCTCCAGAATTAGCGATAGACATAAAGCAACTAAATACCGTAAATACTAAAGAGGATATCAAAATTACACTTGAGGAACATCTCAAAGAACGAGGGCAATCACAAACAGAAGATTCACCGGAGGAAGAATGGGAAAGATTAACAATAGCTATTAACAGCACATGCGAAAAGCACCTACAAAGACAAAGGGATAACCACAAAAGATGGATGAACGAAGATATCTTTAAAATGATGGACATTAAAAGCAGGCAAAGAACACGAACCCCACTAAATACCAAAAAACCAATGGAGAGATAAGAAAGATCCAAATATCAATAAATAGAGCAGTACAACAGTACAATTTCGCAAATATGCATACAATTTAAACTACACAAATAAATGCACGTCTTTTTTCTATTTCTATTTCAATTACAAATATTTATATAAAATAGTACCTACCAAATCAATGAATCGATCTGAAATATTTTTAACAGCCGGGATACAATAGTAGTTACTAAAATTCTTATGTTTTAAAAAGTACCTACAATTGCAACCGTTCATAGTGGGCGCAATGAAATGTGGACTAATTAATCATTATCTTACAGAGCCTGAGAGAATTATTAATTCCCTCGTAATCACTCTGTTAACCGAAATTTAATAGCTGCACAGTACCGAATTGAAAGTAATCAAATAATTAAACAATTACGATAAAACAATTAAATTTAAGAAATATAATTTCACAATAAATGAAGAGGTAGCAACTAATTATTAATGGATCCAATTAATCGTTATATTAAGTGCCATATTAATTATTATATCACTTCATTTCAATTGAAAGCGATCTTTAACCTCTAGCTGTAATTATTAATTATAACAGAGAAAGATGATTCAGTGCTCTATATTAAATCACGCCATTTCTCTTTAAATAAAGTTGACATAATATAAACATGACTTCAATTTGATTACGTTTATTATTATTAAAATGTCAAATTGATATTGATTTATATTACGCATATATAATTTAATTACTACAAAATAATTAATATTTGGCGGAAAGATCAAGGAATAGGTCGATTTTCAAATAATTCTTTATATAAAAAAATACGTCTATCATTATAGGGTTATTAGGCTTTGACTATGTTATTGTATTTTTAAAATGCCAAATTCATATTGATTTATATTTTGCATGTATAATTTAATTACTACAAAATAATAAATATACGACGGAAAGAAATTCATGGGCCTTTCCGTTGTACGTATTATTTTGTAGTAATTAAATTATACAAGCAAAATATAAAATATATCAATTTCGCATTTTAATAATAAAAAACGAAAACAAAAAGCTGAAAAGCCTGATAGCCCTATAATGATAGAAGTTTTTTTTATAAACAATCTTTATTTGGAAATCGAAGCTACCCACCACCGACGGTCGAACAATATTGGAGTACCAGAAATATACCTACTCAGGGGTCATTCCACGGTAAATTTATTATTTCGTAATAATTAAATTATACTTAGTCGAATTTCAAATCAAGATTATTTATAAAACAAACTTCTATCATTATAGGACTATCAGCCCAAGAGCTTTTCCACAGGTAAAAGGAGAAGCTCCAAGTAATTTAATCGCTCGAAAACAAAAAATCTCTGAAAAACTGTAACATTTCATTCGCGTAATATCGCCCCCGATAGGATTTGAACTCTCGCTTCCCAAAACTTAGTACGGCCTGTGCCTCTAACCACTAGGCCACTGAGCTGGGTGATTATTTATATTTTAACGCGAAATTTAGCAATGTTGATCTATTTATAGTATATGATAAGAGATTTATTACGAATTGTATTATAAACACTTGACATATTTTAGCGCTAATAGTATGCAGTTGGACTTTGAAACATAAACAATGACACATTCTCTGGGAATTTATTTCAGCATAAAAAAAAGTACAAAAAGTATTGCGTAAGCAAATCGCGTTTTCACATTTGGGTATCCTTAATGAGCTGTTTTCCATGAATAATAAAATCGGATCAGTGGTAATGGGGATGTAAACAAAATGTCACCATTTAAAAATACTTTGTAATTTCGCGTTTAAGATTAGAGGAAATTATAAATTACTCACGAACATATATAACAATATTTTCGGGAAGTATGAATATGTCAAGGTCTCGGCGGTTATTTATAAAAGTAACTATGCATGTTTTATATCAAATTTAAATATATCTATGGCGCTTTAAGTAATTAACTATGTTATCAAAAACTACCCACAGGACTACAGGAAAGTTAGAGAAACAGTGGAAATCTTTTATTTTCTACACAATATTGTTGGTATAGGACTCCTAATAGAAACCGGCATCTAGTATCGGTCCCTGGTATCGGGGAGTATAATGTGTACACAATAAATAGATATTAGAATAATTAATAATAATAACAATGCTATTTATTGCATGAAAACGACAAAATCAAAAGTTAGAATGTCAGACAAAGGTCTACAGAAATAGTAATAGCTATTCTTACATGGCCTACCAGAAATATTAAAAGAAGAATCACAGAAACAACATCAATTGAATTATGTTTGTATACAGTTTTATAAGACATATTGCATTAAATAGACATGTCTTTCTTTCAACATCATGTGAAACTGATACAGGATTGTTATTAGAAGACGCGCTTAGGTTTGTTCATTGTATTCAGTTCGAAGTATCTCTTAATTTACTTTGAATGAGCAGTTATTTATGGCGATCTTGTAACGTGAGTGTCGAATACTAAATTTATATCAATTGTTAGTACCTTTATGAAGCAGATGACATAATAACTGTATGCATGAATAGGCATGTTAACTAATTCGTTTCGTTTCAATTCGGATGGTGTTCGTTATTATTATTATATTATATTTACTAATCATAATAAATCTAATTAATAATTTGAAGAACTAAATATCTAATTTGTAGCTATAAAAATAGATCTAAAGTTCAGTGGCGAGTTACACCTACATGAAGCAAAACGCAATTGTAAATATGTAAAATGAATACCAAAATGGTATTAGATACAAATATCTAATACCATTTTGGCATTAATTTACATATGAATAATTAAAAGTATTTCACACAAAAAATATCGATAAAGAATAAATACAAACACGAAATTCGTTTTTAAGAAGATTGGTTTGGGGGCCTACTTATTATATATGCCAAAAGTGTTGAAAGTTACTATTTCCATTTACCATTATTGTATGTATTTCCATGAATCAACAAAATTGCTGTTAGTTTTTTGCCAAAAAAACCTCGCGGCACATCACTGTCTGTGCAACAACACCATGAGGCAGAGGCGCTTCGAGCCCAGTTCGAAGAACTGAAGAACGGTAAAGCGAGAAACAAGAAGGTATTAGAAGACATGCGACGGGACCTCCAGGCATTCAGGGATTACTTGGAAGAACACCTCAAGGCGCCAAAAGGGACGAAAGCGGAGACGAGGAAAGAGGCAGTAACGCGTATAAGGAACTCATTTGAGGGCGAAACCACTTACAAAATGGCATCCACGATACCGGCTCCTCACAAGTACACGTGGTTCGCCTCAGAGATGAGAAGTACCGATTAGTTACGAACGGTTCAAAGGCTGGCCAAGCAGTCCACGATTAATAGACCAAGAGATCGGTAAGTAGCCACCATGTATGGACCACGCACTATATCATTTGCAAAGCAAAGGACCAAAACAGTATGAGGAAGTCCCTATTTCACGGGACAAAAAGACACCAGGAACTAATGGAAGGACAGCACACTAGAACGCGTAGAACTCTCGAAGCTACCCACCAATGACGATAAAAAAAATTAGATTACGAATTCGTCAACTGAGACATTCAAATAACTCTTAAGGATAGCGACGAAGACCGACATGGGCAACCAAGCCAAACCCCGGCACCGTGTAGAAGCACGTACATTAGGAGACGATACTTATTAAGCTACCAGATGGTCTAACATACGCCGACTTGCTCCGGAGTGGCCGAACCGTGGATCACGGAACCTGCAACGTGAACGGTGTGAACGGGCACCTCCGGATCCGGGAAAAGTCGGCTGTGGAAGACATCACAAAACACCGGGGGTGGAAGCGAAGATGAGACGCCCAGGGATAATCCCCCACCTCCGAGGCCTGACCACCAGGGAGGAAGTGGAGTGGAAATCAGCAACGTGCCGACAGGGGCCGCAGAATCATACGAAGTAGGTGAGATCAGACCTGCGCGAAATGGTGCAAAAGCAATTACTGTGACCACTACAGAACGAGGGACCGAAGCCCTAACGACAATCAAACTAAGGTTCGGCCTAGTCTAAGGATGCAGCAGATGTTGGCTAACGGGGCACCGAGCTGACGGGAGAGGATAGGAGTAAGAAATGCCAAAGGTGCGGAGGGGAAGGTCACCAAGCAAGAGCCTGCAAACGTGATACACCGTGCCAAATAGAAGAGCATACCGCGGGAGGCCTGAGATGTCTCTATCAAGAGGGAGAGACGCCGACGGAGGAGCCCAACTCGGCACCAAATGACGCGTAAAAATATCGGTGCTGAAGGCTAAAGTCGGACAGGGTAGAGCAACCCATCAGATACTCTTCGCCACCTCATTGGACAGGGAGGCAGGTAATCATCGTCAGTGAGCTCAACAATGGAAAACTAGACTCTTCGTGTCTGACGGATGGGCCCATGGGGGATATTGTCGTCAAGATCCTAGGAAATCACCATGGTCATATCATGCTACATGGATCGACTGATCGCGGACCACCGGGCGGAGACCTTGGGAAAATACGAGGGCTCCATGATAGACAGTACGGATTTAGAAAATGGAAGTCAACCAACGACGCCACACTGGCGGTCCACAGGATGGTGAAAGGGGCAAATACGTGAACGTGGCGTACGAGGAGACACTGCATGATACGTTACCATGTGCGAACATCACTAAAGAAGAAAGGAGTACCACCGGCGAACACGAACGTTACTGGATTCAACGACCGGGAGGTAACGTTTAATGGCACCGCAGGGAGGAAAATTCGAAGTAACGGGGGGATTCCACATTTGGAATGTCACTTTTGACTACTTTTGCGGCTGGAGCTGCCAATGGACGTGACCTTAGTAGCCTTCGCGGATGATCTCGTAATCATAAAATCATAATAGTAATATATGACACCAGAGAAAAACCAATTGAGTGGTTGACCGAAATGGGAAAGAGTATGGAGGTGGCCAAGTCCTTAGTTGCCCTGCTCTCCACCAGCGGGAACAGGCAGGGACCATAATCCACATGCTACGAAAGTCTCATAAGATCAAGAGAAGGATGACCAACCTGGGGACCGTTCTTGGGACTCACGTTAATCAGACGACACTGGCAAGACTACTGCCAACTATCGATGGCCCGGGAGGAAAGAAGATGAAGTCGCGCGCCTAACATATGTACGCAACACCGTTATTGTGACCCAGCGGAATGCGGACAGGTTGAGGAGGGCATTGCACATCCTTTAGAACGATATGGTACATATGGAGTCTCAACACGCCAGTTGGGCGAGGAAGAACAAATTACACCGCTCATCCAAAGGAAATTAGGAGAAATCGGCCACTGATTGACCCAAATCCTGTCGTCGTATTGGGTCTTGTAATCCTACCTCCACAGAATTGGTACGGCGGCCACACCGAGATGGAAATACTGTGACAGGACGGACGACCTAACTCATACGACCTTTACATGCTACCGATGGTACCAGGAATGGGTCACATTGATGACAGAGCTTGGGGAGGAGGTTGCCACCCCAAGGAGACGGGGGACATTAATGTTGGCTAGCAACACCAACTGGCACTTACACTCGGACAGTAATGAGATGGAAATTGGTGATGACCTCCAAAACTGACGACATGACACACGATACATAACGAACAATCCGAGACCAGGAGACATGACTGATAGACTGACGAAAGACGGAACGAGGAGCTTAGAGTGCTAAGGCGGACAGGCCCTGAGCAACAGAAGCAGATTTTGGTTTAGCCGGTAGGCGCCCCAGCTAGAACGCGGGCCGAATCCTGCAATTATATACCTCTAACACCTAGTGGTGGCAATGAGGCATGGGTGTCTTTCGAAGATTCCACCTGACAGGACAACGAAAAAGGTTCGTGGGTTCATAAGAGTTAATTCTCCCTGATAAATAAAATGTTTAGATATGCCAATAGTTTTTAATGTTATATTATTACGTAAATATTATGGTAATAATTCATCCCTGGCCTTCCCGTCGTCCATTCGCGTCTGACAAAATTTGTTGTCATGTTTTCGGAAATATCTCTAACTTTATTTGTTATTTGTGGAAATGTATCTGGGAAAAGTATTTTATTTGAATATAAAACATATTACCTGTGACTTTTTTTTCAAAAATATATATTTGATTCAGTTAAATTACATTTTTGTTAAAAAAATAAATACAAAATTCGGGAATATATACAAATTTTCATAACAGTCTCGTAGAAATTATTAAAATAATGTAAATTGACGAATTAAAATTAACTTTTTCCACAAAAAACAATTTCCTATAATTATTATGTCATTAATTTAATGTGCACTGGCCATATCAGATTTTTATTCTAGAATTTGGTTGATGACTAGAGAATAAACATCGCTTGGATCATATACATATTATTTCCACCTCGCGGAAATTATTATTCTACACATTTGTAAAAACTACTAATACATATTTAATGTAATAATAATATTCTAATTATTATTAGTGCTAATTTATACATACTAAGTATTTCCATATCACAATGTTTATATTAAATTAGACATTATTTTAACCCCAAATATTGCATAATCAGTAATTTCATTTCATTTTATTCCGTGGGGAAAGTACAGCTGAATTTGCTACAAAAGTATGATTTTCTATAACTAGTAGCTAACATTTAGGAAGCCAAATTAATTAGAAGTTTGTAGTGATGGATTTTAAGCAAATATCGTGATTGAAATATCCGGAATCTCCTTAGTGTATTGAAATTATATGAAATAATGTATATAACCCATAAGCCACAAATTGTTAAAATTTAATTTGTAACATTTTGATTATAACGTTTGTATCTGCTTATCAGTAATAATAGTTCACTATTAATTCATAGATTTAATTCTATCAATAATAGAATACCAATAATTAAATAAAGTTTGTTATTAGACTGACATATAATTAAAAATTCTAATAAAATGTATACCAAAGGTCTCGTACTAAGCATTGGACAACGAAAGTTCATACACCGTTGAGGCCGAAATTTCGAGAAAAACCTATCATAATTTCTGTAAAGTTAAGGCAAATGGGTGATTACACTCCCTTTTCCCTTTACCAGCAAAAAAAGCTCTCGGGCTCATAGCTAGGATAGAGATAGTGTGACATATAAATTGCATTCTAAAGCTGTATGTGCAGAGTTTAACTATTTATTCTAAATCTTAAAATGATTACAAAGCAACGAACGAGTCCTTTATTTTATTAAACGCCTATATAAAATTAACTTTTATCTAACAACATTAATATACTGGCATTCTTCTTCCGGTCTGTCGGTGGTAGAATAATTAAGAATAGTTTTTTTTTAGTCTAAGATAGACTAATAAAAACAAAATGTATTCCAAGGGTGAATATGTACATTTTTAGTAGAGTAAAATATAATTACATTCTAATAAAATGTATAATAAAGCTATATATTCACATTTGATTTTTATAATTGTTTTTTTATATATTTATTCTTACGCATATATAATATTAACTTGAATCTTAATAGCATGAATATAAGAGCTTCCTACTTCTGTCGTTCTATCAACAGTATAACGACAATAATTGAATCGGTAGTTTGAAGAAAGGAACGAATCCAAAAATCAAATTTGTGAAAAATTGAAGAAAACTTGCTAAATTTCTACATGAATCGATTAACAACATTATTATTTAGGTTTAGTACGAAGTTTCTATATCACGTTGTATTGGCTATTTATATTACAGGTTGTTGAGAATTAATTATTATTATGTATTTAATTTTGACGTTTTTCCCTTCTTAAATCTACCAATTCAATTAATAATTAAGTGAAGTTTGTTCCTCCATTCTAATAAAATGCATACCAGTTGCAAAAATGTTGATTTTGTGTAGTATATGTCAGACTATACAATTAGTTTCTTTATATTTAAAACGTGCATAACAGTAATAATAGTTTGTACTATTTATTCCAAATCTTAAAACGAATATAAAGCAACCAACGAGTCCTTTATTTTATTAAACGCCTGTATATAAGAATGCATTCCAACGCTAGATATGCAGATTTTCTTTATACAATTATTTTTACTATTCTTCTTCATTCTTAAAGCAGTTTCAACGCAATGAACAAGTCCACTATTTATTGAAACGTCTATATAAAATTAACTTTATTCTTAATAACACAAACATACCGGCTTCTTTTGGTTTCGGCAAACTTTGTAAATGCATGGAATCATGTTTTAGCCTAAAATTATCCCTGTCGCAATTTAGCCATCTGCAAATACGCCATCTTCTTCTACCCATCACAAAACACTATTTCTAACAGCTTTCCTTATTGTCACTATTTCAAATTAGTTAATTGCATGCGCGCTCGCGAACAAGATGTTTGAACAAACGCGCTACTATAAATGCTCTGAAGCGTGGACAATCAGCTTGACCACGTGTTGCGCGAGTGGGAGCGCTTCTTTATAGGTGTTTAGTATATTAGCATTACATCATATGTTTATTATGCAGATTGGCATAAAGATAATAATTTATTCAGGCAGTGCAAGTGCCAGACGACCAGAATGGATGATAAGTTATCATTATAACTATTTTTAAATTATCCAATGTATATGTTACTGATTTTAAAATATTAGCAAATCTTTATAAATATATTTATAAGCAGGCTATTTTTAAAAGGTTTTTGAAGCATGCTATAATAAACATAAGTAATATTGATGCAATGATCCAAGGATGTTAGGTACAATATGGTATTTTCAATAGAAAATCTATTTTCAGTTTTTCTACTGGCTTCTTTTAGTAGTTATAACAATAAAAACTAATTTGTCTTGTTTTCATTGGAAATTAATAGTTGATACTTGTTTATTATCCGCCCGCAAGTAAATGTGCGCGCCTACGGTTTGGCCTCGCCATCTTAAACAAAAGTAATTGAATGATTTTTAAAATCATTAAATATACGGTAGAAATGGTTAGATAATGAAATATTTACACATTTATAATTATTTCATATTAATTTAATATAACGGAGTTATTAATTTTTTTTTTAAGTTTTAGTAATTACTACTTCTATTTCAGAATAGCGGTAGTAATTACTAAACCGGCGGCACTCTTATATCAGTATAAGAGTGCCACCGGTTTCTATGAAATTTATCAGACCTGTACCGGGGGTGTGCAAGCGAGACACTCAGATATATTTATTTTAAATAAATGCGGTTTGTAATTAAATATTTTATCAAACTTCCACCTTCCTATATTTAACATGCGTCCATTTTCGGGGGCGAACTGCCCGCACGATTCGTACATCTACCGGCCATAACTTGGTTAAATAACTGCACATCCTCATACGTGCGTCATAATTATGCAATATCTATAAAGGTCGTTTTGGACAAGACAATTTCTTGACTCAAAAGTTAGTCAAGGTGCGAGACAATCTAAATTGTCTCGTATCATACAGCAAATTATTTGAAATATTGAATTGAATGGTAGATCAAATGGAAAAATATAACGCTTTCTATTTGTCAAGGGCAAATTATAGGAGGAGGATATAAGAATTCATTTCTTGAACAAATTTTGAGCTAAGAAATTGTCTTGTCTAAAACGACCTTAAGATATGGAAATGGATCAGAAAACAAATTACTCCAGTTGTACCCAGTGAACGAAGCTTTTGTAAGTTTAAGTGAATGTAAAATTATTAATATATTCGGCCAAGGCATTCGATCAAGTATGAGTATTCTGTGATTTATTGTATGAGTCTGAATACACTCATACAATTAATCACAGTGTTCTACAACTTGCGTCCACAATCGAAACTTCAACCACTTCTGGACATGGGCCTCTTCCATTTGCCTCCATGTTTGTCTATTTTGTACTGCCAACATCCACTTCTTTTCCCGCTCGTCTGTGTATATAGATAGCCTCGTCATTTTAACTGGGTCTACCGGTTCTTCGTGGTTTCCATTGCATAATGATTTTTGTCCATTTCACATCATTTCGCGCAATATGTCCTGCCCAGCGCCACTTACCTTTTGCAATATGTTCACCACGGCCTACGCCCACCTTATGTGACGCTTCCTTCAGTTCATAAAGCATATTAGCAAGTCCTTCACCGTCTGTGTTGAGGATCATAATCGAAGATGATTTACGAACCTTCCGTCTATTATAACTCCTTTTTGCTGCCTAGTTCTTAAACACATCTTCTAGTGCCCGGGAGAATAGTTTCCCGTGTGTTATGAGATGTTAGGTCTTTTTTTATCGCCTTCTTTACGTTTTTGTCTCGATTTCTTTGTGGGTCTCTGTCCATTGCTTTGCGTTTTGCAAGGAGTTCATTTGTGGCCTGGCTATACGTCCTTGGTTGCTATTTGAATACTGTCAACATTTTTTCCCGTTAGTTCGTTTAGTCCAATATTTCTCAGAGCATCAGTTGGTTCTAATTGTCGTCTAATATGTCATCATTCTTCCTTGGATCCCTGTTGGACGGAGAATTTTCTCGATGTGTGTCCCTTTCCCAGTGTGTGTTTATATTTATTACGATATACCACGATACTGTGGTCACATTCAAAGCGAAGAACTTTGTTATTTATGCCATCGGGTTCTTTAAGTAAATAAAAAATAATTAATACAAATGAATAGATGAATCTAATGCAGAAACTACAATACTCAAATGAATAAAACATTTAATGTTTTAAGTCTAGCTATATAAATGTATTGCATTGCAGAAACTATAACTAAGTATATTATAAATATGGCGAGTGAACACGTGTGTAGACAGCTCGGATATTAAACCGAAACTGCAAGCGCTGTTTCTCGTCATGTACTCAAGACGAGAAACAGCGACAAGTATCATTTACACAGTAGAAAATTAAGAATAGCCGGCAATAAAAGTGGCAAGTTGCAGCAAGTTGCAGCAAGTAAAGTAGCATCAAGAGGTTACTCAGGGTCGACCCGTGAATAACCTCTGGCGCCGATAAAGATACGCTGGGCTGCATATAACGAACGCAATAAAGGCAACAACAGCAAATAAAAATAAAGCTCTGTCCAATGAATAAAAACAAAAGATTCAACAAAGAAAGGGAAGTACTATCAGCAATGGCAAGCAGAAACCTCTGGGAAAAGGATTTGTAAGTGAAGCTCTGTCACTGACAATGGTGATCAATGGACTGTCCTTGATACTGGCACAAGTGACCACATATGCAGGGTAAAGAAATGGTTCGCCACATATGAGGGTTTACCAGCCCAAAAGTAAGATGCATTGGAGATGGTGGCCACATCAAGGCGGACATGGGAAAGGCTACATAAATATGAAAAAGTTTGATAAAATCAACTGGAATGGAAACGACTTGGTGGACGTTTTGTATGTACCAGATCAAATGCAACCTTTTTCAGTTGGTGCTGCATTCTATAATAGTCTGGATATATTTCCGACTCGATGTATCTGCAGACTTATCATGGGAGAGCGTACCATAGCAGTGGAAGTTCGACGTAGCTCTACATCATGAAGTTCAAGCCAACTGCAGGAGAGAAAACATAATCATCTGAGAAAATATATCAAGGGGAGGAAATAGAATCAGTTGAGAACATTTCTGTGAATATCACCACCACCCTGAAGAACTGGCATGAAAGGATGGCTCACTAGAATTCCATCATGTAAAGAAAATGCTTTTCAATATTAAAACAAAGGACAAGCATGAACAATTCTGTGATGCGTGTGCAATAGGTAATATTCACCGGCTGCCATTCCCAAAGAGCTCATCAATTACAACGAGCATAGGCGATATCATTCATGCAGACGTATGCGGGCCAATGCAGGTGAAATCAATTGGTGGGTCAGCCACTATTTCTATATTATTAAAAGATGACTACTCACATTTTCGTACACTCTACTTTGATAAGAATCAAGTAGAGGTGCGATACTACATTGAAAAGTTCCTAAGAAATGCCAAAAAAACAATGCCCAATGGGAATCCGAGTGCGAACAGACAACGGTTCGGAGTTTGTCAACCAAAATATCACAAAACGAAAAGATGTTTTCTATACAACCCAAAATGAAATTGTTGGTACCAAAGATCAGGAATGGAAGGAGAAATGGATGATAACAGAGATCCTTACAGTAATAAACAAGAGAGACGAACATACCAAAATAGGAAAGAAAAGGATTATCAACACATTCAAAAAGATATAAAAAAGAAAATACACAAAGCTAAAGAACATCAGCTGAAGGAACAGTGCAGTGAAATTGAAGATCTACAGAAAAGGCACCATAACTTCAATGTTCACAAGCAAATTCGTGAAATGGTTGGAACTAACAAACGAAAAGCAACCATACAGAAAAATGCAAATGGAAATATAATCCTTGACCTAAAAGACAAACTACAACGGTGGAGAGAATACCTTGAAATACCTGGGAGTAGCACTGACAGAAGACGGAAAAATGGAAGGCGAACTTAGTAACAGAATAAACAACACAGCTAAAACATACCACGCATTGAGCAATATACTGATTAACAAGAAAGAGATCAGCAGAAGGACAAAAATAAATATATATAAAAGCATATATAGACCTATACTGACATATGGAAGCGAGACGTGGAAGCTAACGAAGAGGGACAAAAGTAGACTACAGCCAATGGAAATGAAATATCTCAGAGGAGTAAAACAAGTTACGAGAAGAGACAGAATAAGAAATTATGACATCAGAGAAGAACTGGGAATTGAAGCTGTAGATAAGTATATAGAAAAAAAACAACTAAACTGGTGGGGTCATTTAATTAGGATGGACAAAAAGAATCAAACAAAACAGGTATGGGAAGCAAGAACTGAAAATAAAAGAAGAAGAGGTAGACCAAGAAAAGAGTGGGACAACATAATAGAGGACATAATAATCAAGAAAGGAAAAACAGTCAAGCAAGCAAGAGAACTGGCGAAAAACAGAAAGGAGTGGAAAGAATTTACAAATGTATAAACAACAGTAATTGTAAACTATCATGTTAATAATGTTAATGTAATAGCCTACACCGAAAGGTAAAAGGCAATTGATAATATATATATATATATAATATATATATATATATATATATATATATATATATATATATATATATATATATAACAGGGATCATCCCACCAGAGTGCCTAACATCTACGTTCATCAATTTACCAGCATGAAACAGACTGTAATGATTACCGCATGAGTATAATGAGCCACAGATTGAAAGTCCTACTATACTAGTCTCAATATATAAATAAAACTTCTCCAGGTCTAAGCCTAGACCTAAGGACAAGATTGTTCAGTTGCTAAATTTTTTCGATCCTCAACGAAATAGAATACTGGACGTTAAATAAAGAAACCACTAAAAGAGTAGAGGCCTTTGAGGTGTGAGTGTCGCCGCATGCTGCTTATACCATGGGTTGACCAAGTCACCAATATGGAGATGCTTTGGAGGATGAACAAGGAAACTGAAATCCTCTTTACTGTACAGAATCGAAAGCTCCAATAACTAGGCCACATCTCCAGGAATCAGAAATACGAGCTACTACAGCTAATAATGCAAGGAAATATCCAAGAGAATAGAAGTGTGGGAAGCCGGCGAATATCTTAGCTTCGTGTCCTACAGGAATGATTCGGGGTATCGTCGGCGGATGTATTTCGTTCGGCTGTCTCGATGGTTAAAATTGCCACAATGGTCAGCAACCTCTGGCGGAGATGCTGAACCAAGAAGAGAAGAAATGGCTTTTGTCCTGCCTTCTCACTCTGTAGAAGTGAGGTCAAATGTAAGGAACTAGAAAAGAGAGAATAGATAGAGGAACAATATAAATAACAAAAGCAATGACAAAGACAATAAAAACATAATAAGATCAAATAATGATAACCCAGGGAAGTTCACAGCGATAATAGGGGTTAAACAAAGATGTGTAGCCCGCTACTATTTTCAAAAGTACTGGATGGAGCAATGAAAAGATATTTGCAGAATCAGAGGAAGATCTACAGCATAATGTACAAATAATAAACAAACAACTAATAAAATAATATGTATATAAACGTCGAAACAGCAAAAAGCATGATAATTTTCAAGGAAGATAAACAAGTAGAAAACCTTAACTATCTAGAAACCATAATAGAAGGACATGGAAAAATAGACAAAGAAATACACGGGAGTTTGCGAGAGAGAAACATACCGAAAATCATAAACATATTATAGAACATATTAAGAAAAGTAATAAGCCCGACAATATGTATAGCTAACGAAACATGGAACATGACGGAAAAACATAAAATATAAATAAATGTCATGGAAATTTGGAAAACTGTTAAAAATAGGACAAGAATGCCCAAAATAAGAAAAGCATACAGACGAAACTAAAAAATAGAACCAATCAACCAGTATATTATAGGACAGCTTTGGTGATTTGAACACAGCCGTATGCCAAAGTAGAGTAACAGGAAAAAACTAATGGGGAAGACCAAGGAAAACATGGGAGGACCGAATAAGAGAAGAAGCGGATATAATAAAATATAATGGTAAACTATTCGAGATTTTGGACAATAAAATGAAATTAAATAAATATTGAAAATTAAATGAAAAATTAAATGAAAATAAAGTAATCAATATTATAAATGTGAAGGACAAAAAAATAAACTTTTTTTATGTAATATTTATATTATTTATTAAGTATATATTAAGCATATTAAGGATATATTTAAGTTTTACAGCTAGGTACTTGTTTAATTAAATTAAATTGATACATATAAAAGAGATACATAATTATAATAACTAATAACATATTACGTCGTTGACATTTTATTTACTCTTAATTGAATATTTTATCATGTAATGCGTACATCGATGATTTATATTGATTATTATATCTTGTAATATATTACATATTCTGTCATAACATCATAGTTAGCTACAAAATATGACAATAAATCATTAGTCGTATTATTTCTTCGCAATTTCTTATCGGTTTCTTATTAATGATGGTGAAAAAACACCCCAACTGCGTAAATTAAGGCACGATTACTAAGTGGCTCTAATATATTTATGAATATTTGGTAGAAACTGATATATAAAGGGAGAGATAATCTACCTTTATTTAGCCTATTTGCCATTAGGCTGTCAGCCGGTGATATGTATAATAAATGTCTATTAATTCAATCATTAGTAAATCTGATGTTTTATTATACATTTGGAATTGTAATAACGCCTGACTTTAATTTATATCTGTAAATTATTACTTTTATATAACAGAAAATGTGGTAATTTAAAGTTAAGTAGAGTAATTGAAATAGACATATCAGCTTTTGGCAACTAGTCACAGATATAAATTAGCATATTTACTTAAATTGTCCTATTTATTAATTTATAACAGAAGTATGGATACAGTATTACAAACTTGAGGTAAAATAAACTATTTTTTGTGCAAATCCTCTTTAATTTTAAGACCATCTGCGCAAAATGTCTGTTTGTGGCCTGTCCGTCGTCCCTCGTTTATCCGTCGTTATCTATCATGGACAACAACGGATAAACGAGTTTCAGATAAACTACTTCATATTTTCTGCATGTGGCTATTTTCTCTTTCGCACGTACCTCCATGTCCATGTTTACCAACGGCGATTTTTCGATTTTTTTTAAATATCTAGAGGTTTTTTTATTTATAATTTGAGTATTTACTTAGAAATGACAAATAATTATCTCATTTAACACATGGACAATGGAAAATCTATTATATTTTATTTCTTTAAAACAATATTGCATCTTAATTATTATGATAAGTAATGTGCACTAGCCACATCACACAAATTAAATCGCAGAATGTGAAAAGTAAAAAGTCACAAGTACAATATTAAATAAAAACAAAAATAAATGTAATACGTCTCTTGAGAGATGGTTAAAATATTTAAAATACTGGGCTAGATAATTACAAATATAACAATTATCGAAAAAATTATCCGTTCTGTAAAAAGTTATATTTATTATGTAAATAAACGTTCATTAGGGTTGAAATGAAATAAGAAACGAGAAATTTCACTGGCTTATATCGCTATAATCAAGTTGATTCTTCACTCAACGGTTATATCCATTATAGTAACAAAATAGGAAATAAGAAGTAAATGGTAAGTGTATATTTTTATTTTAAGAGCATCAACGGTAAAATATAATCCTTTTTTCACTTATATTTGCTGAGTTATTTCTCAAATAATTAATATTAATTAATGTCTTTAAATATTATTTAAACATGTATAAATGTAATATAATGTATATAACTGCCTTACACCAAAATATGGTAGATAGATACGATTAAATAAATAAAAATATTTTAAGGTGGCATATTATTGATGAATTATTTAGAATAACTAGTATAAGTAAATAAGGATTATAAACGTATTCACCTGAATATTATTAGTAACTCATAGTTTTATGTATATAAATGATTTTTGTTAATTTTAATACGTTGTAAATTCATTAAATAATAATTTGTTAGTAATAGTTAAATAGTTTTAATTAATTCTGAATAGAGCTCCGCAAATGCATAATTATTTTTGCTAAAAGTATTTGATATGTTTATACTTGAGTTGATTGATCCTTTATGAATAAACCTACCAAGGCTTGTTTATGCTGACACAAAATAAGAAATAACTGAGGAGAAATCAATACAAATAAGGATTAGTTTTAAAAGTTTTATATGTTAATATAGGCACTAGTGTATTTTCTTTTTATTACTTATTTGACAAAATGAACAATTAATGAAAAATATCGGTCATAATTAATTATTTTCTAATTTCTTATTTTATTTCAGCATGAATCCAACTTTTAGCACAATCTGATCTTTACAAACAATAACATTTTGTTGACCACTGACATATTATTATGACTGTTCAATAAATCTAGATATCTAGATTATAATTGTTTCTCGGCAGTCTTCTCTATTGAATAATAGATAGAACTATATAACGGAAAGTGAAGTAGGAATAGTAAAGATATCGTTTGTGTGTTATTGAATGAGCCCGACTTAAAGGTATTATTTGAAAGAGTCGCTAGTCACCGATAGATGCCGCACACAGTTACTAATATTATTTTTAAGATTGTGGTTCATAAATGTGCCTACGGGGCGGGCACGGCCCACATTTTATATATATATATATATATATATATATATATATATATATATATATATATATATATATATATATATATATATGTATATGTATATATATATGAATATATGTGTGTGTAATCCCGCCAATGAAATATTTCTAGGAATAAAATAATAATAAGTTTAATACAAATATGATTCCACCTTTAAAGTTATATAACGGTCGGACATGTTTATATTTTTATAATTGTGTAATTGTATTGAGCTTTTACAATTTTAAACTCTCTTGTACTTGCGCAGGGTTTTTAAAAACCTTTTTTTGTTCAAATTTTCATTTTTAAGATAAAATAGATTGGTTTTTTATAAAATTTAAATATAAGTTTCTCAAATATGTACTCTAAAGTATTTAATATTATAAAAATACCCCACGCGAGTACTAATGTCAAAAACAATAGTTATAGTACTGTTGAGATAATAGTGTGTTTTAACTATTAAACATAAGATTCAACGCAAGTCCATAATCTTATCTATAACTATTAAAATTGACACCATTAAGGGTGGGCTCGCATATATAGTTTTCTTGTGTCCTGGCCATAATTCGTAATTAGAATGTAGAACATTTCACTGCCATACAGTCCTAAATAAGTTTCAGAGCCAATTACAAGGTGGAATAAACTAGCTATAACATCTATACAATCCTATTGTGTAGTCTCTACAAGAACCATAACGAAATTGTGCAATTCAAGCCGTAAGAAAAGTATAGATGTGATTTCCCCCTGAAGATTTCACTCGGTTCTAGAAAAAAAAAGAGCCAATGTAATTAGTAATTAGTAATTATTACCGGATATAAAAATACAATAAAATTTCTTTATTTTCAGGAAACTATATGAAAACTTCAGGACGGATTCAAATGCATTCATTAAATGGCAACTTTATACGCTAGTCGTACAGATACCAATCAATAAATCAGTAGTATTTAATTACACCGAAAGATATTTGGCAGGTGAGCGAGTAAGATCGAGATAATCAAATAATTCGGACTGGAAGACTATTAATAAATACCAATATAATAAAAATAATGATACTACATTGTTTTAGTCAATTTAATGTCTGTTGGGAAAAATACATAATAGCAAATACGTAATATCTTTAAAAATAAATTTATAATATTATTGTAATATAGTAATTTTTAAACAAATTGTGGATGTTTAATAATTACTGGCGTGGGAGAGGTAGTGGGTGAGGGAAGAGAAAGTGCAGAGAGGGAATATTACAAGTGAGGTGGGAGTGTATTTTTAGTTTTTATATTCCATATATGATTGCTTTCAATAGATTTTGCTATTAATTACCTATATTGTAATTTAATTAAAATCCTGTTAGAAGTTAATAGTTTTGCCATCCATATCTGTAATAAATATATAGAAAATGTAAGTTTAGGGAATAAATCGATTATATTTTAAGTAACGAGAAGTGTAAATATGTATCAAAGTTAATTATCTTGCAACATGAATGCATAAGATAAAACGCAAGTCCATAATCTTGCATTACTTCAATTTAAGTACTGCTTTATATCTTCACAATATTGATGATACTGAAAGAATGCAAATATTTCAAACTAGTAGGGATTGGGAATTGAATCCGTTCCCGAACCCTCAACCCGTATTATGGGTTCAAACAAGGGTTCGCAAAACAATATAATATACTGGCTTTCATAAAAAAAAATCGCAACACAGAAGTATATGGCATTCTTCCTGTGCGTGTTCTTCTTTTATTGGACCACATTGTATTGTTTTTGTGGTCTCTGAATTGGCGTGCAATTATAAAAAACGCCGGCTTTATTTGGCATATCTGCATCATATATCACAACATCTCTTAATATATCCAATAACAAGTACTTACAAATGTCCATGCAATAAAAAAACACGTTGCTCATCCTAAGCAATATAATACACAATACCAACATTTTCATTTATTTATTTTATTTATTATATAAAATAAACTTAAAATCTCTTCTACATCATTAGTTATTTCTTGCATGTCTCTCTTTCCTTTAACTTTATATGCATATATCAGAAAAGATTATGTAGAATATAGGAATAAGTTGAATTTCACAAAAACATGAATTTATATTTAAATAAAGCGTGCCTTATATGTTTTAAGATTCTTGTTTTTAAATTCATTTAAATTTTTAAATGTGAATAATTTTGCTGCTATTGCTACATTATTGTACTTTTTATATACACTATACTATTTTTATATACCTTTATATACCCGCTATAACCTATAATTTGAACCCGAATGCGTACCAAACTACATAAAATATATTCTGGAAAACCCAACTCGAACCCGTATCCCTGTTTTTATTGAAGACTTCAAGCCCTTGTTTTTCGAGTAAATAGTCCCCGGAAAATAAAGTCATGGGAATAGTTAATAGGTATATTATCTTTGTCTGTATGATTTGATTAGAGTGTTTGTATATTAAGCCATAGATATAATCATCAGGGATTTCTGCAAAACTGAGAAAAGAATGATTCGATGAACTGGTACTCTCTTAGCTACCAGGCCGGTGAATCTTACGTGGAGACCCCAACAGAGCAACTGTATAATATAATAAGGTACTATGTTGAAAATGGCGAGATCAAATCACACGAAGCGAAATATTTGTCGGCTTGTACGTGCTCCTCAACCCGCCTGGCCAACGTGGGGTTTCACGGTTAATATTCTTCTCTGGGTCGGAGTAGATAATATTCTTATCTAAACGTACTCCAGTGGTTCGGAATCCACGTTAAACTGTATGTCCACCTGTAGTGTCAGTTGTAAGCAATATAGGCAGAGAAGAGACCAATACGCCTGCAGTGGCGTGAAAGAGGTTCATACCCAGATACATACGATAACTTAGAAGACCTCCAAGAAAGAACTCGTCAACAAGGTAGGGACTCAGAGTCACCTCAAGCGACTGAACCTAAATATTGCGAATAACTAAATTTACCTAAAATCTACCAATAGAACAAGTCAACAAATTCAAGTATCAGAGAACATGGCTAACAGAGGACAACGTAATACATGCATGAAATTCTAAAAGGTTCTTACCAGCACCGAATTTGATCTGAACCTTAATATTAATAAGATTTGTAAGATGCTACATAGGTTCAGTGCTTTTCTACAGTATGGGCGATGAAAGTAGCATCAATGATCAAAATAGAAGACTTTGAGCTCTGGCTCTACCATAGAATGATCAGGATTTCACCAATTGTAAGAATATCCAATATATCCAATGAGGAAGACCCTCGATGAGTAGGAAGAAGTCGTGAATTGTTAACTGCATTAAAAAGAAGGAGAACTCCATATCTAGGGCACTTGATATGAAACCAGAAGTATGATCTACTACAACTTATTATTGAAGCTGAAATTGAAGGAAAAAAAGGTGTTGGAATAAAAAAAGATGTCATGGCTGAGAAACATAAGACAATGGACAGGATCTTAATCATCGGAAGTTTTGTTCATACAGCCAGGAATTGCGAAGGGATTAATCATATTGTCGATAACATCCATTAATTGATATATGCATGACAAGACGTATAAGCTTTTATTAAAATCTAATGAATTGCCATTATAATATTTGAAATATTATAAAATCACGTTCTTGTTGCCTCTGAATCTTTTTTTCTGTATGAATTGATGGCCATATTTCCTAGTTATTGGCCGTCGAATACACTGTAGAAAACACGACTATATCTTCTAGGTTCTGTAAATACGAATTACGGTTATCATTTGTCTACGAATAAATTTGAGAGAGAAATAAATAGTTTTGACTAATTTTCATACGTTTTATGCCATAACATTGGCTAATATTTACAAAAACCTCAATATACTTGTATAAAAAAGTATATATGTGATTACACTTTTAATTCAAATTTAGTGACTTTAGGGATACAAAGAATCAAAATATGCCTTAAGAGTAAAAACTCAATCCACTTATATAATTCACTCAACAAGAATATATAGATGTAATTCCACAAGATTATTTTTATTATTTTTCTATTATATATGTATATATATATATATATATATATATATATATATATATATATATATATATATTTATATATATATATATATAACAATTGTAATATGTAGAATTATTTAGAAATAAATATTACTACTATTATTATTATTGATATGTAGTAGTTTTTAATTTTTCTTCTCGTGCCCTCTGTAACATATTTAAATTTTAAGTTAATTTTAAACTTATTTAACTTAGGTACATGATTATATTTGGCAATTATATTTAATAATCATCAATATTCAAGCTGATTAGTGCCAGAGGCACAATAATTTCATCTCAATTGAAAATGTCCTATTAAAAAATGTAAATATTTTTTAATGAAATTTTTGTATGTTATTTATTCTTAATTATATTAATACTTTTATTGTGAAAATATTAAATCATAGCTTAAGTATAAAAACAACGTGTGCATCAACAGCGTAGCGTTTGTGGAAAGTAATTAAACCGAGTACATGTATAAGACTAGCGTCTTACTAAACAAATAGGATCCGGTAGTTTTTCACAACGTAGTATGCAGCGAAGAATAAAGAATGGAAGTGTGGTTTTTAGTGGTCGTTTGAGGTTTATGGTGTGGTCCGTTATGCGTTATTGGGTTCGCAAAGGCATTTCACGAGCAGGCGAGGAAGCGGCTAATTCATCATATCGCAGTTGCCACGGTCTGTAATTATCCCTGGCGCCGCATATATATTTCTTATAGTCCGCCCTTCTCTCACTAATATCACCTTAAAGCGGGACGTTTAAGACACTCAGTTGCACTCCATATTACACCTAATGAGTTTACGTGTTATAATTAAGTTTATATTTATACGTGTGCATAGAAACCAATAAAAGGAAGCCGACAGCCGGAATATTCGTTTCGATCTTTAGAATTTGTTTCAGGTGGCGGTCCGCTTTTTATGTTCTTTTCGAAGGGGAAATCTTTATTTGTGTGGATAAACTTGACTTATCAGCTGTTTGTAATTAAGTCACTAACATAATTTATGTGAATCTAGTTTTAATTGGAATGTTATCATTATATACCATTATTAATTACATTGAGATTATATATTTTCGTGTAGAACAGACGTTTCATCATGTGTCGGAGGAATTTCAGAATAAGTTTTATTGTTAAACTCCTATCACTTTCTAAATACAAAGTTATAATTCACTACCGATAGCCATATTCAGAAATTAACTATTGCAAACCGACTCTTTCTCAGGCCGTTAAAAATAAACAGTACAGAAAGTGAAACTCAACTATTACAGTCCATACAATTATAGTTCTGTATAACATATAAACATATAAATATACATTAAATATATAATACATTAAATTGAATTAAATATATAATACAGGAGAGATGGGCAAATATTAATATTTATAAAATAACCATAAAATTACAATACTAAATTTGTAAAAAAACTGCGATTAATCTGACAATATAAGAAAGAAACAAAAGAAAAACAGACCTAATAACGTTATATGAATGACAAAAAGACTATTAATTAGAATGAATGGTTAAAGTAACCCTAAATAGAATAAGTAAAATAAATACCTTAATCTTGCCGATAAACCTTCTTGTATATCCTGCCGCTATAAAAAATGCCGCCACTAAAAAAATGCCGTCGCAAAAATGCCGCCGCTAGTATATCTGGAAAAGTTGAAATGGAAACGAAGAATCATTATAAAGGGGACACTATGGAAGCTGATAATTCAGAAAAAAATTAAGCGCTTTAAAAGAGAATGGCGATTACAAGAATTGTGATATGTCCGAAAGGTAGTGACTTTCGGACATACAAAAAAGCGATGTCTTGAACTAAAAGCATCAGAAGGTAAGAGTAGAAACAGAAAAATTCTACAGTTGGATAAAGTATAGTAATAAAGCAATCAGTACCAACAAAACAAGCATTTTAACGGAGATAAATACATATAATAACTAGATAATAAAATCACTAGATTCAAGAACCGCTTACCCGTATATATTTAGAAAAATTTTGGAGGGGAATATTACAAAAAGAAGTGCTATATAATAACTAATCATTATGGATTGAATTATGTAAATAGCAACATATACAACTAGACAGTTTCTACGTAATAAGATATAACCAAAGTATTTAATGACTTAGCCATAACAAATGTACCCATAACATCTCTTGGTGCAGATGAGTTACCTACTTTCTGGATAAAACAGCTAACTATCGTGCATGAAGAGGTTACAATATCATAAATGAAATCTCAGAACACAGAAAAAATACCTTAATAATTAACAATTAATTAATTAATATTATATATTAATTAATTAATATTCCTGCCTCCAAAGACGAAGACACAAAATAACGACCACTCATGTGCCTAGCAATCTTTTACAAATACTTGCAGTACTAATAACGACCTGCCTATATTCCCACCTTCTTTCAAATGAAATACCCTCACTGAACAAACATGAAACTCGCCTAGAGCATATAAAAACCAATTATTGATTGGTGAACGGTCATATATACTACGAAGACATGCCTAAGATGACAAGTATGGCTTGTTTGTAGGAGGGCTTTTTAGAAATGATTCCTAAAATTATGAAGTTCATGATAATATCGAGGACATAAATAGTGCTGTATCGTGTAAGAGGCTACATTTGTGTATCTTTTGTTTCCGCTGTATCAAACTCATAGGGTGCTCGGACCCAAGTTTACTCAACCATTTATGACTCAGTATATCAGTGACTAGCGGTACCAGTCACGCGCCTCAATCTACTTGTCTCGTCCACAAAATCTGACTTCCAGTCGCTGCATTACAGGAGTGCGCTACGCTCCCAGTATCCTATGCTTCTTGTATCACCCAACAGCGAAAACAGAAGATACACGGAATGGCTGATAACACTGGAAAACTGTGATAAGTGGCCGGAACGCGTGTGATAGTGGCCGGCGACATTAACGCGAAAGCAGTGGAGAACTACTGGACCTGGCGGCGGAACTTAACCTAGAGGCATCTCGTAGCAAGGCCATCATTCGTCACAGGGAATTCCACATCATTCATAGATGTCATAATAGCAACTACGTGCCTGAGGTGATCCAGACCAGACCAGATGGGGAGTAATTAATCAAGAGACAGGCTCAGCGAACAACGATACATCGGGTACACCATCGAGGCCCCGAGAGAGCTGGCAACGTACAATAACACCGCTAGCAGAGAACACCAGGTGCGCCAGGATGCTGAAGCAAACAATGCAGAAGACAACCACTGACGCAGAAGTGTGTGTGGTCTGCGCCACCAAGAGAACAAGGTAGCTAGGCTAAGGGCAACGAGTAACCAAGGCTGGCGGAGAATGCAGCCCCAGCGAAAGAACAGGCGGCCGGACGAGAACGAAGCATACAGGGGAAAGCTACAGGGAGCTCCACAAGGTTATCGAAAGAAGCAAGCGGAGATACTGGGATGAGCACTGTGGGGACGTCGACGAAGCACCTGCAGGATCGTTAGTGGCAAATTCCGCATGCGGACACCAGGGCGTGAGGCTACGATAGCAGGAGGAGGCAGCAATAATCAAAGCCCTTTTCCCAGCCATCGCACCACAGATAGACGAGGACTAGATTGCCACGACAGGCGACCAGCGAGCAGAAGTACAGAATCATCGGACTACCGAACTGGAAGGCTCCGGGCCCAGATGTTCCAATAACAAGGTAATAGCAGCGCTCGTCGCACCTAACCTGAAGGAAATAGCCAACAAATGCCTGAGTAAGGGCAGGGTTTACCAGAAGTGGAAAAGGGCCAAGCGTGTCCTCATCTCCAAGAAGGGGAAACCAAACTCGGACGCGACATCGTACAGGAACTTATGTCGCGTCGACGTCCTGGCAAAAGTATTGGAGCGATTGATTGTCAATAAACTGAACTGAAAGAGGCAGGAAGTCTCTGGCCCACACACTACAGATGTGCCACTGGCAGTAATGAGCACTATAAAGGAGTCCTACAGGTGCCCACTAAGGGGGAGAAGGCGTTGTCTGAAGGTCACTCTTGAGGTCAGCAATGTCTTCAACTCCGTCCCTTGGGGCTGCGTCTAAGCAGCACTAAGGGAAATAGGCATCAGGCACCAGATGATGAGACTTATCAGTGCATACCTGAGTCACAGACAAATAACGTACAAGGTAACCTCGGGCGGCCTAGAGTTCGAGATGATGACACAAGAATCAAAGCTCTTTTCCCTGCAATCGCACCACAGACACACGAGAACTAGACCGCTACTACAGGCGTCCATCGAGCAGAAGTACCGCCCTGGAGGACGAGGTCAAGGAGGATATCATCGAACTACCGAACAGGAAGGCTCCGGGCCCAGACGTCCCAATAACAAGGTAATCAAGGCAATAGCAGCGCTCGTCGCACCTAACCTGAAGGAAATACCCAACAAATGCCTGAATGAGGGCAGAGTTTACCAGAGGTGGAAAAGGGCCAAGCATGTCCTCATCTCCAAGAAGGGGAAACCAAACTCGGACGCGACATCGTACAGGACCTTATGTCGCGTCGACGTCCTGGCAAAAATATTGGAGCGATTGATTGTCAATAAACTGAACTGAAAGAGGCAGGAGGTCTCTGGCCCACACACTACAGATGTGCCACTGGCAGTAATGAGCACTATAAAGGAGTCCTACAGTGGCCCACTAAGGGGGAGAAGGCGTTGTCTGAAAGTCACTCTTGACGTCAGCAATGTCTTCAACTCCATCCCTTAGGGCTGCGCCAAAGTAGCACTACGGGAAATAGGCATCAGGCACCAGATGATGAGACTTTTCAGTGCATACCTGAGCCACAGACAAATAACGTACGAGGTAACCTCGGGCGGCCTAGAGTTCGAGATGATGACACAAGAATCAGTCCTAGGGCCGCTGTTGTTGAACCTCATATACGACGGATCCCTAAGACGAGCGATGCCAGACGGGGTGGAATCCATTGCCTTCGCAAATGATATGGCAGTACTGGGAAACGGCAAGAACATGACAGAGCTTAGAGGCAGGATGTAGGATGCGGTGCGTAGAATGAACGAGTGGATGACAGAGTACCGCCTCCAACTCGCAGCTGGAAAAATCTTGGCAGCCCTCCTGAAAACGAAGAGGGCCGGTGTGAGACAGCGACCAACCCCAGGTCTTGAACCGCATACGCTACATGAGGATTAGGCTGTAGTCCAACGTCAATCAGTCAGCACAGGTGTTCGAAGCTGCAAGGGAAGCAGCAAAAATCGAGGTGGACATCGCCCGACTTCTCCCCAACACTGGAGGACCAAGCGAAGGTAGGAGGAGGCTACTGGCTATAGTCTCTAGAACGCATCGTTAGATCGTAGCGCACCATCCCCACCAACTCGGCTGAACTACTTGCGGCAACGGTACCGGTGGACCTGCTGCTAACAGAGAGGGCCACCACCTTCTAGGACCAAACAGGGCACCGGGAAGAGGGAGGCGCAGAAGCAAACCTAAAAGGCCACCATGGGCAGGTGACAATCGCGCTGGGCCAGCTGTACGAAAGATGCATGAACTAGGAGATTATTCCCAGATGTCAAGCGATGGTAGAGAGGAAACATGGAAACTTGAACCACTGGACAACCTAACTCCTCATCGGGCATGGAAAGTTACAGACATACCCGGTGAGGACTGGGACGGTGGAAGATGATATCTGCTGCTACTGCCGCCGGTGACCCGACTACGAGGCGCACATGTTAGGGGACTGCACTCATTGGGCAGACGAAAGACGCGCATTGGAGGCCTATATAGATGACCGTACAACCTCAGATTGCATCGGCAAAGAAATTCTCGAAATAGAGGAGAAATGGCGGGCAGTAACTCGATTTTCAGAAAAATTCATGCTACGTAAGTTCAAAGACGACCTCAACCGGAACCCGCGACGAGATAGGTAAGATGCATTTAGCATTGTGACGTGATTCACACAAAACTAAATCCCTGTACCAGTTGAGAAGCCGCCAGGGGGTCACGCGAAGAGTGATCCCAAACCCATTACAACCTGCGGCGAAACAGCAATGACGCAATAAAACAATAGGAAACAACTTTAAGGGCAACACGAAACAAGACCGAAACATAGCGACACCAGCACCCAGGTGATGCTACCCTGACCCACCAAGCACACACTGCTAAGGGCCAGTGACCCAGACGATGGCAAGACAAGCGAGAGGACTTAGTGTGCCTCTGAGGCAGCCAAGCTCTCTCGTGGGGAGGGTGGTGTTTAACCGGTAGGCATGCGGTACCCGGTATTAGGGTGTATCGACAGTGTTTCGACGCGAGCAATGTATCGGTTTTGAAGATTCACCCACCCGCGGAAAAAAGGAGGCCACATTAATACAGAAAATATCAACGGGAGAATTTCCAAATCCCTGTCACCCTTACTGCTCTGTCTGACCGTAGTACCATTGACTAGCACAGTAAATCGATCTAATCTTGATAACTGGCATTGAATAGTGATATTGGTTGATCTAAAGTTATTTGCAGGAATGAAGCTCAGCCAGTGCAGAGACAATCAAAATAATTTATAATAGGCCGAAGTCCCAAATTCACAAAGGACTTACTAACCCAAGATAGGAAAACTGTCAGTGACAGTAGGCTTCCTAAAATTTCATTGCAGGCACATGGCACGGATAGGCCTGGCAGAAGAATCCCTGTGTACGTTCTGCCAGTATGAGGAAGATGCCATTGCGAGGCGCTATGTACAGTTTATGAGAAAAATAGTTAAGAATTTAAAATTTCTATATTCCCAACATTTCGAACTAAAAAGTAATAAACTTCCAATCATTTTGAGCAGTGTAGTTCATAGTTTTATACTGTTTTTTTTTTATTCAGATAATTTCTCCATTTAGTATTTATTTGTTCCATAATTGCCTTAGTGCACCTAGAGGTCTGGCTATTACAATTCTTGCTACTTCCACATACTTCCTATCTATCTATTAGCATTTTCTTAAAGAATTCGCATATAGAATCAATGCTGCCATAATTTATTATGTCATTTGATATCAAACTTACTTGATTGCGATGATTGTTTTTCGTTTTTGTGTTGGTCCCTTAATTTTTCACTAGTTACCAATTTATACCATTACCTCCTATTTTTGAGATATATTTTTATATGTAATTCATGAATCTAATATAGAAATATTTTGTTCTGAATTTACTTGTATATCACGAGTATAACCCTATTGATGATAATAATGTATTAATTACTACTGCGGCGTTAAAATATATAAGATTTCTTTAGAATCTATTTAAATTAGTGGTATCCTTTATTACCATTGTACTGCTAAATGTCAAAATATGAATTCTAAATAAATGTAGTAGATTTTAGCTTTAAAGCTGATTATACAAGCACAGCCGATTTATACTAATTTAATGCATCTACATTGTATTTGGAAGTTTTACAAAAAATGCAGATTTTCAATTACATTTTTGTACATTTATTTACGTATTATGTTTCCTAAATAAATGTAGCTGATTTCAAGCTGATTAAGCTACTACAACTCGGATTGTACCAATTGTATCCAGTTATATTTAATGTTATAGTGTGAACTACATTTTTATAAATATTTGTTGTATTATTATATATTTACCAAATAATAGTTTGTTAATTTAGAGCTGATAATTCTAAATTCGAAGTATACTCTTTTTATAGAGATACATTCAATTTACAATTTTCAAATATACTTTTGTAAATTTATTACTGTATATATTGTAAATATATACTATATTATTTAACATACCATTATAGTAATAAATTGTATACATATTAAAATATACATTAGAACGTATCTCTACATAATATAAGGATAAGTGTAGACTTCCAAGATCTTGTTACGAGACAATCGTTAACGTCAATTTTATACCATAAAAACCTGCAAATTACCACGGATGTACATGTGTTTATTAAAAACTACCTTATGTTGTTTACAAAACTAGCAAAAACCTCAATCTTCACATTTCTTACGAAAATCTAGAAGTGTGGCGGATACTCATGCGGTTATTACTTTTAAATTACCAGATACGGCACACGTTAATAACGCCAGGAAACGGGATGCGGCTTTTTCGTTTTCGAAATGACCATACTTTAAACAGGATACAAGATTAATCTATTAGATTTAAGTATAACATGCTATTTATGCAACGGCGGGTCGGATTGTATACGATTTTTTTGTTTGTTATCGAACAGCCAGGGAAAGCTATAGAATGTAATATACCGAACGAAATCCACGAGCTGCCATAACGAAGCGAATAAAAGCGCTGAAATATGTACATATATTTAAAAACAAATATCATCCAGCGGGGTCCGACCGACCTCCATCCATCTCTATCAAGTTTAATTCTTCACGGAGCTTTAGATCCGTGGACCCACAGCGTAATAAAAATAAATTACAATTCAACTCTGCATCAAATACAGTATTTATACAAATCATATTTGGATTATACGGTCGCTTTTACATAAAGATGGAAATCGCGATGTATGACTGATGTTTTAGTCATGTATATTTATATTTTTGTGTTATATTTTTTACAAATCAGTAAGGTTCAATCAGAATATTTAGTTGGATGAGAAAGCGAATCATACTTATATATAATAATAATGACATTTAGGCAGAATTATATATTGGGACCCAGCAAGGGGTAGTGAAATATTAGCAGATAGATATATATGGTTGAATGGTTGTGGTAATTCATTTTCAATGAAGAAGGTGAAAATTACTATGTTTTATTACCACTTATTTTATTGTTTGAAACAACTAGTTTCGCATAAGCTCTAGGTATTTTGAGATTTTCGTTTTTTTTATATCGATTTTTATTTTCGGTATAGCAATTGTACTCGGCCATATACATTTTTAAATTTATTTACATTTATAATGCATACAGTAATGAATTATGAATTAATCTAGCTGAATTCAAGTTGATTATGCAACGACAATTCGAATTATACTCAATTTACGCAGCTACTATTCAAATACCAATTTGAAAATTCGCCAAAAATTTAAATATTGAAATAAAGTTTTGTAAATATATGTACGTATTACTGCGTGCTTTCGAAATTAGTGTAGCATATTTCAAGCTGATTATGCCAGCATATACCAATTTTAAGCAGTTACATTTTATTGTCTAGTATGAAAATCTACATTCAAATTTACAAACACTCTTTTGTAAATGTATGTACTTCTTACTATATGTTTTCTAAATAAACGTAGCTGATTTCAATCAATTTAAGCTAATTTTAGGTAGCTTTTTTTCAATATATCTATTAAAAAAGAAATTTACATTTTAAATAACCTGGTATAAATGTATGTTCGTATGTTCTGTATCATTTCTAAATTAATGTAGCTTATTTCAAGTTGATTATACTTCCACAACTCGATTTATACTAATTTTATTTAACGTTTTCCAATAAAAATGTGTACATATTACTATATGTTTTATAAATAATTGTTGCTGATTTGATTATGCAATTACAACTCGATTACAACAAAATACAATAGTCGGTTTGAAAATTTGAGGAAAATAAAAGAATCGTATACGCTTTTGTAAATGTATGTACATATTACTGTATGTTTTCTAAATAAATGTAGTTGATTTCAAGATGATTATAAAACTACAACTCGATTTATACCAATTTTACTCAGTTACATTCATACTATTTTCTAGTTTGAAAATTCGCCAAGATATACCGCTCTTTGTTAAACCCCTGGTTAAACCATACACATTTATATAAACGTAAAACTTTTTTGTTGTCGCCTCTTTTACCTATGAAATCATGAAAATTAATACCTAACAATTAATTTCCACCTGAATGTTATGTTGTATATAAATTCGAACATTCTTCAAAGTAATTGAATTGACACTGAAATTAGTATCAATCTTGATATTCCATCTTGATAAGCATTACTAAATAATAGTAGCGATACACACGGATTTCGCTTGTGCAATGCAACACATATTTTTCTATTCATATCATACACGAAATGGAATTGCTTAAGAAGACATCATGACGTTGCCGTTCGAAATAACACATATGATTGACAGTGTAACCATTATAATTATAAATGATTCCATCAATAGGACCGATTGCGTTCATGGAAATTGGCAGCCGATCGCCTCCGCACATTTACACGCCTTCTTGACTACGTGTGTGGCGGGTCTCTATTCAACGCGCATATACAAACCATTTTAATATTTATTATATTTATTATTCTTAGCGTTTCATTTGAGCCGTGGGCGGGTGTAAGTACTCAGTAGCCATTTTAAATGAACTATAACACAATTGTTGGATTATATACACCTATTTCAATGAGATTTCTTCATAAAGTGCACATTAAACAGCATAATACTTTCACATTGTGTGCGCGGACACGCTAGCCTATGAAAAGTATTCATGAAAAGTAGTTTTAATTAATATTTACTGCAATCTTTCATTGTAATGTGCATATCGCAAAAGGAGTAAAGCGATAATTAATTAATTATTATTGCAGCTTAATTGGATCTTTATTGCTTCAACAGTGCATTTTTACGATTTGGAAGTGAGTTGGCAATTAATTATGAGAATTATTATTTTATGTTTCTCAGAACACATTTATTGGTAAGTTCAATAATTTTATAGTTTATAATTAGTTTAATATGCATTAAATCAAACAATTAAAAATTGGGTAATATATTGGCAAACCAAATTTCTACTAATATCTTTTTATATTTACAGATCTACATATTCAGTGAGGCTAAAGTACAGATATTAGCCTCACTAAATACGTAGATCTGTATGTAGTTTGAATGAATTGTGTTTAACATAGTCTTATTAGTATTTATTATTTTATCAGCTTTTAGTAGAAAGTAGAGGTAGAAAGACGTTTGAGCCTTCATTACATATAAACTGTTCAATTGACAATTGCTACAATGTAATAACAATTAATGAATGAGTTTGTTGGCGAATAAAATTTCTTATAACTAGTTTTTATGTGTAGGTTGGCAAACACTGAAAACCGTCAATCTGTATGTAGTTTGAGTGAATTTGAACATGCTCTAATGATATTTAGCAATTTTCGCAATAAAAGTGGCGGTAGAGGGACCAGCTGAGATTTCTCATTACATATAAACTGCATAATTTACCATTAATACAATTCATTTACAAAACAATGCTAAACCAAAATAGAAATCATACTCCTTTCCATATCTTCATATGTGTGCCTGTCCCCCTTTTGTGAAATAATAATGTTTCAATTTAATGCTACATATGAGTTAGTGATACGCTATTATAAAATATCAATCACAATCCAAATCGAGAGTATCTCTACAAGACTAATATTTCTTATTATGAAACTAAATACTATCCATCTAGATGAGGAAAAAAATGTTTCTACGAAGGTATATTTGAAGCGTTTAGAAAATCGCCATTACAATATACGTTCCTCGTTAGATGCAGAGCTGGCTGCAGAGAAGAGACAGCGAAACTGCAATTGTCAACTATGGCTACGGAAGCAGAAATACCAGAGAAAGCATACTTTTAGACATCATGCAATAACAAGGCTTGTATGCAATGAAATTCTTCTTCAAGAAAAGCCATAGTAGAAATCCAGGATGAGTTCGGATGGGGTCAATAAGAAATATACTGTAGGTACGATCATACAATAGTGAGAGCAAAATAGGCTATAAACCTGAAGAAAGAGAAATCACTAATGATACTCAGCATAAATACAAGAAAACAGGTATACCCCATCCTGAAGACTACCGTAATCTTATAAAAGCTAGGCTAGAATATGTAAAAAGCCCTGTGCAAGAAGACCTAAACATTGAAAAAGCAAACAACATATTAGTAGAGATATTTAAGCAAGGTCAAGGGGTGTACAGATCTAAAAAAATGGAGATAAACTCTAAACAATGCATCTCATGAAGGCAATGAGAGAACTCGCAGATAGATATACAAGAGAATCGACCGAACTAAGACAACTAAACATATATCTAATGCCGTACGGAAAGGTATAAGAAAGTACAGCTCTGATCTAATAAGAATTCTGATCGAAGAAAACAAAATCATGCCAATTATGCGACAGAATATATGAGTCGGTAAAAAGATTATATGTATATTAGCGAATTCCGAGGGAAAAATAATATCAAACAGAGAAGAATTTCTTACAATAGTTGAAGACTTGTATACTGGACACTATAATAATAGAAATGATCAAAACCACCATACAACTATACCGATCTTCCAGACCTAGGGATCCGAAGATATGCTGGAAATAACAGCAGACGAAATCAATAATGTACTCTCCCATATGAAAAACCACGGATCGGTTGGCGATGCCTAAATTGTAATAGAGGCAATAAAGTACGGAGGAAATGCTATCGTGCATGCACTAATTATATTATTTACCATGTGCATTAACAAACCAATAGAACAATGCCCTCATTATACTGATGCACAAAAAGGGACCATAACCGATCTGGGCAATTACCGATTTATCGGCCTACTGTCTCATATATATTAGCTATTCACAATGATAATATCAACGAGGTTATATCCAAAGCTCGACTTCTATCAACCTCGAGAACAAGCAGGCTTTAGATCGGGATTTGGAACAAACGATCACTTGCAAGTCTATAGAGTACAATAGACCTGTGTTTGTTGATTAGAAATCCTGAAGAGCATCTATGGCTACTACCTCCGTCAGACTAACCGAGGATACATACAAATTCCCAGTACAATGTGGTGTACACCACAAAAACTATTCATATCATTGTTAGAATATATAACAAGAAAATGGATTGAAATGACATGAGAATAAATATCAATAGAGAGCGACTCAACCATCTGAAAGCGCTGACGACATCGTGCTAATCGCAGACCACATAGATAACTAAAATGCTGAATAGACCACACGCAGCCTCCCAAGAAGTCGGATTGTGAATAAACAAATCCAAGACGCAGTTCATGATTAATCTAGTTCTTAGCGTGAGAATGTCAGTAGCTGTGGAGAGCTAGAGCAAGTAAGCGCATATAAGTACCTTTTTTGTCCTGCAAGGTTGAATCTTGGAAGACTCCCCTGCCTTACTATTACCACTAGGTATTAGAGGCACGGGTAGTGCCGCATTCACCCCGCCTTCTGGCCAGGGCATCTACCGGTGAACCAAAACCCACGTTCTGTAACTAGGGGCTTGCCCGCCTCGGACTCTAAGTCTCAGCCTCTTGTACTGTCGGGGTTGTCTGTTATTGTCCGTCCTGCAGGTCTATCTCGACCTTCCGTTTCTCACTAGGCGAATTTAGCAACGGCGCTCCAGTTTGCCTCAATCTCCGAGTGGTCTACCTGCCCGTGGCCCCTGTCCACCAGTGGTTCCACTTGGGGGTAAAACTGTTTCGTGCACGTCGCATTAATCGTCGTATCTGGCCACCTTGTCCATGTATGGGTCATGGCCTCCTCCTTTGCCATTTTTGTTGCTACCTCCTCCTTGATTCTCCGGTATGTGAGTGCCCGTTCCTCTACTAGGAGATCCGCCGGTGTTGTTGGGGCCAATGCCTCTGCCACATCTGAGGAGGGGATACGACATGCGCAGATGATTCGCATTGGTCCTTAACGCCCTTCTTAGCCTCTTAGAGTTTAGGTTTGTTTTCGTGGCGTTTGCCCACGCCGCGTACATTGGCTGGGCCCTCGCTACTGTAGTCAGCAGACTTTTCTTCCTGTACCCCGGCCCATCATTGCTGAGAAGAATTCTGGCCTGGGCAGTTTCGGTGTTCGCCATCTTCGTTGTCGCCTGCAGCGTGAGCCATTTCGGTTTTACTCCAGAATTATGCCAAGGTACTTCAGTTGCCTCGCGATGTTTAAGCTTCCCCCTTGCATACGGACCTCGGTAATGCCCTGGACGCCTTCTCTCTTGGACGCGATCAACGTGGCACGGCGACGAGTCCATTGACCGTCATCCAAGCCGTCATCATTTCTGTGGCTGATGTGATTTTGGCACTATGTGACCCCTCCTGTCATCTCCTGCCCAACACGTCTATCAGTCCTAGCATAGGTCACCGCCCTACCGCTGAGGTAGCCTCCAATTAATCCGGTGAGGGCTCTTGGTAACTTCTTTCACCTCATCGCCTGCATGATGATGGTAAGGTATTGAATGTACCTAAGGTGTCCTTCACGCAGTGTTTCAAAGTCCTGTGTTCGTCTCGGTGACCAGCCTCCAAACTGCAAGTATTACGTTAGTTGTGGTCCGCCCATTCCTGAAGCCAATATGCAGGCCATGCAGGCCTTCTGCGGCTTCGTGGCTTCAGTGAGGTGATCCACAATCATTCTCTCTACAGTTTCCCGGGCTTTGAAAGTAGCACAAGGCTAGTCGATTTATATTCCCTTGTGAAGGCTCCTCTTCGCATACCCACGTTGGCGATCCCTGCAATCTTCCCCGCTACTTCCGGGGTGGCTGCCTTCAATAGTTCATTCGGGAGACCATCAGGCCCTGGCGCCTTCCTGCGATGTAGCCTGTTGATATCTGCCCTTGCCTCGTGTTCTTTCCATTCGCGGGTATCTTCCGTGACCTGGTGCGTTGGCTCTAGTTCAGATCGTATTCTCGGACCCTGCGGGAATAAGGCAGTTGCAACCGTTTTGATCCCTCCGGGTACTGTGGTCTCCGGCCCAGGCGGGCGAACGCCTATTTTCTTTATCACGACCTTGTAGGAGAGGCCGCACGGGTCGTTCTCAACCTCCTTAGCAAGCCTGTGGCAGCATGCCTCCTGGCTGCGTGCGTTCGCTCGCCTGAATTCCTTCCGCTGCTTACGGTATAGGTCCTGCAGGTGATCGGTCTAGGCTTTACCAGTCTCCTTGCCCTGCTCGCAGTCTTCCTGGGCCCCGACACCTCTGGGCACCATCAGTTGGTGGATTTCCTTTTACGTTTGTTGGCCTCACCGGCACCGAGAGTCTGCACACCTCGCGAAGTTGCCGATGCAGGTCCTCGGCTATCACGTTAGGGTCATCTGATTGCTGGTAGGTGGCGCCCCCGATCGCAGTGATCAGCAGCTCCATATCCGCTTTCTCTAGCGCCCACCTCATTGTCTGCGAGGGCGAAGGTTTTGATTTCGTAGGTGAGTGGCCACTACATTCTTGTAACATATGTGTTTGTGGCCCGCCCATCAGTGACATTGACGCGAAAGTAACATTAATGAAGGATACCGAGTTGCCCCTTACGAAGGTCGGCATCCTTCCTGCGTTAGACGCTGACCGGCCGAGCGCAGCCGTCATCTCCCAGCCTGTCTGTTGCATATAAGTACCTAGACGATGAAATCAGCACAACACGACAACAAAACATGTCGGATATATATTAAAGAATCGGTTTAGCATGGACAGTCTTTGGCATGTTGAGACACGTACTAAAGGTATTTATACCATTATGTTCTTCGACCAGTATATCGTGCCTGTTTTAACGTATGGTGCTAAAACACTGACGAAGTTATAGACGCAATGGAGCGAATTGCATTCTCGATTTGGAACTGGGGAGGACATTTTGTAAGAACCACAGATTCTAGATTACCAAGAAAATTAAGACCCAGACAAGTGGCAATCAGGAATAGAGGCCGACCACCAAACAGATGAACGGATGACATAGAAGGGTACCAATCAACCCGGATTCTGCTAGCCCAAATGCGAGAAGTTTGGAAGAAGACGGCCTATGTTCAGCAATGGATGATAGTGGGTTGTGATTATAATGATGAAACACAGTCATATTAAAAGCCAAAATAATCGCCAATAGATAATTGTAACAAATATTATTTAACACGAAAATTAAACGGAATTTTCTTTAATTCGCTCATCGTCAATCAACTCGAGGTAATCTTGTTTCGTGATTCGTCAATTAGAGGGGTCCAACCAGCCGAGGAGGAATTTTGAGAGTGTGTGTGTGAAAGGCAATAGTGAAGGAGATTCAGAAGATGGATATATTGAAGGGAAGGGAAACGAAAGCTAAAATAAACATGGCTATGGAGAAGAGTTGCAGAGAGCTGCGGGCACTGCAGAACAACTGGATAGTCCAAGATAGGATGAGAGGAGTTCTCTTGGAATAGGCTCAAAGTAGCGCTGGTAAATTGAAATTGGGAAATGCGGTGGAATAAGATGGGATGAAAGCTGAATTATACAAGAGGTTGCCAAGAGTGATGGGATAAACTGATACAGTGCATCAATAGAGTGCGGAGTGGAGCGGTGCCGGAAGAGTGGCGCGTGGATATGATTCTTCCAGTGATTAAATAGTGGGGAAGAGGTAGCCACGGAGCTGAAAAGTACCCCGCACTTATTAACGTGATTCTCCTATGAATCACGTTAATGAGTGCAGGGTACAAGCTAACGATGACTATAGAGAAAAACAAAAACAAAAACAAAACTGATATTTGAAGTGGGCAGTAGAGGGTTGTTGCCGGAAAGTCAGGGTGGGTTTAAAAGGGGAGCGAGGGAGCAGTATTTCACGCTAGCAAGAGTGATGGAGGATGTACTGAAGTACAAAGCTAGAATATGTGCGGAATTTGTAGATCTGAAAGCAGCATTAATGTCTCAGAATAAGAATACGTGTAGTAAGGGAAGTGACCCGCGGTGGGATCTAAGCAACGAATGTGAGGTTGTGAAAGCAGAGTGGGTAAGGGATTGCTGAAAGGTGAGCGAATGGTTTAGAGAGGATGGAAATTTGCATAAAGCTGTCGTGGGCGAACACATGGGTGAGGGAAGAGAGCGAATATTACAAGTGATGAGAGGTAATAGTTGTTTATTCTATTATATCTATGTATATCTAATAGACATTAAGAAAACTAATATTGTTCATACAGTTTTATCTTATTTTATATAGTTACGTTATATTTCAATATTTTGTTAAAATTGAAGCCAATCAAAACATTCTCATTCATTCAAGGCACTTATGGTTAAATTAAAAACAGTTTTATTTGAGAAAGCATTTACTAACAGTTAAATATGATAATAGGAGTGTAGAGTTAGAAATTCCCAATGCAACAATGGTTTTAGTTTTTCATATCAATGAAAATATAGAACTTATAGGTAAGTAAAGTAACTACATTATTTTTATTCGTCTGTCTCTTCTATTTTGATAGGTTAGTTATCAGCCGTGAGTCTTTTCCCCCCAAAAAGGAGAAGCGCAGAGGAGTCTTCACTCGATATTTACCGTAATTTCACAGAAAACCTCTGATAAACTATGAAAAGTGATTCACGAACATTCGTCTCGATGGGGTTCGAACGCAGGCTCCATAATGATTAGTACGAGCCAGACGACGCCTTTAACCACTCGGCTCGGGTTAATTATAGAATTATTTTATGTTCTTTCGTGTATGTAGAAATTTTGAACGTAAATTTAACGATTGGATAGTTTTATTCACAGTTTGCTTACATTGTATGGTTATTCGCAGGCCACCGCCGAATGCGCCAGCTTCAATCCATTACTTATCAATAAAGAAAACCTCAAAATGTGTTGTTTTGGTTTGCATATATATCTCAAATTCTTAAACAGTCCCGAGATAATTAATTTTGACGATAATGCTCGAATTGAGATCACATTGTAAATAACTTTAGTCATTACCAATTGTAATTATTAATAGCTGGGTTGTAGAACAAACTGTAAGAACGAAATGCGCCCCTTCTTTATAACCATATAACGTTCCAATGATATTTGATAATGCGGTAGGTAGAGTTGCTAACACAACCATTTTAGTATATGGGTTACAAAATGTGCGAAATAAAAGTTTGAAATTAACTAGTATTGTGATTTTAACATGTCACATTGAAATGCGAACAAATAATGCATATTTAAATAATAATATAATGCGAGTTTAAATACAACCTCCCCTAAATGTAATATAATATAGCCCGATGGATGTAACCGGGGAATGGGCAGAGAGGAAAGCGAGTGAATTCACGCCACATCCAGTCTAGTTCAGATGTCAACGTTATAAATCTTGACTTAGTTAACCCTCGTATTACACGAACCCGTATTTGACTTCCTCGTGAATTATGGCCCGGCTTGACTTTAAACAGCAAATATAAATGCGATTAACGTATTTTAATGAGAAATATTCCCTCAGTCACCCCATTCCTCGTTTACCTTTAAACAATTCATTTTTAATGTCAACCTCAAGTATTTATGTTTATTGAATGCTCAGTTTATGCTTAATCGCCGACTGCGTGCGGCCGTTCATACTTATTCCGGCTGCTCTCATTCCATGAGCTCTTGTTGTTGTTGTGATATGGAAAAGTGAAAGAAATAATGAATTATTAGATCCAGTAATTGCCTTCCAAGTTTACACCTAAGTAATGATTTCGACACTGAATGTTAAAGGGAACCGCACGATGAATGGCCGACAATGGGCTAATAGCCGATACCTAAGAACGCCCGCCGTAATTTATGAGATACACGAAAACTAAACTCGGTCCGATAATTAGATGGTGAAACTAATTAACTGCTGGAACGGTTCAGAGGTGTGAAACAAAGAGCCGACCGCCTCGGGTGACTTTGGGGGTTGGTTGATGTTACTAATGTTACTCATCCGTCACTTCTATTTTTTTTAACGTGCATCTCTCATCCGGACACTGTCCGTGCAGCTCGGTGTTTAACTATAACACTTGTCTCCCGATATCATTGGATTAGATCTAAAATCGTTTAGATAAACCCCGACGGGATTCATCATTTTGTACGATTGTCAAAATGCCTCATCAATCATTTCATAGAAGCAAACAAAAAACGGACCACGACCGTGATAATTGCGCCCGCGCAACAAATTCTATAATAAACATTTATTTATACCTGAGTAAATTCATAAAGCGGCATGTATATAAATTATATTGGCAAATCGTAACGGATTACACTTCGAAATTACCCTGAATAAATAATAAAATGCGGCACATTAACATCGAGAAAGAATGGCATGATATGGGAAAGTGCAGTCCGTATAGTCAATCAATAACGTTATAATTCTAATTTATGTCTGACGGGTTTATAGTCTGTTAAATAATGCAGTATATTTTCCAATTAAATGCAATCAATTGAAAATATAGTGTATTGCTTTGCACACGCAGAGAAATTTTATGTTTCAGCACGTATTGTTGATTTCGTGCCAATTAATACATTAAAGAAACCGCGGCGCACAATTGTGTATTATTTACATATAATCCGATTTAATTTTACAGAAAATGGAAATACAAATTGCTTAATAAGGTAGCGGCCGCTTATAAGATACGGATTTAAATCAGGCAGTATAGTAGAGTGCATGTCCGTTTTAATTTTCTTTTATTGTCTTACACAAATTAAACTATTCACTAATAATTAATAGTTTTTCCATATGTTTAACGGTATGTTTAAAAATATGATATTTTAGTCAAATTCTATAGTGGCCAGTTCATATTTATTCATTTTATCATTATAGTAGTTACAAGAAATAGAATATGAAATAACGAGTTAAGTATTTAATTACGACAAGTTCTTTATTTGTTATTATTAATTTACTTTTTTTAAATTTTTACTGCGGATTGTAAACATTATGTTGCAACCGGTCATGTTAGTATTAAGTATTTAATTGCAAAAAACATTATTTTGTAGTTATTGTTATCTAACTATATTTATAGTTAATTACAAAAACTATTATTATTGTTTAAAAATCATACATGAAAGCAGTAACATATATTTGTTAACTGGTGTTCACCAATAGGGTGCGTGCAATCGGTGGGGGGGGGGGGGGGGGGGGGGGCTGAATGTACTAAAAACAAAACCAACCTACTGGATATGTGTCGGTGAAGGGAGAAACTCAAAGGAAATTATAACGCCCGGCATTACCTTAATTTCACAGAAAATACTGAAAACTGTGAAACACATGTCTTTGACCTACAGACCACCGTGGTCTGTGGTAATTGATATTGCAGGCCATTACCTGTAAATTTGTAATAATGGTAATAAGTGCCGTTCTTTGCAAGTGTCTTTTACCCTTGGTGGTTGCGTACTTACACACCTTGCTAATAGATAATAAATAATAGTACTACCATTAGCATTTGTTACATACCTGCCAAACTGACAAAACTTAGGGATAATTATAAAGAATACTAATTCAGTACAACTGCGGATTACGATACGATAAGGAAACATTTAAAATATATTTTTATAAATTAATTTACTCATATATATTTGTAATTCTGCAGAACTTTTTCATTTTGGATTATTACAACAACAAATAATTCTATATATATGTATATATATATATATATATATATATATATATATATATATATATATATATATAAATAATACGTTTACCAAATTAACGCGTGAAAATATCGCCGTCCAACACTCAATGCATAATTCATTATAATTTATATTTTGATTCCTACAATCACATGTTTACCTCTAGATGTTCCAAATTTCGATTTTCACCGGAATAAATTTATTTAACTATATCAAACATATCCGCTTAGTAGTTCGAAAATTCTATTATAAAGCTCGAACCATATCATTCATTGAGCCAAACATTTTATGGGGCCTGTGCGAAACTATAACTTTAATTATACTATTGTAAATTATAGAATAATATGAATAGCTATAGTCTTTACAGTTTATGCTAACAATAGGCTCTATCACCTGTATCCGGGATACTCTTTGCAGCATTACTGCATCTATTTAGGTTTTCTTTTTAATCTATGGGAGTAACACTATCACATAAATAAATAAATATGATTAAAATTATAAACATTATTTTATGTCAATTAAAATGGTTGTCGCCTTTGCAAACAATTTAGTGATGCACAAAATGTGTAAAATACAACAAAACAATTTTTTATCGATTAATAGTTCGCTTATTTCATTTCGAGGTTCAGCAGGCTAAAAATCCCTGCTAAAAGTGGCCCTTGGTAACATATTTTATATAGTAAGTTCAATTACTCATTCAAAATAGCTATACGCTCGCATCACTGGGCATATTCTCCAGGTGGCTAGGTGGAAGTCCTATCTATAGCCTCAGGTATCATAAATATTATGCTACAATATAATAAAAGAGGAATGGACTTGAACTATTTTAACTTAAAACAGGGTAACAGTAAAATTCACAGACCTAATTAGAAAAACTTCTATATTTATAGTCATCAGCCCGTAAGTTTTTCTGCTGCTAAAGGGAGAAGCTCAGAGGCATATTTTAACATCATTTAACATCACAGAAATCAGAAAGTACTATTGTATCGTATATGCTGAAAATGTTTCCTGGCTTATACGTCTAATAAGGCTAAATTATATATAATATACATTTATTTAGCAATGTCTATTAGTAGAAAATATTACAATTCATTTAGCGTTATATACTATATATAATATGGAAACTATATGTAATAAATGCAAACATTGTACTGAATAAGCTAAGCAACTATTGCTTATTCAGTACAATGTTTGCATTTATTACAGCTATGTGTATGTGTACAACTTATTTCTTCATAAAAACTTCTCCGCGTTTCAAGTATTCTCTAATCAATATCATCGCTTACAGAATCTTTATAATATTTTTCTACAGTTTTACCATTAATTAATTTTGTCGTATTTTTGTATGACTTTTATTAACTATAGATTCTTTATTTGGTGTTCCATCTTGACTTTATTTAGTATTCAAATAAATTAAAATACTTAATAAATAGATAAATAAATGCAAATAAAATTTTAGGTCCTACCAAGAATTCTTCGTGTCTTTTCCGTAATAATAGTTGCGGCTGTGCAATATAGCATAGATGGTTTTCGATATTAAAAAAATGGTAAAATCGTGCAGGAGGAGTTCTACACCATAAATCTATCGAATGTGCGAGTGCAGTCACACAGGGCTGCGATACGATATAGCATAGGCGTGCTGTGATATCATGACCACCATTAATTAGAAAAGCCGCCTATTAGTGTTCCAGATGACCTGCTGTAATCTTAAGAGGCTTTATCTACCGACTTCTTATCGATACAAGCGCGCGCCGCGTACACGAATTATACAATAACCTTTTACTAATATAGCAATGTATCCATTTTATTGTTGTGTGTCCGAATAATTAGCGTAAATTTGATTTACACACGAACTATTATTTACCGGTTTCTAATTTTGATTTCGATTTATTATTTCGTATTTTGCAATTATTATGGTATGTCTTCCATAAGCTCTGTAAAGCGTGTTTATACAGATTACATATATATATATATATATATATATATATATATATATATATATATAACAAAAATCCAATATACTTAAACATGGAGTTTCTCTCTGTGATGATATAGAATAGAGATAGGTAATAAATACAATGAAACATTTTTTAAACACACAAAACATGACAAACATGACAAAGCCGCGCGTAAAACTATATAACCAGTTACAAATATCTGTTCGATTTTAAAATCAAGACCAATTTGAATGACTAACGACATTTTTGTTCTTTTTTTGCTTCTGAGTGCTGTCACTAATCCACTGACCTGGACAGCCTGGTGTGAAGGAGTTCTTGATGTTGTTGCTGTTATTGGTGTTGTTATTGTTGTTGTTGGTGCCTGTATTTTGTTTAGTTTTCTTATTTTCCTTGATTCAGTATTAAAAAGTCTTTTGAATTTAGCTTAACTTTTTCTAAGTTGCTATTAATTTTACGTCTTTAGGTAAATTATTGAAATGTTTAATTCCAATATTTATTCCATTATGTAGAGCTGATGTTTGACTTTCTTTGTTGCTATTTCACTTTATCTTCTTATGCTAGTTTTCATTCATAAATTTTTGATTAGTAGCATAATCAGTAGAATGTTTCTCTTTTTTATTTCTTAGTTCATTTGCTTCTTTATGTATTTGTAAGGTTTCGAATTGTTTTGCTTTGTTTAGTATTCGTTGTAAAGCTTTATTTTGTTGTATTTGAAGTCTTTTTATGTTTCGTTTCATTGTATTTCTCCATACCTTTATTAGGTGGTAGTTCCTTACCGCATACAGTTCATTGTAAACGATTTTATTTTTTCTGTTGGTAACATATATTTTAGTCTATATATATATATATATATATATATATATATATATATATATATATATATATATATATATATATATATATATATTTGTGTACCTTCTCACCTCCTGCATTTTTTTCCTTTCACACACATACTCCTACTCCCTTTCTTAGTATGGTTGACCCTCTCCAAATCATGTCTCCTATATCTTTATTCCGCCATGTCGCAAGATTCTTCCTATATTCCTAATCATAGCTGCTTTGATGAGGAATATAGGATCTGGCTGTCGTACTTCTTCCTCACCAACGCAGTCCCCATCACCCTACCCTGCTACTGTATCGAGTGTACCTCCTCGCACCTTCTGTAGCAATTCTTGTATATTAAAATGAATATGACTTTCCAGAGAGTGGTTATCGTCAACGTAATGCAATAAGTGAAATAATTACAGTAAACAATTAGATATCAAATAACGTCACAAACTGTTGCTTTTCCTAGGAAACAAATGCTTGAACGGAGAGACTGTCAAGTAGTTAAAATAGACATAGCATATATTACATGTTTGTTTGGTTTTATAAATTTGAGTGACAACTAACATTACGTCCTATATGGCTGCACCCATAAATGACGTATCACGTATCACCAAGTGTCGATTTTAAGATTTTAACCGCGCGTAATTTTTAGAAATGCCTACACTTGATTCGCAAATTTAATTTGAATTCACATCATATCACAGTTGGTTTATGGACATAAATAAGCTTATAATATTGATATTTTCAAATGAGGAATATTGACCACTACAGTTACCGTAGTATATTTAAATTTAGTTTAACTCTAATAATCACTGTATAAGAAGCCACTTTGATCTTCATTAATAGTAGTACCAACATTCGTTAATCTTTCTACAATATCATTTCTCAATATCTCTCCAAAATTTCAATTCTACCAATTACCACACTTTGAACCAACCGTGATGATGTCCGTAGTTATTATTATTATAATAATATAATTATAAACGGCGCTTTGCTTACGATATAGTACTCATTGTTGATTGCTTGGAAGAGGCACACGAAATTCGGAAAAAGCAAAACTATGCCTGGCAACAAATAGAATTAAACATCAATACATCGAAAATATAGTGTATGATCAATCTTGCCACTAGCAACACCTTATAAATCTGATTGAAGCGTAAAGTTCTTAATCAATGCATACTTCCTTATGGATATTCACATTAACGAGGAAATCTATCACTACAAGTAGAGCAGAGAGCTATGGAGAAAGTAATGATCGGCATAACTTTACAGGATAGACATCCTAATATTGAAATTAGGAAAAGAATCGTAGTAGAACGAATAACCAGGTTGGGGTGGAACTGGGCCAGTCATGTTGCCCGAATGAACGATGGAAGATGAACCATAAAGTTTTCTGTGTAATTAGTCCCTATTAAGAATTTTTTAGCAAATTTTACTCAGAAGGTTCACCGCTTCAAACGGAAGGGTCAGATTTTTATATTGGGGTTTCTTCTCTGAAGCGGCTCATGCCTCCTTAGACGTAAAAGTTAGAGTAGAGTTGTGCTGTACATTACTAGTATTTTAAAGGGACCGCCCTAAGATACATACCAGCCTTCGACCATTGTTATAAATGTTACTTAATTAATTATGAAGTATTACGATTTTTAAACAGGAAAAATTCCCTTCACTATCACGTCTCAAACATGGTCAATATAGTTTTCATGTACTATCATGCGCCTAGCAAGTTGGTACTTCGCCTTAATGGAAACGCATTTTGGTATGAAAATGTTCGAAAACCCAGCGCCTAAAGAAAAATACAGGACGTTTATTAGACATAGCCATACCAAACAAAAACAAAAACATCCTTCTTCTACAACACCCAAAAAACAATAAATACACATTCAATTACATCAAATTAAAATTAAATATACTCCGTTCCCACTATTATCCTGTCCTCATTAACACATTTCTCACGCCAGCCACTTGCAGATTGCCACCTCATTTCCATCCTCTCAGTCAAGGTACCACCATGCGCTCCTCTTATATAACATCCAGCCAATAGATTTGCTTCGGCGGTAGATTGTTCGAACATAGAAGGCGACCTTCCAATCCACTGATTGCCCTGGAACACGTGACGATCTCTTATGGTCGTACTGCGAAGGTGATGATCATTTTGACATCTATGGCCTTCGGTTCTGTTCCAGCAACGTTCTTGTCTATCCCTAGTATGTGCCTGATTATATTATGGTGGATTAATTTCGGTAGAGACACTTTCGATTTCTGCATTCGAAAAACGTAGGCCTATAATTCGCCTCTGTCGAATTCGCTCCATTGATTAAAATTTCTACGTACTCTTACTCTAGGCACAATCACGACTTCAAAATATTATGAAAGTGAATTACTTGAAGGTACGTTAATGCGCGAATTCGAACACTTTTATAAAATAAATTAATAATTCTAGGGAAAGCACTGTAATTGTTGCTTGCTTCCTGTTCATTTACAAAATTTACTCCTTATAAATTATTTATATTGACTACAAGGCTTTTAGTGGTTTTTGATTTGATTAAATATTTTTTTAGTCCTTTTATATTGTTGACGATTTTGGCACTGGTTTCTCTTGGAAGCAATTTGCCAGTAAGGTAAAAAATAGACACATTATTTAAATTGTAAATGTATTCTGATTTTATGAAATCAAAACACTTTTAATATTGCCGTTTGACTAGTGACCTGAGAAGACTGTATCATGCTAAGTGTGTGATAGATATTAAGGCTTGAATCTCAGTGTTGTGGATAATATGAGCGCATGATCGGTCCTAAATAATATTTGCATAAAAAATAATTCTTTTCGTTCTACCGCTGTATGTATTGCACCGAATCCGCCCATTCTATGAAATCGGCAAAATGTCTGCTAATTCATGAAATAAGCAAGTCCGTTGTCTAATTTACGAAATATGCAATCTCTTACATTTTATTTGTTTATCTGTGTATTATATATGGGGAGAAACACAACTAGTGTATTTGAATCAATAGTATATTTACAAGAGTTGAACGGAATATTAAGGATAAACATATCCAAATACGCACCGACAGCAAAGCAGCTCTAAACACACTAAATGCCAACACATTTGTGTCGAAAGAGCTATATTCATGTCTACACAGCCTGGAGGAGCTAGCTAAGAATAACAAACTAGAACTCTGCTGGATCAAATTCATAAATTTTATTTCATTTTTAATTTTGTTTATTTTGTTTTTTCTTTTTTCCTTTTTTGGTTGGTTTTATGTTTTTAATGTAATAATTATTATTTTATTTTATTTTATTTTAATTAAATTTGATTTAATTTAATTTAATTTAATTTAATTTAGATTAATTTAAAGTAATCTAACTTGATTTAATCTGTTTTAATTTGATGAGCGCTGAAGTTTTCACTTTTTCATATATTTTTTTAGAAATTTAGAAATTTTTTTTTCAGTACTGCGAAGTTACATTTGAAAACAAATAGTTGGAATCATATTTATAAATGAAGCAGAGAATGTATTTACTCTTGATTTTTTATCTAAAATGAGAAATGCAATTTTTTCCCTCTTTGCAACTGAATTCGGGAACACACGCTATAAAGAGCGATCGGTTACAATTTCTTCAGTCATCGGAGGAGCTCGAAAATGGCTTATTTATCCTTGTAATATTTGTTTCAGTTTACTATATGTCTATTTATTTTAACGATTTTTGCTATTTCTAAATCATTTTTTATTGGACCTACTGAAATATTTTGTAGTGAAATTCGCATTTTACAACAATTTCCAGTAGTATATAATTTTATATATGTCAATATAATAACAAATAATTCTGCATGAATATGTTTACCATATATTATAATTGTACAAATTGCTACATCAATCAGATATATTAAACATAATTTTAATTATAATAATTACATGATAATCTCTATAATTATTTTACACTATCGAATAATAATTAAGCAGAGGCGCAAACAATTCATTATGTACATTCGTGACCCAGCCAAACGCACAGCTCGTTAGTGACTATTATTATACAAAAGCAAAATTTAAATACAAGCTATCTAAATGGCAACCCGCTCTTAATTTAAGCGAAAGTTTGTTACGAAAGGTCTGATGGTAATTTGGCGGTGGTCGTGCGGGGTGAAAAATTCTTTGTTTGTGTAAACAAGACCTCAAAGGGTAGTAATATAAGGGTGACATCTGTGCGGCATTGCCCCACGAGAGACACGGGTGGTGTGTGCGTAAAATACGCATATTAATATCAGCTAATTTGCATGTAACACGCTATACGAAAACCAACAGCAGATTCGCTCTGTTGACACAGCCGCACTAACTGCCACAATACCACTGTCAATCACGGAAATTGATTCTATTAATTTAATTGTTCTATCGTTTTAATGCTGAGCGTGTGGCTGGCGTGGCGTTTATTTTTTATATAAGATGGTGGCTATACACGTGGTAAATTAGAGATGTGAAAAAATTATAAATAAACACTTCACCCCCTGTGTAGCTTAATTATTACTTTATCGTAAATAAACACACACTTTCCACATTAGTGTATAAACAATTCAAAAAAACTACATATAAAAAGTAGCTTTTCGGTATACATCAAGCCCAATCTAAACGTACACCCTTCATACATATTTATTTTACTAAGCCTCCCTTAACTGATGTTCCACATAAACTACACGAGTTATACCGATTAGGGGTGTTTGTATAAAATATGTCGCCGTTGCTTAACCGATAAATTGGTCGTTTCGAATACAGATTATGCGATACCAATTTTTCATATCAAATTTTAAATAAATATGTGATTTACGTCCGTATATGAACACATTGATAACATTTGGATAGGATTTAGTTAAATAGAATATGTAAATTTAATAAATATTGATGCATGGGCCAATTTTTACAACAATATTGAATGTACGTTTAAAATTGTATTTTACGGCTACATACACGACGGTATATATGGGAAAACTTGAGATTGACAAATTTTTGATAAATGTTAATGGCTATCGTTAAATTACTAAAAACTATCCGAGTTCTCAAGTTTTATTGCATTTTCATGTTGAGAATTGTTTTAACCTTTGATTATAATGGTAATTAAATTGTGTTCGTGAATACCAACGAGACCTCATTTATTTAAGAAATATATAATCAAATGTTCATATAATATTTAAGCTAATACTCGGATGATTCATTTAAAATTAATAAAGTATATTTTCTTGATTTTTTCATTTACAAATTTTTACAATGACAGTTTCTAATATATCTTATTACTTATTTTACGCAAGTAGTTTTACCATTGCAAACTAATTATAAATACCTACATAAGTTAATCAGTTAATAGTAACTCATTAATAATTTGTTGAAACAATGTGATCAAATCTGCAATTATAAATGGAATCGTTCCCGTGGTGTGCAGTTCAAATAGAGAACATAACAGATTACTAACTACTTAGTAATCGCAGTATGGGGTAGAGAAGTTAACAAGGGCGATCCACCCCTAACATTAGCGCGATTAGACTCGCGGCTTTCCTTTTAATAACTCTAACATCCGTATGATACGATAATACTAATCTGTATCTGTATCGCCCCGGATAATATTATGACGCCTCCCTTGTTTGTCAAACAAGGGGTGCATCGCTATTGTGATGCAAGTGTCACTTACCGACGCGTACCGACCCACAGGGGCGCAATTGTAACGATGATAAATCTCCACGGGGTTAAATGGAAAGTTGCAGGAGGAATTAATTTATGCAATAAATATGTTAAATGTTTTTGGGATGTGCATATATTTTTAGATGTGGTGGCACATTATGCTCTATTTATAAGCAGTTAGTTTAATACATTTTTGTTTTGAAGAATATACTTCTTTTGTAAACATAATATCGCATTATAGAATACAGTAAACATGAACATATGCTCGATTAAAATTACTTAATTCGTGATAAAGCATTAAAACTAATTGTTATTTGTAATATGATGTAATTTGGAACTAAATATGATTTAGTAATGTAATATTTATTAAACTCAAAATTTACAGCTAATTTGAAAACAAAATGTTATATAAATATATAAGGAAATTTCACACACGCACAAAATAATAATAAGTTATGTAATTTAATTCAAATTTAGTGGACTATTAAGAAGTTATCAATCGCATACACGTGCCAGATAGTTTTAGGTTCTTATAGAAGACCTGGATCGTTGTTTAGATTTCTTCTATACGATTGACCATGACCCTCTTCTATTTCTCTTGTCGTTTTTGATTAGTGTTATCTTTACCCGCCCTATCGATAGTAGACTTGAGGGCCTTCATTATTTTGTTGTTTTATACTCCCGTAGATCTTGCCTTATGCTTCTGCTTATGTCTTTCTTTAGTTATTTTGTATTTCTCCTGTTTTTGTTCGTATTTACTTTACCGGTCTTTCTTTTTGTTTCGTGCATATTGTTTTTGTTATAATTTATATTCTGTTTTTTATGTTTTCCAAGAGTATTAATGATAATGATGTAATCTATTTAATTTTTGATCTTACTATTCGGGCTTTTCCGGATCTACCTCCTTTGTGGTATATTTTGGAAGAATATGTTCTTATAGAATAGATTTTCGTTTCTGTATTATTCTATAAACATATACCCTCTAATGTTCCTTTTTCCTCGTCAAAAACTACCTATGTTTAGGATGTCATCATGTGTGTCTTTATTCCGGCCTACCTTTGCATTGAGGTCACCCATTATTATTACGAATTTAGCGTTTTCCTCCTGTCTTGCTGTTGTTATGTCTCCATATATCCATTCTACTTGCTCGTCGTCGGATGTGCTAGTTGGTGCATATACTTGGAGGACCTTTAATTTGTCTATTTTGTTGAAATTTAGCATGATGTATATGACTCGATCTGATATTGCCTACATTTGAACTAGTCGGTGTTTCATTCTTTTATTTACAAGATTCCCACCCTTCCTGTGTGGTGGTACCTTTTCGTGTTATTTTTGTACAACAGGTGCTCCATTTTTAAGGTGGTGGACTTCTTTCCCTCTTGTATAGTTTGGCATAGGACTAAGATATCCAATTTTATATGTTGCAGTTCTTCTTCTCGTCTTTCTCTGTGCTCCTCTGGTCTCATTGCTAGAATCTTGTAGGTGGATATTTTAAGTGTTATTAGCAAAGATCTTATTTCATTCGAGCTTTTATCTCCCCCAGAATTTTGGACTGTCAGCTCAATGCCAGATTCCCAGCCGTTGGCCCTACTTGCCTGGGATAGTTGCGTTTTATAGATCAGCATTTCATATATGGAAAGGTTTGTAGCAATTTAAGCCATGCTTGTCTAGCAGGTTGGCGAGTTTTCGCAGTGTCGCGACCGATGTGACTAGCTCGTAAGTGTCCTATCCGTAAGCCAGTCCGGGAACTATTTCCCCTATGGTACTGATGTCTCCATCAGAGGTATACTTATTTACTGGCAACAATACCCGCCATATCGCGGTTCTTTCATTGGACTTTCTTCTTGGGTAACGTTTGTCAGGGTTTACGGATTTCGTCGTCTTAAATGAACTGTTGGTTAATTGGTTGGAGACTATTTATTTGTGTATTCGCAGTTTACATTTAAATCTAGAGACCGCTCACTATCCGCCACCTTTTTCTTTGTCCTGCCAGGTGGAATCTTCGAAAGACATCCATGCCTCACTGCCACCACTAGGTGATAAGTTCATGGGTAGTGCCGGAATTATCTCGCGTTCTGGCCGAGGCACCTACCGGCTAAACCAAAAACTCTGGTTCAATTTCTCAGAGCGTGTCCGCCCTTAAGGCATTTAAAGCCCCTCCCTCCGTCTATCGTAGGCTGTGAGTCGTGTCTGTTGGTCTTGGATTTTTCGTTGTTTGTCGTGTGTCATCGTCCGTTTTGGAGGTCATCACCAAACTTCCGTATCATTACTGTCCGGGCAACAGCCTTCCAGTTGTTACCGCTAGCCAACATTAGTGTCCCCAGTCTCCTTGGAGTGGCAACCTCCTCCCCAACCTCTGTCATCAATGTGGTACTTCCATACCGGTAGCAAGTAAAGGTCGTATGGGCTAGGTCGTCTGTCCTATTACAGTATTTGGTTATTGTATTACCAATCTTTTCATGTTCTACATCAATTCAGAGTATACAAAGCAATTTAGTCTCCATATATCATAATTGGTGCTTACTTCCGGTTTTATTTTCTGATTATTCAGGTTGCAATTTGTGTAATATAGATTATATTAAGCATGAAAGACTTTACTGATATGCTCATTTCCACAATATCCGCATATTTAACTTCTTTTATGGTTTGTTGCTGCGTGTCCATAAGCCTAACATTAAATCAACGAATGGTGATAACTGTCTCATACACTTTGCAGTGATTATAACTAATATATGCGTATTTCATTATTTTCTTAAAGGGGTTGTCTCGAGGATGAGGTAACACAGACGATGATGATCTTTGACATTTCCGGTCCCAAGCTCGGATGAGAAAGGAGGAGATAGAGAAGTAATAACCTCGATAAAAAAACAGGCGTAGCTTGCTTAATCTGACTCGCTGAAACTGACAATCTCGCTTCTAGGGGTTGTATAAAAGCTAAGGGAGATCACCGTAACAAAAATGCTGGTCCTCTAGGGTCACCGTTAAGGCGGCGGGCCAATTACTCATCACTCGGAAAACACAAAAGCTGCTCAAAATCCTAACATCGAGCCTAGGAACACGGATAAAAGACTTAAGCAAAGAAAGCAGACTATGAGTAAAGTCACCTCGAATGTACGAGGGCTAACGAACAATCTAAAAACAGTTGTAGAGGAGTAAAACAAAAACAAAATCAAGACGTAGTGTACCTTACAGAAACCAAAAAGAAGGAAGGCACTCTCAATCAGGTTATACAAGATTGCCTGCATTTGTGATCAGGAGACGATAAAACTAGGAGCTAAAGCAGGTATGTCAATAATAATCGGGAACAAACTTAGTAGTTCCATCAAGGACGTACAATACATCAGTGAGTGACGTTGGGACGAGAGCTGGTGATTATAGCTACGTATGCACCTACTGAGGACGCGTTAGCGCTGACTAACGATGGCTTCTATATATATATATATATATATATATATATATATATATATATATATATATCCTTGGGTCTAATTAGACGCGGTTAAACCATACCAAGAACAGCTCACGTGTAAAAGATACCATAGTAGGGCAATTTGGAGAAGGAGTGATACTGATAACGGACTTATAAACCTCTATAGTCAATACCAATTGAAGATAAATAATACCTTCCTCTACCACAAGGACATACACCGATATACCTGGGAGAGACCGTCCATGAAACAAATATCTATCTTAGATTATATTATCATAGGCAATAATCGAGCATAAAAGCAATTGATGCGAGAAGCAGACTACACTCTCATTATGTGGGAGTAGAGGTTAGAAGGGATATTAATGAGAAAAATGCCCGAATCAAGAACGTAATGCATCAAGCCGCAAGGAAAGCTCTTGGTATTCTGGACAGGATTTGAAAAGTCAGAGAAACAAAGCAGGTGGTATAGATGCAAAAGCAGTATATAACAACTAAGATATACAAAGATCAGACGTAACAAGACAAGAGTATAAGATATCTACAGAGGTATGACGAATTTGAAGGAGTATGAAGACCAACTCCGAGAAATGATCGGTAGGGGTGATAGGTAATTAATCCTGGGTGCAATATTACATACATATGCTAACTGAAAATCGACAACAGGAATAGGCACTAGACCGGAACATAGATGGGTACCGTCAGTTAGCTGGGTCATGCAGAAACGGGTCCTGCCAGATAAGTGGACATAAAAAAGGGTAAAAAATACCCAAATTACTCGTTCCGCCGATTAATAGGCAGAATAATAACAGATATCCTAGAAGATGAAGCAAAAAATACTGTCCGTGAAGATGAGAGTGGCTTCGCTCTCGGAAGATCGTGTGCTGATAATTTAATATCCAACGTTATTATGCGGATCTTGCTGACTGCAGTCCTGATTAGCTCTGCGGATATACATCCAACCCAGTCCTCGAGGTTGCGAAGCCGCGATCTTCTTCCAATTGATCTTTTTCCTTGGATTAGTTGGAGGATGTTATATCTATCTCATAACATGACCAATATATTCGAGTATTCTCTTCTTTATTGTGATAGTGACTTCTCGGGTTTTACTCATTCAACGCATTACTTTACAGACCATGAAATTCTGAGCATTCTCTTGTAGCATCACATTTCATATGCTTTCAGATATTTGATATTTATGTAGCACTTCAATACTCTAGTTCTGAACTATAGTTTTATATTAAGTATTCTTTAGTTAATTAGTTCTCTATTCTGATTTGGTTTTGTTTTGTGGTAGCCATAACTTTGGGTTTCTTTATCTTTATATCTAGGCCATATGGTTGGCAGTTATGATGTTATTATCATCTGCGTAATGTATGTTACAGATCGTTTCGTCGTTTATGACGATACCTCTCGTTTCCTCTGACAATGCTTCTTCAAAGATACTTTTACTGTACACATTAAATAGCAGACAGTACACATCCTAGCCTGACTCCCCAACATTTCTCAAACTCCTCGTCTTTGATCTTAGCTGTTTGATGCCAGCAGAGGTTAGAGATTATTCTTATACCTATGCTGTGGAGTGTTGGATTATGTAAAAGGTTTTTTGGAAATCTATGTAAAGGTGCCCATACACTATCGCTCCATTCGTTCGACTGGAGCGATATCACTCCAAAATCTGACAGTGAATGTAGAAAACCAGCTGGATTATGAGGAGCGGCAGGAAGAGTTGAATATCCAGTCAGTTTAAAATCCATCCGATTGGACCATCATCCATTCAATCCAACTAATGGTGTGTGGGGAAACCACCCGGAGTGATATTACGCCATCGCTTCAATCGTATAATGTGTGGTGAGAACAGAAGAATTTAAAGATATTAATGCAAACAGGGAAAAAATCCTGAAAAAAATTAAATTCTTTGCGGTCCTGCATTAAATAATATCTATATAATAATAATATTACATTAATATTGCAAGTCTCCGGAATAATATGACGGGAAATGGCAGTTACATATTTAAGTTCTTCATAGGTGCACGTCCAAGTCAAAAATCGAATAGTCGCAAAAAATCTTTCATGAAGGGTGATACTCTGCTTCAAGAAGGTGTCTTGCAGTAACCAATCTTTTGACTATTTAGTCCGTTTTTTTTTCACTATTAAGCAAGCGTGGATGATGGGAGTGATGATGTATGTGCTAAGTTTTTGGATGACATCCATTTGGCGATATGTATGTCCACCTTAATACTTAATTACAGATATACATTTCATGGTTCATGTCTAGACAACTTTGTCTTGGTATATTTTTTCTAAATATTGCGTTCCTGGTTCCCATGCCTCTCCTAAAACACATCTGCGTGTCGCATTATCTTTCTTTTCTTCAAGATCTTCAACGTATGACTCATCAGGGCTATAATTTTGCGGTCACAGCATTCTTTTGTTTTAATTTTTTTCTTTTGTTGGTATTGTCACGAATGCCTGTCTTTTGACATGATGCCTGTCTCTTGTATGTTGTTGAATAAATTTAATAAAATATGGGTGGGGTCGTCATCTATAAGCTTTATCAATTCAGCTGGAATTTCCTTGGGGCCAAATGTTTGATCTGATTTCGAGTTTCATGGTTTCATTCAAGTTCATACTTTAGAATTGGTTATAAAAGCTACTACCTCTGCCAAGCAACCCCCTACCCGCTTGGAGATTTAGAAAATGCTAATTACTCAATTCTACTAAGCAGACTCTGGACTACATTGGAATCAGGAATCAATTGGATTCAAAGATTATTAATGCAATAAAGCTGCTTTACAGTGATAATAAGAATTGGGAAAAAAACAACCTCAACTATAGAATCCGACAAGAGACAACGACACTGTCTCTCGCCAACACTGTTCAACTGCTATCTGGAACCGGTGCTGAAATTATAGAGAAGAAGCTGCAGTGGCATGGGGAACCGATCGGATACCTATTTAAGTTAAATTTTGCGAATGGCCAGTGATCGTAGCGCAGGACTATTTTCATTTGAATGTCAAACTAAACCGTCTGAATAATGAGTATAAGAAATGGAGAATGAAAATCAATATCAATATAACGGAATTCTCGACTGCAAACTCCCAATTTCTTAATCATGGCGGAAGACAACACAGAAATTAAACAAGTACAACAATTCAAGTATCCAAGAACTATATTTACCAATGATAGCTTGGGCTGACACGAAATCAAGTGTGGAATAGAAAGTTGCCGTAGATGTTTAAACTCATGTGGTGGGAGCAGTACATCTTGAGAAAAAAACCAAAAAACACATTGGGAAGATTATGGTGGAGTCGGTATTGTGGTATGGGAATGAATTGTGGGTAGTGTGGGTTGTGACTACCCGAGACAGAGTGCCAGCGTATCTAGGCTAGAACGAATTCCAAACCTCCAAATAAGAGCTTGTATGAAAGCAGATAACAGTACTAATGTCCGGATTCAACGAAGGGAACTGACCATCTCAGTCCTCTTCATTGAATTGACTCCTTATACATATGGAAGAGGATCGATGACGAAAGAAAATATTCCAGTGGCTATCCCCTGGGTAAGATCAAGAAGATAGTGGAATGAAGGCACGACGAAGGCCATTATTAAAGGCTTAAACAAAAAAATGTAGACGATAGGAGAGATCTTTAACATCCAGTTAATTTTGATGTATAGATAATCTAATTCATTATCTCAGTTCTATTTGTTTCGTTTTCAAAATTCAGAATTTTTATATTGAGAGGTATCTTCTTGGGGGGTACAATTGTATATGGCTTACTACATTTAGTTGCAAGCTCTTCCTTGGATTTATGCAATTTTCTTTTCTAATATTAGACGTTCTCTATTTATTATATTTATAACTGGTTCATAATCTATTAATACATTCTATAACCGTTTTTGTTAGCAAATCTTCCCTTTAAGTTTTACTTTTCAACGTATTTTAAGTTTAAGATACAAACATTCCTGTTTACGACTTCATTAAGGAGTTTTGGGTTGTTATGTGTATATGCAATATTCATGAGATATTCAATTGGTACATGTTGTTCTGATTCTGACAAATGAATTTAAAAAGTTAAAACTTTAAAAATGCTGTACGCGATTTACAGTCAGTAATACCGTTTCTGAGGTAGATGCACAACATTCAGTTTTTCATTTTTTATATTTTAATTCAATTTTCAATTTTCTTGTTTTATTAACTTAACTGCGAAAGCTAATTATTTATATTATTTTATTATTGAATATTCTTTTCTTAAGTAAGTTTTGTATAAGTCCATGATGGATCTATAAAAGTTTTTTTTTAATTAGATAAATCTATAAATAGGTAAATCATAAGCACAAAGTTCTGCATATTTTTTTTATATTTAAATTCAATTCTGTTTTTATTAACAATATAAAATTATTTCTGTTTTTATCTTCTTAAATATTATTGCTTAAGTAAGTTTTCTATATGTTAATGATTAAACTATTAACAGTTCAATTATAAAAAACATACAAAAGAGATGAGAACAGATGTTTGATGTTAAATTATCACAACATTATCATTAACATAACCGTATGTAAATGTAATATAACTAATGAAGAATATCTTATAATACAAATTCTATAATTACAATTTATAGTTATAACAACTCAACCAAAATCAAGAATATTTTATAGCTTTTAAATTACTTTTATGGCTATGTGGTTTTATTTGAAAATGCGCTGTTAATATCTTTCACAGCTCTTTCACCATAAAACCTGACAAATTCGACGTGCTCCTACACCGTTAATTATTGTATTAGCGGTAGCCGGCTTTTTTCGAGCAGGTGTCTTACACATTAAGCAAAGTGAATCGTAAAGATATACATTTTTTCACCGTTTATTGCGACCACCGACGGTAGCTGTGCGAGCTGTCGCGGTAATAATATTTGCGCATAGGCCTTATTGAATCGTTAAAATACAGAAGCGTACGTATACACACACATATATAGGCGCACTCACATAATGTGCAGAATTCCGAGTACCGTGCGTGGTTCCGTGTGTCCAGGAGCTGGCGATTCTCCTTGGTCACGCGCGCCTCGCCGTCGGCGGATATCGCAATTATGAGGTGTAGATCAAAGGACCGACATTCTTGTCCGTAATCAGCCGAGAAAACTTACGATTTATTAATATTCATATGCAGACGGGACTGTTTCGAATTATTTGCGACTTTAAGACCTTATTTAAGTATAGATCCTTGTACATTCCCATTAAAATACCTAATTATTAGTTATAGCCGTATATAGTGTGCAGAAAAATACCAGCGCCGTTTAGGCAGGAGCAATTTATTTTTGGCTACTATTTAAAATTCATTGCAAATGGCGCTAAATGAATAATTTACCGCAAAATTACCTCACCTCATGACATTTCTAATACATTCATTATATATGAAATATTCTGTTTTTAATGGCGACTAAAAGATTAGTTTCCTAGACAGGCGGTGCCAACACATTATAAAAAAATCTAAATATATGTAAATGAAATATCTCAACGTAATTTACTATAAAGTTCTGGTTTTCCTAGCAAAAGGTGGTGTAAAAATTTGTGACGTCATTTACACATTACAAACAATATTTTCAATATACTTTGTACGCGAAATGAAAAATAAATTGTATTTAAGTTTACCAATTTATGAAGTGACTAGGTGATTTGTAAAACGTTTAAATGAATAATATATCAAAAAAATATTTTTTTAATACAATTGCTTTCGTTTGTATATATATATATATATATATATATATATATATATATTCTCTTCTTATGCATTGGATGTATGCATAGATTTTAGCGACAATTGATTAATCTCTTGAACAGCAATTCCGATGTCCTCAATCCCGTCCATTGCCTTATGTTTCTCAGCCACATTTTTTTTCTCCCTACTGCATGTTCTCTTTAAATTTTACCTTCAATGATATGTTGTAATATATCATACTTCTGGTGTCGTATCATCTGTCCTAGATCAACTCTCTTCTTTCTTTTTATTGCAGATAAAAGTTCTTCTGCCTACCCGTCGCAGGAGTTATCATTAGTTAGCGTTAGCAGCCCACGAGATCCTGAGCATTCTGCGGCCGAGCCACACCTCAAAGGCTTCTATTCTGCTCATTGATGGTACTTTCGTCCTCTATTCTTCCATTACGTAGAAGAACACTACGACAATATGTAGCATCTTACAAATCTTTTTCTAAAGTTCATATCAAATTCGGTGTTGACCGCTCCGAATTTCATGAATGCATTGGCTGCATTTTCAATTCTGCATTTAAGCTCGGTGTCTGATGACCAGTCCTCTGTTAACCATGTTCACAGCTACTCGAATTTAAAGCTTGTTTTAATGGTAGGTTTCCAAACGTCAATATTACGTCCTTTGCTATGTTCGAGTCTCAGGATATTACTATCAATTTTGTTTTCGCAATATTTATGTTCAGTCCCATGAGTCTGTGTCTTGTTGACGAGTTCTTGGAGGTCTTCTAAATTATCAACGATCAGGATTATCTCGTATGCATATTGTATATTGTTTACCATATACCGTTGACCTTTATGTCTTTGTTAGGTCCTTGAGTGGTTCCAGGAATAAATTCTCAGAATAAATGTTAAACAAGAGAGGTCACCCCTGCCTGACTCCTCTCCGGATCCTATCTTACTGGTTATATGGTTTTCAATTTTTACTTAGGCTGTTCCAGTTTTTCAATTCATAGATTATCTTGCTGGTCTATGTTCTATTCTTTCAGGATAATAATGAGTTTGTAGTGTTAGACTTGGTCTATAAAACATAGGTATACGGGTTTTCTCTGGTCACAACAATTTTGTCCTAAAACTTGTGCTACAACAATTGCTTCCCTTGTTTCTAGCCCCTGAATCCAAATTGGGTGTCCCCTATTATGCGTTCGCATTTTCTATACATCTTTTGGTGAATTATTTTGAGGAAAAGCTTAAAGTGTGACTAACGCTAATGAGTCTGTAGCGTTTTTGGGTATGAACTTTGATGAGAGCTACTGGGTGAGATACTGACTGGTATCATTCACTTAGTTGAATATTTTCTGCACTACGGCACTAACGTTTTTATCCAGGAATTTAAGTATTTCCGAGGCAACTTTATCTGGAGCAGTTGCTTTATTGTTCTTTACTGCTATTATGGCTTTTTCAATTATGCCTTTACTTATTGGCGTAACTGTCACCTTGTTATTCGTCTCTGTATTGTTGTTTGGTCTTTATTCTGCAAAGAAATTCTTAATATACCCTTGCCACACTACTTTCTCCCTTAGTATCTAGGACTACTTCATTCCTCTGATTGACTAGTATGTAGATGTGGTTTTCCGCAAAACGCCAGCGGTTTCCTTTAGTTTTCTGTATAGGTTGAAGTCGTCGTATAGAATATATAGTTGTTCGAATTCTCTACACCCATATATATATATATATATATATATATATATATATATATATATATATATATATATAAAACTAAGTGTTAGAAATTTGCTTTTGAATTTATTACTTTTAAGAAATAAATTAATACATGTGATCGCGTAGATTCTTTGTATACGTTATTCCCAGAATATTTTATATTAGTACTGTACTTTCCTATTTTTATTTTTAGTATTATCTTATATTTTATATCTTATATATACTAGAATTACTATCACAATGCACATTCTACTTAGGTGCTACACAAAATAACAAGAATAATTAATTATTTTTTATTTAAATAAAACATATGTATATGTGAAATTAATAATAATAATAAAAAATAATAAATACTATGTTTGCAAAGACTTTTTAAATTGCATTTATATAGTTATTATTTTATTTATCATATCATATGCCTTCGACCGTAAGGTGTACGCGATTTTATTCTGTTTGTACTTTTTCTTTATATTTTTTCTATCCTGTGTTAGTTGTATAGCTGTTATTTCTTCTTCTTCTTGTATGCCGTACTCCCATGTTTTTCTTAGTCTTGTAGTTTCTCCCCTGTACTCTGGCTTCATATACTCTTTTTGTCAATCGTTCCTCATTCGTCCGGCACACATGTCCAAACCACCACAATTAGCCCAGCTATTTTTTGTTTATTTACTGGTTCTATCTTTAAATTCTATATACGTTTCGTTCCTTATTATATCTTTTCTCGACTTAATCTCAATTTTCCTTAGGAATCTCATTTCAATTGCATTCATTTAGGATTTGTGTTTTCCCTCATTGTCCATGATTAACTGCTGTATGTAATTGTCGGTGTCATAATTGTTTTCACTATTTCTGTTTTTATTTCTTTCGTTATTTCTTTCCTTCCTACTCCCTTATTTATCTCTTGATCGATCTTGTCATTGTATTCGATTATCGACCGTAGTTATCTAAAACTTCCTACTTTTTTCCGTGAAGTTTTATTGTATGATTTTTCTTTTCCCTAGATATTATCACGGTTTTTGTTTTTATTTTTTCTATGCCTATTTTCGTGTCTATATTATCCAACTTCTTTTTTGAGTCCTCTAGGTTATGTTGTACATTTCAGCAGCCTCTGCTACTACTGCTATGCCATCTGCGAACATTATGTCCGTCAATTATATGATTTGCATTCTTCATTATCCCATTTTTAGTAGCTTCATATTTTCTTCGCTTCTTTCATGGTTTCATCTAGTACTAAAGAGAATAGTAATGGGCTCGTAATGTATACTTGTATCACTCTTAGTTTAGTTTCGAATTCTCTCGACTCTTCGCTTTGTTCCCTTTGTACATTTCTTTTATTATTTCTAATATTCTTGTCTCTATTTCTGTTTTTTTCAGTACTTTCCCAATATCTTTTCTTTTCACTCGATCAAACACCGTTTCTATGCCTATAAAACAGATAGTATGTATCTATTCTTCCTTATTACTTTTTCACTCATGTGTGTTGTATTATGAAGATTAGGTCCTGCATGGTTCTTCCTCTTCTTAATACTTCCTGTGTGACTTCGATTGTTTTTCTATCTTCTCCCTGATTATTTTTTCTATTATTCCTGGAATACAAGTACCATTATACATTAATTAATACTGCACATTCTCTTTTCTCTTTTTTGAATATTGGTAATACTATTCCTACATTCAATTCTTTTGATATTTTAATTTTCTGTACTATGTCATTCATAAGTTCTGTTAGTTGTTTTGTTCCTTCTTTCACCATGTACTTTTACGTCTTCTTTCATCATCTCAAGGAAAATGTTATCCATTCTGATTGCTTTCCCTATTTTTTATGGCTTCTATTACTTCTTAATCTTATATCCCCTCTATTATTGTTACCTTCGTTCTTTCTTCTAAATCATCTGCTGTGTGCTCCTCTTCTTTTGTCATTTCTTCAAAGTATTGTCTCCATCCTCCCATTATTCTGCCTTCTTCCGTTATTATGTTGTTATACAGTTTTTATACAGATATAAATATTTGCGTATGTAGGTGCATTAGTCTTTACGTTGAACTATACAAATATATAGAAAACTATATACATATGTATTATTTGTAAAACGTTCTGACATGTAAAAATCGTCGAAGCCCGATGGTTTTATGCTACCCTTTTCTATGAAAGCAATGATTTAGGTAGTTTAATTGTAATACTTTACTAATTACGTCGTGGTTTCGCATAAATAAAATCAAAATGTGAAGTTCCAATTGCAAAATGGCGGTTTTTATTACCGTCAAAATAAGCGAAACACAGCTTATCACATGGCCTGATAATAAATTATAGTCTGCTTTTATCGCAATGGAAATAATTTTATTAAATTATGGTCTTTTGTTTAATCATCATGCAATAAGCGATATTAATGGCACTCGATGCAGTTGATCTATTTTGATAGTTTATTTATTTATATGAAAAGTTAAAAGTTAATATATAGGGTATATACTTAAACTCTTTGGCGAATTATACATCGTGTATCTGTACTTGTGCCTATTTGTTCAGGATACAGTATACTTAACCTACTAAATGGTAACCCAACAATATGTATATATATATATATATATATATATATATATATATATATATAAAAAACCTATTTCCCCATATTTTAAAACAGGGCCCATTTACTGAGTATGTAACTGCTTGTGTGTCTCTCTACTGTATAAACTATAACCAAAACTAAATCTCAACGGATAGTTGTACATTTTCTGCATTGGTTTCACTTTTAAACTGAAAGCCCTGTATATATTTATTTGTAAAATTTGTTGTGAACACAGGTGTTTGTGTTATATACAAATCTAACCTAATTAAAAGGATAAATAACATTAAAATACGGCATATTGCGGAAACCAGAGGGACAGCACGTATTTGACGTCATCAGCGAATGCTATGCAAAAAGTAAAATATCTATCAGTATTTAAAAGTAAACGTGTTTGTTTATGTTGTGATTCTGAAGATCGTATTAAGCATATGTATCGCAGTATCCTGTATCCTCATAATAACGTCTTTATTCTAAATAGTTATGTATACTAAGCTCAACTCCACAGCTGATTATCTAAAACTATCCAGAATATAGAAGCAACTCTGGTGCTCTTCATAATCAGCTACGAACACGTCCGGTTTCTCCAACGAATCTTAACTAGCTAACGTCGATCTTATTATTCAGACCATATTAATGCCGATTTATCCCTCTTCGTTTATTACTGTTTGTTCATTCGTGACTTCTTGTTTTGCATGTTATTATTTTTATATTTTCTTTGTACTTTCATATGTGATGTACTAAATTTAATTTCGTGTTTTTAATACTTAGTATTTTCTTTAAGTTTCTTATGATTTTTTTCTTTGCAATAGACATTTCCTTGTCACTGTTGTCATGCCTGCTATTTTCTCAGATTTCTGTTTTCTTCCGCACAATTATTATTGAGCCATTGCTTTGATGCCTTGCTTCTTTTCTTTTCTTCCCTACATTCCTCCTTCTAATGCTATACTTATCCTGGTTAGCTTGGCCATACACTTAGTCTATACTTCATTTTTTGTAAGTTCTGTTGGTATTTGGTATATATATATATATATATATATATATATATATATATATACTTCATTTTTTGCAAGTTCTGTTGGTATTTGGTATATATATATATATATATATATATATATATCTTGATTCTGGATGCCACCTATATTATTTACTGACCTTATCTTGCGACTCTTCTTCGCTATGCCCTCCCACTAATGGTGTGCTGATGGGAAAATGATCCGACATTACCATGAATTTTCGTACCACCTGTAAAGCCTGCTCGTTGACTACTGCGTAGTCAATTACTGGCGCACATGGGCCATGTGTACTCCCCCATTCAGTCTCCATATGTGCATCCATTCAATATGTGCATTCATTCAATATATTCCAATCCCCTGATTCTATTCACTCCATCATCCATCATCCTTTGTGCTTCTGTATTTATTATGTTATATTTTAACCTCCTATTTCTTATTCATCCATTTTCCTCTACTCTAAGGTTTCTTGATTCTCCAATTTTGGCCTTCCAATACCCTCCAATCAAAACTTCCTTTCCCTTATTGTCTTCGTCGCTTAGTTCCTTATCAATAATATGTGTTATTACGTTGATGCATCTTATATAACACCTTCTATCCCGGATCAAGATTTGTCGATCACTGAAGCCTTATACGTAATAAATCTATCTTTCCTCCCATTCACCATCCGTAAAATTATTGAGAACGTCGCAGCTCTCTTGTCACTCCCATTGAAGCCACTCGCTACCCTTACGGTTGAATACCTTATCCTGTGACCGTTTCCTCCCTCACCTCAATGGCCAGGTCATTATCTCATGTACACCAATGATTCTCAGCCTATTTTTTTAAAGGTAACTAGTCATAACATATACTAATACACACAAAAAATCTGTTAACAAAAAACAGATACTAGCTGCCAATAAAAAAAGACATACGGCAATATAACACACGAAGAAGAAGCGACATATACCTAAATAAAAATAACGCATTAAACAAAAGTCTAATATCAAATAATACATACGAATATAATAAACTACCAAAATGTATAAAGAACATTGAAGACATACCTCCAAAGGCAATATTTCAGCGGTGTTAAAGCACACAATCGCGGTGGCCAGTTGACAGGTCGATTTCTCTATTCTATTATTAGATTTAAAAAGACATACAAAAACACATGAAAGCAAGCAAATGAAAGAACGATAAATGGAAAACAAAGAAAACCCAGGGATACCACATGTCTCTGATGTCGAGAAATTGACCTGTCAACTGGCCCCCGCGTTCGTGTGCTCTAACATCGTTGGGCTATTTTCTTTGGAGGTATGTGAATTCACTTGTCTACGCTGATAACTCAGAGACTATTGGAGCCAACATTCGACGCGTTATTCCCGAAATACAACCATAAATGCTGCAGATTGATCGCAAATTGGACCTCTAGATACCCAGCGTACATAACTTTAAAGTAGTTATACTCTTCTACTGGTGTTCCACACATGAGTGTAACACATGTATGGACACTGGACCATCATCGAATGCAAGGCAATCAAGAAACAGATAGACTGACGATAAAGACATGTAAATTCAACTTAGTCGATTTCGAATTCCGAATTCCGAACTGCGCCGCGGGATACCATATAATACCGAGAGAAGCAAAGGAATAAAACATTACCTAAAATATATCAAGGCGCCCAAATAGGCTGCGGAAAAAATACTAAAACTGAACAGGACATCTTAGAGGACTCCTCGTGGAAAACTGCACAATCAATATACAGGTAACCCCCGCATAACACGCAAGTTACGTTCAACAAAATTGCCGTGTTATGCAAATCCGTGTTATACGAAACAAATAACTAGTACGAAAATCCAAAAATGAAAAATCATGCTATTATATTCTCTGTGTCATCTTCCGCAGTTATTCCTTCGATTTTTCATTAGTTTGTACATCTTCCTCCGATTTTTGAGTATATGTGATGAGCGTATGAAAAACAACTACAGATTGAAGAGAACCCATGGGAGATCTATGTATAAAATATTATATTTTATTGAATAGAACTATTGATTGGGAGCGCAAATAGAAATATTTCAATTCGATTAATGAAATATGTTGGAACTTGAATTGGATTGATCAACAATTGTCTTAATGTTTATTTATCTAGTTTCTCACACCACAATTCTATGACGTTATTTGGGTTATTTCGGAAAGTTATTTAAAGGTAACGTTATAATTGAAAAAAAATGTTATTATATTATTACTACTGGCGCTTGGCATAACCGTTATCAGCCTGAACCAAATAACTAATGCACATCTTAAAATTCCATGCCGTTATAATGTTTTGGCACTTATTGTATGTTAGAAATAGAATAAAAAATTTATCAATTTCAAATAAAATAAAAGCACTTTTTTATCAAATATTACAAGTAAAGTTATTTTGGTGTGGAACGATACGTAACGTTACAAAACATAACAGATATGCCCGCCATTTCTGAATATATAAAGAGTGCTGATGTGATAAATTTCTATAAAAGGGTGGTCCACTTTTCTGTACATAAGATATACTTTTTATCTTAAAACTGTGTCGCAATCGTATGTAGTATGTAGTCTACCTAAGTAAAGACATCGCGAGCGATCGACCAAAATTGACTTGTTGACCACCCCTGTTCTATAGCCTAGAATTAGGCCACCTTATATCACTGACTCCGAGAATGTCTCTAGTTTTGCCATATTTCTGATTATTTCTTTCTATACCAAACTGTTGCTACTTTTCTTAAAGCTTCATAGAAGATTATAAGCAAATATGTAATAACTGTATGCCCATCTGTTGTCATTTGTTTTTTTGTTTCCTCAGTTATGGCCAAACATTTCCGCAGGATAATTTATAACAAAGATTAATATAACACACAAAACGGTATAATATAATAATAGTATATTCATAAGATTTACTACGTAATTACTTCATTATCGTTTTTATAAAGATATACATATCTACACCTTGACTAAAACGAATTCTATATTTTATCGCGTTAATAATTAAAACGTTGAAAACTATGAGCGCTCCATGCGAGATTCTCATTAGTTAGCTTGCACACATATAAAATATAAAAATATGTTGCATTAATTCCTTACAACATATTGCATTCATAAAATGCACAAATGTTAATTATAATCAAGGGAAGGGTGCAGCCATGCATCAATATCTACCGAAAAGATCTATCAATACGGTAAATATTAAAAAGAAGCACCTGTAGACCTCAACCCCATAGCCCATAATATATTTGAAAAGAACTCGCGCGCGCGGTAGCAGTAAATAATAAGTTACGCCTCTTAAATGTCATCTTACCTTATTTATATTTATAATTATTGTTACTCTTCCCGTATTAATTGAGTTATTTTTTAATGCGCGCGTTGTAACTTTTTTATTGCGCGCCCCAACTGCTCGGGGTAGATTTACACCAACTGGGCTGCACTAATATTATGCGTCAGCCACGTCGAATTATAAATTCAAATATTTACTATTAATTATAAAAGAGTAAAAGCTGGTTGTGTCGGACTTAATTCGACGTACAGAACGAACACAAGATTAATTTGTATTGTTTCGGTTATGCTCATTATATGCGCTTTAATTTTTGATGCATCATTTTTTTAATATACGTAATGGATAGGAGGTTTACAGAAGCTCAGAATATTTTATACGCTTGGTTTTACATTCTCTACATATGTAAATTAATTATGGAAGCGCCGGTAGATATTAGATTGCCTCACTTCACTGACAACAGTCTAAATATTTCAAATATCTATTTAAATCAGAATCGTGTTTCGTTTAACAGTGACAAAACAAGCATTATTATTTATAATGTGTACTACTAAATAATTGTTTGTAACTTTCTAATTTATTTGTGCAAAATATTACGTAAGCACGTCATTGCTTTTGAAACTGAAACGATGAAATTATGTTTTACAATCATAATAATAATAAACTATGTAAATATAATTTTTATGTGTAAATTTTAAAAAAAGTTGAAATTTTATTGACACTGTAACACAAATAAGAAATTGAATCGTACAAAATACAAATATCTTGGCACATGGGGAACCAATAACATTGATTGATAAACTTTAAGGTGATAGAACGTATGAGCAAACAACTCGAGATCATATCACAATAAAAGGAAAGAAGCAAGAATACCTGGACCACATAAGAAGAGGACAAACATTGTTAATATTGATAGAAACTGGATAATAGCAACTTCTGTGAGTGTATGATGAGTAACTCTATAACATATTCTGTATCTATGCAGAGTTTCAGATATGTTCTTTGGAAAATTGCTGCCCAAGACCTACTTATTTGGATCGCTATATTGTAACTGGATTATGCATAGTTTGAATTGAACTGTTGCTCCTTTATTAAGCCAATCCCTACACAAGGCCAAAAACAATAATGATATAGATCTATGTGAAACAGTTAGGGAAGCCTGTAGACAATTCAAAAATGAAGTCAGTAAGCGACAAAGGAATACATGGGGAGCCTACTGCAATGGCATTGAATCTACAGCAGCAGCTGCTCGTCTTAAGAGAGTAATCTCTAAAGACCCTGTACAACAACTCAACTCGCTAACACGGGAGGATGGCACCTTCACGGTAACACCTTCCCAAACTATTGCGGTACTCCTACACACCCACTTTCCTGGCAATCAACCTAGAGGTCCCATAGAAACCGATCCCCATCAACCTGATGAGGAAGATTGGCTGCTATCCGACCAAATGATAAATATGTAAGTAAAATAGAATGGGCAACATCTAGATTTTCATCTTTTAAGTCCCCAGGATTAGATGGAATATTCCCAGCACTGCTACAATGGGGTTTAACCTACATTATAAACACATTGGTTTATATATTTAAAGGTTACATTGCTTTTAGGTACATACCAAATACATCGAGAGAGGTCAAGTGACCTTTATACCCAAACCAGGCAAAGTTGATTACACACTAGCCAAGTCATTCAGGCCCATCAGCCTAATCTCATTTCTATTAAAGACGTTGGAAAGACTCTGTGATCGTGAAATCAGGAACGGGCCGGTAGAACGTATTCCAGACATACGAAACAGCATGCCTACCAACAAGGTAGCTCAACCGAATCAGTCCTACATCTAGTGACTTCTAGGATAGAGGAAACACTGGAGCATAAAAGTTCGTTGCTTGCCATCTTCATTGATATTGAAAGTGCAAAACAACATTTAAGAGTATTGATAATGCTCTAACATCTCACGGGATTCACCCCACTATAAGGGATAAAAAATATGCTTGGTCTAAGAACAATCCATGTAACACTAGATGAAGTAATATCAAAAAAAGTTGCAGGAAGAGGCTGTCCTCAAGGTGGCGTCCCCTTTTATGGGACCTTGTAGCTGATAGCCTCCTCCTGGAATTAAACATCTCAGGCTACGATGCCGTTAGCTATGCAAACGACATAGTGATCATGATAGACGGTAGTTTTGAAGGTGTATTCTGCAATCTCATGCAGGGTGTCCTAAAGATTGTTGAGAACTGGTGCGCGAGCCATTTGCTAATAGTAAATACAAAAAAGACAGAGCAGATAATGTTCACGAAGAAGAGGAAACTCGAGCTGAACATGCCAACTCTCTTTAATTCCCCTCTGACACTCACAGATAAAGTAAAATATCTAGGATTAATCATGGATACAAAACTGAACTGCCTGAAGCCGGTATCTCATTTTGGGAATGCCGCAGAGCGGTTGGAAAAACATGGGGCCTATCTCCCAAGATTACCCAATAGATATACACCGCGATCATACCAACTATCGCATATAGTGCAATAGTCTGGTGGTCAAAAACCAAGCAAGTTACAACAATCTCATAGCTATCACACATCCAGCGGATGGCGTGTCTTTCTGTCACCGGCGCTATGAGAACAACACCCACCGCAGCTTTTGAAGCACTGTTATGTCGACAACCACTCGACCTTCTTACAAGGAAGACAGTAAAAACAGCATTAAGGCTATGTTCACTCAACCTGTGACATGATAAAGATAGAATCATTGGACACAGGACTATACTGAGTGAAGCTATCAAACTAGACCCCCTCATAGTAGGTAAGTGCGACAGAATTCTACCCAAATACAGTTTTGTCAAACATTTTCAGACCGTCATCACACTGGATGGACTCCCACAAGGCGCCAACATATCCATATATACTGATGGATCCAAAACTAAAACGTGAGCTGGCTATTGAATATTCTCACCAGAACTCTATCTCAAGATAAGTGCACCACTTGGAAGACTCACCTCAGTCTTCCAAGCTGAATTAACAGGAATACTAAAGTGTGTTCAAATTCTAGCTGAACGGTATATTAAGGATAAACATATCCAAATACTTCCTGACAGCAAAGCAGCTCTAAATGCACTAAATGCCAACACATTTGTGTCGAAAGAGCTATGTCTACACAGCCTGGAGGACCTAGTTTAACATAACTAACTAGAACTCTGCTGGATCGAAGGACATAGTGGCATCAAGGGGAACGAAATAGCAGATGAGCTTGCCAGGAGGGGATCCTTGCATCCTCTAACAACCTAAGAGGATGAAATACTGTCTGCAGGTACTCATAATACTCATAAAAAAATAGGACACATGCCCTTCACAAGGTAAGATGGCGAGAAACGCTGCAACCAATCAAAAGAAGCAATTAGGCAACCTTGTAAAACTTATCTAGAACCAATCTGAAATTATTGACTAACATCCTAACTGGCCACTGCCGGCTAAACAAACACATACACACGATGGGCCTGGAAGACAGCCCGTTATGCAGTGGGTGTAATGAAGAACTAAAAACAGCAGAACATGTAATATGCCTCTGCCTAGCTCTGGCAAACACTAGGCAGCTAATACTAGGGTAGTGCTGGCCTAGTATGGCCAGCATTGGCATCCTCATCCGCCAGAGTTGAGACGAGTGAGTAGCCTGAAAGGGAGGTTACACAATGGGCCCATTTTGAGGCCTAAGTGTCTATAGCTATGCTATACGCTACACTCCAGCCAACTATCCAGAAGCCAGTCCCTAACAATTTTCAATAAATTTAGGAAATCACCATAACTACTTAGATGCATCCCTATTAATTGAATATTTATGTGATTAGGTAGTTAAAATCCACCGCTAGTCGGGAAACGGATGTGGTAAGACGCGCAATAGGTCCGTGAAGGGCACACCGTGTAGGGACAGGGGCTTTACTCGTGGTTAATAAAAATGAAGAATAAAACCGTGGTAATGTATATGTTTTAAATTAATTCGCTACACAATTCCTACTACACCTGACTAAATATCAGTGTAAGCATCCTGCTCTATTTGAACACCATTTCAGGCCTAATAATTGAACATTACTACCCTCATTGATTTAATTCACTGCTTCTGTACTTCGTCCTTAATTCTTTACCACATCCTTCAATGGTCATCGTTATAGTTTTTTTAATGTTCTTCCTAAGGAGACCCCCGCGTTTTCTTTGTAGATGTAACAAAGAAATCGCGGGGTCGGACTATATGCCGGTGGTAGTGGCGGTGAGGTGGAAGAAAGGTTAAAGGGCAGGTATGACTGAGAATTCGTACAACACCGGCTATCTGGAGTGGCAAGTTCGAAGAAAACACCCGAGCTATGTAACCAGGGGAGGATGGAGCAGGAAGGACAAACTATGTATGGCAAGAACGAAATGCGGTTGAGATGAGAGGGGAAACAAGGTGTGAATGGAGTAAGAGTACCCTACCTTTGTATTGTGTAGTATAAGGAGTGACAAGTCGTGGCAACTAAGCATACGAATATGAGGGTGTGAAATCTGTAGGGGATTGCGGAAAGGTGAGTGACGGTTAATGGAAATCTACAAAAGGCTGGCATTGGAGAGGCTATGTTTGAGGGAAGGGTTATACCAAATGGTTGTCCTACATGACAAAGAAGGATGAGGTAGTAAATACAGAAGAAAAATTTAAATATATATATATATATATATATATATATATTAATTTCTGTCTAACTGTATTTGCCAGTTCTACTTTTCATATTAATAACTGTAGTAAGAATGAGAAGGAGAAAATTAATTAAAGATTAATACTAATTGAAAATTTGAAAACGTTATGTAATCATATTATTATTATATGTATATGCGTATTTATGTTACAACTATAAACGCTGCCCGGAAATAAATAAATTGATAGCTTATATTTGTGTCGAGCCCCCCAAGCAAAAAGAAAAGATTAACCTTAAGTTGAGTGAGCAACTTAAGGTTAATCTTTACTTCAGATATTATTACTTACATATATATTAAAACAGCAGTTGACTACGTATCTAATTAATTAACTTTAGTTTTCAATGATTTGTTGAATATTACATTCTTATATTATTTTTGAAAATCTATATATTTGAATGCCACAACGGTATTTCCACTGAATAGTACTCGTCGCAATGAATAAATAAACTTCGGCGTTTCTTCACGCTTAGTTATATTCTAATTATTACCTACCTTACAGCCTGAAATTAAAGTCCACCTCTAGCAGTAAAGATAATTGTTTTATATATAAAATTAACAATAAAGTTTTCAGCTACTCTTTCATTTGTGTTGCCGCTTCACGGTTTCTTTATGTGCCTAAAATATAAGAAGACAATAAATATGTTTAATATGTTGTAATTTAGTATGTTTAAATATGGCGTGCTTAATACAGCAACGATTTTAGGAGATGTAGTGCTGTATGTGTTTTATTTGACTCACTGAATAAATGTGTAAATTACACAAACATACTGGAAGGAACATAAACTATATACAAACAATTTTAAATGGACATGTATCATTAAACGTTTTTAGACAATGCGGTATTATTGCATATTATTGTATGCAATTGTATTACCAATTATTAAGAACGATCAGCTGTTTATTAGAAGTTAAATCAAAACCGCTGACGCTCGAATCGCTAATAAATGTTCAATTCGAATCAGTTATAACAACTATATAACATATTAGTAAAGGGCAGGTGTTGATATTAATTCTATCGTAAATAACGTTCGCTAATCCGACTGGCACCTGTGATGGAAATCAGGTAGATGAAAGCGAAGTAAGACATTTTATGTTAGTACAATAAGCGGAAGCAGTCTTCAGCTAATTATAAAACGAATAAAAAATTATATACAAAAATATTAGCTTCTACATTTACAAAAGTACAATATTGCAATATATACTTAAACATAACCCCATATTTCCTTAACATATTATTGCATTCAAGTTTAAATAATTTAATGTAAGAAAAGAAAAAAAAAATTATAATTACATAAAGTTGCTGTTTTTGTCTCAATTAGGATAACTATTGACTCTTTCCTTTCACCTGGTATAACACCTTTCAGTACTGAATATATTCAGAAATCTGTTTCCAAGTATTCAAAGGCTAATTTCAAAAAATCTTTTATTTTTATTTTCCATGAGAAGCTCATACCAGTTTAATCACCCGGTATATACCTTAACTTCACAGAAAACCTCTAAAAATTGTGAAAGGTGATTTGCAAAAATTCGATCTAATTGGGTTCGAACGCAGACTCCCCAATGCTCAGTACTTGACGGACGACGCTTCTAACTACTTTCAGCTGAGTTCCCGGCTAATTTAAATATATTAGGTTTGATAAAAAATCGCGGAATTTTAATTTGAAATAGAAGCTTTATTTATATATCAATATTAATTTTGTCCCGTTCAAAGTAGTCCCCATCAGATATAATATACTTGTAACAGCGCGTTTTCCTAACTTCGAAGCACTTTTGCAATGCAATTTTCGGTATGGCGTTTAGTTCCGTCAGCGATTTCGTTTTTATCTCTTCATTGTTGGCAAATGTCGTTCTTCTTCGGGAAGTCGCAGGATGTCGGGCGAATACGGAGGCTGAGACATTATAACGGTGTTATTTTTGGCCAAAAATTAACAAACAAGCAGTGACGTGTGAGTAGATGCAAGATTCTGATGCAATTGCTATGAGTTGTCTCACTATAAATCCCGTCTGATTGCTCCACGCAAACCACGTAAACTTCCATATAGTACTCCTCATTGACTCATTGAAACCATATTGAATAATTTTCTTCTTTTTTTCGATGTTGTTATCGGTTGTTAAAGTACTGGTGTGTCCAGGGGGCTCGTCATCTTCAACATCTTCATTCAACTCATAAAAATGTTTGCACCACGTAAACAAGCGTTTAGGTTTTATTCATAGAAGACACCCCAAAAACAATATTCAACATTTACAATGCGATACTGCACTTAATTTCATTCTTAAAGCAATATGTCTACCAATGTTAAGATACATCAGGCACAAGTGTACTAACACCAAAAATAAATTGTAATACAAGACAAAAATGTGACAATTGGAGTTATAGAACTCCCGACATTAAAAAAGTCCGCTATTATTTTTATCAAACCTCGTACATGTTATAACTCCGTGTAAAATTACAGATTTGGTAGGCTTTTTCATTTACAAACATTTCTATCTTTATAGAGCTATCAGCTATTCCACTAGTAAAGGAGATGCTCAGAGTATTGTAATCATCGGATATTTGCCTCAACTTCACAGAAAACCCCTGAATAACTGTGAACGGTGAAGTTACTACACTAGTATCGCTCTAGCTGGGGCTCTGAGAAATAATAGAGGGGCGGTGAAAAAATAATTTCGTCATAAACATAGTCATAGCAATGAGAATGGAGAAAAAATTATTATATTATTATAAAAAAATTATACAAAATAAGGAGCACCTCTTTTTCACATAAGGATGTACAAAGGAACCTGGGTATATCCCGATAGCAAAATCACCAACGAAATTAATCACTGTCTGCAGTAATAAGCTACAGAGGTGCAAACGTGGAATCGTATCATTTTATGATTGAGATAAAGATGGGTAGAAGCCACCACCACCAATAGTAAGATACAGATAGTGATGGTAGATCCCAGAAAAAAGACAAGATTTTGAATTTATGATAGGAAAAAAATTATCTGAAGCTGACAATATAGAGAAAATACAAGATAAAATGGAAAAAAGTGGACAAGGGCAAATCTAATCTTAGGATTGGGACCTGGAATGGAGAGGAATAGGACTGAATGAATGCGGAGCAGTAAAGAATATGACGAAGTAGATAAAAGCAGCTACCTTTGATATAGTGGCATTACAAGAAATAAAACAAGACGGAGAGCAAATAATCGAAACACACGAACATAGATTTTCTTAATTGCATAAGAGCATAAAAGTAATGTTATATAAGATCAAACCGATAGATAATTTAAAGAAGATTTTTAAAGTTTACTAGACTGGGAATTCCAGAAAACAAGTACGGCATGAAAATACACTGGCGAGCACAAAATTGCGGTCACTTGATATATTGATATTTAAAAAAATAATGTTGAGCTTTAAATTTTTCAAATTGTATATTATTATAATGTATTTTGTAGGCTAAATTTTATATTCAAAATAGGAGTAGAAAGCATATTTTTCGGTTTTTATGGTTTAATTAGAAATGGCAACAAATTAACATTTACAACAATTTCGACTTTTTGTTCACATGGAACTAACAAAAAAAAAACGTATCAGTAATAACGGGTATTTCTTCCCCTTGAATTGATGACTGCTTATAGTCGACGAAGCATACCATCAATGAAGTTCTGGCCAATGTTCTCCCACTCCTGCAATAATATCTCTTTCAGCACCTGAGCTGCTTGTGGAAACGGTGTATGTCTTCGAAAACATCGTCTCAACTCATTCCAGACATATTCGATAGGATAGAGGTCTGAACTGCGAGCTGGCCACTCTAACCGAAGAATTCTTACATCGTTTATATACTCCCTGACAACTCTCGCTACATGCTTTATCCTGCATAAAAATGTTCTCGCCCATACTGATGATGAAGGCATAACATAATCTTCCAGAACTTCTGTAATGTACCTGTGAGTGTCAGAAAGCCTTTCTCTCTGTACGTGCTCGTGAAGTTATTCCCGACTAAGCCATAACCTACCCACCGCCAAACGGAAGTCGCTTGGCAATACAAATTGGGTCGTAGCTTTCTCCGGGTCTGCTCCATACTCGTAGACGTATCTTAGCTCCAGTCCTCATTATTCCATGCCAGATTATTTCGTGCAAAAGCTAATCTTGCAATTCAATGCCGGTCGTGCAACGGTGGACTGGTAGCCATCTTTCTACAAGGCAATCTAACAGTATGAAACCTTCTTCTAACGGTCCACTCACTAACATTTATATTTCTAACTTCTTCGAGCTGTTACCCACAGGCTTTAATAAAGGATACAAGTCAGAGTGCAAGAACTATCGAGGTAGAGCGCAGTGAACTGTCTCCTATAAGGTTTTCGCTACGTTTATAAAAAATAAGGTGATAGAATCTATAATCTTATAGAGGATATATAGCAGAATACCAATGTGGATTTAGAGCGGGAAGATCAGTTATTCTCGTTAAAATAACTCCAAGCGGAAATCTATGTGCACGAAAAGGAGACATAAGTATTGTAAATATCGATTTCAAACAGGCATATGACAGAATATAAAGAACTGTACTATTTGATGCACTAGAAGAAATGGGAGTGAAGAGCAAACTTTTAAAGATGACAAAAGTGACAATAAGGAGAACGGCCAATATTGTTAGAATGAGGAAGCTTATCAAAACTGTTTGAGGTTTAAGAAGGATTTAGGCAGGAGGATGCAGTATGCCTAATATTATTTAATTGTGCATTAGAATATGTTATAGGGAATGCATGAAAAGGTCCAGGAAACTCTCAGAATGCGTCGATAGTAGCATATTTCAAATGCTTCTACGCCTTTACATGCAGTTTCGGCCAGGGTCCAGCCCCGTACATCAGTATCGAAACGACATAGCATATATATATATATATATATATATATATATATATAGCATATCTTACAAAGCACTTTCCTCTTCGGTTGAAGGTAGTTCTGGCCTTTTCAATGCGGATTTTCATCTCTTGTATCTGGTCCGATTCTTCGTTTAGATTTGTACCCAGATCATTGGCATTTGTGACCCTTTCTAGTTGGGAACCATTTACGTGAAATTAATCTTTAATGTTATTGATGTTATGGTCCTTACTCACGGCCATGACTTTAGTTTTGGATATGTAACATGGAATGGTAACGGACTGGTTCTAGCAGTGATCTAATTAGAGATATTTTCTATTAATCTGTATCTGGATAGTTGGAAGTACTGAATAGTCATTTGCTAGTATCTTGGGGCAATCATTTTTCATTAAAAGTTTATGTAACCTCTGTATACTGGAATGCATTGTGGTTATCTGACCAATTTGTATTATTCTGTGTTTCAGAGTAGTTTATCTTCATCTTCGTTTTGGTAAGACTGAAAAATAATGTACCAGCGTATATTTTTTGGTACCAGTATTATATTATCTTATTATCTTCCCTCCTTATGGCTGTCTATAAAATATACCCAATTAGTAGGTTCTTCTTCTATGGGAAATTGTATTTTATGTTTATTATTAATTAAATTTGTCCAGTTGTTTTTCTTCTTTATTAGTGGGTGCAGTACCCAGCCATCATGACCTCTACATATTGTTTTTAGAAAGGAAATGACAAATCGCAACTTCGGCATTCCATTAAAAAAACAAAATCAAAAATTTATTCCATCAAGAGTATCAAGAGAGCCTAAATATCTAACGGAAACAGAACATTCACCATAGCCACAGATAACTCTTCATTCAAAACCCCACTGATGATTTAATGATGAAATTTAGGAACAAATATTGCACCTCCAGAATAAAACTATGACATTTCACACAATTGGGTTACTTCACATAATGGAATTGAAGGAGAAAACGAGCCCAATACAGCGACAAAGAAAGCGACCTCATATATACTTACCAATAGAAGAATTCCAACGTAACATAGAGGTCTGCACCTTGGGAGCTGCTCAATACACTGAGTAGTCTAGTAGAAAACCTGCCGATCCTATGCCAGCTATGCCAGAATAAAGGGTAGGCGACAGGTCAACTAGATATATATATATATATATATATATATATATATATATATATATATATATATATGTATAAAATCGAGACGGTGAACTTGTGACAGCAGTAGCATATTTTAATATGCGTTATAAATTATTCAATAGAATCTACACCTTATCTATTTATTCTAGGTGTATGAATCAAGCATAGTAGGGTAGGTGTTACTAACGCGATCAACGGTATAAATTATAAATGGATACATATTACTTAACTAGGATATAAATGAGTGGACAACGTTTGAACTGCAGAGACTGTAAATGTATAAAAGCCATTTCCGTAGTTTACTAATATGGTGTGATGTATGTATTCAGATTCAAATATTCGAAAACACCCATTGAAATTAAATAATATGTATATATGCACAGTCACCCTACTAGTAGCTATGAATAATAATTCATCTTTGGTAGTATACCCGTTCATAACATGCATAAAATTTTACATTTGTTCTATGAATGGGTAAAAAGCGTATTCGCTATTAAATATGTGGCAGTAGTTCCTGACGAACACGTTATTACCTTCGGCGGCCTTTCTTTAACCGCCAGCCGATTCTAATTATGGCAGTGTTACCGACAAAAGGCTACACTGCCACGCAGTGGCTGTAAATATAATTTAATTATTTTCCATATAAAATGAAAACAATTAATTTTTCTACGTGGCTCCCGTTTCATTTACCGCCGCCGCGTTTTTCTTAATGCGACAGAAAATCACTTCTTCTTTTTCGATGTTAATAATGTGCTTACACACTGTTTACGACTCATTTATAATTATTAATTATATACCGGAGAGTTAATTAAAGAACTGTATAGATGGGAATACGTTTTAATGGCGATAAGTAATTACTTTTGCGGATATATTACGTAAATTCGGTATTGACTATGTCCAACTTTCTTCACAGATCATTTGATTTTACCTATATAGTTATATGCAATTACAATACATTTATATTATTTCTATAATCCATTAGCCATTTCATACTTAATTTTCTGTCCATAATACTTATTATACAAAAACTCGGGTGTGCACATTACTTTAGAATGGCTGTAATAATTAAAACCGTTTTTTTTTTAAGAAATACAATATTTTATTCTCCACTATTTTTACACACACACAACTGCTTTTATCAAAAGAAGGAACCACCCCGCTAGCTACAAGGGCTGCAGTTTAAACAAAGACGTACAGAAGAGAATATGCCCATCATTAAGACCGAGGACACTCCATCCAGTCACCAATGCACAGGTTCAAGCTAGTCTCATTTACTTTTAAACAGTTAGAAACAACACACAACAAACTAACAAACAGGAGACATTTAGCGAAAGGAATATACTAGAAAGCATGATGCCAAAAACCAAATGGGGAGAATGGACACTATTTCGCTTCTTACGGACCAAGTGTACAATTTATTAAAAATTTCATAATGCCAGAAGCACCACTATAATTAGTTCAGTAGAACGGGGATAGCCGGGCAGCACATATACAGAAGCTTAAAATATTCATAGAATATCACAACATCACAATATATATATATATATATATATATATATATATATATATATATATATATATATATATATATACATTTCACTCACTTCAGCTACGCTTACCTCCTACTCGACGGTGACAGGTGAATATAATTAGGTAATCCATAGAACACCATGAATGCCCCAAGTTTAATAAGAACTATATCCAGGCCCCAAGCATAACAGTACTAGACCTAAAGGGCCAAATATCGGTCTACGCACTGTATGCCCCACTCAAAAATGAATAACAATATTAAAGAAAAATACTTTCTAGACTATTTGAACACACTAGACACCCTTCTTAGCTGAAAGAAACCAAAATGCCATGAATAACATATGGGGCTTAAGCCAAACCCGAGTGATGGGGGTGGGGGAGAAATACTTAAAATCAAGAACAGAAGCCAACTCAAGCATGCCTAGTCAGAACAACCCACCTACTGGCCTACATGCAGGGCAAAACAAAACCAAACTTTCCAGACTCTTTCTTATTCAAAACTATATCACTAAATTACATCCAGATCACCCACACTCTAGATCTGTCCCCGGACCACGCACCATAACACTCAATCTCGGTACAAAAGTAACTCGAAGGTCAAAACCACCATCATTCCGCATCAACCAAACGATCTGGGACCTGTTCAGGGACCTAATGACACTGACACTCACACTTGGATGCTCCGCCGTGGAACATCCAATGAAGCAGCGTGGAAATCCACACCTAACAAATAATAATCAAAAACTTGGCACTCTTGGCCAGTAGAAATTAACCGGAAATCCAAGCTGAATCTAGAAGCCAACGAGTTCAAAGAGACCCTGCACGAATACAAAATTAAAATTTTTGAAAATATCTACCCCCCCCCCCCCCTGTCCATTAAAATATAAGAATATTCGTATACTATATGTACTGAACAGACGTACGAGGTCGACGACACCTGCATAATGGGATCACACACTGAGCAACTCCAACTGCCTTCAAAACCCCATCACAAAATAGAAAACTGGCTGAATAAATGGCGTATTTAATCCAACTTTCTCAATACAAAACGCCACCTAGCAACCGGTTCATCTAAACAATTCCCCAACGCACCAAAAGCATAGAGAAAAATACCTGGGGATACACTTAGACAGCCGGCGTATATGTTCAAAGCACATCTCGATCAAACGACTAAAATATAGTGAGATGTACGGGAAACTTCCGAGATACTTATACAGGGGTGAGTGGAGCAGGGAGGACAAAGTATGCATGGCAAGAGTGAGGTGCGGGCCAGACGAGAGAGGGAGGAAAGTGTGGATGGGTCTGGGGTACCGCGTGTGCGCTGCGTAGTAAGGGAAGCGACACGTGGTGGCACCTTAGCGAAGAATGTGAGGGTGTGAAAGCAGTGTGAGTGGGTGGGAGACTGCAGAAAGCTGAATGAATGGTTAAGATAGGATGAGGAAAGCGTGAAAATCTGCAGGAGGCTGACGTGGGAGAGGAAAGTGGCGAGGGCAGAGGGAGTGTAGGGATATTTATGATGTTCATTTGTAATATTTTTGCGGAGTGTAATTTTATTTCTATTTGTATTTTTATTTTTATGTATTTTTGTTGTGGTTGTTGATGTGGAAGAGCAGTTTTTTGTGAGGGAAATGCCAAATAAAGGTTTTTTTTGTCAGAAGCACTGGTTGCTAGATAGAAATTCTAAACTGAGCTTAGACAACAAGCTTCTCCTATACAAAACTACCATGATATGCATGTATGGAGCCTTTTTAGGAACTCAACAGCCATCTCCAATATTAAGTTCAGCAATTCCAATCTAAGGTGCTGAGGGCCAATGTCCTTGCCCCTTGCTGTTTGGGTAAGTAGATGTCTTACCCAAATAGCGAGGGCAAGACTAAAAGGCAAGATCCACGAGAACAGTTGTGCTCGAGTCTTACCAAGGTCGATATTTTCGATTCTTAAAAATATTCGAGAATTAGTACGAGATAAAAGAACTCGAGAACTAATTAACAGAGAACCCAGATCCGACTTCCAAGAAGAGAGAACGCTTCAAAATTAAATCATATTTATTACCATATAAATTGTTAGTAGTGCATCGGTTGTAAATTCTTGACACTGTTCTTGATTGTCGTTTCTCAGTACTTGATTCCAAGTTCTCGATTCCTGAATGTTCTCGAGAACAAAGTTCTTGATTCTCCCCATCGCTAATTCTAACCATCCATGAACCTGAACCTGATCCATCAAGACACAGCCCATTTAAATAAAACGGTACTGCCGCCACAGGGCGATACTACCACATGTTAACGACCCAGAGAACATCGCTATGGGCATGGATTGCACCTGGGTGGTTTCAGAGCTACACCTTTACTGTATGTACGGTATAACGCTGCTCTCAGATCGACACATATCGACACATATCGACGCAAAATAGACGTTAGAACATCGTCTGTAGGTCCGTTGTGTGGATGGGTTGCACCTGACTTGTGCATGTCACAGGTACCCTTTTGTTATATTTAAGGTGCATCACGGAGCTTAGTTAGACACATATTAATTCAATAACATCGCCGGTAGGTCCGTTGTAGATATGGGTTGCAAATGGCTGGTCTCAGAGTTATCCCCTTGTTGTATGTAGGGTGCAAGGCGGTGCTCAGGTCGACACATACCGACTCAATATAGACGTCAGTCATTTAGAACAGGGCGCGTAGGTTCGTGGTAGAGATAGGTTGCACATGGCTGGTGTCGCAGCGACCCCTTTGCTATATGTACGGTCCAGATCGACACATATCGACCCAAGAACATTCTCTGTAGGTCCTTAATGGACTATGGTTGTATCTGGCTGGTGTCAGAGCTACATGCTTACTGTATGTACGGTGCATCATTGAGCTTAGACAGATATCGACTCAAGAACATCGCCGGTGGTCCGTTTTATAACTCTTGTATTAGCAGATGATGGAGAGGCTAAAACAGAAGAATTGCGGTATGGATATTAGCATATGCGGATAATGTATGCTTGGAGCTAAGAGTGTGGAAGAGATGCGATGTTGAAAGAAATGGGAAGTTACCTTGAAAAGAGGGGTTAGTAGTGAATGTGGAAAGAACAAATAGATGATGTTTAGAAATAATGGATGGAGTTGAAATGGAGGGTATACTAACTGAGAGACTTAATGTTTTGAAGTATTTAGGCGTTTGTTTTGACCGCAGAGTTGGGTTTACGAAACATTTGTAATAGGTGCAAGCAAAGGAGACAATAGCTGGGGGATAGTGAAAATGGGAAAGGTTGTGGGTTCTAAACCTACTAATAGCGTGTAAGATCTGGGACGCGTGCGTGAAGCGAATATTCTTGTATGGAGTGGAAGTCTGGGGATTGCGAGAGTGGGATATAATCGAAAGGGTACACCGCAGGTTTCTAATTAGTCTGATAGGACTCGTACGATCGACGCCTATGTCGGTGGTCCTGCAGGAAACGAATCGGATGAGCATGTGATATGGGTCAAATGGACGGGTAGTGAAGTTCGAGGATAGATTGCAGCAGTTTGTGGAAGAGGGAGTGGTATGGCAGGTGTGGATAAGATGGAGGAATAGGGCAAAGAGCGGATTGAGAAAGGAAATGTGAAATAGTGTCTGAGGTATGGGTAGATGAGAGAATGAGGGGTGTTGAGTGGCAAGAAAAGCAGGTGAGAATGACTGAGAGATCTTACAATCCTGGTTATGTGGAGAGGCAAGTGCGGAGGAAACCTCTAGCTACATAGCCAGGGTAGGGTGGACCAGGGAGGACAAAGTAAGTATGGCAAGAGCGATTTGCAGTTCGAAAGAGAGAGGAAGGAAAGTGTGGATCGGACAATGATACATGTGTATACACTGTAGTCAGCAGAGTGAGACGTAGTGACCCCTAGGCAACGAATGTGAGGGAATTATAGCAGATTGGGTGGGGATTGCAGAGGGGTGAGTGAATGTTTAAGAGAGGAAGGAAATCTATTAATAGCGTGTGAAAAGAATTGGGTGGAGGTAGAGATGCAATTGTGGGAGGTATTGTATTTTTATTAAAGTTTGAGGATTATATTTTAATTAGAGTTTGAGGATTATATTTTTATATTAGACATTATGTTGACTCGTTTTTGTTTATGTTTGTTGTTTTTTTTTGTGTGTGCATAATTATGCAAAATAAAGGTTGTTTATTATTATCAGATTTTAAATTACTCTCATGGGAAAAAATTATATATTTTTTTATTCTTTAATTTTTACGCGATGTTATGCAAATTTGTACAGTTTTCTCAGTTTTAATTCTTATTATTAATTATTATTAATTCTTATTAGTCCTTATTAATTCTTATTTTAAATTATTATTAATTCTTATTAATTTTGATTATAAATTATTATTCATTTTGATTATTAATTATTATGTATTCTTAATATTACTTATTTATAACTATTCGCGATATCTTTTGAAACATTGATACAGTTAGTGTTTACTTGGTGGAAATCGGTCAAGGGATTTCGATATTCAGATTTTGATGGAAAAAATATACCACCGCGTTTACAAAAAATTCTTATTTATTATTCCAAGTATTTTATTAGAAATAAAGAAAAAAATGCATCTCTGACTAAAATGACACTTTACACGTGTAACTTTTTGAAAAATACACATTAATTTCAGAGTTTTTGGTTTGAAAATATCGAGAATAATCTTAGAAATTTATAAAAACATGTCTATCTATAGGACGTCAGCGTAAGGCTTTTCCGCCGTTATAGAAATATTTTATTTAAAATTAAAAATTAGGAGCCTAATATCAGATTTTAATAAAAATACTAGTAATAGTTAATAAGAATTTTAAGTTGCATAAGATAATACCATATATAAAATGTCTTTAGAAAATATGTGCATTTTTTTTCGGAAATAAAGAACAGTTCGGCGGCGTACTAAAGACGATTCGGTAAAATGTGAAAAAAACATTGTTTTGTTCTACCACAATACTTTACTACACGGCAAGCTCTATTAGTTTTGTTGAAATGAAAATTGCCATAACCAGTAAAATGTTATAATGTGCATAAAAAAGGACACATGCCCATAAATTAAATCCCATAAAGTATTCTAATAAAAACTATTTGAAATGTAAGAAATATCAATTTGCAACAGTATATTTTATAGTAGTATATCTCTACTCTCCCTTTCAGGTTATTATTATATTTCTTCCACTTTTAATTAACAAATATAACCATAGTGAGAGTGTAGTTCACACCGACAGCATACATAATTTAATAGAAATGATAATAATAATTTATTACCCAACAACCTATAACTGCCCATTTAAGAGTAATATAATAATGATAAACAATTTAAAATATAATATACAAAAACTAGGATTAAATATATATATATATATATATATATATATATATATATATATATATATATATATATATATATTATCTAGTTCTTGCTTCCCATACCTGTTTTGTTTAATTCTTATTGTCCATCCTAAGTAAATGTCCCCACGAGTTTAGTTGTTTCTTTTCTATTATTACTAATTTAAAAAAATAATAAAATATTAAAGAGAACAGAAAAACACAAAGAATAATACAATTGTTGTATAATATAAGTATGCTAAAAGAAGGAACAAAACTTAGAATATAGTTAGAATATAACGAACCATCTCCGACTTAACTACATTCATGCTAGGTTCAAAAATGTCCACACTATACTGAATTTCTGCATGTTTAGATATAACTCTGTGGCTATTTGTCAAAAGCTGATATCTATTTAAATTATTCTACTAACTATAAATTACAACATTTTCTGTTACATTAAAGAAATATATTATATATTGAAAGTCATGGGTTATTACAATACCAAATTAATAATAAAACATCCCAATTACTAATGAGAGAATTTATAGAAATTTATGAAAAAAGCTAGTAAAATTATATAAATATCCACAGAAATAAAAAGGAAATTACCCAGCTGAGTGGCCTAACTGTTAAAGGCGATGTCCAACTCGTAGTGAACATTGAGGACCGTGAGTTCGAATCCCATAGAGGCACATTTTCATCAACAATCAGCTTTGATAGTGTTTACAGGTTTTACTCCCTTTACCGGAAAAGCCTCACGGCTGATAGCCCTATACAGATAGTTTTTTTTAAAGGTAATTCTATAAAATTTAATAATTAAGTGTAGTTATCTCAGTTTTTTGTCATTTCTTTAATACCGCGATCTCTAGATAACCAGCGCCGGCTTCATCCAGGAGACCCACTTATTAAATATTACATTTTATATTGATTGACATAAATGTTAATCCGAATCGAATGTGTTCATATGATGCGCCTTTTCATTCTTTATTTATAATGAAAATTATCTTATTCGCGTCGCAAGGGTAGTCATTTAGGTAAGTATTGAGTAAATAATGTCTATAATATTTAAAAGTTACACTAATCATTATATGTTTCTGATTACCAACATTTACGTAAAAGCACGTTTTATAAAACTACAACTATTAAATCTACCGTATTTTAATTTATATGATATTAATAACTCATGCGTAGCCATTTTATACGAGGCAATATTATTGCAAAAAGCGATTAATCTTATTTAGGTTAGTGATCGAGTATATTCATTAGTTTGTTGTATGACAGGTTAGACATTATAACGATTATAAAAAAACTATACAAAACAAACCAAACGGTCATCGAAGCAAAAAAAAGACAAAATTTAAAATCAGTATAAATTTTATAAATACATGTTGTCAAAATACCATGTACTGTGAGCTTACGCAAAAAAAATAATCATACAAATGGATATAGACGCATCGCATTTTTCATTCATATCGCACACTGAGATGAAAACTGTCATAACTAAATATAATTAGAGATATATGAAATTTAAATATAGCAATAGTTCCAGTAGTTTTACCATTAAGTATAATGTTTTTTTATTAAATAATATTTTGGTTATTTTTTTATTAAATAATGTTTTGGTTATTCTAAACGCAAAAAAAGGATTAAAGTAGCGTTTAAACATAGATAAGAATCATTAACACAATAATCAAAACCCGAAAATTCATTTTGGAAGACACATGTCATCTCATAGAGCGATATATGCTTTTACAAAATGGATACCCTTGAGTAATGAATATCCTGTAATGAAATTTTAGCAGACGTCTCGATTTATGCAACGTGTCCATTTGCGTAAATCTTGGTTTCCATAAATGTATAATGTTGTCTGCAACATTTTATTCTAATAGAAGCTATTTACTAAATATCACTCGTAAATACATTTTGAAACAGATGAAAACGTAATAAGAAATCTTCCGTATAATTAAATTATGGTACACATCCCGTTTTATGGATCATGTCCGTTTCGTAAATGTTAGTGTCCAGAAGCGGGGAACAGTCATCAGTTAGGAGTGACGTATTTTGGTGAGGAGAGAGTTTGGAACCGATTCGCTGCGGACCCTCTTCAATGTCACTGGCACAATAGGTGTGGACTCGGCATATGAAATATTCATAGTAGATCCGCATTTACATGGACCAGCGTATGAGAAAAGCGGGCTTTTAATTTAATAATGCCAGCAATTTAGTTCGCGTTAGCGACGCACGGTCAGGAAGATCAACTTAAATCCATCCACCGAACCTTTCCGGAGACACTTCGCAATTATATATGAGTCAAGCTGCTGGAACGCCACTAGATCAAGGATCGCAGCAAGCGGTGACCGGTCCACGCATAGGATATTGTTCCGCTATAAAACATAGTGAGCTCAGAACATAAATTCGTCGTAAATTCCATAATTATTATTCCAATATGTTTTGTTCTTTGTTATGAAAATTGAAGCCCAGTTGAAACGGCTATTAAATTTTTTAACATGCCTTGACAGCTAGGAGGTTTTTACACTTAGCTGATTACATTTACATAACACAGAGTGCTACTTAAATCAACGGGCGCACAAAATGAACCTACGTTACGGTTAGAAAAGTGATTAATACAGTTTTTATATATCTAATATCTACCTAAATAATTATAAAATATTTTATTTACGCGTATAATATTAATTATAAAATAAGGAGTTTAATTGTTAGGAATAGGAGAGGTACCGTATTTAATCCTGATAACATAATAACAGAGATAGGTCCCCAGCCAGCCGTCCGTCAAATATATGGAGAGGAATAAATAGGGTTTTGGTCGGGGATTATTGGCTAATTGTATCTGTGCGACGGGGCGTTTTTTTTAATGAACGCGCGTTGCAGTAGGTGGCATGCCTGGATTTATACGAGCCACTTGTAATGGAGCCATAACATTAAAGTAGCGCCTCTTAATGCTCAAGACCGTTTGTCGCAGACTTGTGTAGCAAAGTGGGCACACTATGTGCATTTGGTCCTAAGTATCAGAAAAATTAAACAGGGCTTTATAAGAGGGTGAGATTAGCTTACGGACTTCCGGGGCTATTATATCTCCCCCTTTTTTTTACTCAAGGAGTAAAGCGTATCTTAATTGTGTAATGTTACATCCTGAGCCTACCGGTTATTTGTAGTTTTGGTCTTACGTAGGATTTTTATTCTGCAAAACATTACATTTGAAAAGTGTTATATATACATCTAGAACCGTTCGGTAATTGTAATTAAACAAGTCGAAAAACAACTCCGAAGCATAGTAAACAAAACTCTCACGGTAGAAAATGCTTTTGTTGTCTTGAATCTGGGGATACGAGTTACCTTAATTCTATGCATCAAACAGACAACGAAACCAAAACGCAACTTTCTTATGTAAAATGTATAAAATCCTCGAAGTTTTGTGGACTAGTGAACTGTCGAATATTTTAAAAATAAACATTCAATACGGGGAATGTGCAATTTTATTAGAAATTTAGAGAAAAACTATAAAAATTTAAAATTGAACAATAATAATTTAAATGTGACTACTCTAAAAATTTCACCCTCCGGTGGGAATCGGAGTGGGAAATAATAATTTATGCACATTTTTATAAAAGATGACGAAAATATAATGTTTCATAAAATATATTTATAGAATAGATTTATTACAACTATTATGATAAGTATGATAAGATATTGTGTACTGGCCACATCAGATTATTACTAATACACATTATTACTAATGGTTCGATGTCCAAATAAAGATTGATTATATATACCAATACATTCTTCGACGTGCATATTAATTATTTAATCCGTTTCAAACTCCACATAGCAAGGATGTATTGTTATATCGTTTTAATTAAATTAAATTATATTTTTTTATTAATAAATCTCACACACAATAAAAAGTCTCCAACGTGTTTTATATGCATTATTGAACGTTTTAATGGTAGGGCGTAACTTTAACAGTGGGTCTTATCTTACATTTTCTTAATTGAGATAACAGCTGCCTCTGTGTTTATATACGTTTTGGAAGACGAGAAATAAATTGAATAAATAATATGACAAATAAAATAACAAATTCGTTTAGTGCTTTATATCATATATTTCAAATAATATGCTTCATTTACTATTTCATAAACATATTCCTCTCCCAAAGTAATACATTATAAGATATTAAGATACAAATAATGAAGATATTGGATAAGATATTAGTGCGGCACGTGTATTTATCAGATGTTGGACGCTTACCAATGATGCTAAATGAAGCGCAATCTGGTCCGGTTTTACGAGCGGATTATACAGAACTTCTGACCGCAAACCTATCTATCTCCACATAAAACAAGCAGCCATTACTCAATGCGTATTTTGATTTTCTGTGCGCAAATAAATATATTTTACGAGGGCAGTGTATTCCCGGGGCATGCAGAATGGAGCCATCGTGGTGAGGCCCAGCCTGTTTTTGACAGGATCCTGGAGGCAATAACAATAACATAAAGTGCGGATTTGAATTTGGAATCGCGACCGCGGCCCTTTACATGCATAAGAACATGGTCAAGCCGTTTAGATAAAGGCAGCCGGCGTCTCGCATTACTTACAAATTCCAAAGAGGGATGTTTTGCACTGATAGATAAATAAAGAGATATTATAGATACAATGACCGGGCGCAGATGGAGTGAGCGAGTGCGGTTTGTAAGTCGCGCACGTCCGGCGGTCAAGCGGACGGTTATCTGGTTGATATATGTTGCTGATCCCGCTCGAACACGTTCAGCACTTTTGAGCTCCGGTAGAGTGGGAGCTCTAGGCTTCTTAGTCCTTAGTTACGATATCGCATTTTGATTGAGCTAATACTAAATGGAATAGTGTGCTCATATTCTATATATTCGTGCGGTGAAATGATGTGCGGCGGATTTCTAGTTCTGGAGGTTTATGTCGGTTCCGGATCAAGTGCGCCTCCCTTGAGAGAAGGCGCCGTTCCCACGTCCATCACTCACATTCTCGATCCCTAAACCGAGCGTAGTATTCCACATTATCCAATAACGCAACAAAGCCAGACGTAATCTGTTAGTTATTGCAAACCACCCCATCCCACTTGCAGCCAACAACCAAGTTATGACAGCTCACCAGTCAGAATAATATTGCATGTGAGGAGGGGGCGCCTGCTTGAAAGAATAAGGATTTTTCAGATTAATAATGTTCCGGACTCCCTATCGACGAATTTTAGTATGCAGCTCGCGATTGAGGCGCCGTCTGCCGCTCATCGCGCCATTTCCCGTAAATCCCTCACAGCACACACATACAGGACGCCCCCTTTTCGTTTTCCATACCCCAACCAGGGAGCGGATCTAATAACACGGAATGAAAGCCACGGGATGGACAAAGTATGGTAATGTTATGGAATAGCGCACCGGACTTTGGTGAGGAGCGCCCGTCGACACGATCACTCCCTGGAAAGATAACGGGCAGAGAGAGAACGCTCATTTGCATGCGGCCCGCGGGCTGCAATCGCGGCTCCGTTCCGCGCGCGAAAATAGCCGCATTAATTAGCATTTAGATGGTTTAATGATAATTAGTCGGCGCGCGTTAGTGTGAGCAGCTTGGGGGGTAAAAGATGGCGTCGCGCTGCGGGAAATGGTGTGAAAAGAAGAGGAGAGAACTGGAGCGATAGTCTCTCTCGAATTATCGTCGCGTTCCTCTAATCGCGACAAGGTTATGATGAACTCACCTAAACGAGGTCGTTCCGAACTTTGGGATAAAGATAAGAATAAACTGGCTCGAGATAATTGTAGCACAATCTACACAATCTACCCGAACAAAGTAGATTCATTTAAGTTTTACCAAAATAAAATTGTAATTTTTTGTAATAACAAGATTAATAAGCGTCACCGGCTAACTACCATAATTTAGTAATGCTTATTTTATTGTTCAAGGATTATGTCAAAAAACTTGTAAATACATTTTATAATTTACACCAACAATTATTTAGTAAACTAATTATTAGGAGGATACGTATACACTTATTCTGTTTACTACCATGCCTTTGTTATAAAGGCGTTTAAAAACGTTTATTTTATAATATAATCTGACAAATGCTTTATCTTTTATAACAATTAGTGTAATATTAATCTAATTTTATTGAATATTAACTAATAAATTGTAGGAGTTACTTATTTGTTATAATTTGTAACGGACTATCAATTCTGCCCTGTGGTATGTACAATGTGAGTGTGCAAGTCCTAGCATTTTCTCCAATACATTTCGAAAAATCTAATATATCCAGTATTTTCCGTACTTTCCGAAAATGTAATTGGCTGTGGGAAAATAGGTTTGGACGTGTATCATGGGTTAGATAATATAACCTGTTGTAATTAATCGAAAGTAAACAGTTTTAATTGATCACGTATACATAAAACACTACGTTTAGCACCTCAATCGTATGTAGAAAAAAGAAAGAACTATGCTATACTCTTTCTGAGTAAATAGGCGAACACAGAGCGTTATCAAACCAGTAAACAGTGTTTCTAATAGGTAGGCCGAAAAGCACAGTACACCTACTGAAAAGAATGAAATATATACCGCTTATATAAAACAATATTGCTTACAAAATCAAGTGTCATCCATAATCAAACATAACGTTTCAAAAATATGTGGTAGTATAAAAGACATAACAGTATCACAATGAATGAATCTGTCCTGGGGAAAAGTAAGATAGCAAGAAGACTGACTGAGCGAAACGGTTCAAAGGAGGATGTAGCGATACAGAGGAGCGTGGGTAGAAATGTTTCTGTTGGTGCAGAAAAATGGAACATAGTAGCTGTGTTTGCAAATAGTAACTAGAAATCAATCACAAAGGATATTTACGTATGATGTAAAGGTGACCAAGTGGGAGAATACACATATTGTGGAGTAAGGGGCAGCTCCGTTATAGACTACGCTATAGTATATGATTTTGTGTTGATAAGTGGATAACATAGGACAGGGGTAGCCAAAGTCGACCGCGGTCTATCAGTTGGTCGCCCGGCTGTCTGATATGTACATATATTACATATTGTTTTATTAATAAACTAATTAGTTAGTGAGAAGATATCATTAAATTTTCTTATTAAAAAACTCGATATTTAATATCTAAAAAATATTAAATATCGAGTTTATTATTTATGTTTATTTTAAATTTACTTATTAACTTATTTTTGGTTCTAAATGAATACTTTACTTATGATCACTTAATATATACAATGATGGTAGACCGCACCCTTAATTTAAAAAAGCAGGGCTAAACGGTTTGACCACCACTGACATAGGAGATCAAATGCATGGTATCCAAGTGGAGGATAAGGCGATAGCCCATTACCAAGTTAACTTGAAGAAGGTAAATCTAGCGGATATAAGACAATTGAACTGCTTGTAACATTTATTGATGAAGCTACACTATGGATTGAAGTAGTGATGAGGGTATGAAAAGTCACAGGATGGTTCAGCGAGTAATGTAAGAGAGCAAAGAATATGACTAGAGTGGCGTTAAGAGACTGAAGACAGGGACAGAGAATCTAGTAAGAATTTAAAGAAGCTGATAGGAAACTAAAGGAAGTAATATCCATGATATGGTGTGCTACCATAGGTACCAGAAGCGATTCATTTAATTAAATAATGACATTAATCTATGTAATTGATAAAGAAGTGTCTACGGCTAGGGACAAGGTAGACGCACCATTTTGAAAGCCGCGTAGGATAGCCTAGAGCAACTAATGTTGTGGGAGTGCGAGTGGGAGTGTAAAAGGGGTATTACGGAATAGCTCAGAGTGAATTTGAAAGAATGTTATCGGGAAACTACTATGTGCTATTAAATGCGGGAGCCAGAAGGGGTTACGACAAGGGTATCCATTGAATCCATTGCTTTATATATATATATATATATATATATATAAATATATATATATATATATATATATATATATACATATATATATATATATATATATATATATATATATATATTTCTTTAAAAGAAAGCACTTGGAAAGTGTACGCATTGGAGGATGAATGAAGGAAGAATTGTGTAGAGAACGTCCTTTATGGTTGATGGCGGATTAATGAACGAAGCCTGTGTGTTGTAGTGAGAAGTCATGTGGCAGATGGAAAGTGTCGAGACTCAGTAGTGGCTGTCTAAGTTAGAACTTGAGGTACGTCGAAATATTTCTCCTTCCTAGTCCTACAAAATTGGAATACTTATAAAGCACAATTAATTTAAAGCCAATTTGACACCTGTGAACAATTGCTTAATAATTTAAGACATCTGGCTACAACAACGAGCTCAGAACACCACTTTTGTGTGTTTATTGTTATGAGTCATCGTTAACGTGCACATCTAGATTATGTTGAGCTATTAGACAAGAAGAATTTACAGATGTGGTGTCAAATTCTCTTCTTCAAAATACCATTACTTTTGTTTCATCTATTCGCCGTAGATAGATACATAATAGATGCGCTACAGAACTTGGCTACTATGCAAAAAGTGAAGACAGTCTACCGTGTTACTTGGTTCTTTGTTTCTACTATACGTCATTTATAAATCAAAAACTGACATATTGATGATAATTTAAATTTTTTATTTTTTTACCTAATTTGAGTTTGAATGGAAACTGTATCCATTCGGATAAGAGACAATCCAAGTTATAAACTCTATCACTGTGAATTGCATTGTTTTAATCAAATTAAGTTGTGGTATGTATTACACATCAAACAGTGACAGACAAAACACATAATTGGGAAAGAGTATCAGATAGACTACTTACTCTACGTAGAAATGAAAAATAAAACGGAAATCAAACAGCAATTATAGTACTAATAAAGACGATAAAGCAGATGACAAGGATCAGTTCTAGTAAGAACTATCTATAATAACTGATGAAGGATAAATATATGTGATGGATGATTTCAATAGCAGGGTAGGGAAAGGACACGAGATATAAGGACCTGACAGCCAATTACATGACCTAATAGTTACAAATACATAATAGCACCGCAAAAAGATTCATAAAAATACCGGAAACCAATTTATAAAGGATAAAATCGATATTCGTAAGAATAGTAGCTAGCGTTAAGTAAGAAGAGGTGCTACTATACAGCAATCACTATTTGGTAATGGCATTAAAGAAAAGTCAAAACATAAAAACGAAGAGAAATAGCAAAAGAGTGTCACATGTCATAAAACTTGAAATACAAATAAGTAGATACAAAAATTAAATAAAAGAAAAACTGGAGGCAACGGCATCTATACAGCGTTGTAAACGACCACTACCTGACATCATGACAATAATGACAATGGATGCAAATACAACAGGCTCCGAGTACGGGGCTTCCTAAATAGTCTCCCGGCTGCCACTGTAAAGGTTGCAAAATAATGCCATAGAAATATAGGAACTTAGATTGTGATCGACGCAAGAGTGGAAAATTCAACAACACCATCAAAGATATGAAACTCTAGATATATCTGTATGACATTTAGTGAAATGAAATATCCAAAGCCAACTGGTAATAGAAGATCATGTTGTAGTCGAGAGAAGATAGTCCACAGCATTGCAACGGAGTAGCAATAATCAAACAAATAAGAAAATCGGATACAAACTTAAGCCAATCTCAGATAGAGAGAGTAGTAGTTATGATACAAGTAGATGCAAAACCAACTAATCTTAAGATCATTCAAAATCACCTTCATCACCATAAGTAAACGATACAGAAACGCAGCTAAAATCATAAAGACCTATCCGAGCGCGGATGTTCCATCTCACCAAAACCTCCCACTTGCTAAAATCTCATGTCCTCTTAAAAAAACGCAAAGATCAAAACACCAACAGAAACCAGATCTTAACTGGTTAAGAGATCCTGATTTCCAAAACGTATCAGATATCATAGAAAGGGATATCGCTAGAGGAACACAAGAGCTTGACACCTCTGTAGAAGAACAATGGAAAAACCCTTCGAAGAAAACAATAACAAGAACACTGAAATCGAATAGTAAAATCAAAAAAGAATATGGATGACGGAATCCAATTTTGGAGCTTATGGAAAAATAAAGACAACCAAAAATTCGGGGAAATAAGAATATGTACAAACAACTTGAATACTCTAATAGAAGCATGTGTAAACAGGAACGACACTTTTCATCTACACAAGAAGATGAAAGAAGCTACCGGAGTGAGAAACAATAGCCATGTAGCAGATAAAACCGGAGACCTAATTACGGAAATAAAACTAAAGTTGACCAGATAGAAAGAATATATAGAAGAATTGTTTACAGATGAACGAAATAGAAAGCACGAAGCACAGGAGAAGCTAACCGGACACTCACTAGGGATGAAGTTGAAAGAGCCATCCAGGCGGCCAAGAACAGGGAAGCAATCAATTTCGTTAGAAATTCCAACTAAAATTCTAAAAATCCTGGAGGAGAATACTATTCAATTGTTAGTCCAACTGTTCAATGATATATACGAGGGAGGAATAATTCCAGCAGACTATCTAAAATCGACGTTTATCCCGAAAGCAAAAAAATCAATAGCCAAGAAGTGCAGTGATCACAGCACCATAAGTCTGGTATGCCAAGTTATTTCTACGAATCATGCACCAGAGAATATACCCAACAATTGTAGAGCACATTGAGCATAAACTATTTGAAATCCAAGAGAGAAATCTAGAGCCTGGGAAATAAGGAGGCACTCTTCAGCATCCAGGTGTTAGTACAACGATGTAGAAACGTGTACTGTGACGTCTTCTTCTGCTCTATAGAATTTGAAAAGGCGTTTTACAGGGTACAGCACGTAGGAGAAGATTATCAATGTGCTAGAAATAACCGGTATTGATGACAAAGACCTACACTTCATTGCGAATCTATACTGGAAGGCGTTAGACAGGACTGCATCTCTCACCGCGTCTATTTATCTGTATTCCTAGATAATTCCAGGAAGCCCTATATAATACCAATGAGGGGATAGAAATTAACGGCGTAGCAATCAACACCCTGCTGGTCGCAGTTCTGATGGCGAATAGTATAGAGGGACTTCAACTTCTTCTTAACCGATTGGTGCAGAGTTTTGATCTTAAGACTAAACTCATGCTCGTGAGGAAACAGTCATAGAGGCGCAACTATGGGTTGGAACGAGCCGGCTGGAGTGAGTAAACAAATTAAATATCTAGAATAAGTGCTGAAGGATTAGTGGGACCACTCGGTGAAAATAAGACTACGGATCGAAAGGCGAGATTACATTTATACGTATGTTACAGATCGTACAAACAATAAGGACACTATTCATAACAGCGGCAAATAAAGTAATAATAGCCAACATTTCTCGAACGAATAGGGCACATTGAGAAGAAGAAAAGGCAGAGGAGGAATTTGCAATATAAAATGAAACCAAAAGTAATTTTAAAGTAAACGGTATGGTGGACGATGAATATATAGGATAGATTAAAAATTTAAAAAATAATTGAAAATTGAAAGAATTCATAAGAAGATTTTGTTTGCCCAAATATAATTCCTAATACATACTTCGTATGATTAAGTAATAAGTGAAAGAACTAATAATAGCATAAAAGGAAATTCATGAAAGAAACTGGAGGCATAATTGGAAATAAAAAAATATTATATAGTAGATATAGCATTAAAAACATGTGGGAAGCAAAAACATCCGAAGATATAAAACAAGTAGATTTTCATGGAAGCAGTGGATGTGTGAGTTATGCAATGAACATTTCCAATAATCATTATAGAAAGGAAGAAAATCACACAGTGTTAACAAAAATCAAATAAACGAGGAAAATCGCAATCGCCAAAGTGGTAATGAAAGAAGTAAATCATGGGAAATAAATCACAGAAATGATATTATAACAGAACAATATCGGAGAAACAGACAAAGAGGCTGCGCTAAATATGCTCAACAAATAATTCTAGAATAGACACGGAGATAATTTAGAGCGGGAAAGAGTGCACAAGATCATATATTCACATTAAAGCAAATGTCTATAAAACGTTACTTGTAGACTTACTTCGAACAGTGAACAAAACAGTCTAATGCAAAGATAAGCAAACAGAATGTGGGGTATAAGATCCTGCCAGATTTGAGATATCAACAAGAATATTATCGGATATGTAGTACTAATAACTGCAAGTGTTAAAGACCTACACGATAACCTATAGATATGGAATGAGACTATGAATATATATATATATATATATATATATATATATATATATATATATATATATATAAATTCCAGTTCTATTTTGAAGTAAATTCGATAATTTCGTGTGGATTTTCCGTGCTGATATTGATTTAGTTAATGTTTTGTAAGTATTTTTAAATAATTAAATTTCAAAATTAACCACTTCAATCGACGTTTGATATAGATATATGCATGTGCCCCATCCAATTATTTTGTGTCATAAGTGGTAGGTATTTATAGAAAGCAGAGACATTTTAAATCGCATATTTTCCCAATTAAGAAATTGTTAATGCTTTACGATCCATTTTAGATTCCGATTTAACACCTGTACATTATATGTAGCTATCGCCCGAACATAGAAATTTTACCTGTTGGTGATTTTCAAAAGCCCCCGAGGAGCGTCTTTTTAATTCCAGTTGACTTCTCTAGAGATTATCTTTTGTCACACATCTCCACCTGTTTTGTCGTGAGCTGTTTATCATACAGAAGCATTTAATGTTTATCACATCAATGTAAACAGAACGTTAGATATTTATGACGAGGGTGTCAAGTTTATAAAGAATTTATGCTTTATTATAAGAAATGGTGACGATTTTCTGCACAGGTGTTTTGAGTAAATTAAAGTATACAATAATAAGGGACGATATTATGAATATTTTCTGAAGAGTGCTATATAAAGTAATGGTGGGTACCACCGGCATAAAATAAATAATACGAAATAGGGAATTAATGTCGTAGTAATGTATGTAGTAGGTTTCAACTCGCATAAAATAATAAATATATATATATATCTATATATATATATCTATATATATATATATATATATATATATATATATATATATATGGTATATTTTCCGTTATATTGTTTATAGTGAAAATAATACAACTAAATTAATCCATCCATGTTGACATAATACATGAAATAAAACAGGAGGAATTAGTAGAAATAATAATAAAATGATAATTTTGTACTAGCTGAGATCACAAAATAAGTGTTATAACAGTAGCAGTCGTATTTTGTCATAATATATAATATAATGGACTCTAAAATAAATTCTTTATTTTTTATTTTATTCCTTTCTTCTTCAATTTCAGCATAAACCCGTCTTAAATTGTAAGTGAGTATCCTTATTTCATGAGCATAAATATCCTTTAAATAATCTTTATTTCTACTTGTAATGTAATAATGTTTCAAATTGTAATTGTATAGGAATCTATTTAGTTATATTTTGTTGTATATTTGCACGGCTGATTATAAGAGGTATTGTAAATAACATTTGATATAAATAAATCAGTCTTAAGTTAAAGCCAACATACATAACATTATTGATTACCTTATTTCATATTGTATGTGTTATTTCTTATTATATGTCAGCATATACCTACCTTAAACTCATTTATTTAAATATATGTTAGTGAAGTCTGTTACAGTAGCACCAACACTTGTCTAAATTTAAACAAAATTTATTCACGCTGTTAATGGAAACAATTACCATTTTAAAATGTTAAAAGCACGTCCTTTTGATAAAAAAATAATAATTACAATATTTCAAGCGTGACTTGAATTTTGTATTGTTAAGGATTATGAACCATTTACCAGCGTCTACTTAAAACAGCGATGATATTTAGATAAAGAATATCTTTCCTAAATGAATAATTAAATAAGTAATACGATTGTCTCCGCATAAATCTTTCCTTTGGTATGAATATTAATGACATGATAATATATTTTATAGTAAGAAAAATTGTTTAAACAACCAATGCATGTTATGTATAATTAGTGACGCGATAGTGAAATTAGGAAAAATATTGTCCGGATAATACACAATTAAAAATATATATTTTGTTAAATTTTCATACACTAACAGCGGAACTTCTAATTCAATTACATATTTTTATATCAGTTTTTATGAAGAAATTGTAAGATGCTGATAATAATATTTTTTAATTCACTGATTTAATTGTACTTATTTGAAATTTATTGTATTTTTAATTATGAGGATGTTTTATAAGTGGCATGCAAAAATGAAATACATACCTCATATTGTCACGACTTTCAGGTTAAGTGTATGATTTTATTTATTTTTTAACTTGATACTCTTCATCTTAAATTAAATGAATCCATACGAATATATAAAATATGTAATATAAGATGTGACGTTATAGAAATATCAACTCAAAATGTTGAATACATTTGCGGTGATTCGAGACGTAACCACCTCAAATTAATTAAACTTTTAAGTTTTAAATATTCTATCAAGCAGTTATAGAATAAATTGGCTACTAAATATTTTCCATTAATATTATAAAGTGGCTGTTTATAAATATTGGTTTAATCAGGAATATCAGAATACTGAGAAATTCGCACTATCAAATTAATAATAATTACCCTAATATAATAAATTTCTGAGCTTCTCCCGTTACAGACAGAAATGTCTTTCGTCTGATAGACCTATAAAGATTAATATCTCAGTTTGTATTTATATATATATATATATATATATATATATATATATATATATATATATATATGAAGATAAAGATGACATTAAAATTTAATTAAATAAGTTATCGATTAAGAATATTTATTGTAGAATAAAATCATGTTTTAATAAATTGGATAGATTTGGCGATATACTTCTATTAATTTATTCGCTTACTACTATTGCAATGAAAACGACTTTTTCCATATTGTTTTTTTACAACCAACAAACATTCAGAACTATCACAGCCATCACTACAAAACCATAAATCAAGAATAATAACTTATTCTCATTAACTTAATTAAATAACTATTAATTAAATCAATGAATGTAGTAAACTAATGACTTTATTTTCGTTTGTGTGTATGTATGTGAATCCGCGTATCCATAGGAAGCACTAAATTAAACGCGATAACTTTTCCCACCGTAATTCGAGATTTATTTAAATCCATTCCTGGAAGCACGATCATCAATTTGTTTTTAAAAATGGTCGCTGCACGGTTATTATTTATTTAAATGTCGCTTGAAATATTGCTGTGAAACACAGACGCGGCCAATTGCAATATGATTAATATATTATCGGGAGAGGAGAGGTGGACGGATGGCTCGAGGAATTAGCTTCTGGCCACCCACAAAACAAACCTTTTGACTGGATAAAAATTCCTAAAGCAAACTCATGTGGTGTTGATAGCATTGATAAACACAGTATTATTCTAATGCGTCAGGTATCCGATGACATGAAAAAGACTTGTTTATATTGCTCCATACAAAGTCTATGATTAATAGTGTCCGCACAATGGAGCACACGGACATGAAAAGATATATTTTCCGGGCATTACAAATGGCCGGTTAATACCCTAACAGATTATAGAATGCAGCGAGTTAGCCACGCTTAGTTTATTTAGTTTTTTTAAAGATAAATACCTCATAATTTAAAATAGTCAACCATATGAATACATTATAATACTATGTTTCCACTAAAAAAAGTATCAATTACACACGTATATTTTGAATTTGCACAATCTTGATTCACCCCATTGTGTTTCATTGAGGGGTTGTGTATTTTCGTTGTGTAATTTGATGAGTTGTTTGGATGAGGGTTTTAAATTACAATATAATAGGGGCGTAAGAGAGAAGCGTCGCGGAGATGTGTTTCTTAACAGCGGGATATGAACAAGGTGCGATGAGGAGGTTGCCCTGACAAGAGCTCCAACCCCCTGGCGATGACTGCGCACCCCTAACTGCCAATTAACTGCATATTGAATGTTTTAAGACTGCGGTTATATTTGTTGTATTGTATCCGACCGAGGCGTGCGATATGGTCAAGGTCCCTTCGGTGAACGGGCAACTTTGGTGGGCTCGACAGGGTGTCAAAATCCCTAAAGCCCTAATAGATGTCACCGAATATTCAGATGAAATTTATTACGTCTGAAAGTATAACGCTTAGTGTAAACTTTGTTATTCTATGAGTGTTTTTGGTTTTTATTGTTGTACCTTCCAACTAACCAGATGAAACACGGTCGTAATTTTTAGGTACGCACAATGGTACTGTTTGACTGTGCTACCACCAAATCATGACCCACCTGGGCCGAGACCAAATCATTTCACACGGTCCTCGTGCCTACTTTTATATTTATAAATATTTGTATGTGGTTACGAAAGCCAAGAACGATTTAAAAACTAAAACGGGATCTTTAAGTCTCCATAGGAAAAAGGCTTAAGAACAACCATTAAAATTTTAAGTGGTGTAATTCTTCATTCAATATAAATTTTCTTCGTGCCACACATTTTAAAAGTTACATATTTTTTGTGTGCCCGTAATGAATACGTTTGCGTTTGCGAATTGAGCCATGTATTTTAGCACTCTGTGTGTGTCCGGAATGAAACAAATACACGTTTAACTGCGATATATTGATTTAAATTCAATTTTCAAAGCTTGTGAAACAATGCCGCGGCTGATTCCAAATGAAAAGAGTTTAAATATACGCCGCTGTCGGTACTTGCATCGAATGCTGTTATATTATGAATTGAAATTGCGTGAACTGTGTTTAATGAATTTAAACTTAAATAACCATCTGCACTTCAAGACCACACGTGTGAGTTTATTAACAATCACTTTAATTAATATTATTATTTACAATATTTTCATTTAAATATTTTAAATATTACAGCAAAAATTGATCAAACGTATAATTATGCAGGCATATAGGTAGGACTCTGAAAGTTTATTTTTTAATATATGTTATATCGTGCGTTCGTTAATGTCGGTTTCTGGTTTGAATTTAGTGTTTTATCTTGGTGTACATGATTATCTAGCTATTTCAAAATTTTAGATTAGATTTTGAATACATATCTGCAAGTGAAAATTCGTTTCAATAATAAATGTGTTGGTTTGTTCTATGGAGAAGTAACGGCACGCTTCACGATTCACATCGATAGTTAAAACTATATAAAACCACTCATGACTAAATCTGACATATATAAGCAGGGTAGTAATTACACTGCTGCAGTATATAATAATATATTATACATTTACAACGATCGCACTACAATACCGTGCAAACTATATAGCGATAAGTAACAGAACACGAATTCGCGACATCAAGACAGAACATTGGGATGAGTTTCGCAGAGATGGAGAATGATAAAACGGCATTCAGGATCTAGAAGTTTCTGAGACGTCACAGAAAGGAGGTTAATAAAACATTACAGTTTAGTACCATTGAGTTCCAAAAACTGGGACCATTTCTAATACACCCGTACGTACTCACACGAAAACAATGAATTGAGAAATATTGTAATATCTCCAGATGATACCCAAATATTATACCATATAAAGACAGAAGATGCTCTACATCTTCTGTCTTGATATTGTCTAGTATTTATTTATTTTATTTTTTTTATTGTGTTTGGGTGTCTTCTGAAGATATTAACATTAGGCAATATATTCATTGTCTTCCTGTGAGTATGGGTGTGTTAGAAATTGTCCCAGTTTTTTTAACTCAATGGTACTAAACACTGACGTGGCTGAATAACGGAAGCACCGGTCCCAAAGTACATCAAACGAACTAAATTGCGGAGGGCAATAACTGCAGAACAACTAGCAAAGCTAATACGATCCATTTTACCACACAGGTACCACAATAATGAAAAAAGAGCATACTCATCGCATTACATAAGAAAGGTAGAATAGAGCACCCATACAACTACCGATGCATCACCCTGCTTGGCACCTCAATGAAAATATTCTCTAAAATCCTGGCGGACAATATGCCAAAATGGTTATAATTCGAGAGAAACCACAAGGTTTCAGGATAAACTGGTAGACCACATACGCCATCTATTTTGTTCGTCAAATAGCAGAAAAAGCCCGGGAATTTAATCAACCTGCCTATATCTGCTTCGTCGAGCTCGAACAGGAATTCGATAAAGTGCGACTTTCCGACGTGCGCAAAGCTCTTAATGAGAAATACATACATCCGACTGTAGTAGCGACGATCAGAAACTAAACACAGACAATATGATAAAACTAAGAACTGCGAACGCCGAAGAAACGAAGAACAAAATAAAAGCAGGAATATAATAGGATTGTTTGCTATATTGACGATACCATCATCATTGCAAACTCAGAAGATGGACTTCAATGGCTACTAGACGAATTCAAATGCGACAGGAGCAATATGGAAATCTCCACCAACAAAACTAAACTCCTAGTCATTGCAAAATCTCCAATTAGGGGCAAAGTGGTAGTGCACGATAATATAATCGAATTTCGGTATTTGATTATCCTGGGATACAAATCAACTCATATGGAGATCTGAAGGACAGCATCTTGAAGAAGACGGCAAGGATCTAAGGTGCACCGTGCAGACCGATATAGAACAATAAACACATGTCAATCGAGAGTAAAACCAGAATAAAAAAAGACCTTTATTTGGCATACTGCTCAAAAAATATACTCCTCCCCCAATACACAATGCTCATACATCTAGAGCAAGAAACAAAACAATACATAACAATAAAAATAAAAAGTAACACTATTCTCAATACTAATTAAGAGAATATAAGAATAAAGGAATATACATATTCGCCCTAAACCCCCTCTACCCTTGCACTTTCCTCTCCCACGACAGCCTGCTACAGATTTTCACGTCCTTCCTATCCTCTCCCAGCCATTCATTCAGCTTTCTGCAGTCTCCAACCCACTCTGCTTTCAACCCCTCACATTTTTTGCTAAGGTGCCACCACGTGTCGCTTCCCTTACTACATAGCGCACACGCGGTGTACCCCAGAACCATCCACAGTGTCCTCCTCTCTCGTCTGACCCATACCTTACTCTTGCCATGCACACTTTGTCCTCCATGCTCCACTCGCCCCTGGCTAAGTATCTCGGGAGTTTCCCCAGGGTTGAGCTCTCAGTCATTCTTACCTGTCTTTCCTGCCATTCAATATCTCTCAATCCCTCAGTACCTAGGCTTTCCATTTCTCTCAACTTCTCCTCTACCCAGACCTCAGACATACCCACTCTTTCATACATCCTTTCTCTATCCCTTCTCCATCCACTCTACGTCCTACTCTTACACCTCATCCATACCTCCCGCACCAGTCTTTCCTCACCCAATTACTGCAATCGTTCTTCAAACTTCACTACCCCCACACACGACTCGCACCACATACTCATACGGTTCGTCTACTGCAAACCAGAATATATAAGACCAATAATAACATATACAGTGGAACAAAAGCTGACACCGTAGAGACAGAGTTGAAAGTCGTGGAAATCAAGACTCTACGCACAATAAGACCAACACAGAAATTATGAACAAATGCAACAAACCAGACAGCAAGATGGGTAGGAAGCAGGCGACGTGAGTGGATCAAACACATGGATGAAAAATGGAGATGCCTGTTTGGAAAAGGCAGTAAGAAATTGTAAAAGAGACCTCTCGGAAGACCACTAAAGAGAGGGCGATAGCTGTGTATATATAGGGAGTTGCGCAAAGTTGCTGTGGAAGAGAGTGATGGAGAACCTATGCAAGAGTTACAGGATCCGAAAAGAAGAAGAATGTAAGTATTAGTACTTGCTACTTCAAATATAGTTTCCTAAGTATCTAATCCTTAAGTATCGTTACCTAACAATAAACACTGATGGGAATTCGAACCAGGAACATCAGTTTGTTCGCCCGGGGGTGCATCGGCGTATTATTTATTGTTTTGGTAGTGTAAATGAAAAAGTGGTGCCCTGTTAATTGTAGGACTATCTGTGGAAACATTTTTTAGAAAAACTGGTGGATATTGTCTCACGTATATTAGTCTTGTTAGTTTATGGGGGAAATCTGTCAGGGAAAAGTCCCTTTGTGATTCATATCCAAATAATAATAATATAATAAATAACTAATAGTTAATTAATTTTGAAAGTTGGCTTCTTTTCGAATTTGTAATATTTCGTATCGTTGTGGTTTGCTTAATACTGCATTTAATGCTTTATTTTGTTGTATTTGAAATCATATATATATATATATATATATATATATATATATATATATATATATATATATGAACTCGTTTTATTGAAACCATTGTTAACTCATCTACATTGTTTTTTGTTGGTTGATTTTCTTTTCTGATATACGATTTTCTTCGGGTTTGTTTATTCACTTTTACGTGTTTATGCTGACACATAAAGTAACTTACTTATTCTTACTTATTTTATTACTATAAATTATGTAATAGAAAATATGCCTCTGAGTTGAGTTCCTTATTTGTTATTTTTTTCGTATTCCTTATTTTATTATTTTTATATAGCATAATCATTTTGTTAGTGCGATCGTTGTTCAAATTGTCTTTTTTTGTAAAAAGCTTCATTAATTGATAAGCCTGTGTTATATACCATTTGTTTTTCTATTATGTCAGAAACTATCAAGTCGTATTAATTATTATTTAATGTAAGGCAATAGTAACTGTGCAACTATCAACGATTATTCTATTATATAGTATAGTCATGCGTTGCAGAGATGGCGCCATGGGTTACAAAACTATAATACTTCAAGGAAGGACTAAATAAATTTCACATATTTTACTTTACAATCATGTTATATCAGTTATATAGAAAATAAATTTGTTTTTATTAATAAGTATCCACGGCATTTATTGTCATTAAACTTAAATTCAAACAATTAAGAAACATAAATATGATTTAAAAAACATTTTATTCTGCCATTATGCTTATCATATCACAATAATTAATTTTTTCATAAAAATAATATTTAAGATAAACAAAAATAATTTAACAAAATATTGATTATTAATAACGGAGTTTCTGTAACTGCCCGCTATGCTGATCATCGTCGTCTACCACAAATAAAATATTATATTTATTAATTTTCCATTTCCACAATTTCTGTTCTGTTTATAATTTTCACGCGATTATTATGAAAACCTAAAAATTAAGAGAAAATATAGAAAATTAAAACAGAGTTACGTGAGATAATCTACATGCTTTATTGCAAATATGCCATAGCTTTTTCGAAAAAGTAGAGGAAAAATTTATCACTCCCGTGCGATTAACAAACAACATACATTTTCTAGAGATGATATTAAAATGATCAGAGTACCTAATAAAGAGGATATACTCGTAGTTACACGTATGATATGAAAAATATCTATTGCGTTCAGGCATATTTTGTTAGTACAGGTATCTTAATTATTAAAATAGATTCTTTAAAAAAATATATATACTTTTTTATATGTTTATCAATATTTTTCGCACGATTGCAATACATTATCCATTCTTACGCATAATAAAGTTAAAAATTTTTATTAATTTTTCTTATACTTATACTAACAAGACAGTATTCTCGAAAACTATTCTAATCTTCAACTGTTTTATGTATGTAATTGTTAAGTTGGTTATAATTTATCCATCAATATAAATACTAAGAATTTTATTAATATGAGTTACTAACTATACTACTAGTGTGTACCATTGTTTATATGTACAACTGAATGGGTTGAGTGTCTTTAATTTTAAAGAAGTTTATTATTTACCATCCAGCTCAGTGGCCTGTTGGTTAGAGGCGCCGTCCGTCTCGAACTGAGCATTCCGGAGCCTGAATTAAAACCCCATCGACGCGAATTTTCGCGAACCACTTTCACAGTTTTCAGCGTTTATCTGTGAATTGAAAAGGAAATACTACATGATTAAATTCCTGTGAGATTCCCCATTTACCTTCCACCAAACGACTTGCAGCATCTTCGGCTAAAGATTCAGGGAGCTTGAATTGGTACACCGCAGGAAAACTTGATTCACAGTATGCCCCGCCGTTTAAATAAAGAGTGTATAGCAAATTGTGCTGGAGCCTTATTATTGAAAACATTTTTTTTAATTTCAGTTATTTGTTTTCAAATTTTAATCATTATTCTGTTTCATCACAGCATTTTGTGAAAATTTGATTTAAATTGTTCAACAACTTCTGTGTGTTTTTTTTATGCAAGTCAGTATATTTACCGTTTTTTTTTTGCGGTTAGAAACTAACCTTAACTTTAAATTCTGTAGCTAAATGGACATATTTATACAAACTTTATATAACTTGGTAATTCTGTGCATGCATGCAGGTGCATCCTAGTAATAAAATATTTTTTACAGGTTGACAAGTTTATTGTTTCATGTGATTTTATAATAATCTTGAGAATGTACAATCTTAACTACACAAGCAATAAATCCGTATTGCGCCAAGGACACTTAGATATGTAAGATAAAGAACCTACATTAGCGAATATTTTTTTATCTAAAGAAATTTTAGGTATGTGACTTCAACATGAAATAGGCTTAAATCTTTATTATTTTATATTGGTTCACCGAAACGAAATCTTTTCACCTCAATTTAGCTAGCTAATCCAGTTTCACTATATTATCTATGTATAATCTAGTATTATTTAGTTAGTTTGAGTTTGCCCACTCAAATTAAAAGATTATTTTATTGTTTATGCTAGAGGCTTCTCCTTTTTTACATTGTACAACGTGATTTCAATTGAGTGTCACGTAAAATAGTACGAAAAAAAGGTAAAAAAGTAACCATAGTGTTTTTTAGTTCAAGTTGTCCTGTCAATAACATTTTATAATTAAATTTAAATATGTGTAGAGGTTTTCTGTAAAGTTAAGGTAAATACCGGGTGATTAAACTCCTCTGAGATTCTCCCTTGAACGGCAGAAAAGCCTCATGGCTGATAGCCCTATAAAAGATAGACATTTTTTTTTATTATGTAATATTATAATTTAATTATAATTAATAATTTGTTTATGTTGCTCTTTATAAGACAATTTGTGGTGTAACGTAATTATTTACAATTAATGATATAATATAATGATTTACAGTAAGTTGCTGGGAGCTCATCTGCGGCCTACTTAGTCCACTTGTATGGCACCTTTCTGCATCTTGCAGTTAGCATTCTAGCTACCACTTCTCCATCCATCCTACAGTTGTGAGAATGCCTTAGTTTCCTAGAAAGCGGCGCTGGTGCTGGTACTCGGAAAAATCATGAATTACACTGCATTATGGTGACTTGGTATATACATTTACTTTAAACGTTTGTTGTAATGTGTAAATGACGTCAATGCGGCGGCTTTTGCGTGCGTAGGTCTAGACTAGGGGTGCCAACCATTGCTAGCATTTCGGAACATTCTCAGAGTATATGAATCGGTATCTCCTCCTGTAGGTAGTATCCTCTACTTAATCAGCAGTGTATACCATTCTGTTGATGACATTATAGTGATCAATAAATATTTTGTATTATACCAAACAGAGTTTTTATTAATAAAGTATTGTTTGTTATTTTATACAGTGGCAGATCCAGTTCAGGGCGATGGGAATAATCACCTAAAGACCATTATCTTCATTTGTCTGTATTGTTCCAAGTGGCGTATCCAGAAGAGTGATCGCACCCTCCAAGACATATTTTTTAAACAAATTGCTTTTTTTATTTGTTAGCTAAACTGCTGTGTATTTTTCAATTCAATTTTTTAACATAAGTAAAAAACTTTTGTGGTTTAAAAGATGTTGTATTACATAACTATACATGCTTCGCCACGCAGTCGCTATATCAAGGCGAGGATGTAAATTATTACATGATTTGATATTAATCAATGATCATAATAAACCTATATTGGCTATACCGGCATGGGTAGTCGGTTCGATTTGTCGTTGGGATACAATTAACGACTTTAAACTTGAGGACGATTTTCTGAAGTAGCAAGTCCTAACACTCACATATAGATACAAGGTGCTTTCATTTAACCGCCCCGTAGCGCCCTGTATAAGTTTTGCGGTCGTGAACCGGTTGTAAGGGACGTGGTAGAATTGTGCGCATCGGGAGCCACAAATAGAACAAGAGACAATACGCCTGGAGCAGCCAATCGTGATAAACGAAAACAGCTACAGTAACACACGGCAGAAGAACCCTAAGGTTGATAGAAAGTTACAGATTTGTGACAAAAACAGTAACTACTACTACTAATTAATGGCGTATCATTTCGTGGTATAATGAACTTAACTTAACTTAAATACAAATTTTAATTATCATTCACTCGTCCTCTATGAGATGTTTTATTGCACCTGTTATTGTCCCAAAACAGTGTGATCATATTTATCAAGCAATAAAACTACATTTCCGGATCCGCCACCGTATACTCGGTAAAACCTTAATTATTTATTGTATTCACCCATTCCTCAGGACTATTGTAGAAGAATGATCATATTATGACCCCAAACTCAAATAGACCAGATTGTATTTATCACACTCTCCCCCCTAACCGAATCTAAGAAACACAAAGGTGATCCAATTCGATTATGTTACAGAAAATACAAAAATGTTTTTTTTTTGTATTTTCGGTAACAAAATCCGGTATTCAATATCCTTTGTAAATTTCTAGCTCTGTAATTGGCTAATTGTATTTTAATAGATAATAGAGAATGCTCAAAAATTAGGGTTTATCTCGATGTTGCATTATATAATATCTTAGCACGAGACTAAATTTAATTGGACAGAGTAAATATTAAGGTTGGATTGTTTAAAAGCAGATTACTTACTTACTCATCATTGCGTGATAATGCATGATACAAACGTTACTTTTGACGGCTAGCAACATTTTCATATGTAAACATTAGTATGTGAGGCTAATGCAAAACTAATAATACATTATGCAATATCTATAAGGCACCTTACATGGTCAATGATACTGTCAATATTTTAGAATAATGACAGTACGATGTACGTAAACATGTTTAAAATTTTCATTATTCTAAAATATTGACAGAATTACTGATCGTGTAAGGTATAGTAATGATGAAATGAAGAGAATACTGATATTTATCCGAATAATTGATTACTTGATAAATATTGAAGGAGGATTGAAGCAAATACTGACAGTACTAGGAATGACAGTATTATTAACCGTGTAAGGTGCCTTTATCAGTATATTACGTGTAAAATGGGCTACCCAGCTCAGCCGGCTAAAAAGTCATCAATAATTATTCGTTTCTTGGAAGAAACTTACAGAAGGAAACTGTTCTATTTAGTAAGGGATTCATGTACAAGGCATGTGCAGAATGTAAGAGTTAAAATTTCAAAAGTCTTCACACCTGTGATCGTCATGCACATTCTTTCTTCCTCCTTTAAATTTACATCACTTAAATATGTTCGTTCGATTAATAACGCCTTCGTCATAAATAGTTTTGATCCGTGAAAAAATTCAGTGGTGGTTTATCTTTCCGTGAGAAGGAACCTGATGACAGTACACACCTCGCATCTGACGGGATTTCTTATCGACATATTTCACAAAAACGGGAGATGCTAACGAGTAACGGCGATACTCGTTGTGTTTAGGAGAAACAGTATTGCCAATTTGGAATCACAATTTTTCCAGCACTAGAGGGCAAAAGTAATCTTACTTTCTGGACGTGCCTCGTATTATCGTAAGATTTTTGTTGCTATTGCAATTTATTCATCCTACAATTCAACGCAACTAAAGGTATCGACATTAAGGCGAATCTCGGAAGACGGAACTACGGTTCAATATTGACCTAATCGCGCGGACTTTTCTAGTCAACAGTTTATAATTTTCTGAAAATATTTTTGGATATTTCGCAAGTCTAAGGATGATTTGATACTTTGTTATGACGAAAATGTTAATTTTTTGTCTCGAAATAGTTGTAAATAATATGCAAATGTAGTCAATATTTGCTTCAGAAAAGTATATATTTAGTCCGATTTGTAATCAAAATTCAAAAGAAATTCCTCCAAGAGATTGTAGTTTCATTTTTCAAGTTTTGATAAATACAATTTGATAATGCTTAAGTACAGTAGTATAATGTATAGTCATCCGCGCAATTTATCATAAAATGCTGCATTATTTCGAAATAAATTTATTTCTCAGTGCACACCCCTCCGGTTTTTCCTGGGGCGACGGCTTGTACATCCCGCAAAAAAGTAGAAGCAGTTTCGTTAATCTCACTATGCGTTTTTGGGATAGATTTTCAGCTGAAATCCTCGAACGACATTTACGAAGATTCGCCTTAAGAGACAAATGTTGACTATGTCTATTAATTTTTTAACCTGCACCCGAATCATATGTTTGTATAATTTAAAAAAATAATAAACATTTCGATTCAAATTTACGAAAACATGTTCAGAGATTCGATTCTGGATCAGGTGGGGTTCGAAATATAAATCTATTACATGGGTAAATCAAGGCATATCATTGAAAGTAGCATTAAATACAAAAACAATATAAATAAATAATTTAATAAAATAATATATTTAAAAAGAAAACATACACCCAGGGTTGAACAGAAAGAGGACCACAATTAAAATTAAGGTATACAATTTAATTCTGAAACGAAAATAAATAATAACTTTTTTCCGATCGGTCTTTGTTTTCCAAATATCGAAGTTTAATCTTCAAGCAAGAATGTATGTCGATGATGAATGAAAATTAAAATATCACAATAATACTAGTAGGCTACAGAAATCATATGTTTCTATAGCCCACTAATATTATTGTGATATTTTAATTTTCATTCATCATCGACATACATTCTTGTTAGAAGATTAAACTTCGATACCTTGAAGACAAAGGCCGGAGTAATCGACATACGTTCTTGTTTGAACTCCGATATCTCGATAAAAAGTTGTTCATAATATAATAAATATGTTTTAGAATTAGATTTTATACCTTAATTTTCGTTTTGGCCCCCTTGCTGTAGAACACCCTGTATACAAAATATATTTAGTATATATTACATACATAAATAATAATTAAAATTTAAATAGTTAAATAAACCTCATGTCTTCTTATGCGTGTACATAAATGCATTATATTAAGGATTAAGTGGGCAAAAGAAAACTTATTTTTTCATATGCAAACAGAAATAATTTAAACATCATAAATACAAAACTATTTTGGATAATTTATTATTGTGCTGTATTATTTCTGATTGTGAAAGTAAAATTATATTTAATCCACTTTTTTAGTAAATATAAAACAAATTCTTCTTTTTCCTAGTGCTTTTTTTAAATATTTTGTTCTTGAGCGATTACTTCATTTTATCTTATGTATCATATTAACAAAACAAAAACCAATTTTTATTTAACTTTTCTGAATATTTTTAAGTAAAAATGCAGAATAGAATATTAATTATTTTTAATATGCAAATTCCGCCAAGGAATATTATTACCAATTTCAGTTTTGTTTTTTTTTTGTCAAAATTATTTAATAAAAGTTATCTAGAAGAAAATTGAAGATTCAAAACCTTTCGATTTCAGATTTTGCAGAAATTCTTAGGAGATCGTCGAGCGCGGTACCACAGCCAATTTCCAAATTTGGTTCCGATTAATACAGCCGTTTTCCCAAAATGTTGTTCATACACACATTCCTTCCCCCTCTCTCTCTCTCCCCCCCCCCCCCTCTCTCTCTCTCTCTCACACACACACACACCTTCCTTATAGCAGTGCTGCATTTGGAAAGTAACAGGATCTATACTATTCAGACAGTATTGGTCTTGAAACGTAAAGAAATATATAAATTAGGAATTTGATTTGGGGTACAATCCTTTCCTTAAGGGTGAATTAGACTGTACTAGATTCGTCAAGAAACGTGTACAACGTTCATTACATTTAAAGAATGCCCCAGCTGAAATGTGAGCCATGTAAATAAATAAAAGTTTTGTACAAGAAAAATTAAATTCGACCCTACTTTTCAGTTAAGTGAACTCAAGTTTTTATTCAAGACATGCAATATGTGATTGGTCATACTACGAGCTAAACATAGTACAAAACAATATGAAGAGCACGACCCTTCTAATGTCGATTTACTTGAAAGAAACTTGTTCAAGTTTGTTGACGAATCTAGTACAATATAATTCAAGCTTTATACAACACTGCTGGATTGGGAAAATAATAAATGCATACATTATTCTTAAATAAGTTTTTTGTACTATTCTATGATTAACATACATACATTTACAAAATAATTACCGATTAACGGTTTTTCTGTCTGAACCATAGTATAATTTATATATATATATATATATATATATATATATATATATATATATATATATATATATGTATATATATATATATATATATATATATATATATATATATATATAAATAAATTATACTATGGTCTGAACTGTTAGTAACAAAAAAACCCTGTATTTAAATAACTATCAGCCTTTCTACTTTATACGTGTGTACTTTTATTATTATTGAAATCGCATATGCCTATTTATTCCAAATATAATTACACACAATGCCGTGTGGTTATGGTTAATACCTACCGCATCTATTGATCACTAACGTGTAAGTGACATAACATATATGATCGATTACATCTTTTCAAAGCTTCTACAAAACGTACTATAAAATTGAAGAGTAACAAAAATATTCCAACCAATCCGCATAACAATAAGGAACTCAGGTAATCTAGCAACGTATTTCTTTATACACGATAATAATTACAAAAATTTCATAACTTAAACATATCAACACATTGTTTAATTTCGTCAAATAAAGCTATTAGTATATTTGTCTTCAAAATTTGCATAATTATAAAACTTTGCAATTAATCAATTAGTGCACTTGTTTCTGTTTAAAAATGTGTTTATAATTCGTCACATGTTTAACCCCACAGCGGCTTCATCAAGCGATTGATGATAACTTTATCAATATTTGAATTATATTTTGAAATACAAGAGACGTTTCGAAAGTCCTAGCTAATTTGTATATATGTTAGGAAATTTGTATATTTACTAGAATATGGATAATTGTGCATAATATATAATGAATAATTTTAAATATCTAACTTTTTTGTTTTAACTATTTATAAAATAAAGACTTAACCACGTTATTAAAATATCCGCTCTATCTGATTAAAATTTTTGGAAAACTTTAGTTATTAGGTTTATGTGTAACTAGCCTTTTGACAAATTTTTAACTTTTGTACAATTCTACGTATCAAGTTTTGTCGAGAAACTATAAACTATACATTAGTGAACCCCACTGCCATTCTTAGCTTTTCCATTTTGGAGTGGAGACTTTTTAGTAATGTAAGTAAATAAAATAATCATTAATTTCACATGGCTGATGCAAGGATTTTATGCATTTCGTACAAAGTGTACCCTTTAGAAACACTTTTATGTGCCATATGTTGAAAAAAAAGGTCTTTTCCTATAATGCAGTCCTGCAACAATATGTATTTAAGGATCAAGAAAATCTGCGTATGTGCTATATTTTCAACTATTGCATTTTTCAATAATTATCCTTTCTTGCCGCTATTCCTACTTAAATTTCTGACATTAAATTTACCAAATTTAAGGAAAATAATTTGCTAACTTTAATGTCAAAACTTTAATGTGGGAAAAGCGGCAAGCAAGGATAATTAATAATTACAATATTAAAATATATGGCACATACAAAGATTTTGTTGACCCTTAAATGCATATTGTTGCAGAACTGCAACATTACTCTTAACATGTTCACTGCCTAATTAAAAACGTTATTTTATAATTCGGAATTCTGAGTAGATATCTGCATACATATGAATCAAGATTTTGTCAATAAATGGTGATTCTTATGTTTTAATATGTTTTTAATATCAATTTTTAAAAATCATGTATTTAAGCGTTCAAAATGTTTTTAAAGAGTACACTCTGCAACTTCGCTGAAAATAAAAGCAAAGTACCTTCTGGAACTTACAAGTAATATATGTAGAAATAGATTCACTTCCTTGCATTATTGATGCATTGACTATGTTACATTTGTTTTAAATGTATTGATCAGTTTTTTAGCGTTTGCCCCAGGTCATTACTCCACCAACGCTAATCGCTAGTATTCGAAGAACTTTATTATATATTATATACACCCTGAGTCTACTAATACAGTTAGTTATATTTTTTAAATAAATTTGTTACCATGTCAATTTATAAAGATAGTTTACAATATTAACTGTCGTGTATAATATCGATACAATATAAATACTATTTATTACAATAGTGTTAAAGTATATTTTTATTTTAAACTATAATCTTAACATTTCATATATAAAATATGTTAATATATTTCATTGATGTTAATATTACCCTGAAGTGGTATATATTCAGTTATAATACAAATATATTCGGTGGTAAAAAATCAATTGATGGCATTTGGAAATATGTCCGCTTTAGTAATAAAGTGATAGTAATAATAATTCCTCTTTGACTGAAATCAATGTATATAATATGGCCGATTACTCGTGGTCAGCGAGTGTGTGTTTGTCGGAAACATATGGGGGGCAGTGAGGGTGGCTATGAAGTGGCTGTCTACAGAGCATGTCGCCACCGCCACCGCATAGTTTTCTGATTGATAGCTTCACTCGGGCGAGTAACTGATAGCTAAAGGGACCACACACACACAGTAACAGCACCGACACCCAAAAGCCCGCCTATATAACGCTCCTCCTTCATCGAGTTACTGCCACAATAGAGACTCCGCCTCTAGAATAGCCCCAAACGCGTTGAGCAGTATAGCCAGCCACAGCAGTCAGTCTACCAGCGAACCTCCTCATTACTGGTCACTGCTGCGAAATGTGTTGCTAGTTAATCATACAGTTACACACTTTGCTCTTTTCTTTTCGTGTCGGTTGTGATCTGTGCGTGTGATCCTTGTTGATACAATTAATTTTTCCGTCTCGCGCTGTGTTCTGTGATGCTGCTTGGAGCCATGCCGGAGGAAAGTGCTGCTGCGCTGCTCGTGCCGACGGCGAAAAATCGCGCTACAGACTTTTCCATCGCCGCTATTATGGCTAGAGACACTAGTTCACCTGAAACGTGCACAAGAAGCCCGCTTTCACCAGAAAGGATACTGCCTGATGGTTAGTACTATTTTTAATCCTTATTGTTATTCAATTAGTTCGAAATTTTTCGCCATATTGGCTTACCGCTTACCGTATTGTTATACTAAATGGATTTTGTTAAGGGGATTAACTTTATAAGCCGATTAGCTTAGGGGTTTATTTACAACAAGCGACATGTTTTTGTGTAAATAAATTTGAATATTATCGTTTTCCGTAGGTCGTATATCGAGAATGAGCTCGCCGAGCATAGACTTAGTACCTGAAGACGATGATATTGAAGTGGACGTGGAAGAGTGTTCGGATGTCGAATCGTCGCTAAGACAAAGCAAAATTAAGTCGCGTCAGTCACCCGCAATTTCCGACTGCGGATCCGAACCCGCGGATCTGGACAGGGAGTCTCCGGACATCCTGCCGGGCAAGTCGAATTCCAAAGTGAAAATCAGCTGCAATTGCGACGAACTACTCAATGTGGACTGTCATTTAGAAACTAAAGATCTTTGGGATAAATTTCACGATCTCGGAACGGAGATGATTATCACAAAAACCGGCCGGTAAGTCCAAAAACCCACTTATTTCTCTTCTCCGATGCGGAACTGCCGCCGCCGCCGCATGTACGTGTGTGCGTTTTTGCTCATTCGGACACCTTAATTAGCGCTTCGTTATAAAAACGCTTTCTTCGTGGCTTAACGATATTTCGAATCGCCACTAACTAAGCCTACAATGTATTAATTGAATCGCCGGACAATCAAAACAATGCGCGGTGCGACGGAACGAATACAGAGCCATCAAATTTCTCCCGGCTAATTGAATGATTGTTTGGGAGGCATGAAATTGAGATGTGACTTCCCCTAATATCCGATGCACAACATAAGCGGGTATGTAATAACAGTAATACCGGAGATCAAGTGGGTTTCGATTAGGGAAAATAAACCCTCCCTCAATCTGGCTCATGATCATTATGCCGAACAATGCATGCACTTGTGCTTGGGAACGGAACAATCAATAATTCCGCACATTTATCTAGCGTGTACCCGATTATAAATGGCACCATGTAGCTATTCAATTTGTATCATATCGATTCCGTAATGTATAAACTTGTACATCTAAACCATTTTCTATTTTATTCGTTAAAAAAAGAGTGATGGCGCTTTATCATTATAATTATTAAGTTTTATCGGCTCTCTAGACAAATTGTAACGACTCCCTGTAATAAAATGATAAGCTATACTACTGGGTTTTTTCTGAAAACAATATTATATTGTAATATGGAAGACGTTTTATGTTTGTAGGCTATATGCTGACATAAAATAAGAAATAATAAATAAAACAAGAAATAAGTACAGGCAGTATCGAGTATTATATGCTATATGTCGATATTAAATAATATAGTTTATTGTATGCTGTGTGCTGATATAAAAACAATAAATGATTAAGAAATAAGTTTTAGAGGGTTAAATATAATATGGTTCACTGTATGATGTATGTTGATATAAAATACGTAATTATAAATAATATAAGAAACAAGGAATACATTTAACAGGGTTATTATACATAATATTATTTATTTTATGCTATGTGCCGGCATTAGATACGTATTATGAAAGAATATAAAAAATAAGGCATCCATTTCAGAGGGTTATTAAACACACCTTCTTTATATTGTTTATGGTAATAATAAGCAATAAGTATTAAATGTTAAATGAATGTTCTTATTTTGTGAGCAGGTGTAATGATACACAAATAAGCCTAAATATAATGTTATTTATTTATTTATTTATAAGTGCTGATTTTATGTTAGTGTAAACTCTCCTTAACACGCACTAACATAAAAATCATCATAATATTGTTAAATGTAATAACATAAGAAATGTACTGAATGTTAAGCGATTATTATTATTTTGTAAGTATAAATGATTCAAAATAATCCTATATGCAATATTTTTTCTTTATTTCTTACTTTATGTCAGTATAAACTTAACCTTAACACACGCTAACAAAACAATATTTGATTTTTTAAATCAAATATTGTTTATTATATTCTGCATGCTGAAATAAAATATTAAATAATAAATAATATAAGAAATAATGAATCATAGGGGCATTTTAATACTCACAAAATAAGAATATTCACTTAACATTTACTATTTATTACTTTTGTCACAATAAACAATATTATGTTTACCTAATATTTTTGATTGTGGCAAAATAAGTAATAAATAGTAAATGTTAATTGAATATTCTTATTTTGTGAGTATAAATAATCAAAAATAATCTTATTTATTTATTTATTTATTTTTCTTTTTTTCTTTTATGTCAGTATAAACTCTCCGTAACACGCGCTAACACAAAACCTATATAATTAAAATATTAAACATAGTATTGTTTATTGTGATAAAATTTAAAATTAGTACTAAATATTAAGGAAATATTTAGTATTTTGTCAGAATAAATAATTCAAACAATTATTATTTCATTACTTCTTATTACTTATTTTATATCAGATAAACTCAGTTTAACACGTGCTATATCTTTAAATCAAATATTCTTTATTGTATGCTAACATAAAATACGAAGAAATTTGGAATCAATTTCAGAGGGTTATTAAACACAATATTGTTTATTGTGATAAAATTAGTAATAAGTATTAAATATTAAGGGAATATTTATATTTTCTGAGTATAAATAATCCGATATATAATCTTATTTATTTTTAGTATAAACCCTAACATAAAAATTAAAGTAAAATGGAAGTTAAGTGTAATAAATATCTAGTATTATTAACCTAATGCCAGTATTAGAGATTTTATTATAACCATTTAGTTAACTGAACAAAAATTAGATTTTTTAAAATGAAATCATTTAAGTATTAATAAATGCATTGCATTTAACAAAATAAAAAGACAAGGGTACGTAAAAACCTTAGTTTTTCTATTATTTCTATTACCGTCTATTCAATTCTATTTCAATTGATAACTATATCAAATCCAATAAAGTTTATTTTGTAACTATTTGGTAAATAATAATTCACATAGCGTAGTTTTTTACAAAGTACAAACAAAGTATTTTCGTTAAACAGTACCACAACCATTTAGGATTAGATATTACCACAAATTATTTAGAAAAATGTATTATTAAAGAGGCTTACACTAAATTTGGTGTTACTTTTTATGTAAAGTAACAGCAAATTTTTGTTGGTGCTTGTGTTAGGTATCGGGTTTTTGTTGTTGAAATCGAATATTAGGTAACTGGCTATCGATCTTCGGATCCTTCTGCCGTGTCTTAGTTTATGTGTATGTAAGTGCTAGGACTTGCTTCTTCTTATTCATGGGCATCTTTTTCACCACTGTTGGAGGAAAGCCTCTTCAAGATGTTTCCAGTCTTCTCTATCTTGTGCCCGGTAGATGGCTCTATCGGGCACAAGATAGAGAAGACTGGAAACATATTGAAGAGGCTTTCCTGCCTGCTGTTTTGTTGGCGTCGTCGGTCCATCTTTTCATAGGTTTACCCATACTTCTCCTATTTTTTCATAGTCTCCAGTTTAGTAGATTTGCTGTCCACCCATCGTTGTTGTATCTCGCCACGTGTCCATCTCACTGCCATTTAGATTTTCCGCTCTTTCGATTATGTCAGTTATCTTCTTTCTTCATACGATATGCTCATTCCTGGCGTGTTCTCTCAGACTGATATCCAACATTTGCTTTTCCGTGGGCCTCTGCGTAGTTTCAAATCTATGTAGGCTTATATTCGTTAGGGTCATAGTTACTAACCCGTCTATGTTCAGAGGGAATACACATCTATCATACACCTTTCTTTTTAGGCTTACGGGGATGTCGTTCTTTACTAGGTATAAACCTTAATTTCTTCTCAGCAGCCCAACTTTCACCTATCCGTCTTAGTATTTCCGCTTTTTAATGTTCCTTATCTAGTGTGATTTTGTGTCCTAAATAATTCAATTACTATTTTTTTCTTCCGAATCTATATTTAATATTATATTTTCTTAACTTTTGTTTTGGTTTGAAAGTCCTACTTTTGGGAAAGCTTGGTTTAGCTTTTTAATTAGACTTTTTAGTTCATTATTTAATTGAATCCATAATTGTATCAATAGCTATTGAACCCATAAGTATTCATTGTTATACCAACAATAAATACATTTTCTAGGGAATGTAGTTACTTTAGATTATCTCAATTAGAAACACTGAATAATTAAACAAAATCTGTCATCAAAGCTCCAATCACAAGCGCTATTCAAGGTGTTTGACATTTGTTTTGGCAATTTTTGTCACAACGATGTTTTTAATTTATCCATTCAATAACTTATGGGACATATAAAGTTTATATATTTATTTTTTATGGATGTTGGTGAATACGGGCGTAAGTGTTTTAAAGTAATAGCAATGTTTTAAGTAAAGTTTTGTTTTTTACAATTAAATTAATTACACAAATAATATTCAAAATATTGCTGCCATTTAAAAAATGCACCGAAACTTCATTGTGGAGGACAACGCAATTATAAATGACGTGAATTTCACCTAGTTATTTAATAAAAGATTTAAGAGTCTAGCGCCTTTCCTAGAATACATTCATTATTATTAACAATAAAATTATTATTAACAATATAAAATATTATTGACAATATAAATTATTATTAACAATATAAATTATTATTGACAATATAAATTATTATTAACAATATAAATTAACAAAAGATGCTTATTATTTATGATACTTAGTTACCAAATGATTTTCCATCTTTTTTTGTTTGGATTTGATAGTTACGTAATGTGGTCATCATATAAAGCAGTATAACATAAACCCCTTGTCTTTAAGGGTTACTAGATTACCACAAATTCGTAACTTAACAATCTGAATTTCTATAATATATACGGTTTATAGAAGTAAACGTATTTTGCCTATTTATCCTGTTCACGTTGTTAATGAAATGTCACAATACAAATAGTGCAGCAAGAGTTATTGCGACGGGTGACACGTGTGTTTTTTTTTTCGTATCCGCATTGCAGTTTATTGCAATTTACGTGGATAAAAAGCGACATATTACGATACTTACATTCAAGTACAAAGTAAAAATATATCATTTATTGTTGCGATAAATAAATTTGAGCCTCTGGCTGGAACTAATTGGTTAATCAAATCGCTTAATGAAGTCTTTGCTTCCGTTGACTTTCTAGTTGGTCTGATTTATGTTTGATTTAGTTGTTAATGCATAATACAAAATCGAACAATTGTATTACTACACAAACAGATTTTTGTTTCAATTTTACCAATAAATCTTTCATTTGTGTCAATTTAAAATAAATTATTGATTTATTTTATATCATCAATAAATCACACAACAATAACACATAAATACAACAACAAAATAAGCATTAATTTATGAAGATAAAAATAAACATTCTTTCAGCTCAGATATTTTATTCTATATGCAGAGTAAAATTGTATCAGAGATACAGCAAAATGCAAAAGAACATAAAAATAATTAATAAATAAATCAAATAATAACCTCACGGCGAGGACAGAGGGAAGAATCTAATTTTCTTTTATTTGTAAATATACAAGTAATTTGAATTTTAAATTTATTATAATTAGGATTATGTTATATCGACAAAATTAAATAAAAAATATTACAATATAGATAAATTTATTACCACACACACCACACCACACATATTTCGGCGGTGTAGCGCAAGAAAATCAATCTGCTTTTTTTAATAAAAGGACTGATTTAAAGAACTTAGTACTAATAGTTAATAGTAGTACTAATTGTGAAATGAAGAATATTTATTAAATATGATTTTATAATGTCTGCATATTGTTTGGGAAGGATATAATTTAATTTATTATGTATTCCTTCGTGCCAGACCTTATCAAATGCCTGCGATACGTCTAAAAATCCTGCAGAGCTAACTTGTTTCTTCCAAGGCATCTTCTATGGTGGTGTATATGTAAATGATGAGTGCTTTTGTCTAGATCTAAACTAATGATTTGAAACTAGGCTTTTTCTTTCTCTATAATTTATTGCATTCTTTTGAGGAGTAATTTCCAGAGTTTGGACAATATGTAGTAATGATATTGCCCTATAAAATGATGCTACACATGTGGCGACTTAGGCTAAGATCATGACTACTTATCATTGTTTGCATTATTTTGAGGATTCAATTCTCAAAGAGTTTGGACATAACAGGTAGTAATGATATTAGTCTTTAAGATGATATTATATTCAGCGGCTTATCAGGTGTATGTATATATATATATATATATATATAAATATCTCTCTACAGTTCGTCTATTTGGCACTTTGCCCTGTTAACCAGATTTGCCAAAATAAACATTTGCTTAAAACCAGTATTATTCTAAAGTCCAGCGATGAAAGCTAAAAAGACTGCAATGCAGATTTGTAAATTGCATTAGCCCATCTTTGCCAAATTTCGCTTATTCACAGCCACTATTATTTTAGTTACAATGTTGCTTGCATAAATATAACCGACCGTTTTGCAAGGATAATATTCCGCGCAATTACAAACGCTGCTCATTTCATAATAATTGCTCCGCTTCGGTGCATTTTGCAGCGTTTTCCACAATAATTACAAACTTTTAGTGTTGATTTTATTACGTGAATTATATTTATTGCGTTTATTAAAGACGTTAATGATGATGTAGTTATTTCCCGTTGAAATATTCACCGAGCGCATGTAGATAAATTAATTGAAATGAATTACCGCGGCCCTATTAAAATTGCATGACACAATTTGCATCTGCGCACCCGCTAATGATTATGGTGGTACCGGTGGTGGCGAAATTTCCTGTGTTATTGGATTATTGAAAAATGTCAATGATATGAGGGTAATTAGTTTATTTTGAGAGATAATATTTACATTTATTTTAAGGTTTATAATTGATCATAGTCGTTATTAACGTACGGTGGCAAGCTCGTTAGATTTAATCATTCAATTAAATACCTGTTAGTAATTATATTTTCATGTGCCACTTTGATGCTACAAAAGTAGCGACATACATTGATTTATAGGAGATGAATCAAGATAACTTACATTTATCATTGCATATAATTAAAGCACTCTACATCTTCATTATTTGCAATTTGTATTTTCTGGATATCTATATCTCTATCTGATAAACTATGTTTGTTTAAATAAAATTTAATTTTAGAAAGACATATGATTATATGTATGAATGCAATTATAATGACTGCTTTCATTCATTTATTCTTCAATTTTTTACCATTTAGCATGTTACTATAGCCGCTTTTGCTTATCGTTCGGGAGCTGATCTGGGCTGTAAACCAGCTAAGACCAATCCAGAGCAGCTCCCGAACGATAAACGAAAGTTACTTATACTAACTAGATATAATAAACTTTTGCTTTAAGGCTGTATTATGCTTAAGCCAGCAATGAAAGTTACAAATGAAGCATTGAGTGCAAAAGTGGACTAACCCTCAAATTAAAAAAGCTCTATTTTTATGTTAGAACTAATAATAGTAATGATAATAACAAAGAAAGAAAAAAGATTTTTAAAATTTGAAGGGTAGTCCAGTTTTTTTCTCAATGCCTCAAAAAATACTCAAAAATTAAATTACCATCACAGTTGTATTTAATATACAAACCATTTCTTGCTTCAATTATATTGAAGAAAGGGCTAGTCCCCAATTGATATTATTGAATCGATAGTTTGAAGCAGGGAGATAATCCAAAAAAGTAATTTCTGGGAAATTAAAGGAGCTTGAATTTCTATATGTATCAATTTTAAAGATTAACAATATTATTATTTATCCCGTTGTTGTATTAGTTAAATATATTATAGGTTGTTGGGAATTTATTATTATTAATTAATATAATTTTATAATTATTTTGGCGGTTTTCCCTTCTTCAAACTACCGATTCAATTATTACTGCGTGTCATAATATTGAAAATTTGATTTCCCTAAACATATCATTTGAAGGTTGGAAGTTGGAAAAATATGTATAAATGTTAACAAGAACGTCGGATAAAGTGATAAAGTTTATAAAATAGATTCTTAAAATGTTGACAGTTTTAAAATTGGTGCACTGCTAACAAATACATCACAAAGCGTTCTATTGTAACAAAACTGTTAAACATGGCAATTTTCTATTTACAACGAACAAACGAATGCAAAATGAGCCTGTGATTTATCAGTCCACTGGAGATTTACAATGAGCGAATTTCAGCGTACGGCGAACGGATGTATGTTGTTAAAACGCCGCACGCAAACTATACAATTGCATTTATTTAGTACACATTCGCTAATTGTAATCGGGACGTTTTTAAATACATTATTGCATCGGTTGGTGTGGCCCGCGCGTTTATTTTATTATCCCGTGCCACACATATACAGCTACAACTAACAACAGTTTCTAACAACGTAGGCGATTCCCGTCCCGCCGCCATAAAATCGGATTAATAACCAATAACTTTTCAACGCGATAAAAGCGCGCCCCGGACTGTTTTACATAAATATAGAATGCGCGCATTAAAAATAAAGTCCGGAATGCCCCTTGAAGTTTTTTTCCTTCTGACAATACAATGACTCTACTAATGGACTACAACTATGACATGTGTCAGATTTTTTGAGGCGATTATTCACAGGTGCTTGCCCTCTCAGAGAGATATTTTAAATTTTTATACAAAGGGTGATTCAACAGAAATTTTAATAGCTTATTAATACATTTAGTATTGAAATTTATTCCGTGCACACGGCTCGATAATATGCCATTGATTATTATAATGTAAGCTCCAAATCACTTATGGTCTATTGTTATTTTGTAATCTATTTAAAGCAACGCATGCAAAAATGATTACCAGTTCATTAGGGAGATTTCACATAAATCCATTACTAATAGTTCTATAATAGATTACGGGCAATATATTAAGCTCGGATTGTTCAATGTCAGAAAGGAAGTAATTCCAACGCGAATTATTGTATTACATCGATACAAATTAGTGGTATGATATTATTGTATTATGCGAAATGTGATTTGGTATACAGATACAAGGTTTTTTTTCTGACTTTATCAAATATATATATATATATATATATATATATATATATATATATATATATTTAAGTATAAAGTATTTAGATTATATAAATATAAAAGTCTTTAAATGGCCAAATGGCCAAAAGAATTTTTGCAAACGAATTGGTGTTACAAACTGCTGCTTTGTATACATTGTTATAAATAGACTAATAAAAACTAATTTGCGATAAAACTAGCATTATAATATTAATTATTACCATGTTTATAATGTGTTACTAAAATAGTTGAACGCTATTCTTGTACAGATATAGCAATCATGAAGACACATAAATATATGTACATTTTGTATTGTTTAATGAACTCTCGTGGCTCGTTGCAGTTATGCGATCGCTTCCATATCGTCTATAAAAACTTTAATTGCCTTGTTTTGTGTCGAGTTTCCCCTTGTTTTGTAGCGTCAATGGTTTCGAATTGTTATTAAGTGACATCGGGTACAAAAATATTGGTGGTAAGTATACGTTTCGGTTAATACAGGGCGTTGTGTAAAAGCTACGTACGTGCAATTACCTTGAAAAAAGCGTAGTCTGTTATGGTACGTGTTTTACAAATGTCGCGGTGTTGATGATCGTATCGCGTGTAGAAAGGGCCCCAACTGTCGAGTATTGTAAAGTATATCGCGGCATCCGCCCGCCGGCTTTCATCATTATATGCCCATCGCTATTCTCAAAACATATTTTTATATGAAAAATGTATTTTTATTGATACTGCGTGTGTAAGGTGCGCCCCCAGGATGACATTTGAGGCGAGAAATGCGGACTATTGTCCTTCCATTTAAACGCACGCCCGCCTGTCTTCACAAAGCCACCTATTTAGACCACTGTCGCATGTTTCCTATTATCCAATAATTTAATATTAAATTGTCTCTTTGGTGGTAGCCTGGAGGTTTTCAATGCGGTGTGTAACGGCCGAGTGCCAGTTTTGGTCCGAGATATACGTGCATTGTAAGCCACCTCGTTACCGCTATTGTCCCCAGTTAACATCTGTCTTCCCAAACGACGTATTTGTTACGTTTATATACTTTTCAAATATAATCAGCGGCCTACATGATATCCTGAATTACGATGCGTTCTCGTTTTAATTTCGCTTTGATATGTTTAAAAATGTCTTCACGTTTCCAACTTGTTAACTAATCCCAATTTAATGCTGGACAAATATACAACTTACAATCAACAATTGTCATTTATGCGACAATAATTAAAACCATAATACAAGCTTTTTTTTGGTATGGTTTGTTAAATTGGACCCATTATATAATCCGTGTAGACAAGCACTATTAAAAAACAATTTGTACTCTTATCGCCCTTTGTAATCGAGTAGGAGCGCATATAAATTACGATTAAGTTATAAGCGTTGTATCGACGGTTTCTCGCAGGTGGCAAGAGATGGGCTTAGATAGGACCATGTCTTAATTGTTGAATAACTCTATCACATATCTTTTACGTGACGCTTGTTTGAATATACTGCCAAAGTATTCGATTACGGGGAAGGTGTCCCAATTTTATTACAACCCGGCAGGGAGCTGCGTGGTCCGGTCGAGGCGACACTTGATTTAACATGTTTTTGATGGCCTCGGCCACGTGATTAAAAAACACGTCTTCAGCGCAGCGGGGCGCGAACGACGAGAAGAAAATCAAATATATTTCGATTAATTATAATTGTGAATCCCCATGAAGTCGTCTCGTTGACAGCAGAGTTCCCACTGTTAACCAGCCCCCTGCCTCCAATCGTTCGTTTTTTTAATATAATTTTTAACCGACTGTGTATATAACCGTAAAATATAGGAAAGTAATTGAAAGAGACAGACAACCCCATGTAATGGCCTCCTCCCTCCCGCACCTTGACCATAAATTAACTCGAGAAGCCGGTATTTACAAGAAAGCGCATCGTTTGGAAGGGGAGGCGAGAGGAAAAAGCAATTTACTGGGCTTATGTTGGGAAATCAATGAAGACAACTCGAGGGGCGGTGGAGCCGATTCGAATTATATACACTTCCAGTAGAAATAACTCCGGAAATGTTCCGGGAAATGGCGGCATAATGCTCTAGATGGGAGATAGTTAATTAGAACTCGGATTCGCTCTAAATCAAATCACGTCGGGATTCCCGCATTTGTTACATCGAGCTTTGCAGCATTTAGAACGGAATTAAGTTTTCCGAAAAAGCGTAATTATTTGTTTCCGATTCATACGCCTCCCCTAAGCCCTTGCGATAAGACTCCTGCCACGTAATGGTCGACCTTAAGAAAACTTTCTTACTTTCCGAGAATTGATGGACACGTCGTCTTTTTTATGTCGGTTCTTAGTGGAGCAATATTGGGACACTGCAATGACCTCTCTTGCAAACCAACTGAACAATAGAACCCCAGATAAGAATAGAAAACAAACAAAAATTACTGATTGTAAGACAAGCAGCGGGTGGGAAACGGTAATAAATCCTGGGCGTCAACGCTGGGTGATGGGCGATGTGGGTGGCATATACAGATTTAACAAGTGTGTCCATTTACGACTTACCTTACCCAAAGCCGGACATACGACGTTTTATTGTCATATAAAAGTTAGCGATATCCCACACCAAAACAACTATAAAATAATGTATAAAAATTACTTGTAAACATATGTATCTAAACGGTATCAGCGTTGCTCGTAATAAATACATTATTTATTGTCTTGCCCAACTTTATTATCACAACAAATAATAATACTACCGCATACCTGAACAATATGTTATATATTACATTACGATTTTATCGAGCTAGCCCCAATTAAATTAACCTCTAATTTGTAATAGTTATGTTCGGAATTCCAATGAACGCGGTGCGGCCATACAGTGAGTGGTAAAACGTTATGAGGCGCATAGTAGCCGTGTAAATTCAGCTGGGAGTGAAGTGGCGCAGGTGTCGTGGAGGCGGTCGATACGATATCGACGCTGGGCGTCGCGGTGACAGGTGCGCACAGACGGTCCCTCATCGGTAATTGTCGATATTAATATTTTGCGGCGCGGAGATAATAACAGGGCGGCTACGAGCTTTAACAATTTTGTATGATAATTACGCTTGCGTTCATCGTTTTACCTATTAAGCAATTATGTACAGTTTTAGCAGCATATCATTTAGACGCGTCTTATAGCGGCAAGCGACGACAATGTGTTGTGTTATGACAAAATTGTTTTGCAATTAATTTCGTAATAGATAATTTTGCTCGTTCCTCTAACAGCTTATATAATTTGATGAAGGATGGTTAGTGATAGGTTAACATCTTTATGACTTACAATTAATAGGCTCATTACATATCTCAAAAATTTAATGCTTTCAAGGTTTGATTCTCTCGTATTATCCCACATACACTATTCATTTCGTTAATATGTATGTTTATTCAATTTCCATTGCTTTACAAGATAAGTTAAATCCCTAAAATTATTCTATCGTTTTTTTTTTGCATTTCACGTTTAAGAATTCATAAATATACATATGAAACAATATATAAATACATATAATACTCTTTTCTGTTTTTTTTTCATGAAACAAGCCGTATTAGTAATATATTATGCTCGCCTCACATTTTTAGTCCAAATATTTAAAAAAATTACCCGATTTTTTTAAAAGAAAATACATTCATAAACTACTTTAAAACTCAGCTAAGGCAGTTTTTAATTAAACAATGTTTTTACAGTAATCATGATTTTTTATCTTTTATCTATATATATATATATATATATATATATATATATATATATATATATATATATATATATATATATTTCATTGCTCATTAGCAAGTATCCCCTGAGATACGTAAGTACCAAATAAAGCCTTGGCCCAATTTCCAAACTCTCAATGCCAGTATAGTATAAAAAAATCCTACTGTTAGACAAGATTATACTATAAATAAAGCAAAATTTAAATAAACTCAATCTGAGTTTTCTATAAAAAAAAGTCGTATTAGTACTCAATAAAATTCCTTGATTCATAGAAAGTTAATTGTCTTTTTAACGATACATGATCGCGTTGAAAAAGTTATAGATATAATTATTGAGAATTGTTCTATTTTAGCTTTTAAGTTTAATTATTTGATGATTATTAATGTTATAGATGAATGAAATAATTATAGAAATTATTTATTATTTTAGCTTTTAATGTTTAAATATTTGGTGATTATTTTGAATATCATAGTAATAATTGTAATTTTTTAACGTTTACGAGCAAATATATTTGGCTATATGTAAAATAAACTTTATTATTACTATTATTATTAAATTGCTAGGCAAGTATGTACAATCAGGTTCACGTTGATAGATGTTTGCGGTTAAATGTATATTTAATATTAAAAATGTGTTATTAAACGAACATGAAAGTAAATCATACTTATTTTGCAGCACTTTAAATAAACACTCAATCCTCAAATACATATATACAGAATCCTGTAACAGTTTAGACATTACTCACCTATTTCAATTTGCTTATAATAAATTACACCGCTGAGAGTGCATTGACAGATAACATACATTCGCTATTTCTGTAAAATCTTATTTTATCGGAAAATATTTTCATAATATTTTATAGTAGGGGTATATTGTGTATAAATTTTGACTACACACTACATACTACTACTACTAGTACGTCCGTCGTGATAACGTACCGTTGTACACACACACATGTAATTTTAGCTTATTTGAAATATTCACTTTAGATATTCATGTTGATGTAGTTATTAATATAAAGGGTGTCCTAATGATACTGGAAAAATAAAATAAAATAAAGCACAGTTTTTTGTGAATATACCGAAATTTTGATTTAATAAGCCCATAACCACCCAAGCCTTGAAAGAGGAAATTAGACACTGTATCACTGAAATCCAGCCACAGTTATGCCAAACGGTGGTTAAAATTTTGCAAGGTAGGTATTTATCAGATATGTTTCAGACATTGCGTTCTTTTGGCGAACCGTTTGGCATAACTGTGGCTGGATTTCAGTGATACAGTGTCTAATTTCCTCTTTCAAGGCTTGGATGGTTATGGGCTTGTTGGCATAAACTTTTGACTTTGAACTCAGAAAAGGCATTAAATTGCGCGATCTAAGGCAATTCTGGTTAATCAAACGGGAGATCATACGGCCAGGAATATCTTGTGCAATAATGCTACGTGATGTGTGGCAAGTGGCACCGTCATGTTCGAACCACATGTCTTCGAGATCTAACCATCAATTTGAGGCACACAAAATCATGCCACAATACCATTCGCTATTGATTGTATATGCATGCCCGACAGCGTCCCATGAAAATGGGTCTCATCGCAGAAGATGATTTTGTTGGAAAAATCACCATTGACTTGTTGCTCAATGATCCAATTGATATCTCTTCTTTGTGTATGGTCTGTAGGCTCATCAAAAACTCAATTTGCGAATCGTGACAACTTTTGCCCGGCAGTGTCTTTGAAAAAAAAATGGCACAATGATGCCCAAAAGCCACACCAAACAGTAACACGTTTAAGATGAATTTCCTTATCATAAAACACATGTGGGGTTTTGTCACTCCAAATGTGACACGTTTGATTGTTTATGAAGCCATCAACATGAAACTGGACTGGACTTCCTAAAATTACTTTACAATAGGTATTTGAAAATATTTCGTGATACAAATAAATGGCAGGACTCAAGTATTGCTATAAAATGGATTTCTTAACATTTAATTTATTGCTTCTTGATAAGTCTACTCTTCGCAAAATATCGGCGCCTTGTAGTCTATGCGTTGTTTTTGTAGCTTGTATGAAAAGCTTCAAAAACAACGCAAAACAACTTTAGATAAACAAAAAGTTAAAGCATGAGTACATAAATTTGTCTTTAAAATACTTAATAGTAAAATTCACAAACAAATAACTTCTATTTTTATCTTTCGGCTGACGTTTCGGCCGGTAAAACTGTGAATGTTGATTCGTGAAATTTCGCCCACAACGGAGTGTGATCTCTAGTAAATTAAACCCTTTTGGACTAATAGCTGTTAAAGATAGAAGTTTAAAAAAAATAAAATGTCACAATTACAGACATTAACATAATAATCAAATTGGTTCTCTCTATAATAAACTATTATACTCAAACATAATAATAATTTTCAATAGATACAAAAATAAAGTTACCAATGATTGCAGATAGAAGATGTTTTCATCATGATAAGAGGCAACCCACCATTCTAATCATGGATGTTTAGTTGTGGTGACCATTCTGATCATGGATGTTTAGTTGTGGTGACATTTCACGCAAAAAGTCTATAAACATAGGAAATATTATTAAATCATTCTTAATAATATTTCCTAGGTTTAGACTTTTTGCGTGAAATGTCACCACAACTACAATCCATGATCAGAATGGTCACCACAATTATACATCCATGATTAGAATTGAAACATAAAATCATAACATATGCAGCAAATAATCCTCGAGATGACATGAAAAATATCCATAAGGTGTTTTAATAACATATAATTCGTGGAATTTTCGTTTTTCTAAGAAAATATCTTTATCAATATTTATTTTGTCCCCTTTAAAGTATTCCCTATCAGAAATGATACACTTATGTCAGCAATTTTTCCAAACTTCAAAACACTTCTGGAACGCAATTTGCGGTATGGCGTTTAGCTCCTTCAGGGAATCTCTCATTATCTCTTTAATGTTGCCAAAACGTGATCCTTTCTAGGTTTTATAGACTGGGAAATAGGAAGAAGACATAAACAAATACAGAAGCTGAGGCATCACAACGGAGTTATTTTTGGGCCAAAATTCATCAACCTTTTGTAATGACAAACTATAAATGACATGTCAGTCGGCTTCAAAACATCCAACGATGGATGATAATGATAAAAATTAGTTACAAGCACGAACTATCACTTTCATAGTATCCTTGTATATAAAAACAAAATTTTATATATAAGCTTACTCTGAGAGTGATAATTCGAGCTTGTAACTAATTTTTGAAACAAAATACTATATATATATATATATATATATATATATATATATATATATGTCTTTCCATAATCATCATCGACTATGTCATCCATCGTCGAATGTAAGACTACCCTAGCTTTCACTTCGAATCCTCTCTGTCTTCTTCTTTTTTACTGCCACTCGTTTTACGTCGACTATCCATCTCGTCAGAGGTCTTCCCTGCGATGTTTTATGTGCTAGTGGTCTCCACTACACTAGTCGCCGTGTCCATCTGTTGTCCTTGGTTTCTGACTGTGTGCACAAGCCAGCTCCATTTCTGATGGTCTGATGGTGTATTTAACATCAGTTACTTTTGTTTGTATTTTTTTCGATCCCCTAGTGAAATACTCCACATTCTTCTTTCCATCGTCCGTTGTGTGACTTTCATTTTATGTAGTATTTGTTTGTTTATTGTTCATGTTTTCGTTCTGTATGTCAGCACTGGTAGGATGCACTGATCGGTGTTTTTAGAATATTGGGTATTTCCCCTTTGAAGACAAGATTCAACTGACCAATGTCCAACTCATCGATATTCTTCCTTGTACTAATGCACTTTTATTTTTATAATTTGAGTTTTTAACCTAGATAAATGAATAAATCTACACGTTCGACTGTTTGATTGTCTGTTATGAATGATTGTCTACATCTTCGTTTGTTGCATACTCATGAATTTTGTTTTTGCCATCATTATCTTTAACCCAAATTTTTTGATTTTTTATTTTTGGAGTTCGTTTTTCACTTCGTGTAGGGTTTTTTCAGCTGTCAGTGATACAAGTACAACGTCGTCTGCCAATCTAAGGTGGTTTAGATTTTCGCCATCTACTTATATCCCTTTTGTTGATCCAGTTTGATTTTCTGCTATAGGTAAATCAAATTTACTTTTCAACGAAATATTAAAACTAAGATATCTTTCACTTCAGGGCACTAATCAGGATACACATGGTCTATGTCTGATATTTACATTAGTTGTTCCTTGTGTTTGCATATAACTTATTCTTTTAACTTTTGTATGGCTTGATCTCTCTATTTCACATTTTTATAAATCACATTTCTATAAATGGTGCTTACCAGGGACGCGAGGTGCATATAAAACATATTTAGATCAATGCAAACTTGTCGCCTCTTAAGTCAAACTGACGCTTGATAGAACGCAGCGGCCTCTGGTATTATCTATCAGGCGTCTTAATCTATCGGTGCACTGAGAAATTCCCCGGTATCCCAGTAGCCCTGATATTCACCAATGTTCTGAGTTCCTTGTTGTTCTTTGCCAACAGTACTATTACTGAAATAAAGCATATAAAAAAGAACGGATCCTGTGCTTGCAATGGACTTTCAAATGTTTGAACGAACAGCTTCCGTAATGTAACATGTATGATCCGCAAGTTAAAAACAATGTTTAATTACAATGAAATATTTGGCTGAACCTCAAAGAAATATCAAAATTGTAAATCATTTTTTTCATGATAACAATCATTGCGGAAAGTAAAAAAAATATTTGTATTGTCAATTATGCTACTAATAATTCAATATTAACTAATATGATAGAATGTAGCATATCTGGGATGCGATTTCTGACACGACTCCTTCACTGTAAAAGAGAATGCATGATTTGAGTTTATAAAATCATGGAATTTTGGTTTATTTGTGTTTTTTAAAACTAGTAAACTGTAAATTCAATCATTGAACGAACTCAAATCGTCTGTATTTTGTGGAGCGACTTTGACTGGAACGCATATAAGTTCGAAAGGGATGTCCAAAATCACACCCCCGGAGATGCAGGAAATGATTGATATTTAAATTTTGATAAAACTGCAAGCAATAATATGTATATCACGTTCTACATGCAGGCATATCAAAATTAACTTTAAAAGCGTAATGTTTTGCAATGGAATGCGATTTCGTATTTATAGGCTTGAATATAATAACTCTGGTATACTTTTAAAAGCAATAGTGTTGTAAATATGTTTATTTACATTAATCGCAATTTAGAGTGTATATTGGTATGCGTTTGTGTTGGAAGCTGTCGACAGACGAGGTCAAGTGGTGGCAGCGGTGGCGGGTGCCGGAACAGATAGTAGGACGCGCCATTGCGGCTCCGGATCGATACAGGGGCAGATGCTCACCACGCCCAATGGGATGCTGTTCACCTATCCTGTCACCAATGTATAGCCATAATTAATGAGTCCGCGGTCTGCACTGAAACGATAATTCCACGTTAATGGTAGCGACCGACCTCGCATCAACTCATCCGCCTGCGCGACAACGCGAATTTACGAACGCCCCGTTAATCCGGCTCCTATAAACATACATCATTTTGATGTATTAAATACGGAATCAATTAATAAAGGCTCGCACGACGACGACGATGATGATTAAGCGGGCGCAATCAATTAAACCTTCCGTCTACCGGCGTAATTATGAATAACAAAGTAACACGTACGCGAAGCCCGGTCATTTTTCATCGAGAGCGGACCGAACGTATCATTAAGCAATGTTATTAAATACAACACGGCGTTTAGCAGTAAAAGCTCGGGCTCGGGCTATTTCCGGTCCCACATCTAGCGTAACACTGTTTCCGTCTTAGCGATGGCCATCAGATAAGCTATCACCTGGATAATCTGGCGCAATTTAGAGATAATATATGGTATGAGCCCGGTCTGCTTATGACAAATAACGTCTCACATATCACCCGTATAATGATCCGTTTAAGCTTTTGCCGGCTGCTTTTTAAACAAAATTACCCGAAATAATTATCAACAGCTTCTGCTTCTGCACTAAAAAACTACTTGCCATCCCCCGATACCTCACAAGTAGCGAAGCAAGAGCTCCGTGGAATTACGTAAATGTAAACCGTCCCATTGTGAAGTGCCAGGATCGCCGCCAGCTTAAGTAGGCTTATTGAGACCGAGAATTGGGTGTTCTGTAACGTGTCTTGTTTGGGCCCTGACACATCGGCTTGATTTACTAACGGCGATCAGCTGGGCCTCTTCTTAAGCCGGACGAATAACTCGCTCGTCTTTCAGCCAAATACATTAATTTTCACATGCAAAGCAACACGGGAATGTAAATAAAAATTATAATATAAGTAGATATTTATCATAATTTCCTCTCTTTGTTTTATGAAGGGTACTCATAAGTTGACAAGCAGCTGCGTGTCAGCTGGAACCACATATTAATGATTACTTTGTAATTAACTACTGCAACCACTATAACCACAGTACATCTACCTTTTTATAAAACGTTAAGTGTGTAGAGTGTCACTATTACATTTCAGCCAACAATGATTAAAGGCATTGATAAATCGGCGGGACGTGTGCGCCATGATTTGCACTTATTTACATGGACAGATGGGTGCGTAAATTTTGATTTTATGATTTCATTTTCTGAATAATTTTCTAGTGGTTGTTTTGTTATTGTAAAATGTCTTCATATCAAGAACGTTTGATAATTCGCACAAAATTAGTCACTTTTTAAAATACTAGTCGTATTACAATAACTTAACGCCTACAGCAGTGCCCACTATTTAGTTTGGCGCTAGCCAATTAAGAATTTGAGCCGAACCACATAGATATGCTGGTTATAATGTTTTAATATTAAACGTTTTAATGTACAAACATAAAAATATGATATGTTAAAGAAAATATATTTCTACGAAGACGGATAGGCCACCGGCGATAGCCGATTAAAGATTGGTTCTCTTTACGATTGTTTATATATACAGAAAGACAGAGACGTTCTATAGATAAAACAAGTAATAATATGCAAAATTGCTATATATAGAACTACTAAATATGTAACAAATCATAAAATACATATCGGAAAGAAGAACAAAATAAAATAGTTCAATGCACCAAATTGAATATAATGTTTTATAAAATGGTAGATGTTCTAACTATTGAATATTCAATTTGGTGCATTGAACTTTATTTCTTAACAAGTTTTTTAAAGTCTGATGGCAATACATAATATTCTTGAAAACCTTTATAAAACAATGTATTTTGTGTCTTGCCTTTATTCCTTATTTGTATACACTAATCACCCTCCTTGTATTATATACAAGTAACGTCTGAACCAACTGTAGCGATTAGCGGGGTATTGTATTTTATAGAGCAAATATTTTTAGACATAACAAATATTCTCACCTGAATAAGCCACACCAAAGGTTGTCGCGAGCTATGGCTTAGTCACCACAGGCTTACGGTTATACTACAGGTATATATTATCGAAATCAATCTATAATACTTAGATACCAGATTTTAATATGATACACGATTATTTATTTCGTGCAACTATTTAACTACAACAACTACATAAAACCAGCAATTAAATAAATGTCTCAAATTTCACGCTTTAATCGAGTTAAATTCAAGAGAAACTGCCCATTAAACTTGATATATTATATAAGCGAAATATAATTTACTAAACCATCAGGTGACATGTGCAAAAACACGAGTCGATCTTTAATAAAGCTGTAAATTCCCGCAATTAATTACTAATAATAAACAGTTGTATCATATGCTATTTATACGCCGCGCATATTTTATGCGACTTACACGTTGGCACCTGTTACCTTTTAAAAATCTGTACGGAATACTAATTATCGCATTACCGCGTTGGTATTAATTGTGACAATTCTGGGTCTGCTTGAACAACTAATAATTCACCGTTGAAAGTGCTTGATGGCAATTTACAATAAATGTTGCGGCCAAGACGGTAGGTTCGTTTTTATGGCCTGCGGCGGCGTTCATATTAATGACAGGCGGTGGCAACTTAACAATCACCTGAAGTGCTAATTAAAGAGGTCGATTACAAAATTGAACGTCACATTCATACGCAAATGAATGTGCTTATAGCTTTTTTTTTGGTGTGGTGCAATGTGTTTTTATTTTAATTAAATGTAATAAATTACATGCTCGTTATGTGCGCGCACCTGAATTGTTATTAAAATCGCATTTGCATGAAACACACGAAAATTTATTGTTCCGACTCTTGTTTTAATTATGTCGAGAGTGTGCGAGGTTTTAGATAATGAGCCATGAAAGCCAAAGCGACCATAACATCTGGGGTATAAAGCGGCAGACGCGCGCGGCCTCGAGCCGTTTTAAATTGTTGTTGGGGTGTTGAGATGGGCGCAGAAATGGCCCGATTTTTTTTTGTTCGTGTTGAAGCCTAGACGAGATTAAATCTCGTATGCTGACGGTATTGATTCGAGGAGCGGCGATTCCAAGCAATTACGTAAATTGCTTATTTAAGCCTGTTTATATGTTCATTATGTAATGCCGAGACAACTATCTTGTGGAGGATCTTTGAGGATGTTCAACGATGGAGATGTGAATGAAATTTAATATCCTGTATCAACAGACTATTGAATGGTAGGAGAGGTGTATTGTAACAAATATTATGTACCTTCCATATCTGCTGTTTAGTATAAATACATTTAAAATATAATTTCAAGAGTGCTTACTATTTAAAAGATTCTCTTTTAACACCCCTTTAAATATTTGAGTCCTTATCTTGGCGAAAACAAACTCATTTTCGAAATGTATCTATTTATAATGGATAGTTATAATGTTAAGTCAAAAATTTCTCTATTGCCAGATAATGGCTTAGTTTAAATATCAACGGTTGCCTTCCTCTGGTGATAATAAATTTAATACCCAAATTTGTTTCCAATATATGAATCTGTTTATTCATCATTTTGTTCAAAGATATACATACATATACACACTTTTTTTTGGAATTAATATATTTCGATTAAATTGGACATGAAACGTTTACATCCTGATTTTTTACGGGATAACAATATTGTCCTTACATATCATTAATGTATTCAGTAAAGTGAAAAGTATGATTCAAAAATATTTAATTAGAAAAAATATATATTTTCCTTAAAAAAACTGGGAAATGTTGGGTACCACTCACGGTATTTGTAGTTAATATATTACATGACTTGTAATGCAACTTTTTTTTTATAAAAGTTGTAATACATTGATACAACACTTTGCTTTCAAGGGCACTTGTTGGATGCCCTTAATTTTTAGATAGCAGAAATAAGTACGGGTAGTACAATAATGTAACTGCCATTTAACGCATTTTAATTGCGTGCGAAAACCAGTCGACCGCAAATACGTATGTAATTTATATTGTTGCATTACTACTACTACAACACCACATGTCAACGTTTCTTTTGCGACAAAAAAGCAAGTGATTAATACTTATTACACCCACATAATAGTATATTTGTCCGCGCTATTTTTGATGTGATTTCTATAGCTTACTTTTTTTGGATTAAAATATTGTACGTTTCTCATTATTCTTTATTCCCTCATAATTGAATTAATAAAATATTATTAAATTGGTCTAAGAAACATACTATTTGTAGCTTTCACGGAAGTGCACCTAATTCTACTCCCGCCACCCGTGCAGTCTCTTATCAGATCTTACCACTTTTCCACTTGTCTCTAATATTATACTCATTACAACATATACAACGTGTTATCCGAGCAGTGGGAGTCACTATTAGCAGATTCTCTGCAGTGACAAATAAGTACCTAGCCCGGTTGGCTCTACATATATTGACTTGTGTAAACTTCTTGTGATAACACTAATAAACGATTATTATTATTATATGAGATCGATGACTTTCTAAATAGTCTAAATTAAATTATTTAACTTTCGTTCCGAATACATCACTGATGTAAAGGAAGGTATTGTTTTACCGAAAATGTGTTCACGTTTTCAAACTAAGATTGTGGAAATATGAGATAACTTTTCGGGAAAAATATTACACCAGAAGGAAGGAAGGTATTGTTGCTGTGAACCATTTAGAAATTCAATTTTCGTTACGTTTTATGCCTAATATAGACGAAATAAACCCGATTTTTGCGATGTCTGTGTGGTATGTCTATAAGTATGTATATCTGTCTGTATGTCTGTCTGTGAACCAAATTCCGGGGAAACGGCACAACAGATTACGACCAAATTTGGAAAATATCTGCAGACACTATCCAGAACGATCCAGTTAAAATTTGTGCACAATCGGTTCACTAAGAGCGAATGAATCACGATCAACACGAAGCGCATAATTGGGCGTGGTCGCGGACCATCTAACACTTACGGCGGGAAAACGGCACAACAGATCGCGATCAAATTTGGAAATCGGGTGAGAGCCCGCGCTCTGAAGACTCTATGATAATTTGAGCAAAATCGGTTCACTAAAACAGAAGATTTCTCAACAATCGTGATTTCCTATTGCACATATGACAATTAATAAATAAATGAGAAGCGTGCCGTGTCATATAAGTCTAAAATAATCAAAAATGTCAAATAAAAGTTAAAAATGTCTTAAAAGTAAAAAATATGCCAAAAAGAAGAAGAAAAAAAAAAGTAAAAAAATATGCCAAAAAAGAAGAAAAAAGTATAATATATTATTATAATAATTATAAAAAAAGTAAAAAATGTCAAAAAAGTAAAAAAAATGTCAAAAAAGTAAAAAATGTCAAAAAAGTAAAAAATGTCAAAATGTCAACAATATTAAAAAGGCACGAAATGTTGAAACCACCCCAACCCCAACGGCTTCAGAAACCATCCTTGCTCATTTTCAAGCACTTGTCACTTTCTCATTCCCCATACTTCGACCCCGTTCAAAATAATTGCCTTAACACATATATCATATTTCTCTTCCACCAGTTTCTCAACGTCAATATCGAGGTCAACCTCGCTTTCGCTAACACCCACTCTACATATATAGAATACTCTCCTCTATAAATAAACATAAATTGGTTGCTAATTCATGAGCGTTCCGGAGTAAATTATTTTAGCAATTCACCACTGTTACCATCCCACCATATCACCAGTTCTCACCTTTGCGCCCAAATGCTTCCTAAACCCTTCCTCTTAAACTCTTGCAGTCTATCCATTTAACCATTATTTCTAAATATCATCCATTTGGTTTTTCTATATTTATCACTAACATCCTTTTATCAAAGTACGTTCCCATGATTACCAACATCTCTTCCTATATCTTGCCCACAAGCACAACATCATATGCATATGCTAACATCCATATCTTGGTTCTTTCTACAACAACACCTCCCGCGTGCCCTCTCTTAACACCTGCTTCAACTACTCACTTGTGTACAGATTGAATAAGAGAGCCAGAATTGCCACCCCACTCTCGCCATCCTCACATTTACACTCCTATGGAGTAGCAATAATGGCTTGACACACGCATCCCAGATATTACACGCTATTACCATTACACCACATCTCCCAGTATCTCTTCGCTGTCCCACCAGCCATTCTTGCGTTCGCTTGCACCCACTCCAAATGCTTCCTAAAACTACCACTGCAGTCAAATCAAATGCTTAAATACTTAAAAGAATCTACTCTCTCAATCGTTATTCCCTTCAACTTCAACTTTTGCGGTCTAACCTTCTACCATTATTTCTAAACATCATCCATTTGGTTTTTCCATTAACCCCCTCTTCTCAAGGTATCTTCCCATTCTTTCCAACATTTCTTGCATCTTGTTCACTATCTTGTTCACAAGCACTATAACATCAGCATCATCCATACCATTGTTCTTTCTACAACAACCTCTCTCGTTTGTCCTCTCTTAACACCTGTTCCAACTCACTTGTGTACAGATTGAATAGGAGAGGGATTAGATAGTAGCCCTGTTATTGGGGGTAAAGCAGGGATTCCTTCTACTGATTCTAAATTTCTCTGAAACTTCTCCATTGGTCCTCTTTGCCCACGTCCCTTTCTACATCTTCTTCATCCATTCCACAGCTTCCTCTTTCATTCTGAATGTTTGCATACACACTGGCTTACTCATGGGAACTGCTGCTTTCAGAACTTCAAAAATACACATGTATTCCCATTTTGCACTCCACTTTTCTCGCTAGCCAGAAAATATATTGCTTCGTGCAACTTGTCTTTCTAAACTCATCCTGACTTTCCAGCAGCAACCCTCATCTGTCCAGTTCCACCTTCCAGTCTTTTGTTTTCACCATTTACATAGTTAGCTACCCCACTTATCGTGATTTAGTTTATAATTAATTATAATACATTTTTTTTCTAAATTTAACAACAATGTATTTAAAATATCGCACTCGAATTAATTTCTTATTTCTTACTTGATTTGAATTGATAATTTCATTTCAGCATAAACCTTTTTTCAGATATTTTATACTCAAATTAATCTTTACTTTCCCTATACAGCACTGCTTTATAAGGTATTTTTGAATGGGTTTATGCAAAATATAAAATCCTTCGTAACGATCCCTGCTCATTTTCAAGCACTTGTCACTTTCTCATCCTCATACTTCGACCCCATTCATGATAATTGCCTTATCACAAACATGCCACACCTTACACCCTAGATTCATATTTCAAAATATAAAATTGTTCGTATTGTATTACGGCAATTGCTAAATAATTGGGCGAATTGAAAAATGATGTTTCCAATGCTGTGATTATTCTAGAGAGAGAGAAACAATCTTTATTTGGTTATCGGCCGGTGGCCTTTCCGTCTTTACATACAATGTTCATAACAATTATACTAATATATACAATACAATAATATATAAATGAACTTAAACTAAAATCGTGGGTAAATTAAATGATAAACTATTTCTAATAATGTTTAGGTGGGATGCTGTCTATTAGTTATTCTTGTCTCACGTTAAGCAAGATAATGGACAAGTATTCGTCTTTGTTTTTAAATTTATATATTTTTTATTCCATTTATTATCAAAATGTTTATATTTTTAATTTGGATGATCCCTTTTTAATATTAGTTGTTAAAAAAGTTTGCATGAAAGCAAATTATATGATTCGCATCTAAAGGTCGTTTTAGACAAGACAATTTCTTAGCTCAAAAGTTGTTCAAGAAATGAATTCATATATCCTTCTCCCATACAATTTGTCCTTGACAAATAAAACGCGTTATATTTTTGCATTTGATCTACCATCCAATTCAATATTTCAAACAATGTGCTGTATGATACAAGACAATTTAGATTGTCTCGCAAATTGACTAACTTTTGAATCAAGAAATTGTCTTGTCTAAAACAACCTTAAAGGTAGTTTTAGACAAGAAAATTTCTTAGCTCAAAAGTTGTTCAAGAAATGAATTCATATATCCTCCTCCCATACAATTTGTCCTTGACAAATAGAACGCGTTATATTTTTCCATTTAATCTACCATCCAATTCAATATTTCAAATAATTTGCTGTATGATACGAGACAATTTAGATTGTCTCGCATCTTGACTAACTTTTGAGTCAAGAAATTATCTTGTCTAAAATGATCTTAAAGCTTACTTTTTGTTTTGCCGAGATTATATATTAATATATAATTATAAATTAATATAATATATTAATATCCATTAGCTAAGTATTAAGCGACTTTTTGCACTGATCAGTTGTATAGTATAATTAGCTGCCACATCACCGCAGCAGAAAAGCATATTTGCATACAAATATAATTTCCATGAATCTCAAAATAATAGTTTTTCACCCAGAATAATTCATTACTATTTCATTTAGCCATCTTTCTATGAATTTTAGTTTCACATGAATAAGTTGTTTTATTTTTCATTGCATGCTATTATTTTTTAAACCTGTAATGTGCAATTTTGCGGATTCTTATTTTAATGTAGTGTCCTACTACTGAGCGAATCGCTCAAGTAGTAGTAACATACTTTCTAAAATTAAGTTTAAGCATAATTCCCTACTGATTAAAAAATTAATGTGCTATTGGGAATAACTTAAAAACAACGGTCTAAAAGGCTCATCATGTGATTCAATCAAAAATTCATAAAAAGGTGTAGACGTGATATAAAAATAAGTAATTACCACCAAAAATAGCGGGTAGTAATATCCTTGATATTGTTTTACCCCTGATGGAATAATTGAATACTTTAATCAACGATACTATTATGTAGTAAATGAAATACTGCAGTACGTAACGTCACAATGAGATCTTTCAACAGTGATTTTTACTTATTCCTCATTTAACATTTTTTTTTAAACTGCAAGAAGATATTATGCTTCACCCTGAAAATGTATGTTTCACAAACTTCTACGAATGGCTTGTGCCATTAAAAGAAAATAATTATTACTTAAATAAGATTTTGTAACACTCAATAATTTTTATTTTATATATTTATATAAAACCATAATAGTTGTTATTATGGTTTTATATAAATATATAAAATAAAAATTAGTGTAGAGTGTTACAAAATCTTATTTAAGTAATAATTATTTTCTTTTAATGGCACAAGCCATTCGTAGAAGTTTGTGAAACCCTCTCTGCTACATCAGTAGAAATGTATGTCGGAATTTAAATGTAGGAAAAATAGTAATTTTTAAGTTTTAATTCCTGACGATATGGACTACTATAATTTCAAAACAATATAACCTCTCATGTAAATATAGTAAAGAAGATAGAAGCAGCTATAATGAGCTTATACTATGTAAAACTGAAAAATTCTGCTGTTCACAAAATATAAATTCTGAATATACATAATTAGTCGAAAAAAAAATGTACTACTCTAAAACGCACCTCTCTTTTAACCACCACGATATAAAACCATATCGTAAATGAAACAATATGGCACTTAACGTCACCGTAATTCATGTTGAGAGATTCAATTTATAACATAACCGCCACAACACCTCAAACTTAATAAACCCAAGGATTCCCATTTTTTATATTAATAATGGTGTGCACCAGCTGCAAGGTGTTCGAAATACACCGGCCTTACGCATCCGGTTATATTTTAAGATTTAATTCGTGTTTGTTGAAAAATCACCATGACCACAACTTGTATCTTTCTGTTTTAATAACCATTTTTATGAAGACCCTATATTTTCTAAATATTCTTTAATATCCCATAAAACATATAAAAGTGCTAATAAAAACGAAAATATTAATGAATTGATTTTTTGCATACACCTGTATCACCAACATTCAATACAAAACGGATTGTTCTTCCACAGACAATTAATATTTAATTCAAACGACATTAATACACAGTTTTGCAATCCAATCAGTCTTATTCATGATTTAATACACGGACGTGTCAAGAGGAAATCACACTGAAACAATGCCGGCGAAACTAATTCGAAAATTATGTAGGCGTGATAATTAATTAAATTATTAATTAACAATCCTACAAACAATACCTGATTGATTATTCTACGCTATAGTGTACATCGTTAAATCAACGTATGAGCCGTTGCAGTTAAATTTGTTTTAATTAAATTTATTTGTTTGTAATTATAAGCGGCTAACGGAAACTTGTTAAAAAAAAACAATCCGGGCAAGAACCTTGTCAAAGTGTATTAGACCGTACACCTGTCAGAGATTACGGAGCGCTGAAACCTGCGTGCCCATTGAGTTTTATTCATATCAAAAAAACGAGTTAAAACGTGTAATATTACTAACATCACTGTAAAATTTATCATGGCCGTTCTTCCTCTAGTAGCAGCAATTTGACTTATTTCACCATACGCATTAATAAATTAACGTATTAATCCGTAGCGAACATGTAAGGCCGCGTTCTGTTTAAAACGTTATGTGCAATTAATCCCACTCTCTCTCTTTCTCGCTCGCTTCGCTGTATTAGCGTTGTAATTTCGCTATTAAGTGTTCTGCATTTACACATTCTCATACAGCCATTATTCACGTATAATCCATTTAAGTGTGCCGCTTGCAATTACGTATTAGAAGAAACATACGTGGAGAGTTTACAATGTCGCGTTTTAAAATTATTAATTGATCCTTTTTTATAATTGGACCAATAAATTTCAGCTTCGCTTTCATTAAAAACGATGAAAGTGTGCCCCTGGCTTTTTAATTGGCGTAATTGTTTTGTGAAATGTGCAGTTAAGAAATGATAAATAGGGTTGTAAATAAACCCTATAAGTGTGTATCGATTAACGATAAAAAACGTTGTGTAAGCATGTGTATAACAACACTTGACTACTATTTCCGTTAATGTTTTAACCTCACCTGCTCTACAGGTTTACCGTCGCGCTGGAGATTATCATATGTGCAATTTGTCTGTAAAGTAATATAGTCCCTGTAATTCTTACTTTATTTTTAAAAGACACGGAGTGGTATGATGCGAGTTATATTTTTTCTTTAATTGCCACGCTCCTGTGTTATGTTTGTAACATAAAAATTCTTAACACCTTCCAAAGTATTTGTGTGTGATATAGGAGATAATTCCAGCATTATTTATGGTTATTCAACCGCTTGGCTCACCACTGTGATGTCCTATAACTATACGATTATTACCCATTTCAAATTCTTAACGTTTATTTTATTATTTTTTTCCAGCACCGGGCAGGCACGACCCTGGTGTTTGTTTAAAATTCAAATATTATATTTAACCATTCCCGCGAGTATTCTCGTATCGCAAAATACGAATCTTAAAAAATATTGTATGCCCGCCCGCTCTGATTAATCGCGCGCAATGAGGATAAATAATAGCCGCCTGTAGGTGTACAGCGTTTCATAAAAAAAATTATCACACCATAAATCTATATCAGTGTGTTGCATAATAGACGTAATTAATCAAAAAAATGGAACGGGGCGACAATAAAATCGCGCCGTCACCTGCGGAAACGGCGCATTATGGGTAATGACCAGCATTACTGATAAATCGAGTATTTCCCAAAATTGTTGTGTTGTGTGATTACCTTTAAAAAGTAACAAGGTTAATTGAAAAATCTCTACAATGGAATTTGTGGTAACTGTTGTTTTGAATAGATTGAAATCTAATTTGGTTTGGGTTTTAAATTAGTTTAAAACGTACAATTTTTAGAATTGTTCATTACCATGAAATTTTAGCTGTTAGAATATAGGGTGTCATAACTGCAGAACAAAAATTCAATGTCATATATAGTTTTGAATTGTAAGCTGAAAACACAAAATAATTTTTGAAAGAGGAACGCTTTGTTTGCGAGATATTTATGAATATATTTTATTGTTTTTGCATAATATCAGATTTATAAATACACATTTACATTGGTATCGAATTTTAAGTTGGCAACACTGGCTACTTCCCGCACTAGTGTGGGAAGTAGTATTTCCCGCAGCCAAATCATTGTGGGAAATGACTTGTCTTAGGACATGAGTACAAAAAAACATTATTTCGTATTTTTAGATTAGAATTCAATGCTGATTATGACATTTCAATTTTGTCCTCCATCTATAAATCAACAACCTGTATATTACGAATAATTTGTGAACATTATCGAGTAATTCATGTAGTTATTTTCTTAGGGTTACGGGTTGTTCAAATAGTCATTATATATCTATGACAAATATTGCCGTTACAGAAGTATTTCCCAAAAAAATAAAAATCAATGTGTTTATCTTCTTCTTAATGCCTATAAGGTTTAATATATATTATATACACTTTTATAATGACTGCTATTTTATGTAGATGAATCTAGCTTAACTCATCACCTATTTTTTGCATACTTAAGTTTGAAGGCATTTACATCGCTTGAACTTTCCTGAAACGGTTGGCTGCGCGCTCGTTTAACTTGACATTACAGAATGAAATAACGTACGAACAATAATTTCCGTAGTAAAATAATAATTTTATTTTTATTACTCTAATTTTATTTATCTAAATCGTAATATTATATACTAGCCGTATACTAAAAAATATTTGCAATAGTTTTATTACTGACGATTAAAAACGTAGCCGTATTGTAATGCATGCGTGAAAACGTCCACCCCTTTGGCGCTTCAAATTACCCAGCCATATGGACAGAAAAAAGTGGCAATTATAACGGCGGCTCTGAATTCAATAAGCGTGACCCCTCGAGCTATCATAATTTCGGAATGAATACCGTGTAATCGATTTTTTGATGCATTTTGTTTAATTCATGCCACCCCGCAATAAAACGATTATTATATACTATTTCAGCCTTGCGTTAACATAAAAGCAGGGCAAATTACAAGATTGTTGTTCACACGATTTACTACAAAGCATAGCTCACAACAAATTCACTACATTTTTACCAGCGACACATTACTTATCAATGATATTAAACGCAGGAATGACGATACGTTAATGGTTTTAAATTTAACCATAAATACATATTTACCACCAGCACAAACAAAAGCACGAACAAAAAGCCAGCCGCAATAAAAACGATAAGTATGTACACGTTTCGTTATCTGAAGAACACACATATTTTATACGAATTATAATAAATAATTACCCATTTTAATGATTACAACGAGGTACCATTTACTAATTACTTTTTAATGCGTAATCAAGTTACATTTTATTTTTAAAGCGTTTACAAACATTGTTTTTGTTTCGGTGGAATATAAGTATAAAACATCATTTATAATTTTTCCACACACAATAATTAGTGTAATTATACGTTTATTTATGCCATTATCAATAAACTTGCTTGCCGACATTAATTACTTTAGATGTAATAATTGTGTAATTGTTATAACTATGCGTTAATTGCCTGAGAAAACTAATCATCTTTGGTAATTCATTAAAAACATTATTATTTATAACGACACTCATTTTGTGACCATTAAAATTAATTTTTTTGTAGCGTATTTTCATTGGTTATACTCTATTTTCCAGGGTAATTGACTAGAGAAACTCTACGGGTTTTCATTTGGCTGGCTTTTTATTTTTATTTTCTCGCTCCGTTCTAATATGAGGGGGGAAATATTAATCCATTTTTTGCGATTACTGAAACCTATAATTTTTACACCTTTCCACACGCAACATAAGCACGTTGTTTTAGACGTAAGATCGACAGGTCTTCCCTGTCTACGGAAACCGTAATAACACGTTGTCGATCTTGAATACGGGTAATTTGGGTATTTTAACACCAACCCATTTTTACATTTTGTTTTTTTTTAATGTGCATTAGGGAACCGTGTAGCATGTGCTTCTCACTCACACCATCACCGTCTATTAGATTGTTACTAAAAAATGTATTCTGCCATTAGTACGAAATTTACACTGGTAATTTTTAGGCGGTTGGTAATTTCCACTTATTTTTCAGTGTTATTTGCGGTCTGCCGACTGTTCTGATTTCTAGGTAAATCATTAACCGAACATGTGACAAAAGAATCGTTTTTTGAAATTGCTAATACGTTACCTATTTGCCAATTAAAATAATTAGGACGGATTGTAGATGTTTCCAAGGCGCTTATATTATTAAATATAAAATTCATTTAATACAGAAGTTTTTAGCGTATTTTGAATATGGGACTTATTATCATTGCCTTTTAATTATTCATTACACGGAAACCACTCAGTACATATATACATAGAATATCGCACTACCGACAAAAACTAAACATTCGTATACTCACTATACGAGTGCACCGCGATAGCGTGTTAAGATCATCTTTCGATTACAAACAATTTATTTTTAACTAATAATTTTGATGGATATTTAAATTTGTTTCGATTAAACTAGAAATAAATAAGGGTATGTACACATTAATTTGTAATTCACGATGTTACCTTGTTTCTTGCCATTCTGCGACGAGTAACTCGGTGCGAACCGTTCGAGGCAGCTAGAGCAACACCATCTGTATATCCACTATCGGTGGTGTTGGCTAGACACGATAAACGAAAACAGCTGAAAAAGTAGCTTAATTCAAATATGAGTGTTTTTTAAAATCCAGCATTCTAGCACTACCCTCTTTATATGCTTTAGAATGTCCCTTGTATGTCCATAAATATCATAAGGATTAGAATGCCCACAGCCTATATCATAACTATGATAATAGAAACTAAACTAACATCGGTATAGATTTCAACAGACTGACTACCTCACGCACTGGCATTAATTACTACGGCCCTAAATTATATAACAAATTATCCCAGAAAACCAAACTTGAAAACGTAATCAAAACGCATCTTGCTAAAAGTGTTTTTTTATAGTATTAGTGATTGTTTGTTAAATTTTTCGTTGAAGAAGAATTGTTTCATTGACGTTTTTAAACATTGTATTTTATTAACATGAATACTTTTATTATTATTATTATTATTAATTGATTATCTGAATACTTGTTATGTAATCCTTTTTTTGTTTCTTTCAGACGGATGTTTCCAACCCTGCGCGTCTCTTTCACGGGCATACGACCCGACCAAAGATACGCAGTCCTTCTAGACATAGTGCCAATCGATAACAAACGGTACAGGTACGCGTATCACAGATCGTCCTGGTTGGTTGCCGGGAAAGCCGACCCTCCAGCCCCCAGCAGGATGTACGCGCATCCCGATTCACCCTACTCAGGCGAGCAACTCCGAAAACAAGTAGTTTCGTTCGAAAAGGTCAAGCTCACCAACAATGAGATGGATAAAAACGGACAGGTAATTAAAATAATTCAGAAAAACACAACGCGCGCGCACACATTTCGAAATGAATCAATTAAAATGAAATTTATTTATCACGTCGCGCGCGACGGTGTCCCATCTAGCTGTTGCTGTTTTTAATAATATATGTATAAATTAGTCCTTTATGTTCTGCCACGGTGGGTTGTAAAGTACATGGGGAGAGCGTCATATTATATGTAGGACCTCTCGCGTCGTTACTGGAATGTAGTTATGAGGCAGCATGCTACAAATTGTCGCCAAGCTGTTCAGGCCTCGCATAAGACCACCAGCGGGCCCCCATACACCCACCAACTAAACAGCTTCTTGTGCTCTTACATAAATGTTATTCCGCACGGATACGTGTGCTTTGTTTTTTTACTACATCACACAAGAAATTTATTTTAAAACGTTAAATGTAATTTAAGAACCACTTCGCGAATGAATTCTATTGTCTATCGCATTGCTAAGCCTTTGAGCATAGGTTACACTTAAATTAACTGCTGACGCATTGCCAGCTTGGCCAAGGCTAGTTAATTGAGAGGAAAATCGAACTTCAATTAGAAATTATTATAGCTACAGCTTGTTTTCATTCATTTATTTGCCATAGATCTCACAAGTAATACACTAACACAAATAATAGTTTACTGGTATTCCTAAATTGTTATTTTTTTATATTTGTGTTTGTATACAGTTCAAAAAATAATAAAAAATTAAACGTTAATTCATTAATTATTAAATTCATTAAAATTGCTTGAAAAACATTCGAACATTTTATTATTGTGCGTTTTTATGTTTGATTACATGATCTATTTAAAATACATTCAAATCTCTAGTGTACTAGCCCTATGGTATTTCTAAATAGATAATTGCGAAAAATGAAAAAATATAATCAAAATTGATAAATATACTGACATTTATATCTCAAAATTAATTTTATCACACTTTCACAGCACATTCACAAACGATGGATTCTAAAAAATTATGAAGTTATCATATATTTGTATATATCGTTGTATTATATTTGTATATATCGTTGTACCAATTATAATTGGTATGATTTTATATTTGTCTACAACAACTACATTATAAAATAAAAAAATTACATGATAGTTATTCTCAAAGTATGGGTCGTGAGAAATATAAGGGGGTTGCAGAGAACTTTAATTTAAAATCTATTTAGTAAACTCAATTAATTAATGTTAAATAGGAATCATAATATGATATGATATTTGTTGCAGACAAATATAAAATCATACCAAATAGAATTGGTACAACGATATATACAAATATAATAGATATAATAATAAATTTAAATAATAAATAAAATTTATAATTTAGGCATACAAAATTCATTAGCTTTATCAATTTTGATTATATTCTATAATTTTTACTTACAATCCCGGGTTTGATTAACGATATTATTTATTTAGAACCTTTACACCACACTGTGGTAGAAAAGGACGATAAACGAGAACAACTTTAATGAAATGAGAATAAATTTTTATTGCATTCTTACTAATTTTTTTATTTCACTTTCACAGTATTTCTAAATATATATATATATATATATATATATATATATATATATATATATATATATACTTAGAAATGCTGTGAAAGTTAATTTAAAAAATGAGTAAGAATGCAATAAAAATGTATTCTCATTTCATTAAAGTTGTTTTCGTTTATCGTTCGGGAGATCCTATGGGTTGATTGTGAACGTTCGAAGCAGCTAGACACGATAAACGAAAGCAGCTTATAGCTCGACACACGCAAATATATTTGATATAATGATAAACTTAAATAATAAGAAAATGTTAATTTAAGGCTGGGGAATTCAAGGCCTACTAGATTTAGAAAATGTATTTATTTGTTAGTACGATTACCAGTTCTTAGATAGCACTAGGATCGCATTTTATAGTATTTATTTGAAACCGGAAGTACACGAAGCGATGTTAGACAAAGATGAAAGCATGCTTGGTTGACAGCCAAGTACAGCTGTTTCTGACGTTGCGCCATGTTGCCATTCGAAATATACTGTTTAATTTAATATATTAAATGAATTTCGTTGATTTTATAACATAGTTTTTTAAAATCAAATTCAAGTAGGCGAGAAATTCAATTTTCAAACGTCATCATTTTAATATGTATATTTAGTATGCTATTTGAGCTTGATATTTAATTTTATATATATTGTGCTATAAATTAAAGATATTTTATGGACTTTTAAATCATGCTAAAAATACTATTGAAGTTGATGCTGATTTACCACCAAGTACAACCAATATTCAATATAAATATTGTTTTGTTAATGAGAAAAACTATTTGAATTATGTTACTGAAAGAGATAACATGTAATCAAAAAGTAATTATCTGTATAATTATAAATTTCCTAAAGCAAACAAGAAAAATTAAGTAAATTATAAATAAATATTTATGAATTTATAGAATGATATAAACTGAGACAGAAGAAACTGACTGAAGTGTCCTAAGGAGTAATTTAATCAGAAACCAATTTCATATTGAGGTTACTTTCTTATCAAAATCATTATTACCTAATTACCCAAAAGTAGAAAAGCTTACAGTAATACTAATAAAGTACTTACCAAAAAAACACTCAATATGATTTCAGTGTAGGCCTTTAAATCCTGCACTACTCAATAAACACTGAAGCAATCAAACAGTGCATTAACAGTATATGGAATGCCAAAAACAATATAATATAAACCCGATGGTAATGTTCTTTATAGAATTAAAATTTTCCAAAAATATGAGCAAAAATGTATGTCAAAGGATCCCAAGATATGTGAAATGTACAAATCAGCATGCAGCGGCCGACTGCCTAAGGAAATAAAATGACAACTAATTAAATAGCAACTAGAACCACCCTGCAAATTATAAAGGTTGTGTATACCACAAACAATTTTGAAGAAAAACTTTACCCTAACCTACGTAAGGTAACTTTACAACGGAACACCGATGAACAGTAGAGCTAGAGACTAACTTTGTCCAAAAGACAAGAGGCTTTAAATATCACAGGAAAAGCCAACAAATAATAATAATTTGTTTCTAACTAACATACAACAAAGAAATGTCATGGAGAAACTGAAAACCATGATGAAATAACTCAAATGGGGACAATGATGAATCACAACATTGGTTACCAAGATATCATAATGACACAGGCACTAAGGATCGGAATATGGAACACTAATGGCTTAGTCACACGCACAAGTAGTAAGACACTTCCTTATTAACAATTATCTATCTACAGGAAAGTCTACTCACTGTCAAGAAGAAAACTAGATATTATTGATTTCCGTGTAACTAAGAGTATAAGTCTTGTTTCGAGGTTCTTAATAATAGATTTACAGATTTGGATCTTTTTAGAAGTTATCTAACAGAATTAATAGGGATCAAAATACACCTTAAGATATAGATGAATCAATGACTAACTTGTCCATTAACATTAGAGATAAAATTCGAAAAAGAGATGGCTCAGGTAACGAAGGCAGAATAATAGAACTGAAGAGAATACAAAAATCACTTAACAAAGCATCAAAAGACCAGAAAAAATGTTACAGTTAAAAAATCAAACAGTTCAAAGGTACTTACAAAAGGAGACGACAATCTACTCATTATGAAGAGCAACAAAAAATAAAGAGACCACAATTAGTAAACGCACCAGTTTAACCAAGAAATTGGGCCAGAGACAACCATAAGGCAAATGTAGGCAAGTCAATCCATGACAGACTTACAATGAAAAAGTAAAATTGCCCCGATGTAATATTATATACAAAAAATCATTCTGACATCATTAAATATCTTGGTTGACCTTGATCATGGGCTTGGCAAAAGCATATATTTAATAAAAGAAAATAATTTAATTCGGACTTAAACAAAGTAGTTTATACTGGATGTTGGGAAAGCTATAAGTATGGAGTGGTGTTGGTGCGGAATGAACTGGTATACTTTGTTCTCATAGTATTCTGGAAGGGCATATTTGTTGATTAGTAGTAGTTACTGTGATAGCTAATAGCTATCAACCTTGCTCTTCTGCCGTGTGCTAATGGTATGGTATGGCGGACTTACTACTTTGTACTCAAGTTTGTTGATTGTATTCCAATGACAAATGGTATCGACTACCCGGGCCACCCGCTTAATAAGAGGGGATACTCAGCACTGTACTACATTGGCGTGTGATGTTGTAAAACATTGTCACAAGTTATATTCAGCCGCGCGGATCAATTATAGGTTATGTACACAATAACAAAACATAATTATATTGGGCAACTATGTATGTCAGGTCCACAACATAATAATTTTAACAATATATTATTATTTATAATTACCGAATGAACCACACTTTATCATTACAATAATTTGTCAAACGTTTCACTCGCTTATTATATAGTATTTCACCGACCATTTTCATATTATAACGCTTTAGTTTCAAAATATCTCACTAGTGTCATCACTCGTGAAAATCGTGAAGTTTTAATTGGGTTGGTAGGATGAGTTACCGGTTATATCATTACCACGTAATATTTGAAGTTTGCAATTTGGGTCAATATTTTTTCGGACCGTCCCATTTCAATACGAAGGAATATTTTATATAAGTCGGTTTACTACCCCCAATAGAGTATTGCTGGTCATACACTGTGGCTTTGTTTTTTAAATTTATGACGTATGATAAAAGTTATAAAAAATATTTTTTGATACAAAACGAATTTAAAAAATTGTAGAGACCCGTTTTTGGGTCATTGCATATGTAAGAAAATGCAATTGATTTGATAAAGATCCGTTGTTTCGTTTAGAAATGCCGGGTTCCGAAAGCCGGACACTTTCTAATTTCCCCGCGTTAAGTATACAAATTTCATCATTATCAATTTATCAATTTTCATTATAATCTATCGTTTTTCTTTACTTTCCCGGATTTTATTATCGATATGATTAATTTAGAAATGCTGTGAAAGTGTTTAAATAAAAAAAAACGAGCAAGAATGCAATAAAAATGTGTTCTCATTTCATTAAAGCTCGGCGCACGCAAAATGAATATATCAATTAACTCGGGCCGCAATTGAATTTGCACGATTTACACGAACACATTTGTCGACCGGATGTGCGGGGCTTTTGTTCTGTAGTGTTGCCAACGTCACGGCAATTACTAATAATAACGTCGATACCTCCCAAATTGATTTGATCCGGTGAAATTCGTGAAAACCCCATAAACTCCGTTACAAATGCTCGTTTTTCATTTTAATGTCGCACTACTGCTACTGCTGCTGCTGCGGAAAAAGGAGTGGAACGAAATCGTTCTATTAATACTGCTATAAATGCTGCGTGATATTTTCATCCAAATGCCCATTATTATATATACGTAGACTATGACTAGAAAATGACTTGTATTATTGTAGAAATAACACACACACACACACACACACCTATTAAATGCAAATGCAAAATACACCAAATTTTCCCGTCTCATCTCATAGTTTTTGTGTGTGTTTTACATTGCCATAATGTTAATAATAGATATTGCGCAGATGTATTAGCTTTATGTGATTATTAGTGCGTTCTAAGCCGCTTTTGTTTATCGTTCGGGAGCTTCGGGTTCTAGTTCCTAGCTGGCCAGAACAGCTCCCGAACCATAAAAGAAAGCGGATATAATATGTTGTTTTTGGTGTAGTTGTCTTTTGACCATTAATGGTCTATTTATTTCTTTTTGGAAATAAATTATTATCAAATTGGTTTAGCAGTCATAATTTGAATTTATTATTCATAACTAGGTGAAATTCCCGTCATTCGCGGAGGTATCATGAATCAGTTGCCAAAGGGTGAAATACTTACTGCTCAATGGATAATGAATACATAAATGTATATATGTAAAACCCCAAACCTTTACTTAAAAGATTGGTATTAATTCATAACCGTTTTGAAACTTGAAATTAATTTATATTTAATATAAGCCGCTTTTGTTTATCGTTCGGGAGCTGTTACGAGCTGTTCATCTCGTGTTTGTTTATCCCTGCGAACCGCTCCTGGAATGCAGGATTCTTACCGCCGTTAACGTTATTTTTAATCTTGTTAAACGCCATTCATTATTATAATTTCTATATAATGTTATATTATGGAAATTGTACATGATACATTTTTCCAAGATAATTCACAGTTGTGACGACCGTATGTTCTTTTTTGTACTCATGTTCTAAGACAAGTCATTTCCCGCATTGATTTGGGTGCGGGAAATACTACTTCCCGAACTAGTGCGGGAAGCAGTCAGTGTTGCCAACTTAAAATTCGGTACCAATGTAAATGTGTATTTATAAATATGAGAATGCATGCAAGCACAGCGTACACCTGTTATACTTCAAATAGCATTAAAAATTTACGATATGGTACTGAATAAATACAATTTTGATGAAAATATAGACTTTAAATTAAAAGTAATTGGTAGTGTGAGATAACCTATTTGTCACAACAACTTTAAATAAATATTAAGTATTTATTCGTACAAAAAATAAGATACATTATTCGTGCGAGAAGGCCGTTTCCCGAATTCGCTCATTCGGGAAACTTGCCTTCCTGCACTAATAATGTAAATTACTATTATCGTTCTGCAACGAGTACCTCTGGTGCGAATCGTTCGGAACAGTTAGAAACGATAAACGAAAGCAGCTATAATTTCAATTGACCTAGCAATAAATTAAAATGAAAAGTGTAACTAACCAATTTTTTGTCAGACCATTCAGTCCATCAATATGTGCAAGTTTCAAATTGTTTTGGTCATGAACAAACTTAATTATCGTTACGCCTATTTGCGCGATAATTAATAATCAATTTAGGTTATATTATTGCTAATAATAAATTTTTATTATTCTGAAAATTTTTAGTTTAAAATATAGGCTATTTCATAATATAGCTGTTGAACTCGAATATCTAGCAATAAATTTAAAAAAATTAAAAGTTTTAATCACATTTTTTGTCGCACTATTGTTTACGAATATTAAAAAATCTGTACGAGTTTCATTTTTTATCGTTTTAAACAGCTTCATAAAAATTAATTACCATTACGTTTAATTGCGCGAAAACTGGTTAAGATAAAAATGAACAATTCAGGTTATATTATTGGCAATATTAAATTATTACAATTCTCAACATTTTAAGTTTGTTTGTCCACGTTGTATTATAGGCATTTTAATTATGTCATAATATAGGTAGGTATTGAACACGTAGAAGTTTAATTTTTTTATCGTTTTCATCGATAGTAGCGTATTTCTGTCTAAAACTGAATTGGGGATTGGGAATTAGTTCTTTCTATTATCAATATTAGTCTCCTGATAAACAGCTTCTCGAGGAATTTTGAAATTGTGGGCAGAAGCGGTATCTGTGTTTCTCAAGCTCTACGACCCCCTTTTTCACTTAAAATTTGCAAAGCAAGAATGGGTAAGTGTAGAAAAACATCCCAAATGATTTGTAATCAATCTTTTCTGCGATCCCCCTGATATGTTTCGCTACCCCCACAATCTGAGAATCAGTGGTCTATATGACATCATTTGGAAGTTCGCCTGGCTTGGGCAACGTTATTATATCAGACACTTTCCAGTCTCTTGGCACATGATCGCAGCATTTATGAAATAAGTGAACTTGACTATTCCTTTTTTGCTTTTTTTTAAAATTGTTTCAGGATTTCTCCTGTTGTAAGATCATAGTTTCATTTTTCGACTCCGCTTTCTTAATAGGTGGAATTTATGTGTAATTTGCCTCTTTACTTTCCGAGTAGGTGGTGTAGCTGCATAAGAAAGGTATTGTTTTAGAGAAACGTTTCCTAACTAAGATTGTCGAAAAATATTCGAAACTTTCCGGAAAAAATAACTACACTATCAAGAAGGTATTGTTGTTGCGAACAATTTAGAAAAAAAACAATTTTCTTTACGTTTTATGCCTAAAATTATCGAAATTAGCTTATGCGATGTCCTTTTATGTGTGTGTGTGTGTTCTGTCTATCTATGAACAACATTTCTGTAAAAACGGCCCAACGGATCCCGACCAAATTTTGAAATCGGCTAAGAACTCTACCTGGGACGATTCGAGTGAAAAGTAAAATCGGTCCAATACATGTGATAAAATGTGGAAGAACGTCAGAAAATGTGGGAAAATTAAGAACATGTGAGAACATTTGAGATAATGTGAGAAAATTTAGGAAAATGTAGGTAAATCTGTCAAAATGTGTTAAAAATTGACACAATTTATCAACATTGATTGATAGATAGATTTTTTATTATTATTATTAATTTAAAACTTGATACGTACTAGTAACAATTTAAGAGAACAGAAAATAAAACAGAAATATTGTTTTAAATATTTAACTAAAGCCATTTTAATTGAATTATTATATCTACTAATTGTTATTATAAATAATTCACTACTAAAAAATTAAAAATAAATTAAAAATTCATACGGATAAGCTATATATGATGTGAAAGTGTAACGTAGCTTAAACGGACATGATACAAATAATGCATGCTATGAAAATATATTTAAAGTGTATACGATCGAAAATAATAAAACTAATTAATGAACCTATTGAGTATTCAATAATCCATGCCACACGAGTAGTATATTGAAAATAGTGGCTCATAAATAATAATAAATAACCCACCAACATGTCATAATTATATGCGGACATATGAAATTTATTAATAAGAGTACTATTATTTATTTAACAGAAATTAACATAAAACGTAATTTACAACGAAATTCTTTCGCACCTTTCATTATAGCCTGAAATTTTTATGATCAGCAGCAGCGTCTCTTGTGGTAAACTCGTTTAGTCGTGAATGGAACTGTGGGCTTGTGTGGATATCCATATACAATATTTGTATACCTGACGTAAGGTGTTTGCCACCAACTACCTTATTCATTCAATTGAATTTCTTTCGAAATAAATAGCCAGATTAAACTAGAAGCTAACACGTTTTACGGTGTCCGTTTATATTTTAAATCTCATTTCCTCGGCCGTTGTCAGTGCCTATACATTTCATTGATTATGGGCCGTTATATTTTACAAACTTAACTCCTATATGCAAGCCATATAATAAAAATCGCATTAGCACTTCTGTAAAGTAAATAAACGGGCACGCTTGTAACCGATCCTCCGGAGGCTCGTATTTTTAATTAGCGCGCGCTCTGTATAAATTAATAGCCGGTAGATGACAATTTATGATATTAAAGGTAAAATTATTAATGGCCCGGGATGAATAAATCTTGCATGAAATATGTTGGTAACGTAATGAAATACAATAGTGGCACATGTTTAGTCCTAATTTGTGAGTTTGTTTAATGCCTCAGATCGAGAATGCGATTATGGAGTCATGGAGCGCTAGTCCAAGTACCATAACTCAACTCTGACGTACGGAATTAGTCAACGTACTTATATCAACGGTTTAAAAGGCTTTGTCACATCGATTTACTCGCACAAAAGCATCGATTTATTAATGTGCGCTCGTTATATATTCGACATCTTAAATATTCATCTTCATTTTATGATCTGTATCATATACGCGAGTTTTTCAATGTAGTTACTTTAATATTTTTTTATATTACTCGTTTAAACTACAGAAATAAATATTCTAAACATACTCATAGCTCAAATAGCACCACCACATCTCCATATAATACTAACTACTACTACTACTAAGAATAATTTATCAGCATACGATGACGCGAATTATATCGGTGATTCCAAATTGTTGTGATTCATATACATTATATACTATAATTGGAATGAATTGCACATTTAATGTCTTTTTCAGTGAAAAATATTAACCATTATTATCATAAATTGTTCATTGTTCATTTCAAAGCTATGCCTGTCATATTTAATTTCCTAGTTTATATTATAATTGCTTAATTTTTACCTATACAATTAAAACAATTACTGTGATTGTTTTCCGTAATTTTTCACTTTTGAACAATTATATTTCCTATTCGTCTACGAACGGTTGTTGCCATAATGAAACCCATATATAATTAAATAATTTAGTTCACACAAGCTTTAGAGAAAATAAAATAGGCATGTAAACATTTTTAGATATTCGTTGGTTTAATTAAACACGCTCCTTTGTTCAAAATGCTGATGAAGTCCGGATTATAATTATTACATGGTAATTGGATTCGAGTGGTGGCAGTTGTTAAACATTTCTCAGCGGTGGCCATTCGTAGTACAACAAACGGAGGCATTTCGGTTATAAAAATCGGGTTAACTCTTTAGTGCGTGTGCGTGTGTGTGTGGTCTGGATTAGGTGCTGCGGCTCGGGCGGCGTTGTTCACTCCCGCCCCCCTCGTTTTTATGTCGGAATTGTGCGATATGAATCGCTGCAGGAATTAGCGCTGGCCGAGTAGAAAATAGCATGGAAACGGCAAATAAAGCTCGCAGTTGAAATAATTTACATCTTGCATATATTTAGCTCATCACATCGTATTATGTAAAGTGTGTTAGATTGCACGAAAATAATTTTCCCCGGGTGTTTCTCGTGTTCCATTATTCCATGTTTTCACGTCAACATTAGAAGGTGCATGATTGATTAACTTTTTTAAGTGCCCTCGCCCCGTAATTGCAGTACAAATGAATTATATCGTCCGACGTTTTACATCTTTTGACGCCGTTTCCATTTAAAACGCTCCCATTGTTTACTCGCCACTTTTTGTGTGTGTGTATCTTTATTGCACGGAATAACTGCACGGGAGACAAACCCAAGTAATTGCTTCATTATTATTTCTGAATTTTCCATCCGGAGGAATGTCTCCACCGAACACCTCCGACCATATATCAATACTGGAGAATTGTTTTTTAAACGGGTTTGTCTTGTTAAACTGTAGGTGAGAAATTTGTTGTCCTCGGGACGTCCTGTTGTGAGGGCAGCACGTTTTAGAATATGTATATACTGTGCTGTCTAAGGAACGCACGCACCTGATTGGCTGATCGTATCAGTTTTGGAATGAAATGATATTCTGAAAGAGCGGACTGAACTCTCACAGCAAGGGATTAGCGCAGCTGCGACAGGATACTTTTACTTTGTCACATAATCATAACTCCTGATTTTAATATGCTTGACACTTTTTTTGTTTTGATTAATACTGAAGAGTCAGCTTGATACCTACGAGGTTTTTTTTTCAACGGAACTTTAATAATTTAATAAAACTACTTGTTTGCAGTCTTATTAATTTTCATATTATTTATTTGTTTTGAGAATTTTCTGCAACAGATATTAATATAACTTATGACCCAGCCCAGTGGCCTAGTAGTTAGAAGCGCCGTTCGTCTTGTACTGAGCATTGGGGAGCGAAGGTTCAAAACTCATCGCGGACAAATTTTCGCGAATCGCATTTTGTATTTTATCTTACTTTCTCTATGAAAATAGGGTAAATACCACTCTTTTCAGCTCTCTCTTTACTAGCGAAAAAAAACTTTATAGGGCATAAAGTTTTTTTTTCTAATATTTCCAACACATATAAATATAAATACGCGAGAGAAAAAAAAATGGGAAAAATCACTTAAATTCTTAAGCAACATCTACATTTTTTTGTGAATTCTCATTTTGAAAACTATGACTACAAATTTGTTTGTTACAGATTCTATGGTATATTTTAGAAAGTATTGAATGAAATACTCATATAAAGCCATTAATAAATAATCAAACAAATCTAATATAACTTAATCTAATTTAACAAATTAATTTTACCTTCTTATACCTACATAGGGTAACTTGATGGAACCACTTTTTATAAATAGAGGTTCTATCAAGTTACCCTATGTATACGTGATTCAATTGTATACATATACATGTGATATAACATTGATTGTAATATGTATTTGAATTTCAAGTTTGTATTTCCCTGAAAATAATATATTTTGAAGAATGAATACAGAATCTAAACATGTGTCACATTAAAAAATAAATCTCTCGCGCTTAACGGGGATGCGATTATCGGGTATTATAATATAAACCCTTGTAAATTGATATGTTAGCGCTCGCGTGCGTTCAGCTGATTGGACTGCATGCACGTTATCAACACAATCATAACGGGGAATCGATTCGGGTCCGGTTCGAGCTTCGCATTTAGTCACCTGATCGAAATCCGGCGGCTTTTCGGGGATGATTTATGGCGATTGGTAACTATTTCCGCGGCTCGCCGTGGGCGGCGGCGGCGGTAATTTATTCATTTTCCAATAGAACCGGCTGGGTCATGCGTTCCAATTTGACGATGTTTGGTGGGCGCGCGCGTTGACGGTCCTTTCCCTGATTTATTGGACTTGGCGCATTGCGAGATGCAACAATAGATAGAGCGCAAGCGGTTCTTCTATGCGCTTGCGTTTGCTCGTGCGGAACACGCGCTCCCCTGAACCGGCGAACGTTGCCAAGCAACCTACTCGTAGTAACTCCTGGTTGCGATAATGATTGGCGGTCCCGCGACTTACAATGGCTGCCGCTGAAGCACGCGATAAACACTTCCCTATGTTTACCTTCTAAAGCACAATGCGCTTCCACACGTATACACACAGCTACACACCGACATACCATACACACGTAAACGGAGGCATTATATATACACCGCCATATTCCACCCGACGGAACAATACTACTAACATTATACTTTAATTATCATTTTACTATACTAAACACAACTTAATTATTCTTTTCAGATTGTTCTCAATTCAATGCATCGGTATCAGCCTAGAATACACCTAATTAAGTGGAGGGATAATAGTGGTCCGATAACCGATTTAGAACAAGAACAGTACAGAACGTACATCTTCCCAGAAACCGTATTCACGGCCGTAACAGCATACCAAAACCAACTAATCACCAAACTGAAGATCGACTCCAATCCGTTCGCTAAAGGTTTCAGGGACTCCTCTCGCCTCACAGATTTCGAACGGTAAGTCCGAATTTATTATACAAAAAACTGCGCCCGTATCCAATTCTCAAACTATAACTTTTCTTAATTATATTTATGAAAACGTGTCGTAAAACTGGTTCCTTGAAGAAACGGTCGTGGGCTAACGTAATTATAGCATTGTTTTTTTCTCTCGCTCCTCTCGAACTGGAGAGCGTTTTTATGAACCATAAAGCAGCACGGTAGCCGATGATTCTTTAGACATCTGTCGCGAACTGACTATTATATGCGATGATGAGTTTTTGCCGTGGCGGTCTGCGTGAAGGTGTTACCGGACGGTTGTAAAAACCGCGAACATTTTGACGGGCCTTTAATTATCGACAGGTTGGAGGTGTGCTTTGTACGTCACGCACACACAAGTGTCGTCGACGGCTCTGCGAACGAAACAAACGTTGCTTTGTACTAAACGCGTGACCACAATGTGGCTTTTTGTGGAATCTGTGGTTACAGTTATGCGGTTTGCGAGTCGTTTAATACAATATTTTATCGGCTTTGTGGTTGCCATTGTACTTTCTTTTGGGAGGTAAATCATTATAATTATTGGTATTTAAGGTTGAGATGAGTCAACTGAAACCGCATACATTTTGAGCAGTTTATAAATAATTATTGACATTAATATTATTAAGCTGTTGAAATTCCAATGTTGGTTTCAATAACTGTAGGTATTCATAAATATTTTTATATTTACCCTCATTCCTTTATGCATCAAATACGTACAAATATTCTTTAATATATAGACCCCAGAATTGTACTAAAAATATTATTACGGAATTCCGCTTGATTATTGAAAATGTTCTACATATTCATCGTCGTAGCTGTATCGTAAGTTTATTACCCGGGAGCAGTTCTGGATTGGTCTTAGCTGGCTTAGAACAAACCCGGAACCGCTCCCGAACAATAAACGAACGGAGCTATAGAATTTATATTTGGAGCTGGAGTGAAAGAAATCAGTTTATATAAGTGAATTGAGTGTTTTTTAACACACAATTATTAAAACTTGCAGTCATTTTTAAAAGTGTTTTACTCTATAATTCCACATTTAAATCTATTTCAGAGAAAGTGGATTTTTTTGCACGGCTGACCAATTTGAACAAACCAGCCGCAAATTGCTGAATCATTTAAGGTGCAATTTTAGAGACGCGATATTTTCGAACCATGAGTTAGTATGGAAATTCAATACATCAAGATTCCATATTTTTAGTTCAGTTTGGTAAAATTTAGGGCAATCTTCACCGCACCAATTTAAAAAAATCAACTGTAATAGTATTCTTAAAAATTTGAAACGCAATACTACGAAAACACGTAGAATTATTTTACCAATTGCTTTATTCCCTAATTTTACGTTTACTTCTGTTTGGAACTATTGGAAAAATATTTCCACGCCTCTCTAGTTTGACTAACACACTACAATTTGTCTGAAACTAGATATTTTAGAGTCGCGATATTTTCAAAACGTGTAGTGCAAATTTAAAAATTGCTTATTACATGATTTTACTTTTAATTCTGTTTTGGAAATGCTACAGACAAATGTCATAAAACATCATTTACGAAATTTTTGTCTAGCTTTTCCAAACAGAATTAAATGTGAATTCATCGAATAATAAACCATAAAAATTACGAAACGCGCTTTACAGCTTTGAAAATTACTACATACCGTAATTCCTTATTTAATTCTAATTGGGAATAACTGGAAAAACATTTCCACGTCTCCAAAATTTTACGAACACAGTCAAAATATTCCAGTACACACATTTTAGAACGCATTTCCTGTGTAATTATAGAAATACGATCGAAAGATTTTATTCTTAAAAACTTGCGGTTTAGAAACGTAAAATTTAGAAAACACGCTGAACGATTTAGAAAATTACTGCATTCCGTAATTTCTTATTTAATTCTGGTTGAGAACAACTGGAAACCCATTTCCACGTCTCCAACCATAGCAGACAAAACAATCTGGTCCATTTGTAGAACGTATTTTTTGTGTAATTTGAGTGGCACAATATTTTCCAACGAGCTCACCTATATATTGCGTCATTCCATGATTAAACATTTAATTCTATTTGGATAAACCTAGAATTACCGTTTCTCTGATCCCTCCTTGCATAATAACTTACTACTTTTTATATTTCATGATGTCCCACATATAACAGCTTTAGCTTAGTTAGCTCAGAATTAATTATTTTTCTTCTCTCATGCGTCTCATCACTTCTAAGATTGTTATTTTCTCTACCCATGAAATCTGCAGCATTCTTCGATATATCCATAGCTCGAATGCCTCCAGTCTCTTTCCTATCGATCCCTTTTAGTATCCAGGGTTCCAACATATCACCTGTCGTGTTTTTAATTCAAGATTTAGATCTCGGGAGCAGAAAAGCCTCTTAATTTTTGCACATGCTTGCTTCTTGGCTGTTCGATTCTGATTCGTATTTTTGGGGAGCTGTTATTTTTTTCATTAATGGTTTTGCCTTGGTATTTATATTCTCTTACAATATGTTGATTCTTTATATAAATATATACTTTACGGTTGTCCTGAGTTTTTCTTATTAGCATATATTTTGTTTTACTTATGTTCAGTGATTGGTTCATATTCTTCACTTACTGTGGCAATTTTATTAACTGGCGTATGTAGTGTTCCTGTTAAATGAACCGCATTGTCGGCATACCTCAGATTATTTATTGTCGTGCCGTTAATTTTAATGCATGTGTCTTGATTACCAATTGCTTTGTTTACTATGTCTTCTGAGTACATATTAAACTGGGTTGGTGAGAGTATACACCCTTGATGCACTCCTATTTGTATTTCTATTTCATCACATGGAAATTTTCTACTCGTACTACTGCTTTTTGTCTGTAATAGAGGTTTGAGATTATTCTGTCTTTCTCTGTAGTAGCATATCTATGAATCTATCAGGTCTAACTTTCTCGAATGCATTGTTGTAGTCTATAAAGTATGCGTGTAGGTCCTGATTTGCATATAGGCAACCTTGCGACAGGACACTCAGTCCAAACAATATCCCCCTTGCTCCCAGGCCTTTACCGATTTCAAATTGCACATCTCTCTTTGACGACCTTAAAACCGTTAAAGTACGTGTTAAAGTAGTGACATTTACTGCTTCAAGCGTCTGTTTGATTCGTTCGTAGAATGGCTCGATTTCATCTTCAGGTTTGTCTGCAGTAGGAACCTATATTTGTATTATGTTTAGTTTCCTTAAGTTGGTTTGTAGTTGTAACAGCATGACCCGGTCTGATATAGGGATACATTTGGTGACGAACGATATAATATCTCTCGAGACACTTATTCCGATACCGTGTCTGTGATGATTATCTTAGTTTCCAGAGTAGTACAGCATGCCTCTCTATGTTGGGACTTGGCTTCACTGATTCCTAGGATTTTGAGTTTCAGTCTTTGCATAACATTATGCATCTTTCCAGATTTATACATGGATCTCACATTTCATGTGCCAATTTTTATAGTTGTGTTCATCGCTGTGCCCTTATTACTTCGAAACATTAAGTTTTGAACATTTTGAACATGTTTACACTCTAAAGAGAAAGTTAGAACACCATCTGGTGGGAAACACAAAATTTACAAAACACGTTCATAAGGTAATATCCTTGAAAATGTCATCAATCCATGTGTCCTCCACTGGGCTAACCGGACATATTAGCTATACACTAACGAGATATCGAAATCTAGATCTGTAGATTGCTAAGAGGTGAATTCACCCTTTTTTTAATTGTTGATCTGACTAGTGTCGTATGATTATTACATGTAGTCATACATACTATCGAATAAATTTAGGATAATTAATAATAAAAACTATCCATAGTCTCATAACCATCGACTGAATATTATCGATAGGATGATACTGTCGCCAATAAATGTCGCAGTTGTGGGCACAGTGTTCACAATTAAGCTTGCATATATCGCACTGTGAGATGACAAATGTAACTTCCAAAAACAGTTTTTGTAAGTTTGTTTAGATAAATACACTTTAAAGATAATTCTAGTAGTTTTACCATTGAGTTAATATTACTTTTTTGCAAAATAATAATTTGGTTTATTATTAACGCAAAAAAGGATTAAAGGAGGGCTAAAATATACATAAGAATTGTCAAAACAAAAATCAAAACCTGAAAATGCATTTTGTAAGTTACAACACTTCACATGACGATATATGCGGTAATGATTGATCACATTTATCCTGAGCAGGTCTAATTCTTCCTTAAAAAGTATTATTTTTCTCAGCTAAGCTTGTAGTGTGCTAGACAACGATTTTCCATGTATACCCAGTGACTGCTAATTCCTGGTTAAGTGTTTTGTTATTGTCAGCTGTTGGTTTTATGAGTCTTTCTATCTTGAACATTTGTTAGTAACTCCATTTCATTATATCCAACATTATTTCTAAATGTCGGTAGAAGAGGGACGTTGTAAAATTTTCTATCGATTGTGTTTTAACTACGGTAACACGACTATTGCCAGGTCGATGGTGCCAACTATTGACAGTTCGATGGTGCCGACTATCGAAAGGTCGATAGTGCCCCAACTGTAATTTTTTTCGTATTAGTGAATTTCGCATATATAGTGGTTTCCTGTGAGCATCAGACCTGCTTTAACCCCAACATTAATTGCATTCACAACACCACTTAAGCAAAGGTGGCTGGTTGGTAATCATTTGGTAATGTTATATTTATTCATTATAATTTTAAAAACTGATTTAAAAAGATCATAGCATACATATCGTGAACATATTACCGGTATAAATATTAATAGGTGCCTTGCCATCGAATCAAACTAGATTGAACAATACAACTCCACAGGGTTACCATGTCGTGTGCTCGTTCCATAAAGGTAATAACACTTCTTTATGATCAACAATTGATACTAGAGTGTACTAAAGTCAGATTGATCATATACCACCCACTTTACATACCATAAATGTCTTTTTCATACAAACTCAATGAACTAAATCCAACACACAAACCTAAACGCGGCAGTTAATATCAACTAGTCTATCATTCCGTTTTTCGTTCACTTAACTTAACTTTAATGTAATCTTATGATAATTTATTGAATACTTATTCGAGTTTCCTATCTGAGGTGGATATGTCATTTATATAGATGTCATTATAATTGAATTGAGTAACAAAATTCTTTACAGTTCAGCTCTCAATATATATATATATATATATATATATATATATATATATATATATATATATATATATATATCAACTTTGCTGGAACAATATACTTTCATACAATCAAGACTTAAATATTAACAGTAGTAGCGCTTAAAATATAAATGATTACCTACAATTGAATATAGATCCGAAAAATTGAAAACATAAATTATCAGCATTAATTTAATGGTAATAATTATCCGCCCCGGAACGCACGAAGTAAGCGGGGTGTCACTGTGCCGGTGTAATGTGTTCGTAATTTCCATGACAAAGGCCCGCTTTCCCCAGGCGATTCCAGATAATTGGTGGTGGTAGCCGTGCGGGCACTTAAAAGAGGAACATTTAACCGGAGCCCGGGGGCTGAATAACGTTCGAGTAGTTTTGTCGCCTCCGTTTTAAACAAATCATAGGAGAATGGGATCAGGCGGAGCGGAGCGTGAAAACAATCAATAATATTGAGATGGAGCTATCGCGCGGTGAGCTGATAATGAGAGGCCCGGGAACTCCGCCCGCTCGCCGGGGGCAGCCGCCAGAGGTCGCTAGCTGACCGCCGCCCTAATTATAGGACGGGGCAACAACAACACCGGCGAACACGAATAAAAAAAGAATGATGAAAGAAAGAAGAGTCTGAAGACCTGAAACGAGAAAATAACTGGGAAAACACGACGGTCTACCTGAGGTGTGAGAAAATATGTCGGCTTCATTATATCATCAAGCCATCGTCATGAAGACAACGATTGTCTAAAATTACAGAGCGGCTTCCAGTTCCACGCCTCTACCGCGCCGCGCATAGGACCGAAACACGTAAATTAAATTCTATCACAGCAGAAATGAGCTCTGCCCCCTCTCCCGGTCTTCTTTGATCCGCTCCGGGGCCGCATGAATTATTACTTATCACTTTCACCGTTCGCGTTCGTGTTCGGTGTGTTCGCTCTAAACGAGTATTGCGGGTTAATTAATACGCCGTTTCATCTCGCACTAAACAATAATACTTTAATGCAACCCAGAGCCCTCAACACATCATACGACCGCAAACCAATTCAGTATTACGACATGTAATTTTAATACTAGCCTTTCATTGCAATTACGTATAATTAATCACAAAATAAGCTCAAACATGATTTTCCTAATTTTTGTTTTTTGTTTTTTATTATTACAGAGAGCCGATGGACAGTTTATTTATGGATCAGCACTTCCTCCGTTCCTCCCTGCGCTTGTATTCGGGTAGCGATGCTTTGGATGCCGAAAATAACAATGCCGGTTCATTATTTTCGGCGGCGATGATGGAGAAGGCTCGTGCGCACATCCAGATGTGGGGTAGAGCGGGTGGCAGTCACTACAACCCCAGCGAGTTGCACGCTCTGCTGCTGAGCGGAACGCCGACTCAACAAGTGTACTTGGGGCAACGCTCAGTTCCTCTAGGATTGCCCACTCAATTGTGGAGCCAGGGAGCAGCGTGGCAGTCGCCCATGCACGGCGGCCTGCCACCAGGCCTGTTAGGCCCCCCGGCTTCGCATCGCCCGCAAATAACACCCCCGCCGCCACCATCCTCAACGCCAAGTTCCTCGGGATCGCCCAGTCCTACTTCCATAAATACTTCCTCAGATTTAAGACTACCCAAGGCTATGTTCCCTTCCATGCACAGATTTAGTCCGTACGCTAGTAGTCCGCTGTCGCGACCGAGCAATGCTTCGATGAGCCCAATAGGGCGTTCCTCGCAATGATAAACTAGCCAGCTAAGCGGCTGCCGCCAAAAAATGTAACCAAAGAAGATACAGTCTTTCAATAAAACGACAAAAAAATGATATCAAGAATTTATAAAAAGGTAAAACTGTAAATAGACGTATAGATATTATAATTTATTGATTTGTATTAGGGAAAAAACTTTGTAGTATATAACCGGTTATTGTATTTATGTATGTGGTATATTTTGTACGAAGTATTAACTTTTTTGGCAGTATTACTCCGTTTTTTAGAGTTGTATATACATAAATATTACTGGATGTTTATATTTGTTTATGTTTTTTTATGTAAATTTGACTCTTTAATCAGCTGGAGTGTTTATGTTCCTTTAATTTTAATGTTTATAGGTACATTCTATTAGAAATAAATTGTCTAATTTCTAATTTTGATCGGATTACGACATATTAATTCATGTATTATGTTGAAATCAGAATTGTTGTTATGTACATATTAAACAAATAAGTGGTCTATAAAATAAAAAAATACTTATTGAACTACATTCGTTTCATTATCCCATAACATATTTTATTTTTCTTGAGCAAGTAAGTATGCAGGTATAATTGGCGAAAACGTAAGTATTTGAATTTAATTCATGTGCGCTTTAGTAGAGAGTAAGGTTATTCGGCCGAATTATTATAAAATAATAAAAAAAAAAATATATATTTTAATAGATATTTTAAGGACCCTCATTTCAGCCTTTTCATGACTAGACATGGGTTCGTAACAATCACGGTACATTAAACGCGCAATGCAAGCATTGGTAAGTATTTCATCCCTGGTATTACTATATGTGAAATTCGAGTTAATTCAGAAGACGCTCAAATAATTACCAGGTTTCACCATATGTCAAAAATAAAAAGAGTTGATGATACCACCAGGGGCTCGAACCAGTGCTGTGTAAATTGTAATAAGCGCAAAAAAGGAACCAAATGATTTTGAACCTGGCGGTATGATTGGCATGAGAGAGGCCGGACTTTTGTTTAGAAATGGATGACCATGTAAATGTGAAATTGTTGTTGTAAGATATTGGTCCAGGTGGTCCAATGAAGGGATTCAACAACGCTGCTCTGATCTAGACTCTTTGATTTATTGTTTATGCTGGAGGCTTCTACTACTAATTCATAACGAGCATTGCATATTATAAATCAATAGAAACAAATTTAATAAATACATGTACGCGTTTGAAACACTACACTATAGTTAGTTATACTTATTTCAATGAAGTGCAGTGTTTGAAATGCGAGTAACTTGAGTTATAGTCAATAATTTGACAAAATTCATACATTATATCAATAATATATTCAGAATAGAAGTGTAGACCAGTGCTTCTCAAACTTTTTGCTCCGCCATACTTTTTTGTACTTAAAAACTAAAAGGACCCTCTGCTAACGGGCATGTCTAGAAAAATATCCCGAATGATCTGTAATATTTTTTGCGGCCCCCCAATCACTGGCGTAGACAACTTCATACTTTTCATCTTCATATTGGTTTTCTCCAGTTCGTTGTGCACTTTTCAATCCTCCATTTCATCAAATCATGCAATTCCTCGAAAAATTCTCGCGATATACAAAAATACTTGAAAAACCTTTCTTCATGTGACTCCAGTTCGATACATAAGCGGTGGTATTCTCCTCTTATTGATTTCATGTACCTAACATCGTCTTGTTTGCGTTTTGTAAAACTAATAGTAGGAGTTGTTCTTCGTCCGAGATCATACTCAATAACAATATCAAAAATTAATATGAAAAAGCACTACCGATTCTCTAGAAGAAAGCAACCAGATTGGACCACTCACACAAAGTATGGCGTCCTATATTGCAGACCGCCGCGACGACCGCTGGATCGCTATCTGCTGCGACAGACCGCTTTCGCTTTTGTGTGGCCAAGACTTTAGCTGCCAAAAAGATTAGTTCGCGTTGGATAGCAAACAATTTAACAATCGATCAAAAAGGCGGAGTGAATAGACTACTATGCCAATTTGTTTATCTTAAAGGAGACTATTTTGAAAAACAGTAAAGAAGTTTCTACAACCCAATCATTGTTTTTGTTATTCATTCTCAATACATAAATAGCAACCCTCGTAATGTCTATACGATAATACGACTGATATCCTGAGTCCTATTATAATAATACGATTAAATACGTATTTTTTATTATGAGCCCTTCTAAATATTTTGTGGAGCACATTCCTTTTACGATAAGCGTGTTAACTATCGGCGTGAAAATCAATAGTTTCAGGATTGTTTCAGTAATCTGTAACATTAATTCCATACCAGATAGAAACAAATGCTATACGTTATTAAAAACCCTGATTGGTCTATTATCAAAAAATAATATAAATTCCTATGGTATAAAAGCGAAGACAATATCTTGAAGCCGACTGACCTGTCATTTCTATATTTTTGTTAGTGCTGTCAGTTCGAAAAAAACGTCATTGTGACAGACATTTCCAAAACAAATGTCAAACACCTTGAATAGCGCTTGTGATTGGAGCTTTGATGACACCTTTCGTTTAATTATTCAGTGTTTCCAATAGAGAGGATAGAGAGAATCTAAAGTAACTACATTCCATAGAAACTGTATTTATTGTTGCTATAAAAACTAATACTTATGGGTTGAATAGCTATTGAAAGATTTATGATACTTTGGTGAATATGAGGGTATGTGTTTTCAAGTTATAGCAATGTTTTAAGTAATTTTTTGCCCAACCTTCATATGACTGGAATCGAGTGATTACTAATTTTGTTTCTTAACATCGAATCAGTGGACAAATGAGATATTTAAAGACATTCCACAGTTTTCCGTTAAATAAGGATAAATATTGAGATATTGCATGAAAACTATGACCATTATTTTAGAAAAAGGAGTTACCTAAAATGACTAAAACTCTCAAAAATGTTTTTCTAGTCAATACTCATATATTTAAAAAATTTAAAGAAAGTGTCTTGGTTCCAGGAAGCGGTGGGATTTTTCTCCTTTAAAGAAAAATATATGAATAGACACTTATAACATAGAATTGTCCTTATTTGTCTTTGGCCTAAATAGGTAATAATGAATATATATATATATATATATATATATATATATATATATATATATATATATATATATATTCATTAACCTCAAAATCTTCGCGTCGCATGTTCTGATATAAATTTTCATTCTTAAAAATCCATGCAAGTAGTGTTTTATTAAATTAGGTTTGGTCAGGATCTTATAACATAGATTTGTCCTTATTTATCTTCGGCCTAAATAGTTAATAATGAATATATATTCATTAACCTCAAAATCTTCCTCTCGCATATACTAATATAAATTTCTCTTCTAAAAAATCCATGCAAGTAGTGTTTTATTAAATTCGGTTTGGTCAGGACTTTCAGGTGAGATCCGAAAAACGCCCTGGTATGGTGTTAGGACATAATCAAGATGTTACCGCATTGCTAAGATGTTCTGGGGCTCATCACAACTCCTTGGGTGACTAATCCTCTCTACTAGGATACACAATTTCTCAATTTGATCTGTCGGCCAACTCTTCAGTCACTCTCGGCTCCTTCGACCCCGACGCTATTAGGTATCGCGAGCTAGGGAGTCTTCTCTTCTTCTTTAAAAACATCTTCTCTCTGATTCATGCCGGGATGGATCAGGCAGTGGAAAAGTAACCTTTTCTATCCCTCTCCCTTATTTTCTTTTCTCATTCCGCACTGCGGGTCCTCGCCGGGCCGTAATAACTTCGAGAGGCGGTAAGGGGCTCGCCGATCTAAGTGGCACGGGGACGGGACGGAGAGGAGAAAACCTCAACCCCAGACAAGGACAAGGCTTCCGTACGCCTGTGAACTGGGGCAAGTGACCAAGAGCCCAAACTTGAATAAATAAAAGGAGAGTGGAGATAACTGCTGAGTGGAAAATACACTGATGGACACACTGTATACGCCCAAGGAAGGGCACTTCTTTTACCCTAAATTAAAGTAACAAATGGACAACGACCAAAACTAAAAATCGAATATCGTGTAGCACCAGTCGGTGAGGACATCGTGCTGGATAAGCCACCGACCGTCATCCGACTACCACAAAGCAGCAGCAAAGGAAGTGAACACGGGATCAGAGCCCGAGGAAAACCGCAAACTGTTTGGAGGCGGCGGCATAACACCAAGTACTCCAACGAGCAAAAGGAATACCGAGCAATGTTTTGCAAGGGAAAAAGTCCGGAAAATCTTTCGAATCAAGAGGAATACAACTCACCCGGAAAGAGGAGACGGAAAGGCGAAACGGACAGGGGCCAAAAAGAAGCTCACAAAATAGACAATGAGGACGAAGACGAAGGTCAGGACGCCTACATACAGTTGGTAGAACTGAGAGATACAGTGGACATGGTCATGGCTGTGACGATAAGAAAAATTCCCAAGGACGCGAAAACTGATGCAGCGGTCGTTCGCGAAAAGCTCGAGCGGTTATTTGGAAGAACCAAAACAACACTAGAAATCCCCAAAGCGCCAAAGCGCCAAATCAAAAGGCATCAAGCACTAGCTAAAACACCGAAGGCAGAAAAAGTGCCATGGGACAGGGAAATGGAGTCATTAAGAACTGAGATCAGAGACACACAGGCAAGGCTGAACCAGCTGACCAGCCAAGCATGCCAAATAACACAAAACCCCAGGCAGAGACACAGGAGGAAACAATAACCAATACACAGAGCTCTTTTGACAAGGCGGCCGAGATGCTAGCCGAGCACTGGCCGCAGGGCACTTTCCAAAAAGTGATGGTGCTGAGGAGGAAAGCAACCATATGGCCCCCGAGTGTTGAAATAGTGAAATAAATAGACGAAGAATTAGAGCAATGACAAGCGGCTTTAAAAGAAAAACTGGACGGCTGCTGAGAGAAGGGGCCACAATAAGCTACAGGTGCATGGACCTCTCCGCTGGCCCAGTGGGGAAAACCAAAAGGTTCACACACTACATCGTGTGCGACACCACCAGCAATTTGAAAATGAAGGAAAATACCTGCTATGGCATCCGTCGCGAAACCTAATCGCAGAGACAAACGAGACAGATGCAATAGTGGTTCAGGCGCCAAAATTGCCCTCCCAGGACATGAGGAAAATGCCTACTCTGAAACGTTGAATGCCTATTCGCAAGGAAGGACACTAGTTTTACCCTAAATAAAAGGATCAAATGGACAACGACCAAAACAACAAACCGAATACCATGCAGAGGGAGGGAGGCCTCAGCACCGGTCGGTGAGGCCATCGTGGTAGATATTCGCAAGTTTAAATATACACACAACTATCAAGGACCTGAAGGAACAACATACAACTGAAAATCCTTAGAGAACGGCCTTACCACCGCCACAAAACCTTATACAAAAAAGCAGAAATCAATATTGGCTAAACCGATTGAGATGCAGACGTATGCGGACCTAATGAGAAAGATCCAGGAGATCGATAGCGGGGACAGCAGTGTCGACCCGTTCGAGAAAACCGGTCACTGACACCTCTGGATTAGGGTGAGTCGATGCACTGTGCGAGGCCATCAGCGCGAAGGAACCGGAACCCCAGAGTCCGGGCATAACCCTGGACATAAGGGGCCTGGACCTACTCGACAATGATACAAGTAGATACGGTCAGCGAGGCGGCAACAAAAAAAGAAGAATACTACTCAGGCTCAGACTACTCACGCTCAGACTCAGATCATAACAATGACAACAACAGAAAATTTCCTAACAGCAACAAGGTTGAAAGTAGGTATAATGAAATGTATAGCAACAAGAAGGAAGGAACTACCGCAAGGTGGCCATCCAACCAACAACGACTTCATTAGTCGTTGTTGGGGACGATAGAAGGACCCTATGCACGCGTTGCGGCGAGGAAGGCCACCAGGCAATACAATGCAGGAGGTAGACTACAGCGCACTATGCAGGGCGGAAACCCATGCCGCAGGGATTTACGATGCCCAATAAAGAGAAAGGCTCAGGACGCGGCAAAGAACAAGGCCAGAGGTTATGGCAGAGCATAGGAATCGTACCCTAAACCAGAAACTAAGACCAGAACACAAGTCTGGGATAAACAACTCTGATGGCCGGGAATCCCAGCCCTACGCCAAGGAGACCTTAGTGTGTCTCGAAGGTGGTCAAACCTCCAGCGTGGGTTGTGATGAGGTTTAGTCGGTAGGTGCCTCGCCAGAATGCTGGGTGAATTCGACACTGCCCATACTCCTCGAATAATGTATGGGCGTCTTTTGAAGATTCCTCATCACAGGTTTAGTCAGGTAGTAGATCATTTTTCAAACCATTATTATTCACACAAAGAACGATAACCTGAATGTTTTACTTTATTGCATCTCTTAGTAACACACAGCAGTAGGATTTTTCGCTGCGGCACACTCGCACCTGTGTTGTGGAATTAAATTTGCCTGGAACGTATATCGCACCTTGAGACGACAACTGTTGTAACTAACCAAAAACGTTTTTTGATAAATGCATTTTAAAGATAAACCAAATTATTATTTAAACAGAAAATATATAACATTATATTCAATGGAAAAACTACTGAAACGTTGCATTCAGTAGTTTTTCCATTGAATATAATGTTATCTATGTTTTGTTTAAATAATAATTTGGTTTATTCTAAACGCAAAAAAGCATTATAGGACCGATAAAATATACATAAGAATCATCAAAACAAAAATCAAAACCTGAAAATTTATTTTGGAACACACTTGTCATCTCAAGGTGCGATATATACGTCAATAGCAGTGCCATTCAGCAAAATAGTACTACGTATATGTAGTGTATATAAATTGGCGAAAGAACTTATACATATAAGTATCGCTACATAGCGATGTCATCAAATTTGGAGTAAAAAATCTTAATACAACGCAGACACGGATCGTAAATATACGTCTATAGCAGTGAAAGGGTTAATAAAAAGAGTACTTAAATTATTAGACACTCTTTCTGTTATTAAAGTATTAACTAGACTATATATCTCATTACGATTTAGTAATAGATGTAATATCTTGTTAATTTATTTGTTACTTTGTTGGAGTACTTATTTAATCTGTAAACTACGTCAGGTAACCAGCAAAGCAATCGCATTGCACGAACCAAGCATATCAATCTTACACCATTATGATTTACTGACATCCCTTTTATTAATCCCATGAATATTTAATTAATTAATGTTTAAAAACACATTTATTATGCTTTAAAATGCCGGCAAATCAATGCCGTGATTAAGAAAATTACACGGTACGAAACCGCGCTATGAACAATAGGTGTAAAACTAATTATGGGTCGTGCAGGTCGAAAACACCTAGACTTCGGGTAATTCTTTTAGACGTTCTATGCCACCCAAGTAATTTTAATAATGCGTGGATCCTGGCTGATTGACGTGTAATGACTGAGGTAACAAATTTGTTTTTTAATGTTTTGAATCCGCTTGAGCTATAGCGGATGTCATATTTACCCAGTTTGATTATATCGAGGTAATATTAAAACCTGAGTTGAATGACTTTGAGGCCGATAGCCAGTTTAAAGGAAACAAAATAAACAAAACATGATAATCTGAAATTATGTATAAACCAATGTATTTTATTATTACTATTATTGAAACCTGTGAATGTTTCTTATTTTTCATTCAATTAAGTGAAGACTGAGCTTAATGTGTATATAATAATATAACATAATAAGATATAAATATTAAGAAATGTAATTCCCCGACGGGTCTAAAATCCAATAGTAACTTAGAAAGTGCAGAGAAACAATTGTAAGAGTAGCTTGATTCAGTCACATGAAGTAATAAATGATCTACTATTGAATAAGTAGGGTATATTATTTGATTATCTATAAAAGAAAATATAAAGATCATATCAGGAATTGAGGTAAAACAACCTATAAAAGCACCTTACATGATCAATAATACTGTCAATATTTTAAAATAATTAGTAGTATTACTGTACGTAAACATATTTAAAATGTTCTTTATTCTAAAGAACATTGACAGTATTACTTATCGTATAAGGTATAGTAATAATGTAATGAAGAGAATACTGGTGTTTATCCGGATAATTAATTTCTTGATAAATATAAAAGGAGGATTGAAGTAAATACTGACATTACTAGGACTGACAGTATTATTGACCGTGTAAGGTACCTTATAGGCTGTTGCTTGAAATTGTGAAAGGGAGTCCAATGTAGCAACAGTATCATACACACATTTGTGTGAACAAATCTCAAAAAAGTTAAAATAATGTAAAAATAACTTAAATATAATAGCGATGTGTATTATAACTATAGGTATAACAATAGTAACGAATAGTACGATTCTCTAAAATCTATTGATATCAAATGACTAGAAACTATCGACAGTCTGATAACCATCGACAATATTTTTTATAACTAAACTTAATATTTGTAAGTATACTCGCCGTCATAAATAAATGAACAAACGTCGATGTATTTTGATGAACATTTCAGAAAACAGATTTTATTCCTATTATTATTATTATATTATATTCGATTAAGAAATATGTAATCATTATAATAACAATTATTATTAATATATTAAATAAATATAATTAATAGTCATCTCAAAAATACATACTTGGGTTTTCTTACAATAAATAGGTTCCGATTTATTCCAATAGTAGAGACAAGTAAGACAAATGATTTGAAAATGGTATCAGGTATTATAATTATAATTCAAAACATTACATTAACTTAATTTGCCATTTAGAAACTGTGAGTGTTTTGCTATTTAGTTATTTACTACGAATTAGCTAACAGCTCGTTTTAACGCTCGTATATGAAATATTGTCTGCGCAATCATTCCTTAATATTACCCTTGAAGAAAAATGATTTATGTTCGTGTTTGATTTATGAATTTTGATGAGTCCCACATTGACCCAGGATGAAATTTTATAACCATCAATTATGTATGTAATGTACCTGTATAATATATTTTTTCATTCATACGCTTAAGAACAAAATAATGAATTACAATGTATAATAGACGACCCGTAATTAAAGACACATTTCTTCGCAATAGCTATTTAGATTTAGTTGTCGAAGAAATGTATTGCAATTACTGTATATATAGGATGTGTGTAAATTGGCGAAAAAATATTATATCATGCTTCCTGGGTCTTCACGGAGTCTCCAAGGTTTGAAAATAATGACTGTTAATATGCGTTTTAATTCATTGTCTTTTGACATATAGAGCTACAGATTAGAATAAAGAAGAAAGGTAAAATTATGTTATCGTAGATGTTGTTTTTCATCTCTAAAGGGGTGTTTTAAATATGTCATATTTAAATTACTTTGTCAAAAAATACATATGACAATATTGTGTTGATACTGTCAGAGTATTACAAACGCCAACATTGAATAGAGCTTAATCTAATTTTGTATTATCATTGATTTGCTCGTTGTTATTAGTGTAAATTATTATTTATATCGTTTTCTTGTTTCGTTTACTAATAGTGGATTTTACGTTCAATGAGTATGCTGATATGCACATAATATTTGGTTTCTGCAGTGGAAATGGTGACAACGTTAAACTTAAATTTCGTGATCGTTATCCAAACCGGAAGCAATGAAGGTGTTTCGAAATAATACACCAATACAATTTTAAATAGAATTTGTGGCAGTGACGACTTCTTGAAAGCTATTCTTTGGAGCGATGAATGCACGTTAATAAAAGAGGGCATGTTTAACACCCATAATATTCACCATTGGGCTAACGAAAACACGTACGCCTATCGAGAATATGGTTTAGTCTGTATTATTTCTTCCCAGCTTTTTCTTTTATGTTATCCAGTCATGCTTTGGTTGTCTTCCTGTACTGCGTTTGTGTAGTCTTGGTTTCCATTGTAGTATGCGATTTGTCCATCTAAAATTGTCTTGATCAGCGATGTGGCCTGCCCATCTCTATTTCTGTTGCAAAGGTTTCTATAACGTCCTCTACCTTTGTTTTTTGTTTTATTTCTTCCTTGATGATGCGGTCTCTTAAGGATACTTCAAGCATCAGTCTTTTCATGACTCGTTTAGTAGTTCTGAGCTTGTTTGCTGATTTGACTGTAAGTGACATAGTTTAGATTGCGTATGTCATAACCGGGAGTATACAGGTATTTCTTTAGGTTTATTAGGATAGTCGAGTTCTTTAGTACATTCTAGCGGCCCATGTTTGGCCTATTCGTCTGCTTATTTCTGACGTTTAATTTTCGTTGCCGAGGTTAGTTTCATGTCCTAGGTAACCATATTCTTCTGTTGAGTTTATAGTTTTGTTGTTAACCTGCACTAGGTCGTTTTCTGAGTTCATTACTTTCTTTTCTAGGTTTATTTTGTCGGATCTTGATTCGAGTTCTATTAGCATCTCCTATAGCTCCTTGATGGCATGAATAGTTCTGGATAGTTGGCTGGAGGGTAGCATAGCTACAGACACTTAGGCCTCAAAATGTGCCCATTGTGTGTCAATTTTGCGTGCGAGCTGCAAAACTCTGGCGGGTGAGGAGTTGCTAATGCTGACCATAATAGACCAGCACTCCCCTAGTATCCTTGATGGCATGACTAAATAACGTAGTACCATCGGCAAACCGAAACTGACTCAAGTATTTACCATCCAGTTTAATACCTTTCGTTTCCTAATCCATCGTTTTTAAATATCTTCTAGTGCAAGAGTAAAAAAGTTTCGGTGAGATGGTGTACCCTAGTCTCACTTCTTTTTGTATTGCTATTTTTCCCGTTTAGAGGTTTTCAGTGATATTTACTTCTAGTGTTGCTTTATTGTATATGTTTTGGAGAAGGCTCTTGTATCTATCCACTCTTGTGCTTCGTATATTGCCCACAGTACTACTGAGTCAAGGTTCATATTGTTGTCCACAACTGCAAGGTGTATGGCAACGGTTTATTCGTTGCGTTTTTCTTGTCCGCCCTATAGTGTTGACTGTTCTTATGACCTTCATATTATATTCTTGTTTGCATCAATAATATTCTTTATATTGGACAACCTTACATCTTTTCTTATTTTCTTCTTTATGGTTTTGTTTATTTATGCGTGTTCCGACGTTTTGTCATATTTCTTCTTTGTGACAACAGTTGTTTCGTTTCTGATAGAATACGTTCAGTGCTATTCCTATTTCTATTTTTGTTGATGAAGCTTTTTTCGTTGATGTGTTGAGCTTTCTAGCTATATATGTTTATTTTGTTTTAATTTTTTACGTTTGTGTATTGTAGAGTTCTCGTTGGTACTGTGATGTGCTCTTTTTTACAATTACAATACAGTTGATGATATTTGTATTGTTACATTATCTTCTTCTTCAGTATGGGTATTTATTTATATTGCTTTCAAATTTTATACATTGTTCTTCCTTGGCTTTGTTTAGTTACGTTTTCACTTCTTTTAATGTTTTCTTGTATTCTTCAATATTTACTTCTCTATTATTATTATTGTTATGAATGCGTTTTTAAAGAGGATACTAAAGAAATATCTGATAATGCAAAGAAAGAAATATCAGATGACGAAAGGTTAACCTTACGCCATGAATAATATTGAATTTTTTTACTACCAGTGTGTCAGAGGACACACATTTTGAAGAAACAGTAAAGGTAATGCAGCAATCATTTCCCTAGATAATTCATTATTCAGCAAACCTTATCACTGTATGCAAACAACCGGACAGGGCGGTAAAGATATCATTGCATATGCCAATAGAATAAATAAACACTGTAAAGATTTCAAATTCAGTACTCTCACAGTTGATTAATTTCTTCATCTTCGGGTGATGAAGGTTGGCGATCACTTCTGAAAATTGTTCCCTGTCTTCTGCTGTCCGTATAAGGTTTTCATAATTTAAGCCTCTCTATTTAGTAATTGATAATTTCTTTCTGCTGATTCCTCGTTTTCGCTCAATTTTACATTTTATTGCCAATTGAGGTATCTGCTGTTCCTTAATATGTGTCCAAGGTATAATTTTTTATGTACTTTAATGATTTTGAGCAGTTTCTTGTCTTTGCGGACTCTTTGGGGGTACTGTTGTGTTTTTAACATGGTCGGTCCATGGGATAATCAGTATCCTTCGGTACGTCCATAACTCGAATGCATCGAATCTATTCATAGCTGGTGTCGTAAGCGTCCGAGATTCTGCTCCATTTAAAAAATAGACCAAACATAACACTTCATTATGCGCAGTCTTAGATGTAAGTGGTGGTTAGGATTAATTTAAATGCTTCATATTTATTTGCGGGCTGCAATCACGATATAGAAACTCGAGCTCGGTTAGTAACCAAATTGAATGCACATGAAAATATTACACTTCGAGATTGTATTGCAGATTGTTAAGGATTTCAGAACCTAAAACAGGATTCAAAATTAATTAAGTTCTATGCACAAGATCCAGAGTTTAAAGACAAAAGAGTATACCAAGAATACTAAAAAACAACAAAAAATAAATAGAGAGGCAAAGGTTCTAAAGAAACCATATAGATTTTGTGGAAGGATGCACTATTCAAATCATATCAATCATAAAAAAATCATAAATGAAACAATTGTAATGTAACAATGTGTGAGGGAACAATTTCCAGAAGGTTGGGCATAAAGATGACTATTGTAGGACAAAGGGTAGAATAATAGATTCAAAAGTAAAAATTTGTCAGTCTATTACACAGTGACTCGAAAATATATAAACATCGTAATAAATTCGCATCCTATAAAACTGCAAATAGCATCAGATATCACAATAACATCAAAGAAGAATTGGGCGGTGCCGGGCGACATAGAACTTTATATGTAAACACAAGCAGAAAAAGTACTACAGATAAAACCTACATTCACTGCATAGATTGGTAGAATTCTGCAAGAAAGTATTCATTGAAACCAGAACATCATACATGGAAGAACTCCCCGCACCCATAGAAATAACAGGACGAGTCGAAATAACAGGAAATGGTATGTATAAGCCATAAAGACAATGAATGGCCCAGAAAGCATAACAACCGACCACGGACGGTAGTGAACATGGTGAGCGCGAGGCAGGTAGTTGGACGAGAGGCTGAAGAGAGAATTGAAGACTGAGGCACTCAAGAGGCTACCGGCGGAGGGCAGGGTGACCCTGCTGCAGGCCATCAACAGGGTGTGGAGTGGAGAGAAGACCCGGAAGAGTGGCGCCTGGGGGTAGTAGTGCCAGTGGGGTAGTATAGAAACGTGAGTGAATAGCTAAGAGAGGATGGGAATGGCGTGGAAATCTGCAGAAGCCGATCGTGGGAGAGAAAGTGGGCAAGGGAAGGCGACGGTATTACACGTATTTTTTATGTGGGAAGGGATGTTATGGGATGAAGGTTTTATTTTGAGTTGTAAACATTCTTGAGTTGATTTGTATATAATGGTTATGGCAAATAAATGTTTGTTTTTTGTTGGCAAAGTACCTTGATAAGAGGAGGTTTGTTGTAAATGTGGAGAAATCCAAATAGCTGTTGTGATGTGTAGAACACCTGGGTTTCCTGACGTGGTACATGATTGAGGAATCTCGTACAAGTTTAAAATCTTTCTTGTACAATGGTCTATCACTTATTTGAAGTGTACGCTAACTCCTTTCGCTTGGCGATGTTAGCTGGTTCTGTTATCTTCCGAGAGTCGGTTTAGAATGAGTGTTGTAGAAAGAAGGTTGATGAATGAATGTATGTGCAGCGAGTACGGTGTCTGTTTTAGAATATCGGTCATATTGAAGGGTTGTAATATGTTCGCGTTAAAGTCTTCCTAATAGGTGTGTTAACGTAGTTCCCTTCTAGTAACGGGGTTGTCCATGAGGCTCCGTCAGGTGTGCAACACTAGCTTAAGTCGATGTTTGTTACTTAACGATGATTGATTGTCTACAGGATATACAGACGCCTAATTAAGTATAACTGTTAGAATAGGGGGAAGATGGGAGAGTAGAGGAGTTGAAATGGAAGGGTGTTTTGATTGAGAAAGTGGATGATTTAAATATTTAGGTTTTTGATTTGATTATAGCAACACGCGAAATAAGAGTGGGTCCCCCTCCCACTCTTATATCTTTTTCTAAATTGCAGAAAGGCGAGTGAATGGCTAAGAGAGGACGGCAATGTCGTGCGTGGAAAAGTGGGCGAGTGACGAAGAACGGTAGGGTTGTTTTTTTTATATAGGTATATTGTTAGAGTTGCTGGAATTGTTTGTTGTATTTGGTGATGAGTTTGAATATGCCCAATAATTTTTGTACCCTCCTAACTGTTTATGCACATCACTGCAAAGCGAATTAAATCCTTAACAGAGCTATTAGCAGATTCATAAACGTAGAAGAAGCGTGGAAAACGTGGAAAGAGGTGTGGCTAACGCCAATATACAAAAAAGGGGGAAAAACTTGGCTATCAACTACAACTACATATCCGTACAAATTATATGCGCCGCCTATATGGAAAATGTCTGAAACAGCTAATAGAACAAAAGCATGAACCTCACGAAGTAGAACAGCAAGCCGGTTTTAAGGCATATATACAATTACATAGCTGCACGAAAAAAGACTGGCGAGAAATGGGGAATCGCACCTTCTAGTCGTAAACTATTCGAAGGTCTACGACACAATCTCTAAGAATAAGCTGGAAAGTACTTGAAGAAACCAAAATAAAAATCACAATAATAAAAATACAACAAAATACAAGGGGCAAACAACAGGACTAAAATGGGATGACAGCTATTATAAACATTCAAAACCATGAAATGACAGCGGTAGGGATGCTGCGTGGTCACACTATTTAATAGCTATTTCGACAAGCGTTAAGAGCCACAAATAGGTGTCGAATTGAACACGCCAAACTTCGCAGACGATCAGGTAATCCTATCACAAGATAAAGAAGAACTAAATTCATGACAAGGCAACTCCTAAAAGAATACAAATGACAGTCAACAAGGACAAGACCAAGTATTTATGTGTTGGCAAGGACGAAATATCAACCTTCCACGTAGACGAAGACGTCGAAATCGTACCGTGTCGAGAATAGAGATACTTGGTTATAAAAATAACAAGCTATGAACAGACGGAGAGAATAGGAACAGGGGATACTCCAAGGAAAGAACGTCATCCGTAGCATAAACTCAATCCTATAGGCCAAAACCACCCAGAAGAAAAATAAACAGCTCCTCTTCAATTCTATTCCATAGAGCATTGTACTTTATGGCAGCAAAACGTGCAGGAAAATTGAACATAAATTGCGCGTTGTAGAAATGTATTTCTATCGCAGACTGACTTGAAAATGAAGACTGAAAAAAGTACCAAATAAGACTAACTGGTATAAACCTCGAAATAGAAAGGAAGCAACTGGATTGATACGTCTATCTCGAAAGAATTAGTGAGGAGTGGCTACCAAAACTAATTAAAAACTGCTCACCAATAGAAAGATAGACGTGATTATAAAATACATGTCAGAGAGAATGCACAAACATGGAGAGTGGAAGTACAGAGACGACGGGAGACAAGGGACCAGAACGCGTATGAAATAACACTATATAAATGGTTAATGATGATGACCATTGACAGTTTTTCACAGGTTTTCTGTGAAGTTAAGGTTAAAACCGGGTGATTAATAATTCCCTGGGCTTCTCCCTTTACCGGCGGAAAAGAGTCAAGGCTGATAGCCAGATAAAGTTAGAAGTTTTTTAATACTTTTGAATGATATTTTATGTTTATCTCTACAATCTAAAATCACGTTGTACATTTATTTCGCACAATCGTCATGTGTTGTGAGATTAACCTATTAGGTGTTATGGATTTTTGTCCTGCAAGTCAGAACACATAATAATAAACTACGTATAGTGAAAATTTATATTTTTATACAATTTTGTGTGTGTCATGGGGCCGCCCAAAAAAGTCCCAGACATTAGTCTCATTTATCTATGCTATGATCCGGTCGTGTGCGTGTCTCTATTTAATAAAATCATTTGATGGCGGCACAAATATCCATGCACATTTATTTATAAATATTAGATATATTTGATGTAGGCTAGTTATTGTTTATAAATGAATAGATTAGAAACTATATAATAATAGTATATAATAGTTATTGATGTAGATATATTTAAATGAAACAAGTAATGAATTTCCATAAACACAAATGACAAAAAACAACATTATGCAATGAGTATTGGTTCACTGCGGGTAGTTCTTGATCGCATGGTGTTCTTAGTTTACTTCGGATTTTATTGGCCGTGTTTTATCGACAATAAATAAGCAACGGCGAGTTCGTAGAATTCCTTTATCGTAACTGGAGCAACTATGTTCTGGTTTATTACAACAGTGTAATGTTCGGAATGGATACTTTTCTGCATTCTTTGCGGATATAAAATATGCTACCTATAAGTACTTAACTAAATAACTATAACTAATAATTTTGCATTCAGTCCATAATGTTGGTTGCTATACAATTGCTAATAAAAACACATAATTAATTTTGAATAATGGAAATTTATATACTACATACAATTAAACTTTCCTGAAAAATATATTGTTGGTAAGTAAAAATATGTTTCAGAGCGAATTGAGTTTGTTTTTGCCCAAGTAAAAAGCAAGTATGTACAATAATTTATTAAAAAATACTGTTCTTCATTTTAAAATTAATATTATATGGACTTATTTTTTAATTAAATAAACAACAGGAATAAATCAGACATACTACTAGAAATTAAAATACTTCTATCTTTATAGCTCAGAGGAGTTTAGACACCCGGTATTTACCTTCACAGAAAAACTGTGTGAAAGGTGATTCGCGAAAATTCGCTCCACGCAGGGGATTGAACCCAGGCTCCCCAATGCGCAGTACGAGGTGGACGACGCCTCTAACCACTCGGTCACTGGGACATCTAGAAATTATAATCATAGCTTGTAATTTTTGAGATAAAAGCCTCTATGCGACCCGTAATATTATTGTACCAATAAAGTTAACACCTAGTCATCATATCTGATAATGTAATAATGGTTAATTTTAGTAAATGCTATTGAGAATTTCTAAAAATGTTATTTTTCAACTATACATTTTTTGACATTTGAGTAGCTAGATTCGCATTTCGATCACTATGTGATTGCCCTAATTAAGATTTCTCCTGTAAGAACATATAATTTATTCTAAAAATAGAATAGTTTTGGCGTCTACTTTGTGGTAATTCATTTTCAATAAAGGATATGAAGCGAACTACTATGTGATCAGAGAAATTTGACAATACGTAGGCTTAGACGACACTATTTGTTTTAAGTAATAAATTAAGTGGTAAAAATATACTGGTTTGATATATCATTCATACTTATATTGTAGTTGTAACTCCAGAGTCCCTGTAAACTCGTACATACAATATTTAATACCAGGTAGCTATTTAGCCATATTATCATACTTATAATAACTGTACTGATTTTAATGAAGGTGTAATAATATAATACTATATGAAAATACCATATACCAGTGTTTATGATGGAAACACGATTGGTTATTCGCTTTTATGGTATATTTCATAATTTCCATAAAATATGTTATTAGTTCACTAAAGAATATATAATTTAGGATAAAAGCGCATCTGTTATGTTTATGCAATAAATAATAACAGCGTTCTTATTTGCATATGTGAGACGTGCGCATATACTTTTTATATTGCATGTTTCATTGTTTTTTAGTAATCCTCTTCCGCTACGTGTTTATTATCAAGATTAATTTCAATCAGTATGTAATCTTATAATGGAGATATCACTATACTAAGAAAACTACATACATCATAATAAACATTCACATCAGTATATAGTAATAATTCTGGTTAATGTTACTTTAGAAATAGTGTTATATTAGCAGACAACAACGATGTAAAAGTAATAAAAATAAGATTATTACGGTCATAATACAGCCGCTTTTGATATTAGAAAGTTTTCTCATAAGATTGTTCATTGTAACAATAATTATCTAAGTTGTTTTTATGTACATTATGTTCTTACGTGCTTGCTAAAATGTTAAAGGTTTAATTCTTTTCTTGTATAGTGTGAAGTCAAATGGATTATAGCATTCCCTAAAATGTTACTAATCTATTGCAGGTAGCTGTAACAAGATTACAAATAGGTTGTGGATTTAATTTTTAATCCGATTATTGTTGGCTTACAGGAGTACAACAAGCAGTTATTTTTGCAGATTTAAAATTTAATGGTGTTTAAGTCAAATAAGCCTGGTAGTGGATAATGGATATATAGAAAATAACGAATACCAAAGAATTATTAAGAATATAATCACTATTAAAGTTTGATTAATATATTTGTAAATACTTCAATAATCACTCTATAGATATTTAGCAAATATTGGTCTATCCATTAAATATAAAATCAAAATTACCGGATGGCTACTTTTCATCTATTTAAACTGTACTATATTTATACTATTTAAACCGCAAAATTATAATATATTGCAATAATATTTCGATGGATATTTTTCAAACGTAGCTAATGCATTGACAATATATAATTGTAATTGTTGATTATTACTAGCAACAATTAAGGTATTGCTATTTAATGCCAGAATCAAGTTAATAAATATACAGATTTATATTTTATAACCACAAATTTGTAAATAGTTCTGTCTATAGATATTTTTTTCAAACGTTATGCCATTTTTAGCTACAGTTAGTATTGAAACTAATATATTTTCAATCATTGTACGATATCTATCTTTAACTTCCACTAAGTTCCACCTAAAGCTGGTCCATCCAAGTAGATATTTTATTAAAACGTTCTGGAACAACTTTTCCTTTAGATACTTCAATCAGTTCGTTACTGAGAAAAACTTTTAAGATATCAATTTGTTAAATAACTTATAAACATTAGATTCATCTTAAAACGGAATATTTCAACATATTCATATACATTTCTGTTAGTGGCGTAATTTTCAAGACGTGCATATTAATTTATTTATTTAAAGGTGCATGTCGGGAAGATGGACAGTATGCTGGTCGAAATTATTCAATGCCGTTCGTAGAATTACGGAAAAGAAAAGGGTGAAAACCACAACACAGACTTGTGTCGCTGCACAAGTGATGATTTACAACCAGTGAAATTGCGATGGCAAAATATTTACACCGTTCCATTTTGTGCCGCACGCAGCACCAGGCCCGGGAAGAATTTGAGGAAACCGGCCTTTCGGGAATTGCCATTGTAAATTGTCCTTTCGACAGGTTTATAATGTTTGTGTGGTCAGAAGGCGATTGTCGTTGTTGTTAGAGAGACGCACTTTATATATGTAGCACAATAGTCATCGCACAAAAACGAAATGCTGGAGTCAAGGATAATATTTTTTCTGTGAAATTGAGACGATAGACGTTGAATAATTAAAAGTAATAGCAGGAAAATGTTTCAAAAAAGATGTTGAAGGTGATTTGGTAATTATAAGTATGGGAACTTATTTGCGAACGCAATAAGATGTAAAACCGATGACAAGGGTGTATTTATTCCGCGAAACATATATCCGTACTTTCTCATGATTAAAGTCATATAAACTTCCATGTATAATATATTTGAGGTATTTAGAGAAAAACTGGACTACCCCCACATTTTAAAAATCTAGTTTTAAATTTATTTATTATTATTATTAGTAATAATATAACACTTTTTTTTTAAATTTGTTAGTGCTAGTCCACTTTTGCTTTTAATGCCGCATTTATATATCCTAGTCACATTTATTCAACATATAATATAACCTAATTTTATATATCTAAGAAGGGGATAGGACCCCCTATGACGCTATACACCAACATGTATGCAAGCCACAAAAAATATGTTCAATAGGAATATAAAACTAGATTTTTTTGTAAAATTTGAGTGCTAGTCCACTTTTGCTCTCAATCCCTCATTTATATATCCTAAACATCATCAGTCAGTTTTATTCAACATATAATATAACTCTTTTTTTGAATTTCTAAGGGCCTATCCCTATAACCATACGACATTAACACAAAATACAAGCGATAATAGGATTTCCGCGCAAACAACTAATATTGGTCATTTGTTAACAATGACCATTTAAAACTACATCTTAAGAATCAAGGCAAAATTATGAAACGTTTCTGTATTTTTGTGATAAAAATTACCAACTACAGTCTTCAACAACTTCTCACCAGAAACAAAACTCGTATAAAGGAATTTATGATTAAATTATTCAGAACTGGAAATTTTCTTTAGAGGTTTATTGCTATAACATTTAAATATTCGGTCACGGTATTACAACATTGTAAAATATAATATTGCATGGATGTTACCGATGTCTGCCATAATCCAGTACAAAAAGATTTTTTACGTGGCGGAAAAATAGAAATTTCAATAACATTGTCGAACATAATAGAATTGTTTCAAAAATCTTGTCAAACCTTGTAATGTTTTGACATTTTAAATTTATCCGTGCGACATAAACTTATTGTAAAGATGCGTGACGAATCAGCGAATGTCATTGCAACTCTTCGGGGACTCGGGCTGTTGTTGGTAGGTACATTTTTAACAATGAGATTGAGGACAATTGTCGTACTTTGTGTTGACGGCAGTGGCGTATCATTTAAATATTTTATTACTGTGCTGCTCAAACTAAATGTACATTTATACAATAATGTAATAGTACAATTAATATATAAAAAATAAAAATAATATAAGGATTTCTACCATCAATTCAATATGTACACTTTATATTCACAACAATCACCAGAACATTATTTGAATACAAACATATGTGCTATTTGCAGATATGGATTCGCGATGAAAAGCCTTATTTAAAAACAAATTTAATTATCATTAATAACATAAATAAATTATAAGTTTTAACACAAGAAATGGCGAACGAATTAAAAATTAAGGATAATATTAAGTTACTCTATAATTCAAATCGTCAGCTACGGTTTTGCGCGTACGTTAGTTTTCTTGCTCGTTACGGACATATTATTAATGAAAAAGAAACATAAAATGACTTGATTCTGAACAAACAAGTAAAACAACATAAGCAAAGATACGAATACCCGCAACCAATGTTAGAAAATAAAGCGAAATCTGAAATATATCAACGACTACAAGGGTACAATATCCTGTTTTTTTTTGGAAGTTGCAGCAATAAAAGACTTATTTGTTGATTTCTTTAATCTAGTGCCAATATTTGACACAAAAAACGCTTTATCAGGGCTTAAATTGTGTAGTATAGTTGTTATGTATAGAAATCGCATAACTCTTTTCATTCTGAGAATGTATGCGCATTTTTTTTTTCATAGCAAAGCGAGTTATCACAGACACAAGACCTTTATTGGCATTACCCTAACTGCCCCTCCACATCACAAACCTCAACAAAAATATACAAAAACACAACCTCTCCCATTTCTTTCTCGCTATTCCCCAAGCCATTCTCGCTTTCACTTGCATACTTTCCTCCTGCACCCTAAATCCTCCTCCACTGTCAAACCAGAAGCCCAAATATTTAAAGACATTCACTCTCTCAATCATCCTTCCCTTTCATTTCAGCTCTTCCACTCTACACATTCTACCCCTATTCCTAAACATCATCCATTTAGTCTTCTACACATTCACTACTAGCCCTCTCCTATCCAGGTACCTTCCCATTCTTTCCAACATCTCTTGCATCTCTTCATATATACTTCTCACCTACTCCACACTTTCATCTTCCATCCCCAATCTATCCATACACTCCACGAGCTTTCCTCTAGGAACTGAATCATACGCCGCTTTCAAATCCACAAACACCGCATACACTCTCCCTTTGCAATCCAACGCTTCCTCCACCATTATCGCAAGCGTGAAAATTGTTGGTGAAAAACATTGCGACATCCCAGCAATTCATTTCAAAAATAAAATTTGAAAACAAAAGTACAGAAATAAAAAATGTTTTTCAATAATGAGTTACTCCTCCACGATTTACTATGCAGGGCATACTGTCAATCAAGTTTCCTGAATCCGCAGCCGAAGATGCTGCAAGACATTTGGTGGGTGTGGTAAATCAGTAAGCCTTTTACCGATCATATTCTAAACATGCTCAATGGGCGATCTTGCGACCGAGCAGGTTATGGGAAAACAACAATGTTTGCTTCTTGCAAACATCGTCTTGTTACCATTGTCGTACGAGGGCATGCGTTATTTTGTTGGAAAATGGGATGTTCTAGCCTCCAAAGAAATGTAAGTGCCCCAGCCTCCAGTACATCGGCAATGTTTAAGTTTCGTTTAGGTTTCCATTGATCAAGGGTGATCTGCCACTATAACATATTGCACCCCATATCATACACTACTTGTGCGAGGGTTGTATTGTGTTCCAAAAATATTATCCGAGGATAAAGAGATGACATTTGCATTCTGCCTCTTATGTCCTCCACGCTGAATCCACTATATCGCAATTGACCAAGTTGTTGAAAATCTGTATGTTGTGGTCAAAATCCTTAAACGGCGTTCTTCACGATCGTACTCACCCGGGAACGTACAGGCTAGAGACGTGTAGTTCGTGAACGAACTACTGCAATCGTGTAGTTCTTCATATCCAAACGAGTTCTAGTTCGTTCGTGATTGTTATAGGTAGTTCGTCACGAACTATTGCTAGATTAGAACGAGTGCTCTGTTTTGCACAGATAGTGTCGCGGCGCAAAGCACCGCACTAGTCGAAATACCCGCAAGAGCCGTTGTGGTTCCCTTAGTACATATGTCTCTGCCCGTGATCATGCAGCGTTATATTTATAAACTGTGGCCGAAATTGTTACCGGCGCCGCACAGTAGGATAGATGCCCGATCCAGAGGGAAATAATTTAACCGGCGACTAAATATTGGTTTTAATTGTTATAAAAATAACTGAAACAAAAATATTAATAATAATAACAATTAAAATTTGTTTAATTTATTTGTTGTATATAGTATTAAATTATATAAACATAAAAGGGTTAATTAAAACATTTTGACACAAATATAGTTTATTAAGGAACAAATTAATTATCAAATTAAATTGTCATTTTTTTTCTCTTTACGGGTTTTTAATTTGGATGCTGATTTAAAACGCTCTATAATTTACTTAAGACTGCTTGACACGCTGTAATTCTACTTATGATATGCTATCGAGGGTTTTAAGATAAAAGACTCAATTATTGCCCTGTTTGCTATTTCAAAACAACGAATTTCCTCAAATATATCTAAATCACTCAGAATCGGAGACAATAAAGCAACTAGTGAAAGTATTAAGGATATTCTATGAAGTTACTAATGAAATTTCAGCAGAAAAAATGTGAGCGTTTGAAAAATGTATATATTTTCTAATCAATAAAAGAATATATCTAATGCAGGAGGATGAGTATTGTACAGATATAATACTTTTCTTAAAGGCTATATCAACAAATTTATAATGTTTTCATAGACTTGAAAGTCCAGATATTTTAACAGAAGCAACAATTTTAGATCAGCGCTTTAAGGATTTGCCTTCTCCATAAAAGAAGGAGGTCTTAAGAAGAAATTATTGAAACTCTGTGGAAACCATTGGAGAATACAAATTGTATATATTTTAGCAGCTTTTAGAATTTTATGTTATTTATAAAAAAATATAAAAAGGTAATGTTTTGTATAAAAATCTTATAAAAGTCCTAAGAAATACTTAAATTTAGCACTTTGTAAATTGTAAATTTAGCAAGACAGTTAAGCTATAGCCACAGCTCGTTCTCGCGTATTCCATGCACGTCAGTTTGAACTAAGCGAACTAAATGAATAGTTTGTGAACTAGTTCGTTACTAGGACTAAGAACTAAGGAACTAGTTCGCGAGAAGGAACTAACTCTGACGTCTCTAGTACAGACCCAGGGCACAGTTGCTGAACCCCTTCATCGTACCATCTCAACTAGCTGGACTTGCCTAGATAATATTATAATCAATTTTTATTCGACATATTTGACATATTTGACATATTTGACATATTTGACATATTTGACATATTTGACATATTTGACATATTTGACATATTTGACATATTTGACATATTTGACATATTTGACATATTTGACATATTTGACATATTTGACATATTTGACATATTTGACATATTTGACATATTTGACATATTTGACATATTTGACATATTTGACATATTTGACATATTTGACATATTTGACATATTTGACATATTTGACATATTTGACACATTTGACATATTTGACATATTTGACATATTTGACATATTTGACATATTTGACATATTTGACATATTTGACATATTTGACATATTTGACATATTTGACATATTTGACATATTTGACATATTTGACATATTTGACATATTTGACATATTTGACATATTTGACATATTTGACATATTTGACATATTTGACATATTTGACATATTTCCCGAAGAAAATGGCACCACCATTCAGAAGGACGCATGCGTAAATAATAAACTTAAAGCACTACGAGAGATTTACAACAGAATCTCAATCGATATATTACGCCCGAACTCGTCACACGATGTATTCCGATATGGTGACAAAATATGAAAATCCTATTAGAACAAGTTGGAAGATTGTCAATTCGAATAATGTGTACAGAAAACTAGTCCACTACACAAAAGTACTATCAACGGAAATAATATACTTACACATAAAGTGTTGTTATCGGACTTTTTATCGCCTTTAGCAATATTTTTTACGAAATTTTTGTTACAACCCTTGAGTATCAAAGCTAATTTGTAACAAACATCATTGGTTGAAAATAATCACGCCCATAATGGTAATATGTGATATGTGTTGTTAACATCTCTGGTTTATTTATAGTAAAAAATGCTAATTTTAACATTTCTTTACGTTTCATGACTATTTTTGAAAAAATTATGTGTTTACGTGTCTGTCTGTATAATTCAAGCAATATCTGAAAGAATGTTATAGATATATAACCAGTGTAGAATTTTATCCCCGTGTGGGGTTTTGCTAGTCCTCCATCGGGCGCCTCCGCGGGTGGCGGATCGGGGAGTAAACTAAATGGTCTGCCCGAGACCAAAACTACCACTGGAGGAAAGACAGCGACCACCAGTAACCAAATGAGAAACTGATGCACAATTATTTCCCAATAAAAACATAATATATAATTAGAAATGACTTTACTTAACACATAGGTCCTAGGAGTAAGTAAAGCTCGATGGCTGGGATCTGAACATACAACAAATTTTATTTAGTTTTTAACTTAAAAAAAATAATTATATACTATATACAGTTTTGGTAATACATATCATTTCCTCTGCAGGTATCGTTGATTGCAACTGCTTTCGGGAGATCTACGTGACTATACATGTTGTTAATTCACACTCTTCTTTCTTTAATGAAAACGTCAGAAGTTCCTCACATTTCTTGTTATTAGTCATATAGCTCCTGGTAGTTCGTTGTATAACTTTATATCATCCATTAAAACACGGATATACCACCTACAACTCCGGGATTCTAGATAATACCCATATGAACGGAGTTCCAATAATCATAAGAACATAGAACACGCGAAGAAAAGTTTCCCTACGTCAATAAATAATAATGTGCATACAATGGTTCAGAACATACCACCAGGCACAGATTCAGAGCAAACTGGGAAGCAATGAAGACAACTATGACAGCAAACTATCTAGAATGGAAAGACGTAGAACATGGAAGAACATAGACGAAGTCGAATATTAAAGAATACACAAGCACATATGCAGGAAAATATAGCAAACAGAGGAGGAATGGATGGAAGCAAGATGCAAATAAATAGAAGAACTTCAAAGAAGAACGATGAATTTAACGTGAACAAAAAGGTTAAAGGATGCACATGTACTCAGCGAAAACGAATATCTTATACTCTGAAGAACTGGCTTGGGAAAGCAATGCTCGAAACAGAACGGATAAATCATGGCTGGGAAAGGTATGTAGGTGAACTATTCGAGGATAATCGAGATTAAACTCCTAGAAATTTACCAACGAAGAGCGGTTCAAGCATAATAAAATCCTAAGTAGAAAAGGCTATAAGACAATCTAAAAACGGAAAGGTGCAAGGCTCAGGCCAAATACCAGCAGAATGCCTTAAACTTCTAGACAATGATAACATCACAACCATTACACACATATTCAACGAAATCTATGACGCAGAACAGATCCTAGACTTGTTGATATCTACCTTTATACTTATTCCTAAGGAAACCAACGTTAAAGCCTGTAGCGAGTGTCGGTTAATAAATTTGATGAGCCACATCCTAAAACTATTATTGCGTTTTTACAAAACCGCATCAACAGGTAGTATGAAGAAATAATCAGCGAATGTCAATTTGGCTTCATAGACGGCCAACGCCCTAGAAACGCACTATTCTGTATGCAGATATTTCTACAACGTTGCTGGTAAGTAAAAACCGATATACACATGCTTTATTGACTATGAAAATGCGTTCGTTCGAGTATACCATAGGATGATTGCAGAAATTATGTAAAATATCGGCCTAGAGGACTGAATAGTTATTATCAATTACGAAGCATCTAAAGAGATCGGCATCCAAAGAGTAGGATGCGTCTTATCCCTATCCTCTTCAACATCTACACGTAAAATATCTTTAGAGTGCAACAATATCAGATACGCAGATGACTCGTCAATCATGGCAGAATCAATTGAAGAACTACAACACATGCTCTATAATATAATCGATGAAAGTAATACATGGCATCTCGCGATAAACGACAAGAAAACCAAGTTAATGATAGTAAGATGGACGTCAAGATGGGCGTGAAACCAAACACCAGTTCAAATACTTAGGCAGTTGGATAAATCACTCAATGAACCCGGAAGAAGAAATTAAGTGCAAGATAGGAGTTGCTGGAACAACATTTATAAAACTAATACCACTACTTCCAAATAACCATATAAGCAATAGTATAAGGGAAAGGTTCACCAAATGCTAAGGATGGTTGATTATTCTATATGGTTGTGATGCCTAGACACTCGAGCAGACAAAGATCAAACGCATTGCAGCATTTGAAATGTGTGAAATGTATATATATATATATATATATATATATATATATATATATATATATATATATATATATATATATATATAAGGATGCTCAAAATACCATGGACAGAGAGAGTGAGAAATAAGGAAGTACTAATGAGAATTGGCTACGAAAGAGCTCTTATACCAAAAATCAAAACAAGGAAACTACAATACCTTGGGCTTTACCTTATTCTTAATGGAAAAATAGAATGCAAAAGAGGAATCGACTGCAAAGGGCTATCATGACTAAAAAACCTCAGACAATGGACGGGTGTATCGGCAGAAGAACTTCTACACCTCGCGCAGGCTCGAGACAGATTTAAAGAAATTGTGAACGCGGGTGTTGCAAATTCTTAGGCAATTAGGCTCAAAGAAGAAGAATGCAATCACAAAAAATATGTATAATCAAATAGGGAGTTACCTGTGTGTTCCAAACTATATGAAAGAGGTATGTTTTATGTTCCAGTACTAACGGCAATAATCTACTTCACTATTATCAGTATGGTTGAAATGAGATCATTGGACAGAAATAAACTAAACAAAGCTAAACCTGCACATAACCTAATCTAGTTTGTAAGTTTTTCTTTGGAAACATTATTTTATTAATAGTTGCTCTGAATTTAAGAAGATATTTGTTTTAGAGCAACTGTCATTTTAGCCTATAGATTTTGCTCAAACTTATACAAAAAACAATACATAATAGGGCAGAATAGGAAAAAGTGGCTACATGCAAAAACTTAAAGTATCCACCTGGTTTACCTATGGACATAAAATCAATAAAGGAACAGGAACAGGAGTGTATGAAAACGGTTTGCCGGAAGCACAAGTCTCCGGCTGGGCGAGTCTACCAGGCAGAAACCATCGCAAATCAAAATTGCGTTAAAACTTTATTGGAAAGAAGCTATGGAAAGAAGGAAATCAATATTGGGACAGATAGCCAAGGAGTGCTAAGAACAGTAGACTCCAGCGTGAAAGTCTAGAGTTGTCATAGAATGTATTGAAGACCTAATGATACTGGGAGCCCGAAACAAAGTAACAGTTGTGTGAACACCGGGAAATCAAAGGCAACGAAAAATCAGACATGTTTGCAAAAGAGGCAAGCAAAACTAAATTAATTGGCCCCGCATCAATCTGTGGGTTATATGACCGCAAGGAATGAGAAATCATAAAAAATTGCCACCGCAAGGGAAGCTCGAACAGGAATGAAATACTCGAATATGTTCATTCAGCCCCCCATAAAGAGGCGACGGAAGAAATCCTGAAATTAATATAAACCAATTAAGAAATTGGGCAGCGGTAGGTACTCCTTTACGGTCCCGGTAAAGGATGGACCTACTAAGGACTAGCGGCCTCGTCCTTTGTGAGCTCTTGGTTTACCCTATACTCCAGACCTGGGAACAACTAACTCCAAACCATTGCTTCCCCATGCCAGATCCCTCTCACCAATCCCCCCCTACTAACCCACAGAATCCAGCGTGCTAGGGCAAACCGCTAAATCCCCGTTGTGACACACCAAATTACATGGCCCTCAGTACCCGGTAACACGCGTCCCACCTCCCCACGCCTGACCAAGGTAGTGGAAGGACAAGAAAGCGGGCAGCGAGTGCGAAGAATCCTCGGGATATAGTAGGCTACTACCACCGAACTCTCCCACATACATGGGAATAAGAGAACATAAACGTACAGCTGAAGAAAAACACTTGACTACACTGTAGAGGATGCCAAAAATGAAATGACGGAGGAGTCGGCTTGTTGGTACATAAAAAACACACCCAAAGCGTAAGAAAGATCCACAGTATAAGCAATAGAGTAATGCACCTCATGTACAAATTAAACTCTAGATACTCGTTAAAAAAATATTTTCAGGTGTAAGCACCGACATCCGCGCACACGAACGCCGATATGGAGAACTTTTATCACGATATAACTGCTGCAATATAGGAAGAACCTACTCACTACTGTATGCTAATAATAGATTTAAATGCTAAATTGGGCCATAAGGAGGAAGAAACTGAAACAGCTATGGCAGCACATGGATTTGGAATGAGGAATGAGAGAGGTAAGCACTCCTTGATTTCCTTCTATAATAAAACCTATTTACAATAAAAGCTTTTGTCGCAAACCTTCACAGGGAAAATGAATTTATAAAAAATTAAATCGACTTCATAATATAAAATAGGAAATAGTACAAGACGTATCCGTGCTGAATAAGTTCTCAATAGGCAGCGGTCATACACTGACGTCCGATCACAAGACTCAATTAACATAAAAAACGACCGTCGGAAGCTTATAAAATTACCAACATCTAGCAAATGGAGGTCACTTAAAGATGAAACCCAGTAACAACAACAAATAAAATCGCAACCAGCACCTGTCGCCAACGCTGTAGACCCGGATATATAAGCCCTGAGCACACTTATTACAAACTCCATCAAAAACGCAGTACAAAAATGTCAGACGGAAAATTTTCAAATGAAACGGAAAACTTAGTATACGCACTAAACAACTAATGGAAATGAGAAGAAATCTGGCAAATAAACACACAAAAAATACAGCAGAATTAAGACAGCGAACTAGAGAAATCTCTAAGGTAGTGCGGAAGGACAGAAGAACTTACAATGCAAATGAAATCTTAAAGACGATCGAGCAAAACAGAGGTATGAAATAGCTATGGAAGTCATTCTCCGAAGGCAGGACAAACATCTGCAAGCTAGCAAACTGAATGGCAACAGAATGGCCAAATAACAACTAATAGAACGGAAATCCTCAAGATTGTCGAAGATTTCTACGCAACACAATATAGCGACGACAATGCACGAAGCTTAGACATCAATATACAATATGTGCAAAACCAAGGATCCGAGGATGTTCCAAACATTACTTTAGCGAAATAAGAGCGGCACTAACAGATATGAACAATAACAAAGCAACTGACGATGACGGCGTAACAGTCGAGTGTAAGTATTTACGTTAGTAGATATCGAGGGATATCGCAGGAGCAGTAGAAATTCTAAAACAAAAACAGGGATATAATTTAGTAAAGCTGAAAAATAATTTAAAAAACCGTCATGCAATTTTTCGATAAAAACTGGTTGATTTTCAAAGCTTTGTGGGAAGGCGCATTGTCATGATGAAGCAACCAGGTCGCGAACGCCACATTTCCGACCGTTTCTTTCTCACTGCCTCTCGCAATCGCTTTAGCACTTCCGGATGGCAATGTTGGTTCACAGTGGTGCCCTAAGGAACACATGAACGTAGATTACTCCTTTGATGTGGGAAAAATAAACCATCATGGACTTCACATTTGATTTCACTTGCTCTGCTTTTTTGGTCTGGGCGATGATGCTGTATTCCACTGGTTGAACTGCTGTTTTATTTCAAAGTTATAGCCATAACACGAATGTTCATCACTTATTATGACTTTTTATATTTACAAGAAACCAGGGTCAGTTTCTGCCTGAGATTTGGCACACTTTCAAATGGTTCTCCCTCTTGCCATCGGAAAGCAGTCGCGGAACAAACTTTGCCCTCACACTTCTCATGTTCAAATCTTCAGTTAGGATTCTTTGGCATGACTCCAGGAAGTTCCAGTCTTTTCCACAAATTCGTCGATTGTTCTGCGGCGATCAAACATGATGATACGAACTTTTTGAATATTTGCGCCTGATCTGGACGTTGAGTTGGCAAACCATTCATAAATTCTTCTCTGGCTTAGAGCTTCCTTCCCATAAGCTTGTCCAAGCATTGAGACTGTTTTTGCTGCTATTTTAGTTAACTAAAAACAGTGCGTTACAATGGTTTCTCATGTGGGATGGGCATGAAGAGTGAGCGCAGCTCGACCAACCCACTAATAACACCAACCCACTAATAATACTAATAATTCCCGATATTTTTTGGGTACCTCCTCATAGTATTGTTAATTGATATCACGCTTCCTTTAGTTGTGAAAATAATGTAAAACTTCTGTATCCATATATAGCTATAAGGCATACTTTTATTAAAATAAATCTTTTCTTTGAAGATTGATACCGTCCAAAGAATTAATACACTAATTAAATTAGGAATTTAAAAACATGAAAAAGGTATCACTCTTGGGAATTAAAACCTCCCACCCTCACTTTTGTAATGACAGGTCGATCAGCTTGAAAACTAGCTGAATTGGGAAGCAACATAGAAGGTTTTACAACTCTTCATACTGTGCTTGCTATACGAAGCTGTCATGTTCTTCGTTGTTTTCCATCCTAAATATTTTACAGTCGTACTATTTGTTCTCTCTAACCATCATTATATTTAATCGAAGTACTATTGGTATAAATAAGTAAACGCGTTATCAGCTGACATGATTTATGCAACAATGTACGAAAAGAACTATTTAGATAACAATCGATTCTACTATGAGCATACCATGTTATACACCATGTAAAATAGAATATAACTACATATCTTTCAATTCTGAGCAACTCATTACTCCTACTCTAACTCTTTAGCTACATATATTTGGAAATAACGAAATGGTGTTATAACGATTATGATATTAATAAGTTTATTCCCCAAAACAAGTTTTGTGTAAATGCTTTTTTAACCGATTTCCAATTGCATGACATACCTTTGCCTATTAAAAAATACTTTTATCTCGAAAGAATTAGTATAATTAAACATTTAAACTCATTTAATTATACTAGTATTTTTTTTAATAAAAAATTACCATTATGTGTGAACCCTGCCCAGCGGCAAACCTTTCATCATAACATAAAAATATTTAATTGTTGCTCGAGACAATTATGCCGGCTGCTATGGATTTTAGTCGTGCAGCGTGTTTCTCACGCAACCAGATTTGATTTTTTTGAATTCAAATTAATTTAGCATCTTAACGAGCAATTTAAAGGTTATTAAATGCAGACTTATATAGCACGATTAACACGACTTTTTGTACTTTGTATGCTTATTATTTTAATAGTGCGAACAGAAAAAAAAAACAGATAAACCGATAAAACCGGAAGTTAATCAGGATAAACGTCGATATACGAAAAATGCGGTATGGTGTAGTCTACTTTCACAACTAATTAGATGTAATTGGAGACTGGTTTTCTTAAATTATAACAAATTACAATTACGGTTAATGTTAGGTGTATCCAAGATGAATGTGTGGTGATGTGTGGGCCGGTGGAATAGTGGTTGTCCTACGCAGAAGAGTTAGCCGGTGAATTATCTGTTAAACTGCTGGTCTAATTGATTCAGAGCCGCGATGCCGCCGGTGTTCATTACGAATTAGCCAAGGTGCTCTCAACAACGCTTACCGACGATATAAATATTCTTGCAGAGGCGGACTCCACTGTTATCATTAATAAACCTCATAAATGTGAATTGAATTATTTTGAAGTAACAAAAAGAATTTAACAATTTATATGCTAATTGTTTTAAAGGTTCCCCAATTAAGGTATACTAATTGCTTTGTAATATATTATATTGATGGGAACTATTTTCTAATGATATTGGTCTGTTTTATAATTATTATTTAAAAGTAATATTATCATATACAATAAATGAGTTCTAAATATAGTCAATCATTAAAAAAGATTGATTTCAAGGAAATAAATTATGTTTATACATATATATATATATATATATATATATATATATATATATATATATATATGATAACATGAGCATGTTGACGGTTATTACCATATGGTTGTGCATTGCTAATTGATGTGGTGCCGCCAGATGGCGTTTAACTTTCCTCTACGAGGGTAAGTTGTACTGTTTATATATATATATATATATATATATATATATATATATATATATATATATATATATATATATATATATATATATATATATATTTATTTTTACATTCCGTCTTCAATTTCGCTGGTGCAATACACGCTTTCTTTCCTTGATCAAATTTTCACCGTGTGACATGTATCACAAAATGTTTATTATATTTTGAGTCTCCTTTTCAATACTTTGTAGGGCAACGTTTATAGTCAAAAATAGTAACAAACATTCCCAGCATTCAACTTAACACATATGAAAAGGTAAAGTTGTAAATTCAAGTTCCTGGTTTTCTTGAATTTGTTAACAAAACACCGCTACAGACCGAGTTTCTTTTTTTAATTCCCATAGAAAAAAGTACACAATTATTTTATTTTATTTTTAGTTTTATTTAGTAAATTTATTTTTGCTATCAACGTCAGATGTGTGAAAATTAATCAATGCATCAATGTTTTATTTAAAAAAAACAGGTATCTAAAACCTAAAAATTATATTGCAAAAAGAGTGTTAGATATCAGATTTTCCTCAAATACAAACCAGTTTATTCTATGGTGATAAACTCAATTTCCAAATTTGGCCTCGGTGCATTTAGTTTTCCCATAATTTTGTTCACAGGTAAGGAGCCAATGAAAAAAGAAGTTAAAACTATTACTGGACCCTCAGAGAAGATGATGTCAATAAGAAAAGCTTGTAGGGTTTTCACACACACACATGTATTATGCTTTATTATATAAGTACTGCATTGTTTGATATCGAAATACACTTTTGAGACCCGCTGCGAAAAGAATCACAAACGATAAGAAAACGAACTGAAATGCAATTTATCTACAAATTATAATTACTCTAAGAAGGTAGAAGGTATTGTGTGTTCACGTCAATCTAGTGTCAATTATTGTTTTTGTACCAACTAATAGCTAGGTATAATTGATTGTAATTAATGATACTTTCTTGTACTTGCAATTATGATTATACGTGTGGTACATTTTGTAAAGCTCACGTGTACTATTTATTACCTGTTTTCTCGTAGAACAGAATTGCCCAACACAATAAAATGTTTGGTTTGGTGCCGGAAAAAGTAAGAACTGATTTGGGATATTTTTGATGTGCTGAATTCAAACATACCTCGCCTTTTTTCGTATCAGCTCTAGTTTGTGAAATACAGGCTAATTCATTTATTTCTGATAAAAGGCTAAAGAAATAATAAAATAATAATATATAATAAATGTGGTACCTAAAAATAGAATCTAATTAGCCAGTTTTATCTGGTATTACCCATGATCATGAAGCCCGATCTTCCTGTACCTACGTAACCCCCACCACGAATTATTTAATGCCCCGACCATATTGACTCTGCAGTACCCAATTGAGTTTACTATGCTATTGAATTTACCTAGGTGAAGTTGTGTAAGCATTTTTACTATAAATTCCGCGTTTTTTGTTAGTAATAAAATAATTATTTAAAAAAAATGGCAACCACAACCAGACGTAGCTGTGGTAATCATCAGGACGTTTTTTGTTATGTATGTGACGATACATTTGAAAAGAAAATGGAACAACTATATCTGAATATGTAAAAAGAGAACCAGTGTTACATTCTGAAGAAATACCCTTTCCATCTTGTATCGGTCTGCCGAGTCTCTCGAAAGATAATACAGAATCAGGAACGTCTGATGAAGTTCAATATATCCAATAAGAAAATGACGAGTGATTTTGAAGTAATCTACCAAGTCCCCAACGTTTCAATCAAAAACTAAATGATCTCATTAAAGTCCTGAGCCTTTCAAAAGAGTCTTCAGAATTAGTTGATTCCAGATGAAATGAAAATAATCTACTTTATCCAGGTACTACTATGACACTCTATTGTAAAAGAAGCAGTTAACAAATAGTAATAACGTAAAAAGTAGGTAAGTTACAAAATAATATGATTTTATTATAAAATAGGCCAATATAGCGTACCGCAAAAACTAGATCTGATAGAACAAATCTCACAGAGTTGGATGCTGCACACTAAAATTTCCTAGGCAATATAAAACAAGCAGTCACCAATACGTCTGTTGGGCAGTAGGGGAGACTGTTGTACCTTGATCATAATGTACCTTGAATCACCCTTCAATTTCTTGACAAATGCTGCTATGTAATTGTCAGAACTGTTCTAAGACAATGTTTCACTCAGTAGCATGCGTGCAAGTCAGAAAGTAATTGTCCATGTACTATTGTTTTTGAGTAAAATAGAAATATATTTTTTAGCTTAAAAAGTAACAACTTTTGGATTTATTGTTTATTTTTTTACAATTTGGCGGTCGTATTTTGTATATTAAATCGCATTCTACCTGAATCATTGCTTAAGGTTGAGTAATTTGTTATGCCATATTTCAGTTTTAAACATGATCTAGAATGTTGAGAAGGTTAAGTTTGGGAAAAGGCACCATCATGTACCTTACATCACAACAATGTCCTGTACCACTGATCAATGATCAAGAGTACATTAATCATTTCGTTCTGTGTTATAGGTCAGTATGCTATAATATGTATTTTGAAATGAAAGTGGGAAAAAAGAAATCCTATTAAAGTAACCCCGAGTCAATGAAAAAAGCAGTTGAAGCTATTACTGGACCCTCAGAGAAGATGATATCAATATGAATAGCTTGTAGGCTTTTCAATGTAAAATGTGCTACACTTGTAGGTCATCTTAACACATATGGTACAACAATCTTTAAATATACGGTTAATTATGATGTCAAGAAGGTATTTACATGATGTGAATTTGGTTTCAAAATATAAAAATTAACAACAAGTCGCTTGGACATAATAAACCAGAAAAACAATAAAAAGCAAGAAGGAATAATTTTTGAAAGGGTGGTATTTGAATAGGGGGAATATGTTTTGGTAGGATTGGGCAAAAAGAAAACCAGTGCACTATATATGTAGGAAAAATTATTTCCAAAAATCAACATTATTTTGAAATCCAGATTAAATCTACAAACTAATTGGAAATAATAGCAAATTAGTGAAAGAATTCGAAGAAATATTTGATGTTGTGGCGGAAGATATTGTTGTAAAACTGCCAACCCCAGTAGATTTAAGTGGATCGGCTAGAACTGATGAACAGTTGTGGTTCCAAGTTGTAGGCTTTCCTAGCTTTAACGTTAAATGATTTAGTTAATGAAATTAAATTAATTTACATACCTATTTTTTCTATTGCCTGAATTCAATTTCATATCATAACTTCTTGTACACATATATAAAAACGGATATACTTTCATACAATATTATTATTATTAGTTTTGCAATAAAACAATCTAAAACCAATTTCTATATATAAATATTGTTTTTAATACATATTGTCTTCCGTATATGTACATGCCATTGATGATCCAAGGTACACTAGGACATGATCAATGATACATTAGGGTCTTGTACCATTGATCACATATCAATAAAATATAATTTATTTGTTTTTTCTATAACTGTTTAATACATAAATTCTCAAAAAATACATGTGTGTAGGAATGGCGTTATCAGGAAAGACTCTTTCCGTTGTTATGTTTTGAAAAATGGCCATTAAAAAAAAACTAAAAGTAAATTGTACAGTCTCCGTATAATCTATTTCTACTATATTGTTCATCAAATCAAGAAATGCCATAATTAGAATTAGAAATTCGTTTTTTTTTTCGCGATAATAATTCGCAATTCAAATTCTAATGATTTTCATCAACCTAGTGTGGGCGACCAGCTGATCTTTGGTAATGTTTGATCAGTTTACAAGGAAATTACTTGAGTTCGGTCTCCTCTGCAACAATACGAGATTAGTAAACACTTTTAATGTATAAATAGTATAGGGTTATACTATTGTCATAAATTGTATCGACATAGATACCAACTAGTTTGTAGTTAATTTTCAGCAACCAGATAGAGTATCCTCCGACTTAAATCGCCCATACCTTCAATAGTACACTGAAAGTAAATACGAACAATAAAGAATCATTAATGCAGCTCAGTTAAAATAAAATATATCGAATCAATCATTTTACTCAAGCGAGTTGGGTGAGTTGCCGAGGAGAGGATAGGTGGGAGGGGTCGTGGCGGGTAGAATCAAGGTGTAGATATTAGCGTATGAGGATGACGTAGTGTTGGTACCTAAGGCCCAATTCACACATAGGCGGCGACGGGCGTAGGCGCGGTGTAGGCGAGGCGCAGGCGCGACGTCGCACAGGCGATTGTGATGTCCATATGGGGTGGACATTGCAACTTATGTTTATATAGAGGCGGCGTGGAAGAGTTTCGCCTCTTCGCCTACCGTGTCTTAGGCGAAGAGGCGAAGTCACCTAAGTGGCCATTGCACCAGCGCCGGCAACGCGTCTTCGCCTCTTCGCCTAAGACACGGTAGGCGAAGAGGCAAGAGGCATAACTCTTCCACGCCGCCTCTATGTTAACATAAGGTGCAATGTCCACCCCTTCACTACATATGGACATCACAATCGCCTGTGCAACGTCGCGCCTGCGCCCGACGCCGCTTATGTGTGAATTGGGCTTAAGGGAGCGGCAGAGAATTGGTAGATACCTTGATAGGAGGGGGCTAGTAGTGAATGTGGAAAAGACTAAATGGCTAATGTTTAGAAATAGGGATAGGACGCGTAAATTGGAGAAGCTCAAAGTGAAGAGTGAATAGCTTTAAATATTCGGGACTATATCCAGGCAAGAGGGAGAATACCTTGTGGGACAGCGAAGAGAAAATGGAGCGGTAACCTTGAAATGGCGTGAAAGCTCTGGGATTGGTGTGTATAGCCTATATTGTTGTATGCAGTGGAACTGTGGGGAATGCGAGTCTTGAATGTAATGGATAGGGAGCAAAGATGGTTCCGTAAGTGTCTACGGTGCTACTACAGGAGACGAACCGGATGAGGGTGGCAGGAGCCGCGTGTGAAAGTTGTGAAGATTGAAGAAAGATTATAGTACTTGGGCGAGAAAATACTGGTACGGGAGGTATCGATAAGGTATAGTAGTAGGATGGGAGTGAATGAAGAAAGGATATAGGAAGGATTAATGAATGGTTAGTTATATCTGAGGTGTGTGCTGATGAAAAGCTGAAAGAAAGGGGTAGCCTAGGTACTAAGGTGAGAAGGGTGAGAATGAGGAATGTTGAGACATCCTAAAAGAGCGAATACTAATAAATGTAATAAATAAAACAGTTCCATCTCATTGGTCTTATGTACTAAAGTTTTTCTTGAAAGTCTATCTAATACAGAATGTATAGAAAATAGTTCGGCTTCCGCCAAGGAATGGGTACCCGAAAAGCATTATCCAGCCTTAACATTCTAGTAAAAATAATGGTTGTGCTAAAAGTAAGCGTAGACCAACGAAAAGATGTATGCTTATGCTTTATCGATTATGAAAAGACATTCGACAACGTCAAACAGACCGAACTAATAAGAACAATGGACTCGAAGGAGAGAATATATATATATATATATATATATATATATATATATATATATATATATATATATTCTTTCCTTACATTACTTAATTATATATTTTACAATTTGTGGTTGTTGTTGTTGTTTATACATTTGTAAATTCCTTCAACTCTTTTCTGTTCTTCGCGAGTTGTCTTGCTTGTTTAACTGTCTTTCCTTGTTTGATTCTTTTGTCCATCCTAATTAAATGTTTAGTTGTTTCTTTTCTATAAGCTTTTCTATAGCTTCAATTTCCAGTTGTTCTCTGATGTCATCATTTCTTATTCTATCTCTTCTCGTAACTTGTTTTACTCCTCTGAGATATTTCATTTCCATTGCCTGTATTCTACTTGTATCCCTCTTCGTTAGTTGTCAGTATAGGTCTATATATATTTGTATATATTTATTTTTGTCCTTCTGTTGATCTCTTTTTTGTTAATCAGTGCCCAATGCGTGGTATGTTTTAACTGTGTTGTTTATTTTCATAGTTCACCTTCCATTTTCCCGTCTTCTGTCAGTACTACTCCTAGGTTTTTGAATCGTTCTACTTGCTCGATTTTGTGTTGTTCTATATTTATATTTATTTCTTCTTTCCGGTTTCCTATTATTATCACATTGTTTTGTTATAATTCATTTTCATATTATACTTCTCTAGATGCTTATTCCATACACTCAGGTTGTGTTACAGATTAACTTCATTTTCTGTTATCACTACATCATCAGCGAATGCTCCTTCCGATATTTTTACCACTTGCATGTTTTTGTAACCTATATTTGCTTTTTGATTTCTGGTTTCATACTCTTCATAATTTCATCCATGTATATATTAAATAATGTAGGACTTAGCCCGCCTCCTTGTCTTAGTCTTAGTTGTCTTAAATGTTCTTGATGTTTGTCCCTTGTGTATTATTGCATGGGTGTTGTTATATATGTTTTGTATTAAGTCGACTGTCTTTATTTCTACACCTCTCTCTTCAAGGATTTTCCATAATTTATATCTTGGTATCGTGCCGAATGCTTTTTCCAGGTCGATGGATCCTAGGTATGTGTTTTTATTATTTGCAATTCTTTATTCTGTGATTTTTTTTATCGTGAAAATGTTGTCCTGTGTGGATCTTCCTTACTAGCGCCTGCTCTATTTTTGCTAATATTCTCTTGTTAATTGTTTTTTTGTAATATCTTCATACCTATGCTTATGAGTGTTATACCCCTATAGTTTGAACATTTTGTATTATCGCCTTCCTTGTCGCTCGGTACGATTAACGATTTGCCAATCTTTGGGTATTTTATTCGCCCTCCATATTTCGTTTATCAATTTCAGTAGCATTTCGTTACCTACAGGTCCCATGTGCTTAATCATTTCTGCTGTAATCTGGTCTTGTCCTGGTGCTTTCCCTATTTTCAGTTGCCCAATTATTTCTAATAGTTTTTCATTGATACTCTTTATGTCTGCTTCCGGGTCGTTTCGGTGTCTGTTTCTTGTCTTCTGTTCATTTCCATTATTTTGTGTTAGCAAGTCTTCAAAAATTCGTTCCATCTTTCCAATATTTTTTCGTTTTCCTTTAATAATATTCGTTGATTGTCTTGTATATAAGTCACTTGTTGTCCTTTTTCTTTTCTGTTTAGTATTAGTGTTTTACAGAATAGTTTTTGGTTTTCTTTTGCATATTTCTCCATTGTCTCCCCGAACTTTTCCCATTCCCTGCACTTTGCTATTCTGACCTCATCTTTTACTATTTTCCTCTTTAAACTATATAGTTGTTACTATGTTTGTCATTTAGATATCTTTGTCATGCTTTTTCTCTACCTTTATTTTCTCTCTTATGTCCTGCGACCACAAGGCTGTCTGCTGCTTCTTGTTTGTGTTTTCCTTTGTCACACATGTCTCTTGGGCTGTCTCCAGCATATTTTTCTTTAATGTATTCCACATTTCCTCTACTGCTTTTCTATAGTTATCCTGTTCTAATTTCGCCTCTATTTTCTCTTTATAAATTTTTGCTAATCCGTTTTCCCTTAGTTTGTATGTTCTTATCTTGTTGTAGTTTATTGCTATATTTATTCTCTGCTTTTTGTATCGCTATCTTGGCAGTCTTCCTTTATTTTTGTCTCTACTAGATAGTGAACACTTCTCTTTACTCTTGTGTCTATTATTTTGCTCATTTTCCATATACTACTAGTACATAGACTATTATAGATTTTTCGTTCCTCCTTACCATTTTCCTGGTGTATATGTGTATGTCCTTGTGTATCAATAGTGTATTACTAGGATATTCATTCTACAGTAATCTAGAAGAGGATATAAAACCTATCAATAACTTATACTTTGTTTTTCAAATTAGCAACACTTTTTCCAGCGGCAGCCAAATTTATAGCTGACAGCTGATTTGTTGTCAGTTTGGTTTGCCATTTCACCACGACATTACGTTACGCCGAAACAACGCTTGCAAATTGTGTAATTTCAAAACTCTTGGTTTATTTCGCGATACTTACCGCGCACTACGTCTATTTTGCGGTCGATAATCGTCCATCCAGGCAAGTAATTGGAATAACCTTGAATCGTTTTCGATTATTATGTATATTAATAATATACATCCGTAGATACGTCGTACAGTGCGCACCGATTCGCTATCGTTCACAGCACTTAGAGCTGTGTCTATCCACTTTAAATTTCGGAAAGATCTTGGCTTACGAGCTTACAAAATCTAGCGCGTACAAGAACGTTTTAACAAGACGATGCAACATATAACACAACGCGCATCACAGTCAATTTATTGAAGGATACATTCGATGAGCGAATAATTTCGCATAATGAATCTGTAAATTGGCCTCCAAGATTCTATGATATAACACCTATAGATTATTTACTGTACTCCCCACAGAAGTGGTTAGTCCACGCCCATAAACCAGAGACGATAACTACTAGGCCACTGAGTTGGGCCGAAAAATGTAATATTTTGAATTTTAAATCAAATAAATGTAGATAATAAACAAATTTGAATATAAGCTGTAATTGGAGATATCACTACAAATAATACAAATACAAAAACTGGGTAATTTTCAGTTTGCGTATTCAAAAAATTATTATACATTTTTATATATTATATAATGTATGTTACATAGGCGTATAATTTTAACTTGTATGTTTATTATAGTAATTCCCTCAAATTAATAAGAATTGTGTCGGTTAGACGGCAAGAAAAATAACAATAAATTTGCATTTCATGTAGAAATACTATTAAAAGACATTAATATATGAAATTAAATGTAATCCCTTCCTGTGTTGTCATCTGCCATGTCGTGGGCAAAAAACATTAGTTATAATGTGGAACGTATGCACTAAATATATACAACAGGAATTGATATGTAATTTCCATATTCCTGGAAGGCGTTTTGCTATGCTGCTTTATGCAGGAGCACACATAGATTATAAGCGCGTTACTTCGATCTCCACCGTCAATTATGAGTTATACGCTTTTACACATTAGCTACACAATTACATTTCACCATTGCCGCCTTTTAATACGGTTATCTTAGTGAAGGCGAAACAAAGTTGCAGCGTAAAAGAACGAAACCACTGCAGATGTTTATGAATGAAGTAATTGAACAAAAGAAGTTAGAACAAGGAAACTGTGGGCAAAAAGGAGATTCGCAACACTAAACGATGTAATGAGAGTATTGTTTATATATCTGATATAAGACCTACCTCTATCATTTAAATGTTAAAATCAAACCTTCTTATTTCCTGTGACATGCTCCATCGATTTCAGTACTGTAGTAATAAATGCAATAGTGATCCCGAAACATTGATTCGAATCGGTGACAAATTTCTGGTCCATAATCAAAATATAATGTGTTTGTTACGGTGGGTGCTAGTGTATGAGCATTGCGCAGCCCTTGTGCATAAGAGTCCGCCAGAGGGTAGAAAGCAAAGCGAATAGCGAGGGTGTTATACTGATTTATTGCAATGGCCGTTCCGGCTCTATTGAGATTTAAATTAACAGGCCGCGCCGATATGTTAAAGACAAGCCGCTCTGACGGCGACACAACGCCAATAACCGGAAAATTGAATTTCAGAACGTAACGTGGGTGCGTTTCCGAGCGAAGATTTATTGAATTATTATTTTATATATTAGTTCTCATTACGTATAGGTGTTTAAATACGTGATTTAAGGCATTCTCGTTTTTTCTTCTTATTTCATCGGCGTTGTTATTCACGCCCTACCGCATTCCATGCGCAATTTGTTTTGTTAATCATGATATCATCATAAAATATTTACTATTAGCATGAAGCTATGTAGTATGTATATATGTTGAAATTTTATAGTTAATAAATTAATAATTTTATCAAATTGCATTGTATGTTATTATACAACTATTTGTTAACCTTTTCAATGCATATTAAACGACATTTATAGCCTGCAAAGTATAGACAATTTAGAAGTAACTCTTTCTAGTATTTGATTTTATATTACCTCAAGGATAGGAGGTTAAATATTAATATATAATTTATATAAGTAATAAAATCAAAATATTTTTTAAAATATTATTTATTTTAAGAAACGTTCAAATTTCATCCCGTATACCTATAACAGAATATCTTTTGATATAATCATGAATATTTTTTTTTATTTAAAGAAACTTATCAAATATAGTGTACTACTAAACATTTTATAATATAATCTTCAATCATACTTGTGGCCAATTAGATGAAATCGTGAAGCTTGAATAATATGCTCTCCTATTTCAATTCGTCTTATATTTAAATACGACACTTCCGCGCAATTAAAACAAAAAGGTTGGCTAATGTCACTGTCGTGTCACTTAAATATGCATCAGAACACTTGACAAACCAGCAATTAAAACTGTATTTTACGGTATCTAAATAAACTTCGACATAATGGTGGCATTAAAGAATCCAGTATAGTTCATACCATCATGATTGCAGCTACTGTATTTTTAATTATACTCATTTCAAAGCGTCATTTATCATTTCCACTAATATAATTGTGTAAATGCAAAACGAAAAACGCATTGATAATACATGAAGGCTTAATTAAATTGATAATAAAGAGCTGCAAACTGGAATGCGGGTAAGCAATTAGAGAAATCAGCCGACTTGTCAGTTGATTGCTAACAACTGCTAATTATATTCCAAGGAGGCGTCTACCTGTGTCCATCGTGCAATCATTTTCTTTGAACGCATTTGCGGAAGTTATCCGTGTTATTTTAAATGATGTCGATGCGGAAGGTGTGATGAATGATCAATATAATTACCGACGATTACTTAGAGGGCTCTAATTTCATATAATAGACTTGAACAAAGAATAACATTTGAAAGAGTTATATATATATATATATATATATATATATATATATATATATATATATATAATGTGTAATAAAATTGTCGTTCATTTATTTTAATAATAACTTCTAGTTTGTATCATTAAATATACATAGCAGGGTATATTTATAAGTGCATATGATCATTAGATATTCATGTTTCAATTAATATTATTATTATATATTAATATATTGTGATCAACAATTAATAAAAGTGATGACAATCCATTACAGTATCGTTTATCGTTTGTATATATTTTTTTGTATTATTATATATTGAATATAACTCCTTAAATATGGTCAGAGTCATCAATATCATATATAACTCAGCATTTATAGTTTTTGTTTAAAATATTTATGTGTATAATTATAACTCATAACTTAAATATTACCCACACTTCGAGATAGTTTAGACTAATATAGATAGTTATAGTTGAAATGACATTACAATTTTTACACAAATAAATTGAATTAAATTCAAAATGATAAATAAAATTCAAATTCCGAAAAAAAGCTCTGGCCGAGCATAATACTTTATTATATGTATCATAATAATTAAAATGGAATTATTTTTTCAGAGACCCTTTTACTTTATCATATTAAGTATGGATAAAGTATTGTAATTGTGCATAAAAATAATCTATATTTTTGCGCAAATCTTCTGATTATTTCAAAATAATCTGTGGACAAGGTCTGGATGTATGTTGTCCATCGTCCTGTAAAAAATGTTTTTTTCCACGTTTTCAGAAAAATTACTGCATATTTTCGAACCAAATTTTGCATATGACTCTTATCTCACGTAACTCCATGTTGATTAGATTTTTATTTCTAACTCATTGATTTTTATAACTATTCTCGATATTTTCAACAAAAAAGACTTTACTTGAATCGAATTTATATTTTTGAAAAATTAACAGATATAATGGAATCCTAACACTCCTAAGGAATCAAAAACAAATTACATGATTTTCAACACACAAAAACAACCAATCCATTCGCAGAAATGGAACACAAATCAAACAGATACAAGAAGTGGAATATCTAGGATTAAAGATACAGGATAATCTTAAATGGGACGCACATATAGATCGCCTACAAAAAAAGAACTCCAAAACGATAGCGGCAATATACAAAATCAAAAAATATATACCTGACTCAGCAAGGAAACAAATATACCATGGAATCTTCACATCACAAAATAACTATCTAAATAACATCTGGGGAAATACAAGCAAGAAAAATATATCAAAGATACAAACTCAACAAAACAAAATCTTAAAAATCTTATACAATTTAGACAGATGAACAAGTACAACCGAACTATATGAAAAGACACAAGAACTTAACATAGAGAACATGATCACCATAAACAACCTATTAATGATCTACAAAATTAAAAACAGCCTAATAAAAATAAATACTAAACTAATACCAAACAAACAAATACATGACCATCAGACTAGAAGAAAATCACATTTTAGAACAGAAAAATACAAAAAACGAAATATTCACAGACATTAACAACAACCGCCATAAAACAATACAATGAACTAAATGAGTATATTAAAACACATAAGTTAATTCCCTTCAAACTCAAAATAAAAAACCTACTAATACACAACAAGCTTAAATAAAATAGAAGACAGGGAACAAACCACAGCACCCCTTGATACCGTTAGCCCGAGATGGGAAATCACCCATAAATCCCGCGGCGAGGACAGAGGGAAAATACATCAAATCATATCCAAACAACTTCACATGTTTTGTATTTTTATATTTTTATATTTATATAGAATATGTAACTTTGTTGTTTAAATAAATGCAAAATTATTATTATTATAACACTCCTAAGGTATTGGCATAGCATTTTCAGGTTTTCTAACTATGATTGTCGAAATATATGTTTTCTAACTATGATTGTCGAAATATATATGATTACTTTCCGGAAAAAACTACTGTATTAGGAAGGTATTGTTATCGAGAACAATTTAGAAAAAAATAACAATCTTCTTCTCACTAAAACAGTGGAAATAAACCCGTTATTTGAGATGTCTGTGTGTGCCTTTGTCTGTCTGTATATCTGTGAAAATTCCAGGAAAACAGATCGCAACTAAATTTGGAAATCGGCTGAGAACCAGATCTGGGACGACCCTATGAAAATGTGACCGCCTTCAAAGCATAGTAAGCTTCACCACCCTGTCTTGGTCTAGGGCTGGGATCCGGGGTTGTTTGTCGCCTGCCTATTGTTTTGGTTTCCGTTGCTGGTTGCTGTGTCATATTTCCTTTCTCCACGTCTCATCTATGGTCTGTCCAGTTAGGCCTTGGATGGTTGGTAGCAGTTTAGGTATCGTTCTGCCTTGGTCGGCCTTCACATGTACGGTCGTTGTTTCGATCATTGTTCATTGGGTTGACCAGTCCGTCATTCCCTCTGGTCTCGTCCTTCGCCTCGTTCCGAGTCTTCGTCTTAATTCGGAGGCCTCCCGATGTGTCCTTCTGCTTTGCAGATAACTTGACTAGTGCCCTTTCTCGCTACACTTTAGGCACAGGTTTTTCGGTCCACCCTACTGCATTCGTGAGCTCGGTCTTCATACATCCAACAGCGATATTAACGGCGTGGTAGTTCCTCCCTCCGTGTACCTCGGCACTGTACCATGCCTACTCTCATTGAGGTCTCGGTTGGTGTCACTGTGATGTATTTAGTGGTGTTCCGGACCGGTCTGGGTCCCTCTACAGGGAGCAGTACAGGGCTCCTTAGTCTTGGTTACTGCCTTTGTCGAACCTCTGTCTTTGTTGTTATGAGGTCTAGGCCAATTTATGGAGGATTACGCCAAGCCTCTGTTCCCGGTTCCTTTACACTGATTGTTAGTACTCTAATCCGCAGGTGGCCATTTTCGTTTCTTTCAAACCGAGTGACACTGCTGTCACCACTGTGAGGTCCGTGTATTACTGGCCGTAGGTCGTTTGTTCCTTTCTGGTTTCCGTATTGGTGGTGGGCGTTACGTGGGGATTTTCGGTGGTGTAGTTCTCCTGATGATTACTTGGACAGGGGAACATGGGAATAGGTATTCTATGTCAGGGTAGGCAGTCGTGGAGCCTCAACTAGTATTCCCTCTCTTCCATATGCCTATGCGATTACCCTGGGGTTCTGATTTTCCCGAGGAGCCACGTATTCTTTACGATCCACCGCCGCGTTTAGTTTAGATTCTGTATCATCTATGTTCTGCCAGCTGTATGTATCCTCTCATTCAGCTTCGTCTTCGGTGTCTGTCCGTGGGTATTTTTTGTAGTGTTTCGCCAGCCTCTTCTTTTTTGTCTCTGTTGGTTCCCCTTCCCCGTCTCCTTTTCCGGAGGCGATGTGGATTTCGTCTTCGCTAACTGAGCTGAGTTGAGTGGCTTGCGTCCTCTGTGTCCGAATTCCTAGTCTTCGCTATTATCCACTCGACTAGCGATTACCTGCTGTTTTCCGGGGGTTTCTGCTTGGTTTTACCTTCGGTTGTTTGCTGTTTGTTGGGGTCTTGGGTGTTACGTCGCTTCCTCCAAATGGGTTGGTGTATTCAACTGTCTCTGGATCCGTGTTTGCTTCTTCTACTTGGTGGTAGTCGGATGGCGGTCGGTGGCCACCCACCGCTCTGCACAGTAAACTATTCATTATCCTTGTACATTATTTTCTTTTTGTTCAGGATAAAAGCATCCTTCATTGGTCAATGCAGTAGTCGTCGTCGTGGTTATTGGACTCAGTGGTTCCCTCCACTCTCCTTCTCTATTTAAAAATATGGGCTTTTGATCACTTGTCTCAGTTCTCGTGTTTTCGTGGGCGTCTTCTCGCAGTCGCCTGGTGGTGTTGCGATCCTCAGAAATTTTCTGGGTGTTGAGGTTTTACTCCTTCTCCTTTCTGTCCCCGCACAACCTTCCGTAACCCCCCTTCCCGAAATGTAATTCTGTTGAAACAAGAATAGTTGGCACCTAGACAACTTTTTAGATGATAGCAGTTACAAAAAGCAAAACCTCTCAGTATTTTTCTAAAACGTAAGAGGTTAACGTACCAAACCTAAACCTCTCGATAACAGAGATAATATAATTATTTAGGAAACATATTTAGGAAAATTGAGCCTACACCGTAAGGTAAAAGGCAAATAGATAATAGATATATCGGAAAATTATGCTTTAATTTTTATTTCTGAAAATTGGCTGAACTCGGATTCCTACGATAATAAAGTTGTACATGATAGCTATATCATACACCGGTGTAAACGTAATATTAATACAGGTAGATGAGCTCGTCTTCAGCTACCACACTAGTGGGTGTGTCTATAGATGCACCACATACAGATCTTCCAAGTTCGGAGACGGGTCCATCCGATGGCGCAGCCTGCCCAAATGCAGAAATAGTGGTCGGAAGATATCAGGAACCGAGCAAAGGCGGGAAAAAATAGCTCAAGAAGCTACGGTATTCACGTCTGCGTTGGGGTAGAATGGCCCAAGCCTCAAAAGAGGACTGGTAAGCTCTCCGTCAGGACTCCAGCCACGGGAGCCAAAAAGCGGATTCGATTGGACGGACCAGTCGGTTTCTACGTGGACGGCCCTGGGAAGACACATAAACCGACTCATCAAGTACGAGGCTGAGGCCTATTACCAGGCTAAGCACCTGCGTATGGCAATAAATAAGATTTAAAAGGGTGTGGGACAAGAGATTGTCCACACCTGGTCTGAGCCCTCAACTTTCATGCTGGGGTCGCGATGGACAGATCTCATGACTCAAGTGCGACGATGACCAGTCACTGCAGTGGTTTACTGAAACGTTGAAGGGGCTCCCACCACTTTGGTCTGGAACGAAATCATCGTTGTCCAGGTTGACATGCTGTTAAAACTGGTTAGGGCATCCCTTTGGATTCCGAGCAAACCGTAAGCTTTCGGGTACGTCCGAACGACGCCTAGGCGGCCGAACCCATGTATATAGATGGAAAATTGGGTGTTATTCCACCATGCGAAGAAAGAGTAGCCACTAGGACAACTCCTAATCATGGGCCTCCCTGATGGTAATGCCGAAAAAGTTAGGTGTAGGATGGGTAGAGTGAGTTTTTGCTTTCTCTCATATCCCCTCAAACTAAAAACAGTCACAGAATCTGAAAAAGACGATGGGACAGAGACGAATTGAAGAAGACTCGGCTCAGTTAGGAGAGATTGCAGAAAAGCAGGCTGCTGATAGATCGGTTTATATTCTCTGAATGTCCCGGAGTCATCTCCGAAAGACTAGTTACGGTTGGCATTCCCAGCCTAGACTTGCGCACGTTAATCGTCATTCCTCCGAAGGCGATTCTACAACTGTAGGATGGTTGGAGGAATGACAGCAGAAATGCCAACCGGGGAATTCGCAAAGGTCCCACAAAAGCGGACTAACTGCAGTCTACAGTAACTCCAAGCAATCTATTTGCTATTTCAATTCATCATCAAGAGATGGCATCGGAAATACATTTATAAGAAATATGCCTTGACAATAATTGATCCGGATTTGTTTATCTTGAATTAATCATTGAGAGCTAGTGTTTTCCAGGGAAGTGGCAAGAGTCCTATGTATTGCCAATATTTAAGAATAGTTACAAAGCTAATGTAAATAATTACAGGCAGGTTATGCATTTTGTCCGCAATCCCGAAAATCTTTGAAAATAGAATTGTTCCCTTTAATACGTTTTAATTTTAAAATATAACTGCTCAGCAACAGCATGGATCCACTGATCCACGGTCACGAACCTATTTTCATACGTCGAATATATTTCATCTAATATGGATAAGGGCTTCGAAGTACATCCATTTCACGTAGATTTCAGTAAGGCATTTGATGTGGTAAATCATCATATACCTTTAATAATTCTTAGCCAATATGAATTTCGTGCAGCATTCCTTTATGTATTGCGTCATATCTTTACAATCGAAGTCGGAGAATCATAATTAATTACTAGTGGAGATCTACAACGATCTCATTTAGGCCCCATTTTGTATGTAATTTTTGTTAAAAAATGTTGCACTACCCTTTGCTTTGATTCGTCGATGATCTCAAGTTATTTCGTTGCATAGAATCTATAGAGGATATTACAGTTTTTTGCTGGAGTCTTGTAGTACTAATTGGCTCGCTGTAACTTTTAGTATGTGCATTCAAATGACCTTTTCTAGAAAGAGGATCATGGATTGTAATTGCTACGAGCTGAAGGAGCTGTGTTGCACCATGTTGAAGCGTTCAATGGCCTTGGGGTTACATTTGATAGAAAATTAATTTATAAAGGTCATTTTAATAAGATTGTGCTAGAATCTAACAAAATATTGGGTTTTATTACACTGGCAAAGTCCTGGTAATGGTATTGGTTGTATACCTTTACCAGGACTTTGCCAGGGACAACTGGGGACCAGGGCAACTAGGTCCTTGGTGATTCTCTACTCGTTTTATTAAGCTCTAGACTCGATACAGCTCCTCCAGTTGATCGCCACTTTTTGAAATCCATGCCAATCGCATAGAATCGACACAGAATAGATTTCTGCGGCATGTAAGCTATATATTGTGTCTGACACTGAGCACGAATAGTTTCTGGGATTGAAAACGACGAAGGAAACAGAAAAATTGCAGACGTTGTTTACTTTTATAGAGTATAGATCAGCGTGATTTCTGCTCCACGGATCCTGTCTAGTTTTACTTTCAGAATTTAAGTGATTAAGTTCCCGGATATATATGCAGGAATCTCTCCGTTGTACCTACCCTATTGTTGAGACGGTAAATGACTTGACTTCGGTCAATTTCTTTAACTCTAATATTAAGGATTAAAAAATCAGTTGTATCATATTATATGAGTGGCTTAAAACTACATTATATATTGTAGTGTACTGTACATTATATATTACTGCGCTGTGGTTATAATGTATAAAATTTGCCCGATAGGTAAAGAAAAACTACGGAAACTACTGAACAACATATGGAGCACAAATATCATACCAAAAGACTAGAAAACAGCAGTAATCGTACCGATACACAGGAAAGGGGATAAGACGAAATGCTCAACTTATAGAGGCATAACACTAATAAGTATAGGGATGAAAATATTAGAAAAGTCAATAAACAAGAGAATAATAGCAAGAATAGAACAGACCCTAGAAGAATGGCAATGCGGTTTTAGGAAAGGAAGATCCACACAGGATAACATTTTCACAATAAAACAAATCACAGAAAAAAGAACTACAAATAATAAAAACACATATTTAGGATTCATAGACCTAGAGAAAGCGTTCGACATGATCCCAAGAAATAAATTACGGAAAATCCTGGAAGAGAGAGGTGTAGAAAGAAATAAAGTCGAATTAATACAAAACATATACAAGAACAACACCCATGCAATAATACACAAGGGACAAATATCAAGAACATTTAAGACAACCACTGGACTAAGACAATAAGGCGGGCTCAGTTCTACGTTATTTAACATATACATGGATGAAATAATTAAGAGCATGAAATCAGAAATCAAAAAAGCAAATATAGGTTACAAAAACATGCAAGTGGTAAAAGTATCGGAAGGAGCATTTGCTGATGATGTCGTAGTGATAGCAGAAACTGGAGCTAATCTGCAGCACAACCTGAGTGTATAGAATAGGCATCTAGAAAAGTATAATATGAAAATGAGTTATAACAAAACAAAAGGTATGATAATAGGAAACCGGAAAGAACAAATAAATATAAAGATAGAACAACACAAAATTGAGCAAGTAGAATAATTCAAATACCTAGGAGTAGCACAGACAGAAGACGAAAAAATGAAAAGTGAACTTAACGTAACAGAATAAACTATACAGTAAAAACATACCACGCATTGAGCAATATACTGATTCACAAAAAAGAGATCAGCAGAAGGACAAAAATAAATATATACAAAAGCATATATAGACCTATACTGACATATAGGAGCGAGACGTGGAAACTAACGAACAGGGACAAAAGTAGAATACAGGCAATGGAAATGAAATATCCCAGAGGAGTAAAACAAGTTACGAGAAGAGAGAATAAGAAATGATGATATCAGAGAAGAATTGGGAATTGAAGCTATAGAAAAGAAACAACTAAACTGGTGGGAATAAAGGAAGAAGAGGTAGACCAAGAAAATAGTGGGACAACAGAATAGAGGAAATAATAATCAAGAAAGAAAGGATAGTTAAACAAGCAAGAGGACTGGCGAAGAACAGAAAAGAGTGGAAAGAATTTACAAATGTATAAACAACAACAATAATTGTATAATGTTAAGGAATGTAAATGTAATAGCCTTTATATATATATATATATATATATATATATATATATATCTATAAAAAATTTGTAAAAATTGTAAAGGCTATGTTTATATTATTGTAACTGCTAAACGCGTGAAATATATTATTCCGAATTTTGCACTCATAGATTTTAATTCGGAAAATTCACTTACTCCGGGATCTTGTTCGACGGAAGTAAGCTGTGACATTAGAGTAGGTTGATATTTCTCTTTTCTCTACGATGTATTATTCTATGTATTATTCTAATTACGTTACATGTCGCCAATATCGCTGATTCTATCGTTGCATGGGTCGGATGAGATTTGGGTAGTTGGATAGTTTCCTGAGGTTGGTGGAGAAACCGTGGACCTTCCCCAGTTGCACTTATGATAATTGGTAATATATATATAATATATATTTATTATTATTATTTTATTAATCTACAATTGTTGGAAATATCATTGCAATATTATATAATGAAATTTTTGTTTGTTAACATTCTACAGCATAATCTATTTAAAAATATCAAAATGTAATTGCAATATAAATTAATTAAAATTATTCATTTTATTTAGTTGTCTAAATAAATATAAAAATGATAATAGCTCCTTGCTTTATTAACAAAAGGAACAATTAAAAATGCCTTGTAGTAGTTATTTACCACTTGCTATCAAGATGTACGTTATATTTGCATAAGATTCCACAATTCAAAGAGAACGTCAACTGCTACAATTAATACCCACATATAAATATGCATGAATCCCTCATGTAAGAATTGTTCCTCAAATAATAAAACGAGCGCGAACGTGCATTTGCATTGCGGTTTTAGTAATTAATAAATAGGGGTCGTCCAACTACGTACTTAACGTAGGCATGCAGCAACTGCATCTCATTCATCCCGGTTGCGCGAACTTCCAGTAACTGACAATGTGACAACACGTTCAATGTCGTGACAATCACCTTTAGCCGGAAGTCGATCTCATTTCCTGCATACTGCGCCATATACTTAGCACATTAAAATGCATTTTTCTACACATGCTTAATGGGTCTTATTGAAGGTGGTTATTATGGCCGGCGTAAAAAATATATAAGTACTCCACGCTTTTTGTGCTTTCTCGCTCCCTCGTTGAGGTTTAATAAAGTACGTCTTTATGTGCTTTTAATTTGCCCAAAGCCATGCCTTTTTTCTGGCACTCGCTAATATTGTAATGGGTCTAATTATAATGGGCTCTTTCCTGCTCCAATTTATAATCTCTCATGTGGTAAAATACGGACAAACCTCATATAACAATATATTTCAATGGCAAGCATATATTTAATTTTTATTTGTTTACATAAATAATAACCATTAACAGTGACTGCTATGTGCTGTCCACCAAAAAATAACTTGAAAAAAAGATGACTTATTACAACCCTAGGAGAGAAATATATAATAGGTCGAGACTATAATGCTAAAAGCAAATACTGGGGATCGAAATTAACCAACACAAAAGGAATAGAACTACTCAAAGCAAACAAAACAAAAAAGTATATAATACAACTAACCCCCTAGGAGGAAAGTTAAACGCCATCTGGCGGCACCACATCATTTTAATGCACACCCATATGGTAATAACCGTCAACTGATGAGATCTAATAAGATCGAAATCTAGATATGTAGATTGCTATGTAGGTCTACTCACATATATATGTTTTAAAACAAAAAAGTCTATATATGGACAATGAAGTGGCGAATTAAACTCAATTTTACGAATCGAAAAATCAATTATATCCCAATAACCATCAATGGAATCATATAGGATACTCTAAGTCAGTAAACTATCCAGACATCTTAATTTCAGTTTAGCGTCGACGCTTTCAGTATTAGATGCTAACTGAAATCGAGACTAGTCCTGAAGAAAAAAGTATAAAATCTATAAATGATCATTTAAACGTAGCGAATACGTTTATTATTATAATTCAAAGCCGACAAGAAATTGGTTTTATTAATTTTCATAAATTGTACGTTAATTCATTGTTTAGTTTTTATTTTAAGTTCAATACAATAAAACAACTCGCACTAGAAGAAAAGTATATACGTGAGTTACCCTTAACCATTTTTAGTGACTACGTAGATAAAACAGTTAAACTATGTGGGATGTAAAAATCATGCAATAAGAAAATTATATGTGCGCCCACCTTTAAGAAAATGTATTTATAAAAGACCAAAAGAGCATTACGAGAATTAGACGTGAAAAATACAGTCTCTAAATTATATGAAATTTATTTTGATTTCAATAAATAAATCAATATTATACAATGTAAGATATATACATACAAATAATTTATGTATCTCTTTTAACCTGTTGGGTGTCTATAAACGAAAGTAACTACTTCATATTATATTATACTTATTTATATTTCTCATACAATCATCTATTATTTACAACTGTCTTGTTTTTAATATTATCCCAGTTTACATATAAATAGTAAACTTTATAGCATATTCATTATTTCTTGACATTAATTTCCAATTACTATGGCATTTATGTAAACAAAGACATAATGTTATCATAAGATATTAAAAGTCCACAATCAAACGACAAGCATTAATTTAAAAAGACATTAACTCCCCAATTAGAATATCTTTAACGTAGCAATTAAATTATAGGGTACATTTAAAAAATAGTTGAAACGTCAATTTTAAAACTTCTTAAAATATTTGCCAGTGAAGTATTTTAATGAACCATATAATTCGTTTATGAGGCCTTCAAACGCGCGATTAAAATTATAATGGGGTGATTATTAAATATTGAAGCACCACAGTAAAATTTCGCTTTTGTTTGACCCTCACAATAATAGTATAAAATTAAATTGCAGTAGGTAGATTTGTTTATATTATAGCTTAGCACACGGTAATAACTGCACGTTAACTCTCTGCGGTGTGGTCTTAAATTAAGAGAATGGAAAGCTTGTGCAGCATTAACACCTGCACAGGCTATAATTACCCGAGTTCTAAGAAAATCTCACGTTATATTCTAAATTAGTAATATTATTACGGTGAATCTATTTGTTTCAGTTATTACATTTTAACATAATATTTAAAAAAAAGTCTACTATTTATTGCGAGCAACATAAATCATCCTCTTGCGGAATTTCAACTAAATAACATAGTTAATATATCAAATACATATTAGGATTTGTGTCGTTTAAACCAGGGGAGAAGCTCACGAGAAAATGATTTAGTCGATGAGGATTCACAGTTCATCTGTTAGGAAATACATCATGGCCAGACACGGATCCATCCTCCTCTATCTCTTTCTCGGTGATATATAGGATAATACACCCCTCTTTATCACAGAAGGTTTAGAAAGTGAAAATGTTAAGGAAGGCAGTGTGTGGTCCCGTGCTATTTAAGCTCCCTCATGTTAAATCATCAAAATAAATAAAGTCGGACTAATGGTCAAATAAAATTAAATTGAGTTCGTTCTACTTGTCATACGGTAGATTCAATTAAATAATTAATAATAAACTGTAACACTATTTTTGTGCAATTTCCTTGGGTATAATTAATGATCTGCTGTCGGGAAAAGTGCATCAGTTGAAATGGGTCGAAGTGATATTTCCGGTACAAATTTTGTATTTTTTATGCAGTATTCTCCTAATGGCTTTACAATTAATACAGCTGTGTTAGTAATGATTCAATTGTTGATTGATTACATAAATACTTTGTTAAATAATGTGTTAAAATCTGCGGAATTTAATAGCCTATGATTTATATACAAATATTGATCACGGCACTTATATCAAATTAAACGCTGTCTACATATGTAAACAACGATTTACTCTCCGGAAAAGTTTATCAGAAAAAAATGATATTTCGGGTATAATTGTTATTATTTTTTCACAAATTATCTAAAAGGCTATATAATTAATACAACTGTGTGTGCAATCCGTGAATTACATTGTACTAGATCAAGAAACTTGATCAGATTTCTAGTTTCAATTATTCATGTGTTATGTTAAGCTCATACTATGATCAATGTATTGCAAATGCCATTTACTTTACATATATTGCGTTGTATACGTGATTGGTCATAGTACAAGCAACATATCAGATGAATAATTGAAACTAGATACTTGTTCAAGTTTCTTGACGAATCTAGTAGAATATAATTCACGCTTAATAAGTTAAATGTTGGTTGATTACGGTGTATTTCGAATGCCTATTTGGGGCAAATGATAAAGTCTCAAACACAATCACTATCGATTAGATTTTCAGGACAAAGAGTCGTAGTCCTAATAAACCGAAGTCAACTATATTTAAATATTTTATAGTATAATGTTATAACGTGCTAAAATCTACATGAAGATATTTTAATCAATAATGATTTGTATAAAAATATTTATCACATCAAGAAATGTAGATTACATCTTGACGGCTATTATATGATATTAAAGGCTGTATACATATTTACACATGAAATTAAATTTGCATCCATGGGAAATTCATAATTATTAGACTAGCAATCATGCATATCCATTTTTCCAAAGAATAAAGTCGGCAAAACATAGCCGCTAATTTATAAACCGTAATTGCTGCATTAATCAGACGCAATTAAAATTACACGTCGATATATTCAGATTAACTGCGATCATATCATAACTGTTTAATATACATTTTTAATAACGCTACGAGTGAATTATAATCTGTCGGAGTTATTAATGCGTAAAACAATTCTGGTAAACGCACGGGATTAATGGAGCGTAACACGGGAACATTTCTCCAAAAGTCAAGAATAAAATATGCATCCCGCCCTTTCAAGGCAAAATATAAATTTAAGAATAAAATTGTATATAAAAGCATCTGCATGAATAATATCCACCTGGCTTTACCATATTATAAAGAATATAGCTGTCGCTTCTTCACACTTTTTATAACAACGTTCCTGTTGAAGAGTTATTATGTTTTTAAGAATGCGTGTCATGCTGAAAAAGAGCTGCGAATTTCATATACGTAAATCACGCATGTTGTATATTATCTTTCAACTCAATAATTGTGGATTTGAAATAATCGCAATTTTAATTTATGTAGTTTTAAATTGCTACTTAAAGAGGCAAAACTAGCAGATATGTTGTCAATTTTTACATAACGTTATAAATAGCCAATTTGTACCTGCAATTTTAATTCTTTTTACGTAATTATATGAATGATTTGTATTATTCTGAAAGAATGTATATACTTAAAAAAATACCAACATTAATAACTAAAGAATGCTATAATAGAAATAGTTTGAAAAAAAATCGTATGTCGATAAAATAGTTAGTGATTTATGGAGCAGGTTGTAAAATATTTTTAACTAGTTAACACTAAAATGTTACTATTAAATTATTAAAAATGTATAATCCTGAGGTTTTATTATGGACATGTGATAATACTGATTATGATATTTTTCAGAAACGCAATTATGTTCGAGCAATAAATATTTTCCGTGGCCAACATTTATGATTTCTCCCTTCCAAATGACACCTGCTCGGTGTCACTTTTTACGGCCTCGTTTGGAGTTTATAACTATAACTCGTTAAGGGCTTCTCTGCTTTCTTTTAATTCGTATCACGTTTTTACTGCTGACAATTAATGTTCCGCTACGAATTGATTTGATCTATGATAATTTTTACATAGTTGCATTCTGGTTTAAGCTACAAAATAAATCAATTATATTACAGCGTTTTCATTCTTATATGTTTGTATTTTTTCTTGCTGTTGTGTTGCTAAAATTTACAGATACCCGTATTTCGGTGTTCAATTCTCGCAATACCGAAATTCCGTTATTTAATTAATCAGCATCATTATATATATATATATATATATATATATATATATATATATATATATATATTTCTGGTATAAGTAAAATGCAATGTATGAGGTTTATTCAAATAGAATATTGTGTCATGTATTATTTATGTAAGAAATCGAATGGTTGTTGCGTCTACTACGTGATAATTCATTTTCAATGAAGGAGATGAATAAAACTTCTTTGTTTTCTAGCTCTTATTTAATTGTTTGAAACAACTAGTTTCTCCTATTGTCTAGGCATTGTCAGAGATTTTAGACAATTCAAGACAATTTCTTGACTCAAAAGTTAGTCAAGATGCGAGACAATCTAAATTGTCTCGTATCATACAGCAAATTATTTAAAATATTGTATTGGATGGTAGATCGAATGGAAAATATAATGCGTTCTATTTGTCAAGGACAAATTGTATGGGAAGAGGTTATATGAATTCATTTATTGAACAACTTTTGAGCTAAGAAATTGTTTTGTCTAAAACGACCTTAAGTTATTTATTATTTATGTGTTTATTTTGTGTTCTTATTATTTTAATGGTATATTAAATGAAACTAGAATTCATACTCGAAGAGAAAACATGTCCGCAACTTTATTTTATAGTAAACACAATAAACATTCCTGTTGAATAATTACGACCAAGATAATGGCGGCGAGTACGAAGCAGGTTATGGTTTAACATTAGAAATGTTTTGTTCACATATTACCTACATTGAACGTTTCAAACTTATTTTGAAGATACAATAAATGTATTTGATTAATTAAATACTGCTAGTAGTGCCGGGATCCCAGTATTACGAGATTTAAATACGGAAATACTAGGCACCCCTACCTGATTAGGTGTCGTTAGTGAAATCTAAATTGAAGTTCTGATACCAAAATGTGTATAAATGTGAGTAAATAAAATATATGGTATGCAGACCATGTTCTACGTACTATTTGCTGAGTTGTGCAACCAATTTTATAGAAAAGAAGACGAGAAGGAGAGAATTGTAGTGATACAAAAAGAAATGGAAGATAACAGGAAGAATAATAGGCAGTTAGAGGGGGAACGGAAAATTAAAGGAAGGAGCTAGTGAAGAAAACATAAATCGAAATAAGGGAAGGAGTGTGCCAAAAATAAGAAAGGAGAAAGAATATTGTAATAAACGAACTGATTGAGACCGTGTTCATTACGAAAGTAAAATCACTAAATATGGCAATATCAGAACAAAAAAACTCAATCAATGGAAATCTCGAAAAATCCCATACCGTGTCAGGTCATAGTCGACGGACAAATTATCCATCAGGTCAAGAAATACCTGGGTGTGGGTATATTAAGCGACCAAAAATGGGAGAGGTGGTGAGATGGTAACCTATTAATAGCGTATTAAGTTCTGAAATGCGTGTGTGAAGCAAATATTGTTGTATGGCGTGAAAGTGTGGAGTTTGAGAGAGTGGGGTATAATTGAAAGGGTGCAATGCTGGTTTCTGAAGTTTTTACGTTGCATTTCGATACATTAAGGATTGGTTGCATAAACCAGATAACTCTCGAGTTAATTTCCAATCCGTGATAGAACCGTCACTTTTGACAACTTGACACATGCTGCGACTTGTTCATATATAAACAGAAGTTACATGAGACTATGAAATGGAAAGTTAACAACAATTTATCCAACACCTATTATCACGGGCTATAGTTAAATCACCTTTATACAACCGAGCCTTAATATGGCTGATTATTACAACTTCATATATGTATAATAATAGGTCATTCTTGTAGCATATCGTCGCCTAAGCTGCACCACCACACGTTTACAATTTTAGTTGAGCCTGACAGAGGAAAGAAAAACTGATTATCAAATGGTTATTGGTTAAAGGATACTACTATAGATGTGTCACTTTAATGGGAAAAGACGTTAGCTCAATTTATATCTATCCCATACCTGACTAGCGTTGAAATCATTAGCGGGAGGATTAGAATAGTCTCTATTAAAAGTAGACGCGAAGTTTTAAAATATATTTAAAGATTTAAATTTATTTTATTTAAAAACGATTATATGCTAATTTCTTTACAGTGAAAGAAATTTCAACTGTATTTCAAATGTACAAATGAAACTATATACTTGCCGACACAAAAATTACACTCGCCAAGAAGCGATATTTCAATTAAATTTGGTAGAAACCTACGATTATTTAAAAGTAATATTTGATTATAATTCGAACAATGTATAGCCAACACAATGCCCACAAATCGCTACACAGACGAAAACTCGTTATTACAGCGCTGCCAATGTTGAGGTGTGAGTAAAACGTAAGATTTGATCTATACGATCTCAAGCCAAAATATCTGATTCGGTGGTAAATTGTTCGAATACATACGACCTGCGAGCAAAACTTTGCCCTGGTACTCGTCAAGCGATCGATCTCTTATATCCATAACGCGCAGGCGACGCTCCTGAGCTGAAGTTTTTGACCTTGGCTTCCTGTTTGTTTAGTTCCTGCGGCGTTCCTTTCCTTCCTTAGTCCATGACTGATAACATTTTATTACGTTGGATGACGATTCCCAATTTCTCCATACGAAAAATGACTTTCATATAAGCCCACCATTCGACCCGTTGTATTTGCTTGGTTAACATTCTACTTAATCACGACTTCCAAAACCAATTCATCTTAAAATTGATAAAAGTCTTGAATGAAGTCGATAAAAAAGACCTTAATATAGGAACATGGAACACCCGAAGCCAATTCGAAGCAAGGAAACTCGACAACACCATCCAAGAGATACATTGTGACTGAATAGACTATATACTTGTATATATCTAGCACACTACCAAGGACGTGTAATCTGAAACCAAATTGACCAAATAGACGTTACTAATCTTCAGCAGCAACTTATCTCTTCCTTCCTCTGGTAATCTTTTGAAAGCCTCTGCCTTCAGCCCTTCCCCCGCCGCCTTTCCCAGTTTCAGCTGCCCTATGGCCACGTCGACCTCTTCCCGTGAAAACGCCTCCCTTCCTACCACCGGTCTCGGACTCCCCAAATCTACCTCTGACCCCGCCGCTACAGCTCTTCTCCCACTCTGCCAGCTCTAATTTAACTTTGCCCTATTTTACACTTCCCTTCAAAATTTCCCACAACCCTTTCCATATCCAGGGGAATAACGAAACATAGATCTCAGTAAGCACAAAATCGAGAAAACGGAAAAAAAAAGCAGAAATATACATAAAACTAAAATAAACGGGAAAATTGAAGTCCTAAAGCAACGAGCACAGGGAACAAAGAAGATGCAGAAGACATGTTAGAAATGGCAAAAAGCAAACTAGGTTTCGCAACACGAGAAGAAAAAGAAGTTTAATGATATCTGAAATACATTAATGGAACAACGGCGCCATCTCAGGAACACACAAAACGTGAGTGCTTGAGAATACAGAACCAACTAAGGTCCAAAATACGTGTAAGAATGAACAAATGGCTAAAACAACAATGTCAAGAAATAGACAATCTTAAAACCATACATGAGAACTTCAACCTAGAACACAATTACTGGATAACCAAGCAAGTAACAAAACCATCAGAAAAGAAAGCGACATGGACAAACTATATAATAGAGCTATTGCAAGATTATAGGTCACAAAGCTCCTAGGTGACGAGAACATATCAAAACGACATTAGAGAATAATATTCAAATATAAATATATAAATCTATGACAAACTTCATACTTCGGTAAAATATTTCAAAAAACAACATCAAACAATATTTAAAAAATGCAAAACTGTTGTTGAATGACAGAGAAAGATTAGAAACTAGAGACCGCAACCCAGATGCAAAACTGCTACGACCAGCGAAAACCAGTGTGCATTTGCTTTATAGACAACGAAAAATGACCAATGACCAACTACGACACGACAAGTCGAGATCCTGAGAATAATGGAAGTTCATGAATATAAAATGTATTAAGAACCTATATTGGAACCAAACAGCTAGAGAAATATTAAATAGAGAACTGGCGGGAGAATTATACAGAGGTATACGCCCAGCCTGCGTACTATCCCCTATATTGTTCAATCTATACACTGAGACAATTTTTCAGGAGGCATTAAGAAACGTAGAAAAGGGCATCACAGTAAATGGAAAATGGATCAACAATATCAGATTCGCAAATGATACAGAGATCATAGCTGGCAACATCGAAGATCTCCAATTCTTAGTTAACAAATTGAACATAGTATGATGAGAGACATGAGATGGAGCTAACGATGAACATAAATAGAAACAAATTCATGGTGATAACTAGGAAGCCAGAATCATTCACAGATAGCATCATAACAATCTGGAACTCACCCATAGAACACATAAGCAACACGATGTAGTATGACCACCCAACAAATGGGATTTGGACAAAGAAATAAATTGCTGAATAGAAATAGCGAGAAGTACTTTTATGGAATACAAGTGTTGACAAACAGATAATTTGACCTAATCCGTAGAATGCGAATTGTATGGTCAGTACTGACGTATGAAATGGAAACATAGATGATGAATGTTGCCACCATGAATAAATTAGAGGCATTGAAATATATTACAGCTTTTGTATAAATAAACCAATTATTTCTACTGAAAGAATAAATGTTAAGTATATCTTAAATGAAAGACTATTTTTTGAAATAATAATTAAAATATGTATCAACCCAGCCTAGTGTGTAGCGTCAATTTGGTACTACGCAATGCCCAGCAAAGGTTCAACCTCCATTGCAGGAGAAATTTCGCGAATCAGCTTTCAGAGATTTTCTTAGGTTTTCCCAGGTATATTAATTTCTCGATTTAACGGCGCAAAGCCTTTTGTCTGATATACCTATAAATCTAGAAGATTTTTTAAAAACATATATAAGTTACCTCTTAGCAATCTACATATCTAGATTTCGATCTTATTAGATCTCGTCAGTGTAGCTCAGCTAGTGAGGATGAATTCACACAATATCTCGAGTGGTTATATACAAAAATACTACAACTTACCCTCGAAGAGGGAAGTTAAACGCCATCTGGCGGCACCACATCAATTAGCAATGCACACCCATATGATAACCGTCAACATGTTCATGTCTTCAGGATCACCGGGTAGTGCCCTCTAGAGAATAATATTCCAACAGAGTGCTTGAGATATCAGCACATGTGCTCTAGAGGGCACTACCCGGTGATCATGAAGACATGAGCATGTTGACGGATACCATATGGGTGTGCATTGCTAATTGATGTGGTGCCGCCAGATGGCGTTTAACTTCCCTCTTCGAGGGTAAGTTGTACTATTTAAGATTTTTTTAATTAATCATTTTCTATGCTCAGATGTTACATATGAAAAATAATAAATCGTTTTATTAATGCCCAACTTTGCCTAAAGGCGTACCACGCTAAATCGTATATAACGATGTATTTAAATATTGTATACCTTCTATACCCAACGTCTCAAAGCAGGCATACGTTTAGCAGGTGTACCAAGTGACGGTATATCGATAGCCAATATTTGAATACACATTCATTCATACATACATCAGCAATCTTCAATTATATGATGAACATATTTTCGCGACGATAAAAAAAGTGGGCATTAGAGGGTTAAGTTTACGTTAGATTAATGAATAACCTAACCGTATCAATGCCCTTTATTATAGTGAAGCCTATGCATCGCTGATACCTGCACAACCATACAACCCACATAAATAGACCCCGCGCATATCGTGTTAGCACAATGTTAGTAATTTGTATTTGACTCCAATCTTACCTTCAATTACGACTAGCTACCATAGATACACATATTCATGCTACTCTCCCAGAGTCAGATATATTCAATCTCCGACAAAAATATCACTAATATTCACAAAACTTGAACACAAACATAAAGCATCTCAAAGGTTAACAAATCTATATCTAGTTACAAATGGATACCAACACAACTAGTCTTCCTTCTCACTCACTCTCGCTCTTGTAGCATTCTAAAATAGTTTAATAGCTATTTCATCTGCCCGGCCAATGACACATTGCGCGAACTGGTTTGTTGTTCGCCCGAATTGGTGTTTTTATGTAACAAAAAACTGAGTCACTCGCTTCATACCGGCCGGCACTGCGTATAGTTTGTCTTTCATTGTGCGCGCACCGGCATCGATAAGTGAACGTTTTTAATTAATTAGATGGTATGTAGTAAACTAGTGTTAAATTAAAACTGTGTATCGGGAAAGACACTAGGTGAGTGTTATTTATAATTTTCATTATTTGATTAAGTATATTTACGTATGTTACATGCTTTTTATGGAAAAAATCATTGCATGATTAATTGAACTATTAATACTGAATGATTTCTTAAATAAAATAATGTTAATTGAATTTACGACTGTATAAACACAATTATTAAAAATATACAAGAAATTAGGTTAGAAATATCGCTGCAATAGTACATAACCAAATATACACACAATTTTTGGCTCGCAGAAATCAGTGCATAGATATTTTTATATCATCATTCCATATTCAATTGTAATGTGATGACGCATGGCATAAAGTACCATATATACACTAGCCGTCTCTACTCCAAAGTATTATTATATTATGTTTTGCCTATTTTTAAACTACTAATGAACTATTATTACGCAAAATTATATACAGATATATCATACATTTATCGTTTCTAATTGTCTACTGTTATGATAAAGGAAGATAGTTTTTTTTCTAGCAAATAGTCCAACCCTTCCTCTCCGTATTTATATAATATCTATAATTTTATCAAGGTCTGTTGTACTACAATTTTAGATGTTTGTACAAATAAAAAATAATAATTGGTAGAGGTATAGGGCCTCTTGTGCTGGAATGGGATTCTTGAAACCACTCGTTTTAAATATATTCGTTTAATTGTCAAAGTAAAATTATGGAATATCATTTTACTAGCCATAAAAACATCAATAAACCAAAATTCCATGATTGAACGAACTCAAATATCATGGTAGATATCCCAGTTCTAAATCCGGCCGGGATCTCTGGTACCATTTTTCTACTCTTTGCCTCGGCTGTCGCTTTTTTCTCGATTAATTTAATATACAGTTTATATCTTGTATTCATCACCATTAATCCTCATAAAAATAACACATTGTTCATTTCTAGGTCCTGATTTAGAATTGGTATTCTACAACCCTCTCTGCATGCACTTATGCTTCTTTTACCGCGCCAAATTTTGTTCAGAAACTACAACAATTATATTCTTGCTTCCAATCCTACGAGTTGCCACGTAGCATATCTTATTCGGTACAAACAAAACGACCACAACATAGATAACTCTGGATTAAAAGAATTAAGCAAAAAATCAAAACAGGAACTACAGAACAAAATAAAACGTAATCTCAACACCTTGCAAATTATTCAAACCAACGATTCAAAATCAAACACTAAATCCAACTGGGAAGCACTAAATCTAACAATAATGGAAGCAGGAAATCAATACTTACAACACAACTTCAAAACGTAAAACACCAATGGTTGTCTGGAGTGAATGCAACTAATGAACGCCGAAGCTTCAAAACAACAAGAACGAATACACGAAGATACATAATCAAATTTGCACAGATATAAGAATAGCACAAGAAGAATGGTACCAACACAAATGCAAGGACATGGAACTAAAACATGACACTTTCAATATACACAAAAAATGTCAAAGAACGCACAGGAACGCAAACGCGAAGGTAAACAATTACTCTGACGAACGAAGATAATCATAGAGACCAAGGATGAACTGTAGTAGTACATGCTATAAGATATGTGAAAAGTGGAAAAGCCATCCGACCCTGAGGGTCTAGAAGCAGAAGTACTCATGTTAATCGAAGAAGAACACCTCAACATCTTGGAAGATCTATTCATACTAATGGCTGATATCAACTTTTGTAACACTCCCCAAAATGACGCAGATCACCATACAATAAGCCTTATGAATCATACCTTAATGACATTCCTAAAGGTGGTACAACACAGAATACATGGCAGAACAAGACATTACTGAAGAACAATTCGTATTCAGAAACGTATTCGGTACTAGGGAAACACTTTTTGTTCTAAACGTACTGATACAAAGATGTCTAGACGAGAACCAAGGCCTATACATTTCGACTATAAAAGCATTCTATAAAGTACGATACGACCGTCATAGTCAAGTCCTCGAAGAGAACAAAGAAGCTTGGCACTAGATATATCAAAATCATAACTAACCTGCACCCTTATCAAAACGCAATCATATAAATAGATGACAGCACCTCAACATCAGCAAGAGATTGAAATAAGGAGGGGGGACAGGCAAGGATACGTACTATCAGCAACGCTTTTCAAGATATATGCAGAAGATATCATGAAGAAAGCACTTGAAGACGAAACAATTGATGTAAAAGTGAATAGCATACCTATCAACAATTTAAAATATGCCGATTATACAGCTATAATTGCAATCAGCTTAGAAGAAAGTCAAAATATAATCAACAAATTGACAAGAGATAAGCGAATAATTGGGACTATCACTAGATAGAAGATCTGAAAAAAATCGAGGAAGAGTATAAGAAAGAACTTAAACAGAAGTTAGAACCAACAGAACTTCGGCATAGCATGCAAATCAACGAAATAGCGAAAAAAAATACCAACAGCAACCGAGAAGCAATTAAGACAGTAAACTTTACAACCAAAAAAGGAAAAATCTCAAACTCTAAAAACAGCATTGACACAGCCAATCTTCTCAAAGAATGGCGTCAAACGGATGGACTTTCACCATTATACGAAGAGCTCAGTAAAAAAGTGAAAACGCAAGACGCAAAAACCTAAGAAAGTTTCTCACTTGAAAGAAGCAAGAAGCAATAGAAGATAACATGGACATGAAAGCCTTACGATCCCAAAGGTTAAAAGGAAAACTTTTAATTCACAAAATGAACAATCAAGGAGAAATTATAAGTGAAAAAGAGGGCATCAAGAACATCATTCAGAACTTCTACCGGGAATTTTATAGTCAATCTATTCCAAATCCTCCAAATCCAAGAAACGAAAAGATCCCAAATGTAGGTTCAGAAGACATACCTTTAATAGATGTATCGATATTAAGAGCAGCTCTACACCAAATGAAAAATCGAAAAGCCCCTGGAAAAGATCGTGTAAGCGACGTGAGGTATAGCGCTTGATAAAGCAATACTTCTTCTCTTAAACAAGTGCCTCGAAGCGGGTAAAATTCCTGTGGTTTGGAGAAATGCATAAGTGATTTTACACTACAAAAAAGGCGATTGTACAGACATTAACAACTACAGACCTGTCTGCTATCCATATTCTACAAACTTTTTACAAAAATTATAACGAACCGTCTTGTACCAAGTTTGACTTCTATCAGCCGGCAGAACAAACCGGATTTAGAAGGGGGTTCAGTACCAACCATCATATCCAAACTGTTCGTACGCTGATTGAAAGATGTAATGAATATAACGTTCCGCTCCATGTGGCATTTATTGACCATCGGAAGGCGTTTGACACAGTGGAAGCGTGGGCAGTAGTGCAAGCCTTGGACAGAGCTAGGATTGACTCCAGATACGCAGAAATCATCGAATATACTTACAATCATGCTACCATTCGCGTTAAAATACAATAAGATCTAGTTACGGAAAAAATCCCAGTCAAAGAGGTGTACGCTAAGGTGATACAATTTCACCTAAACTATTTACTCTCGCGTTGTAGAGTGTCTTTAAAAACTTGTCGTGGGAACAAACAGGGATTAACGTAGACGGAAAGTAGCTAAGCCACCTTCGATTTGCAGATGACATCGTACTGGCAAGTAGCGACGAGGATCAGTTAGAGCAAATGATCCAGGAATTGCAACAAGCAGCGATGGCTGTGGGTTTAGAGATGAACCTTGAAAAAACAAAAATCATAAGCCATATTGCTGCGACCATTAACGGGCACCTACTCGAAGTTGTTGAAGAGTACATATATCTCGGACACACGATTAAGCTCGTGGGAGAAAATCAGCTGAAATTTCAAAAAGAATCGGGCTCTCCTGGGCAGCATTTGACAAACTAGGGCATATTCTTAAAGAACCAAAAATCCCCATAAACCTCAAGCATAAGATCTATAATGCTTGCATACTCCCAGTTACCACGTACGGACTCGAATCTGCAACAATAACGAAAGGCAGTGCAAACCGCGTCCGGGTTTGCCAGAGAGCCATAGATATTGGGCGTAAGCATTACAGATAAGATCCGAAATGAGAAAATCAGAAGGAGAACAGAGGTCACTGATGTAATGGAGCAAATTTCCAAAAACAATTGGCGATGGGCGGGTCATGTTGCTAGAGATGACATAAAATGGACGAAAAGGGTCATGCAATGGAGACCCCAACAATCTAAACGGAGCGTAGGTCGACTCAAAGCAAGATGGCGAGACGTTATCCAACGCCAAGGGGGGAAAAACTGGATGCAGAGAACCCAAAACTGACACAAGTAGAGACTGATGGAAGAGGCCTACGTTCAGGAGTGGACGCATACAGGCTGATAATGATGATGATGATTAGTAAATACGAAGATGACCAAATTTATGGTAATGACAAAATTAGCACAAAACAGCAGCAGTATCTATATATTATCCACAATAAACCCATACAAAAGTAGCAAAATACTACTGACTAGGCATAACTATTAGCCAAAATAATGACAGTTCAACGGAAATAAGAATAGCAACAGCAGAACAACTTTCATGAAAATGAAAAAGTACTATGAGAAAAAGATCCAAGTCTATAATTGAAAACAGGACCAACAATCCTACATACTCAACATAATATTATATGGAATAGGAGCATGAATATTGAAGAAAGGCTAGAGGCCTTTGAATCAGAAGTAATTAGAAGAATGAAAAAGAACATTAAATAAGAAATAACAACAAAACACAAAACTACAATACCTACGACACATGACAAGAGAAGAAAGATACCACCTACCCGAAATAATAATACAGGGCAAAATCCAGAGTAAAAGAAGTGTTGGAAGAAGACCCCACGCATTGTTAAAAACCTTACGGGAATGGTGCAGTTGTAATACAAACCGACTATTTAAAGCAGCTAAAGATCTCATAGATCTTCATAGCGGTGATGATCGCCAACCTCTGGAGTGGAAGGCCCCTAAAGAAGAATTAACAAAATTAAGTTAGTCGACTTCGTATGCTGTCTAGTGAAATATTCACATGTCATAGAAAATCGTGAAAGATTTCGAAGTATCAAATATTATCTCACTCTTAGTATCTCAGTCTTGAGATTTTGTATTGTAATCGCGCGGGAAATAAATCTAGCGATAATTCTTTATTGGATCCCCTGAATATTTTAAGACCATCTCTGGAAAATGTATGTCTGTCGTCCGTCGCCCAATATCTGTGATAAGTGTTTTTTCCACATTTGCAGAAAACGACTACATATTTTCAATGCAAATTCTGTATGCGTTGATGGGTAGAACACCGGGGTTTCGCTGCCACCACCTCAGGATTGTGGAAACCTCGTACAAGTTTAATACTGTTTATTGTACAAATGGTTAACAAGTATTTTAAGTGGGAGCTATCGATTAAAGCTCGGCGATGTTGGCTGGTTCTGATGTCTTCGGTCCTATTGAAGGGCTAGGGGTCTTCCTAATAAGATAGTTAACGTAATGCCCGTCCACGAATAGGGATGCAATGCACCGGCTTCTTCAGGAGTGCACCATTAGCTTAAGTCGGCTTGTTGTTACTTAACATCAACCGATTGTCTACATGGATAATCGTACGCCAATTATGTACGTACACAACAGCGGCTATTATCTCACGTAACTCCATCTCGACTAGTTTTTGGTGAACATTGGCCATGAGAAAGTTAATGTTTACCAAATGCAATTTTCAGATTTTCAGATCACGACGTTTACAAAATTTTGTACAAAATTCTTATTTCTTCTTTCGGGCATTTTCTTACTAATTGTATCTCTGACCGAAAAGACACTTTACCAGTGTCAATTTTACAAGAATTTTTTTTTATTGATAATATCGAGAATAGTTCAAAAATTAATTATTTAGAATTACATATTAGAAATATATACATATTTGCATAACAATTTTGGAAACAATGATTAAAATTGATAATTGAAAATATTTCTTTTCTTAAATATGAATTATATTTCTTACACATATATTCTATTTTAATTATTATGATACGTATGATTAAGTAATGTGCACTGACTACGTCAGAAATTGTTTTATTGTGAACATGTACACAAGTAATCACTTATCGATCTAGTTACACAAATGAATATTTATCGTGTTAATTGATTCGTTTCTTGTTTCGCATAGCAAAATAAAAAATCTTTAAGCATTATTGATGCCATTTATTTATTTTGAAATAATTATCATAACTAACCTACTCTATAATAATTATATTATCACAAAATGCTACTCCTTCGTCAGCTTCATTTTATCGTAATTCACTTTAAGTAATTGCTTATATAACTTTTAAAATGAGTTACTGTTATCCTTGAATATTTGAATTCCGCATAAAAGTTGAAAGCGTGGTCATATAAAAATCGTAAAAGTAACCGCAACACGGGAAATATACAATAAATTAGCATTATGGGATTGATAACAGATATCACATGTACAAATCAACTTATTCGTTCACATGTGCGGCGGCTAAATGAGTCGTTCACATTTCCCTTCGGTTTAAAAACGGTGACATTAATGTGAAAATTTAAAACTCGAGCATGACTTTCAAACAGCGTCCCCATTTACATGTATTAAGCGATAACAGTTGAAAAAAGCACGGAAAATGCGCTATGATTAATGAATTGATTGTGCGATTAGGTGCAAAACGGTTTACAACGCTTTCGCATTGGAGGCCCGAATCGATAAGAATTATAAATTAATAAATAATTAAGCGATTACAGTGATTTGGGCGTTGATAAGTCGCTGGGCGAGTAATTTGTGTGAGCGAGTGAGTGTGTGGCTATTGAAAATTCCGACGGGCGGACGAAATGTGTGTTGTTGTCATGTTTTAACGACCTACTGTGTTATTTGATGTGGTCCCGGGATTTGGGGGCGTTCTTAGCGCCGGGTGTCGGATGTCGACAACCAGGGTGGTCAGTAGCTTGGCTAATAATTATTATTATGTAGGGTGACCACGCGATCTTATCCTGCGACACCGATGATGTATATCGAACATTGGGTACGTGCTATCAGGATTCTATCCGATGTTTATGATGGATTTTTTTTACTATTTTACATTCTTTCAGATCAGTTTTCAGTAATTATAAACTGTCTTTAAATAGATATATACAAATGCTATTCTAAATTAAGATTTACGTATATTAGTAGTCGAGGCTAATTAAATGCTAGCTAGGGGTATTTATCGAGTATAGAGTTTACAGTTCAGTTTCCACTTAACTTTATTTGTATTTTAATTTTATTCGTATTATATAGTATTAGTATTGTAGTATTAGGGTACACAAATCTATGTCATACATGTAAGTGTTTGTGTTTATGCAAAATAATGAATAATAACCAATTACAATATTTTTTCATGTAGACAATTTCGATTATTTATTTGAAGTTTGTTAGCTAACATATAATATTTAATCCTAAGTAGTATATTTCTTTGTATACAAATTGTCAACGTGCGGACAGTTGACAGTGAACTTTGTTCGTTGTAAATTCTCGCCGATAGGAGCTAATTTTGTTGGTTTTTCACGATCGCACCAGTACGTTTCCCTAGATCAGCTTGAACTTGCTAAATGAAACTTAGAAGACATGTTGTAGAACTATTCTAATGTTTCTTTTTGCTTATTTCAATTATATTTATTTTACTACCAGGCTTCCTAGTTTCATAGATAGATCAGATTCTTTGTATGTTTCTTTTTTAATATATTGTATTACAGTTCTGATTAGTGTACTTATGTTTTTACTTGAAATTAAAAATCCTCACGTAAATAAATCAATTATTACATGGCAAAGACGTCTAGGCTGTATTGGTGTTTATTAAGTATAAAACAGCAAACAAAGTTATGGTTTTGAAATTCTTCACATATTCCGTTTGTGTCTCTTGGGTGAACGAAGTATAGTAAGTATTCAAGCGTAACTCTTTTTTAGGAATAGTTAAAATAGGCACTTCTTATGTATACTGTCATGTTTGGTGGTTTTCATAGACTATCAAACCCACCAAACATGAAACGGAATACAAGAAATGCCTATTTTAACCACTCTTACAAAATGGTTACCCTTCAATACTTACTACCGAACACGAACGTAACTAATGTGCCTGTTTTAACCTCTTATAACTTTTAGGAAATGGTTACCCCGCAAATACTCACTATTCTGCATCATTACGACAGGAGTGTCTGAAAACACGAGTTTTCTTGTAAGGGTACCAGCATCTTTTTTAGCATGAGGTGGGGTATCTTCAAAAGACACTCGGAGGCCCGTGCTGGCATTCTCTCCCGAGTAGATCTGCACCCTTTTGGGCCGACCTACCAGCTAAACCCGACCTCCGCCTGCACCTAGACCCGGGACCGCTTTCGCATTACTTCCGATATGGGCGAGTCTCCTTTTACCTCTCCTCTTTCTCCTTCTGACGTATAATTCCCCTGTTGAATTCTACTCTGGCCTCCCATGTGGCCTCGTTTTCGTTCATCAGAGGCACCATCGTTTCAGGTGTTATCTGAGGTTATATTTTCCGGTTTAGGGCTATGCGTTGGCTCTCCCATCGTTTGCAGAACAAATAACGGTGTGCTCAACATTATGTCTCGGGTCCTCGCATCTATTCCTCCGCGAAAGATATAATAGTTCATTTCTTCGAGCTTCCTGTGCGTCCAGGCCTCGACATCCCGCTTCACCGCTCCTATCAGATCCTTCTAGTTGTAGCTTTCTCCACTGTCCTGTTTCTGATCTTTTCTAGTATTTCCATCTCTATATCCTGGAGTTCGATGGGCATAATACTGGAAACTACCAATACTGCCTCCCTTGGCACGGTTCTATACGGACTCGATACCCTTAGAAATGCTCTTCGTTGGATAGCATTATTTTCTTGGTCCTTTCTAGTTTCGTTTTGTGCGCCCATATTGGGGCTTCGTACTCACGCCATTCGCGGCCCTGGTATGTTCGGCATCCAGCGCCCTAACGTCGTCACTACAAGCTAGCCCTTCTATACTTCTTTACCACGTGGACGGCCAAGGTCATCCCTTGGTCGATTGTGATCTCGAGGTACTTGAGGCATTTTTTAGGTGTAACCGTTTCCCCTCAGGCGTACTCAACCCGTCGGCTGCCTACCAGATATTTTATTAATGTTTTCACCATTAGGTATAATATATGTGATGTGCGTACATAGACAACACATGGACTATTATTAATTACATTAACAGACATATATATATATATATATATATATATATAAGTATATAATGCAGACATATAAACAGATAAACGGATAAACAAATAAAACAAACATATAGTTAAGATATGATTCGGAGATTGCGCCGGGCTTAGCTCCACGTTTAGTGCTTGATCCCCTGTTCACCTGCCTTCATCATTATGATGGCGCTGCTCCTTCCGTCCTATTCGAGGCGGTAGAAGAACAGTACGTGTTCTGCGGTGTCCACCTCACCGCCGCATTCGCACTCCACCGCCTCCGCATTTGTCGAACCTCTTGTGGTAATCTCCGAAGTTACCGTGCCCGGCGATGAGGTGGACCAGTTTGCTTTTCATTGCTCTTTTCGTCCTCATAGTTGAGATGAACTTTGCCGTCCACCGTCCGTTGTTCGAACCCTCCCAACGCCTTTACCACTTTGCCAGTGTGGTCTGTCTGTTGACTGGTTTTACTGCTGAAATGGAGAGTGGCGTGTCAATGGAATCGATATTCTCTGCTGCTATGGCCAATTTAGGGAGCTCATGACCCCACTCGTTCCTTTTGCATCCCGAGTGTGTCCTAGTCCTGTATCAGTTGACCTCAGTGCCCGCCTCCTATGCCAGTTTCCATGACTCTGCTAATAATTTCGACATTTCTTTCTGGGTGTTAATTAGAGCCATGAGGGAGGCTCAGTTGTCACTAATGATTGCGCATCTCTGTATTATATCCGAGTACCTTGTTGTGAGTACTTAGGCGACACCCGATTGTCTGGACAGATAAGCCAATCGGTCGTTAAGTCACAACGAAACCCGAATGACCTACTAACCCATTAGAAAGCTTAATTAGGACGACACAGAAGAGGAGAGAGTGGCAAGAGTATCTTTAAAAGACACAGTCGCGGAGCGACCAGGAAGCCACACACAACATAGTCTTCACCCAAACAAGATCCACAACGTTTCAACACCACAGCAATAGTTTCAGTCCTCAGTCATTGAGGTGGTGGCAGCGACGTTTCCAGTTCCTTCCGACGACGATCCAAGAGTTCCAGTTGGTATCCAGCGGTGGTACCCCTCAGCATTGGCGGCAACGACTCGGCAACTGGACCTCAGTATTGGCGTCATCGGCAGGATCTTTACATCGTTACACATCATTTTTGGTGTCATCGGCAGGATATTCACATCAACGTCTTGATGTATCGTAGTACCTCTCTAATCAACGCCTGAAAACGTGCTAGTTTAGTGCTGGCTTTACTTGCCCCGTGCCGTACGCAAACACTGCGTATGCTGCCCTGCAGCCCAGTTCACTTTTGACTCCGTCCGTGGTTTGCCTACCAACATGACCGCCTCGTCTTTGCGGCCATGCCATATCCGCGCCTCGCTAGCCACCCACTAACTGCGGCGAATCCATTGCCTGGATTGCGACCACATCCCGTGTCTAGATCATTAGAGCTATTTCATGATTCTGGCCACTTGGTGGTCACCCTGGTTATTCTCCTCAAGATCAAATACTCTAGGAGTTTCCCTACCGTGTCCGGCATGCACAGAGGCCGGTACGCGAAGGGGTATGTCGCTGCATTTTCCGCTTTTGGCAGGAGGACCAGCCGTGCCTCATTCCAACGTTGGGCCCCATTCACTATCGCCGCTACTTCAGGTGGTAATGTTGCCGCAATTATCGTCTTCACCGCTTCAGGAAGGGCGCCCTCCGGTCCTGGGGTTTTGTTGGAAGCCATTCTTATTCCTGCTCTCACGACCTCCTTCGTCGAGAACGGTTCTGTTTCGTCGTCGTCCTGTTTCTTCGTCCTCGTATGTAGCTCCTGTGTGCGGCATGGGATCGTTGACATTGGGAAGAGGGTGTCGACTACCCTCTCTGCTATTTCTTACTGAAGAGTGAGTAGGAGTGCCGTTACTTTTAGCCGCGTCATGACTATTTTATATTCTTGGCCCCATATATTCATATCAATCGCTTCGAGGATTTAGCCCACGTTTCATCGCACACGTCTCGTGCTTCTCGTTCGTATGATCTCCTCTCTTCCATTAGGCTCCTGATCGCTTCTGTCGCCGTTTGTTTTGCGTTGTGTTCTTGCAGTCTAGCACCCGGTCGATACCCCGTCAGCCCTGTTCCCTGACGCCCTTGCCCTCAACTCCCAGACTACTCTAACCTTCCGGACCTGACCCTTAATGTTCCATTTCGTCGAGCTCACCATTCATATCCTCCACTTGTCGGGCTAGTACCCGAATTTCGTGCTTCTTCCCTTCTGCCACCCTTTTGGCCTTGCGTCCCGAGCCATCAGATCCTGTAGCTTTTTTAGTTTAGCGATGTCTTCCTTCATAGCACGCGCAGCTTTCTGGTTTCCATTGCAAAAATTGCCACTTTGTCAATCAGCTCTTCCACTTGGGTCACCCTCTCGTGTTCTATTGGGTTCTCATCTTCTATGTGCACCATGTCTAAGTCCTGCGCTTTAAGCTTCTCACCGTGCCTTTGTGGGGAAGTTCTCGCCAAAGATCGGGTGTACCCAAATGGGTGTAGTCTGGCTTCTGTATCTGCTCCGGTAGTTTAGGTCTCCCCGGCGCGGAATTCCATCAAGGGGTCAAGGCAGTCGTTGGTGTCTGCTTCAGACACCACCGTGCACCGTGTCTTTTTAGTCAGAGATCATTCATATTTATATGTTGCTGTCTCCCTTCTGCCATTTTGTCGCAACGTCAAGGTGTTTTACCTCGTGGGGGTGTATCAGCCCCTTAAGACCAGCTTTAATAACATTCCCCAATGATAGAATCGCATGCTAAATTATTAATAGTCACAATTTTTCAACATCAATTTAACAACCAAAACTATAATAAAACGCAGTTAGCAAACTCGTATATAATTACGCAATTAATTACATTGAGTAAGCAGGCAATTAGGAATTTTATACTCGGTTTAAATTTTCGTTACAAGTTCACGATTAATTCATTTTGCATGCAGTATTAGTGCTCGCGCGAATAAATATAAAAATTATTTATGATCGTGTTCCATGGAACTTTATGGAAATATTTACAGGATGACGTGTGCGGTTTTTCTCTTTCTCTTTATGTATGTATGGCGAGGGAAGTTGCGTTTTTTTATTATATTACCCGCGGTTACGACCATGTGAAATGTTGAATGCGTGAAAGACACGTGCTAGTATGGAAATTGATATTTGAGAATGATATGTTACCCCTGGAAAAGCGGTGGAATATTGCAAATTGAAATCGTCCGCCCAGCGAATGCATATTGTATTGCTGCGTTTACTGTAGCCTCTGAAATAATGCACCATTTGTACATGTAACATTTTAAAACAGCCTTTAAAAACTTAATTTGTCACGGAAAGTATTCAACATGAATCAAACTTATGCGAGATTAACCCTCTAATTGAGATGCTGAAGCACATCCCACTTAAATACATTGAAGCAACTAAAGGCCTTTCTGTGAGATAAATTAAATTAAAATTAGCAATTCAATGGCCACCCAGGTGAAAATGTATATGTTCACGATAGCCTGTTATATCCTGTACTGGACTGCAATTATTTCAAACACAATAATTACGCGGATCACGTTAGAAAATTACATTTAGAGTACAAATTAAATTGTCGAAAAATTCCAGCCGACATAAGGATCGGTGTTATAAAATCGTAGTACATTAAAATTTCATTCATAATTTCCTATATTGTATAGCATGTTGAATATAATTAAGTGACTGCCACAGAGAATATTTTATTATACCTTTATATTGGATTAAATTATAGTCTTTAAATATCAAATCACTGACATGGAATAATTTCTAAAATTGGCTCTAAAATTATTGATAATGATCTTAATAAAACGCTAGGCCATTAGCAGCGGCGAAGAAGCGTTGTGTAATAAAAATGATTAACCTCTAGACTCTAGAGATTGTGGCAATTCCAATTTTCACAATAACCGGGGCACACGTTTTCCCATAATCACTTTATACGGGATGCGAATCTCACGGTAATGCGACACCGCAGAGAAATTGCCCGCAGTAGATGACAAATTCAGAACACTTTCCCATCATAACTATAAAGGATCAATTTATGTGAATTCAATGCACCCAATTCTCTAAACATGGCAAAACCGTGTTGAACATATCCCAGAGGAATTGCACTTGCCACCGCAGGCGCGAAGGGAGCATCACGCTCACACGCTCGTTTCCCTTGTATCTCAATTTATACGCGCCCCTTTATTTATTTCACTTGTTACGAGACTATTGAAATATCAAATAAACGTAGATATGTATGTGAAAGGAAAGGAATATTACTTCCAACCACTTTGTGTTAGAATATACTTTATTGGTAGTATTATATTCTGAATATACAAAAATATTACCATATGCCATATATTTAGATTTTAGTTATAAACAAGTATTAAATAATAAACATTATTTCAGTATTGTCTGTCGGTCATTACAGACGCTCGATAATTATTTGCATTTAAATGAGTGTTATATAACAGCCAATTTCAACCCTACAGCCCTGTTTGTATAGGAGAGCGGTCGCTCAAAAGCGGCCGCTTTGGGCGTCATTTTTACGTCACAAAAATAATTTTAGGTGGGTATAAACGAATATCGTTTTCCATGCAGAGCAAAAGCTCCACGTACTGCAAAAACGCAATGAATTACGATGAATAATTGTGAGTTATTCGATTATATATACTTAAAACGAATTTTGTTGTTTCGCTTTTAAGCGACCGCTTTCGTAGGAAACCAGGGCTTACTATGTACAAGAATATTGTATCGATGACAAAACAGCAATTAAATGTTTTAAAGCGCTATACTACAATTATTCTTGATTATTAAGAGTGTGGATTCATAAATCTGCTATTGTTCTTAAACTTGAGTCGTTGTTGTATATGCTATTAGGCTTTTAAGACTTTCTGTACAGTTAAAAATATAATTTCTATAAAATACGAATAATATAAAAACAAAGACAATATTTCCAAGCCGCCTGGCCTATTATTTATAACTTTTATGCTATTAGAATTAGTGCGGCCAGTTCATCAGTGTTCACGGGTGTAATTTCTCATCGAGACGTCTTTTAACGTTAATTATTTAATAGTACTTTTTTACAATTAAAAATATAGAAATAGTAGTCACACGGGCTCAGAAGAGTTGGCGAGATAATTAATTCATCACACCCTATCGAACGACGAGTATTTCTTCTAGTTATCTAAATAAAAACTTCTCTATACAGCTATTAGTCTACACAGAAAACCTGTGAACCTCCTCCAACCACTACGCCACTGAGCTGGGTGGTAAAATAATACATATATTTTCATTTAAAAAAAAGTAATATATACATTTTTTGTAGATGGTACATGGTTATACATTTGTTTTAGTATGTAGTTTAAATATAATTTGGATTTATTATATTTAGGAAAATTTAAAATCAGTTCCTTGATCTTTCCACTTCGAATGGGGGAAGTACAATAGAAGAAATAGAAATAGAGAAACTCTCTGAAAATTAGTGATGGGCATTATCAAATAAAAGCTATTGAACTATCGATACACACTATTGGACTGTCGATAGACGAGACGCTATTGTACTATCGATTGTTGAAAGTTTTTAATATTTAAATAAAATTGGTTTTTAAATATAACAATTGGTAGATGCGGGTATTTGTGTATATCAAATATATATTCACACATTTCGATATTACGAAGTCTCATTTAATGAAAGTATTGTTGCTATCCATTAGTAGACATTAATAGCAAATCTAATATTAATTAATATAATCCAGCAACAATTAGTGCTAATAAATCTGTTAATACTAACAATATATTTAGGTGTTGGCGTCGGTGCCCCTGGGAAATTTGATCATATACGTATGGTGGTGGTCTTGTGCTCACCCTATTTCGGAAACGAACAGCGATTTATTGGTTCTCCGAGCAGACCTAATTGGCTTGAGAGCAGCCGACATGTTTCCGCTATGTGTAACTTCACGGGTTCCTAACACTAATCTACGTGGTCCAAACATGTGCTGCAGGAATTTCGTAATAGTTCCTAGGGGATTGACACGCGCAGAGTTTATATGACCGACTAGCCGTCAGCTAAATCGTTTACACTACCTTCATATTTACATCGGCTTTACATGATTTCACGCGTTAACCGCCAAACTTGACTATATTTAATATGATTTATTTAATGGATTTAATATTTTATATTTTCGCCAGGCAATAGTCAATGAAGTTTCGAGATTCTTTCTAATAAGTTACACCTTAAATGGATATAATGCTGGAGCTCTCACAATTAGGTTATTATGTGTCACTAAAACTCAGTTAATCAAATCCGTAATCGGTAATAACTTTAAAATGTATTCTTTCTGGTACTTCTTAAATAATCAGAAATACACACTTTAAATTAGAAAACTACTACGTCAGCCCCTCTTTATAATATATTTTGTCTTTGTTTCGTTCATATATATATATATATATATATATATATATATATATATATATATATATATATATATATATATACAGGTAAACGTCGTTTTACGCCGGGGTTCCGTTCCGAGAGAAACCAGCGTAAAAAAAATCGGCGTAAAATGAACATAAATATAATGGACGATATAAGGTTAGGTTCCGTGTAAAAAATCTAAGAACAATCTAACATGTCTATTTAATACATATCCTATATATATATATATATATATATATATATATATATATATATATATATATATTCAAAATAAATTATAAATGTATTCAATAAATACAGTTTAAATTCGTTTATAAAATAAATACTAATCTCTTGATCCAAATAATAATTTGTTTTTAAATAAATACTAATTCACTAGTTCGTCGATACTAAATTAAATTCTCACACTTTTTTTTTAAAAGCATCCAATTCTATTTGTTTTGATTGTTGCTTCTATTCTTGCAGAATCATAGCATAAGGTCGAACTGCAGCTGTGACGCTTCTTTTAGCATTTGAGCTTCGATTGAAATCACATCTATCTCACAGAGCTCATCTGCTAAGCTTTCTATAGAATCAAGGATACGAGTTAGATCGGCCGTTTTTAGGGTTTTCAGATCATTTTCTTTCTCATCTTCCTCTTCTTCTTCTTCTTCTTCTTCTTCTTCTTCTTCTTCTTCTTCTTCGGGATTTTCTGATTGAGGGCGATCTAATACCTCCATCAACTCTTCTAATTCTTGATTTGAGAGTGGTTGGTCATGCACGTCTAACAGTTCGGTCACATCTTCGGTTGTTACGTCTTCGAATCCACATTCGCGTGTAAGCCCGATAATGTCTTCGTTTATCTTAATGTTATCTATCTCTTCTACACTTTGGATGTCACTTCGTCATAAGCAGACTTCAGATTTTTGATTCACACAAAACTAACTCTGAAACAATTTTCACACACACAATAGGCTGCTCCGGTACACGGCAATAGAATAAAACAACGTGTAAAAGTGTGTCTGGCACCAACCGGCGTAATTGTGAATCGGCGTAAATCGAACCGGCGCAAAACGACGTTTACCTGTATATATATATATATATATATATATATATATATATATATATATATATATTCTTTCCAGCAAGTTGTTCTAGTCTTTTAACAACTTACTTTTTTTTAATTCGTTTTATTATACTAGATTATGGGCATAGGACCAGGCATTGGTGCTTTCTTTGGTATATAAATCCTATTCAGGTTGCGAATTAATTTATTTTATTAATATTAAATATTTCGGTTCTCTAATTATAATAAAAACATATGGATGGTACATAAATAAGAATAACAATAATAATCTTCATATCCTTTCATTCAATAGTTTGGTCAGAAACTTGCCTTAGTTATCGGCGCGCTCTTTCAGGTTGCGCCTGTTCTCATCCTGATAATTAAATCCAATTCAAAGCTCCAAAATTACGGACAATTTACTAATGAAATGTAGATATAAAATAAAATCTGCTGACAAGTCATTAATTTGAATTGTCAATGGTTGTGAATCACATCTTATTAAACATATTCCTAAGTGTGTATCTGGTGGCGGCAATACTCAATTTCCAAAAATATCAGATGCACGCAATAAAAAAAGACCTTTATTTCGCATATTCGCACAAAACTTTTGAAAACATTCTTCCAATAAACAATACTCTCGCAGAAACAAAATAAAAATACAAATTAACATAAAATAAAATACATATTTGCTTCTGTCTTCTTCCTACAAACTAGACCCCATCTGTCCTCGCCAATTTCTTCTCCCACATCAGCCTCCTGCAGATTTTCACGCCTTTCCTATCCTCTCCAAATCATTCATTCAGCTTTCTGCACTCTCCAACCCACTCTGCTTTCACTCCGTCACATTCTTTGCTAAAGTGCCTCTAACAACCCAAGAGGATGAAATACTTTCTGCAGGTACTCTGAAAAAAATAATAGAGCATAGGACACATGCTCTTCACAAGGTAAGATGGCAAGAAACGCCGGGCTGCAAGCAATCAAAGGTAGCAATTAGGCAACCTTGTAAAATTGCAGCCACGGCCCGCCTTAACTTATCTAGAACTAAACTGAAATTATTGACAAACACCCTAACTGGCCACTGCCGGCTAAACAAACACCTACACACGATGGGTCTGGTGAACAGCCCGTTATGTAGAGGGTGCAATGAAGAACTAGAAACAGCAGAGCATGTAATATGCCTGCCCAGCTCTAGTAAACACTAGGCATCTAATACAAGGGGAGTGTTGGCCTAGTATGGTCAGCATTGGCAGCTCCTCACCCGCCAGAGTTTTGCAGCTTGCACGCAAAATTGACTGGTGGGACGAGTGAGCAGCCTTAAAGGGAGGTTTCACAATGGGCCCATTTTGAGGCCTAAGTGTCTATAGTTATGCTACCCTCCAGCCAACTATCCAGAACTATCCAGAAGGTGCCACTACTTGTCGCTCCCTTTCCTACACATCGCACACGCGGTATACCCCAGCCCCATCCATACTTTTCTTCCTCGCTTCTGTCCCACACCTCGCTCTTTTCATGCATACTTTGTTCTCCCTGCTCCACTCTCCCCGGGCTGAGTAATTGGGTAGCTTATATATATATATATATATATATATATATATATATATATATATATATATATATATTATATGCCAGCAATATATCATTATAAAATGACGAATGCCCCTGTTTTTTGCGGATATCTCTTTCTCGGGTTACGATATGCTCCATAAGAGTTGACGCCTTCTGGTTGGTAACGCATGCGGGATATCCAGCAATATACTGGAGTACGCACATGTACAATTTCTGTAAGAATAAGTATCCTATAGTAATTGAATAGCATCTAAAGGAATTTCTTGATAAAATAATAACAGAGTTAATATACCTGGAGCTCGAACATTCTCTCCCTAGGTTTGGTGAATATAGATGACTATTATGTGGAAATCTATATCAAGAATGCATTAATCGGAGATGATATTCTTGTTTCTAGGCATCATGGAACTCCTGCAGAGTATATTCTTTATAAGACAATGAAATGCGACGCAGATAGAACTAATAAAGGCCCAAAAAATAAAACGAATATTTGTATCAGCATCCCACGATACTTTAACCAGAAACATAATAATATTTAGAATGCGGTTGCACGTATTATTGACAGAAGCAATAGACAGTTAAAATAATTGAGTTTAATATTAACTACTATACCTAAATATGTAAAGTTATCCACCGCCTCGATTAATTCTCCCTCCTAGCGAACTAGTAGCCGTTAATATTTATTTTTCCAGGAAAATAATTGACCAAAGAGCCATTCGTAATAAGCGCGGTGGTTTATGGTCAACCAAATAAATATTGATGCTAAGGGAGGTTGGACCGATCTTAAAACGTCCTTCAATAATCGCGTTGGAGTCATGCCAGTCTTCAAAGGTCAAAGGTTTCAGCACGTACATGGTTTCACTCCATCGATTTGAGCAGGGAAATGTTGACTACCTTTTTCAGGCTCAGAATCGGCCGCGATTTTACACCCTGATACTTATACAGAACTAACATGCATGAGGATAGAAAATGTGGCTTTCGGTGATCGGAAACCCGAACCATGTCTTTATTGGATTGTACTTTACATTAGATCGATACCCTTTTGAAGGGACTGGGACGGGAGGGATATCTATTTTCCAACCCCATTCATTATAATTTGAACTTAGAGCTGCTAATGTTGGGTACTGCATGTGCAAGATACTTATACACAGTTTAGGGTCAGAACCTGAATGCTCAATCCTGCTGCAGGACAAGTACTGTCGCCAATAAACAAGGAGAAGAACAAGAACTGTGTTCATTTCTGCTCATTAATGTATGGCGTGGTGATTGACGAAACCCTAAAAAGTGTTCGCAAGTTGGACGAATCATTTTATTTCGCTCTCTGAAAAGGTAATCAAACTTTCACTGACACTTATATAATACGTTGTTGTCAGGTATGAGTCTAAACGCACAGATGTCAATATTGTTTTACAATATACTATCACAATTCGCCTAGCCTTTACAGAATGAGTAGTAGTTTTACAAAGTTCATTTTACATTTCGCATGATATAAACCTATACGCTGGTAGTAGAGTAACTAACTTTTGTTCGTAGTATTCCCCCTTTGGTACCCATTTCTCTTCATTATCTGCGTTTCCTACTTTTCAGCAATCCGCTATTGTTTATATATCTTGTCTCCGTATTTCATGGCTCCTTTTCTTGCCTCTAACCAATATATCTCTTCGATACTCATGTTATATATAGCACTATTACCCTAGCAAGTCTATGGATTTGTTGACAATTCTTGTTCATTCCTTTCTTTTCAATTTGTAATTTTACACGATACCGTATTTTGACTTAATTTTTCTATTTTGATTTAGGCCGTGTTGTTCTCCATTACAGTTTTTGGTATTTTCCCATTATTTTGACATGACCTGACCACTTTGTACGTTATAGTGTCCTTACTGCCGGGATTCATTGTACAGTTCTTTTAGTTAATACCATTATATATATATATATATATATATATATATATATATATACCTTGCTCTATCACTCCCACAATATATTTTGTTCTATTTTACCAATCGTCCGTACGTCTATGGTCCGTACGGCCCAGGTACGTCATCTGTTTCACGTCAAATTTAAAGATATTTCCCATGACTCTTATTTTTTACATACGTTGGCCGCAGTGTACGTAAGGATGGGGTTGTCTCTCAGCCCTTTTGATCTCACCTTGCTCCTTACGATGGCAGTTCGAACGATACCATCCTTGCTGGGATGTAGTTCAAGAACTTGGCCACCATTGACTGCATCATAGTAGGAAGGTTTTCTTCCTAGAGAAGACCAGGTGTCCTAGCTCCGAGAGGCACTCCATTTGCTATACCAACAATATTTGCTGTAGGCGTTGAAACCTTGATAAGCGATTTTCACGCAGCTCAGTTAGATGTGGCACGGCTGTCAACAATTCACCGATGAGAAAATGTGCAGGCGTTAAAGGTAGTAGTAGTTAAAATGGCCTCTATTTGAATCAGTGCGGTATTAAATTCCTCATACAGTAATTGTAATTCACAATCATTCTTTCAAGATAATACTTTACTGATTTTATACCGGTCTCCCAGTCCATGAAAATGTAGAGGTCTGGAAGGTATGAATCTACAAGATAACTTTGATCAGGTAATGCGTTTTCAAGTCCGGGCAGGTTATTTTGTAAAAACGACCATAGAGCATGTTATTTATGGGTTCCTATAACATTTGTATTTGCTTGCAAACGTATTTATAGTCTATGAAATCTTTTAAGTGTAAGTCTGGGATGAGTCAACCCATTGCAGAAGGATGGATCTTCATTGGGATGTTAACTACATAATGTTCCTCAAATAATCAACGTTTAAATGATAGGAAGATGTTAGGGTTACGATCCACCCTAGCTGCGTCTTTTGCAGTATCAGAGTGTTGGGCCCTAAACTAGTTGTCTCTACTGAGAGGAATTCAAAAAATATACTATCTTGCCGCTATGATCTTCTATTTGGACCACTGCAGTCGACAATAGGATATAAGAATATTTGATTGATGAGTGTTTGGATACGGTATTTTTATTGTTCTATTCCTCCTTCCCATCTGAAGTCGTAAGGTCTACAACAACCGCCCCCAGACTGTGGAAGCATTACAAGACAATATTCGGGCTGAAATTACCACTATACCCGTCGACATGCTCTAAAGCAGGGGTGGCCAACTTTTTTGTAGATATGATCTCTTTTTTAATTTTAAAACTGTGTCGCGACTTCATGTCATCAGCATTCTATTTATCAAGTATGTAGCCTAATTGGTTTCCTAAGTTAAGACACCTCTGCACTAGAGGGTGAATGAAAACTTCAGACAACTGATATACTTTTTAAGAAAAAATCATTTTAAATTGTCGGTTTACTACTACATGAGAAAAAAATGATTTCATTGCAAACCCGCATAAGTGACCCGCTCCACCCAGTAACTTGACAAATTGTATTCATACTGCTTACCCAAGCAGTATGAATGCAATTTGGTCCCCACTGGAGATGACAAGGGTGACGTTTAGAAAATTTGAGGTGGTAATCACTTCTAATTGTAAGCAACCTCAATTGTCATAGTTACTCTTTGACCATTTAGTGCCAACCAATCGTTTCCAATTGAGCGAGATGTTCAATTTTCACGCTGTGTGGGTGGTTTTTGGACGTACTAATCGCGCAATGAGCGACACACTGCGACCTATCCTTGCCCATAATAATAGAGCGAGCCGGAAATCCGCTAATATTCTGCTTGACGTCAAACGCGAGATATGTTTTAAAGTTTTTCAATATAAAACATCAGACAGGTCTGACTACTTGAATCTTACAAGCAGTTTCACTAACAAGCAAGTTAGCAGTTCTTCAGAACGATAATTTCAAAGTTAAAAAAAAACAATTAGATAAGAACCAAAATAAAGTTTTTGAATTAATTGATATATTTCCCTGAGATACCAAATTCTGTCACGTTTATTAAAATCATTCAATAAATAATTAATTGAAGAATATAATAAATACTAATTGATGATATATTTTTTCGAAAGGCAGTATATTTAGGTTATAGTTAACATAAGTTACTCATTCTTGTTCTCTACCGTCCACGGGGAACATGCCTTCTCTACACTCTTCCATTGGTAATTTGTTTCCATGCTAAATTTCACTTTTTTACGATACACTGTCTTCTAATAATCATAGTCGTACACTCAAATCATATCATGTTTTGTCTTATCTTCATTTATCTATAATCCTAAAATTGCATCGTTTTTTTATTATTATTTCATTATGATGTCTAATTATTTCTTATGGTTAGTTACTATTCCAAAATCCCTTGAGATTGGTTGTTCTTGACCCTATGCACTTTGTTTTGTCTTATATCTGTCTACTTCCTCATTTTATCTCATCTCATTATTGCTTACCTTTCCATTCAGCAACTCATCAAAGTATTCTTTCGAATAGTTCATTCCTAATATCCTTTTTTTTCCTCACTGTATATATGTTCATCTATTTCGATTTTTTTTTTTCCTTTGATGACAAGGTTTTATATATTCAGATGTAATATAAGAATAACTACCGTTGGTTGTCTTGTCAAATTCTTGAGTTCATTTCAATTATGTATTTTTGTCAACACTAGTTGTGTTATTTTTTTCCGCGGGTGGGTGAATCTTTAAAAGACGAATCGACGCATTGTTCGCATCGCAACAGTGTCGGATTCATCCAGTGTTAAATACCGGACGCCTACCGAGTAAACTTCACCACGCCACTTCTCCGTTTCTAGCATCGCCATGCCGATACCCTCTGCGGTTGCTCGGTCCCGGTCGCCAGACCGTTCCTTTTGCCGGCCCACTGGGTGCAAGCCTCTAGGATGTGCGGCACATCGTTGGGTCCCTTACAACAATAGCAGCATGTTCCAACTTCCAAATAACCACCAGGTATGTCTGGAAGGTACCATGCCCGGTGAGGAGTTGGGCTGTCTAATGGTCCAGATTCTCGTGCTTCCTCTCCACCCTTCGTTTGGCGTCTGGGATCCCTCTACTGATCTATGCTCCTTGCATACAGTAACGCGCTGGTCCTTGTAGCTCTAGCAGCCGCTCGGTCGCCACCAGGGCTGACGTTGGCCTCTAGCGTGATCCCTTAGAACCATAGGCGGTTTATGGTCCAACAAGTTGCAGATAGCTCGCTGTCTCGCGTGCTGATACCTTGGTTATCATGAGGGCCGCCTCTGTCTTCCCGACAGCTAGTTGGAGGTGGTGCTCCGTCATCCACTCGTCCATCCTTCTCACCGCCCTCTCGAGTCTGTCTTTCATTTCTATCATGTCTCTGCCGGTTACCATGACTGCTATTTCTCCTGCAAAGGTAATGGTCTCTATTACGTCTGCCCCGCTGTATCCATAGCAGAGGCCCCAGGACCGTCCCATGTGATTCTTACATCTGGAACTCAAGGACTCGTGGCTTCCTCGTACTTAATCTGTCTCAGATAGCCCTCTTGAGTTTTATCATCTGGCGTTGAATGTCTAGCTCTCTCAGTGCTTTGTTAACACAATGTGGTGGTGGGATGTTAGTCGTATCTAGTTGTATTTCCAATTTTTCAATGGTTACTGGAGTTGAAGGCATTGCTGTCGTTGAGGGTGACCATTAGACAATGCTTTCTACCTCTGACTGACTGTCGTGTCGGTGTCGTGCGATGGTGGGGAAAAGGTCTTTGATTCGCCGTGGCCTCTGATCCTGGTGTGCACCTGCGGATCTTGCCGGTGACGATCCTGTAAGGGAGACCCCACAGGTCTTGCTCGACCTTCCCACAGAGCTCGTCCTAGCACTTTCGCTTGCTCCGTTTAATGGCCTTGCGTAGGTACCTGCGGCTTTCTCTTTCTCTCTCTGAGTATCGTTCTCGTACTCGTACAGGAGACTGTTTTTCCGGTGGTGCTGCATCCTCTGCCGGGCTTGGTTGCTCGCTGTCCTTAGCCTGGCCGCCTCGTCGCATCACCAGTATTTGCTTCTGGTGGCACGGCCCGCTCGTGTTCTCGGCACTTACGCTTCGCATTCTGCATCCTGCTGTTGACAGCCTCTGTCAGCGTATCCGTCCCGACTCCTATTGCATCCCCTGTTGTGGTTGTTGTCTCCATGTTTGTAGCCAATGCTTCTGCACCTAGGCGTCTGATAGCCTTGTGCTGTTTATGGTTTTAATAGTGTCCCTAGTATGTCTATGTCTAATTTAATCTCTGTTGAATACTCTAATATCTGTATCTTTATAAATAGGACTGATATGCTGAGTTCTTCATCTATATGTTCATTCGCCCAAAGTCATTCTTATCCTCTGTATCGAAAGCGAGTTTTGGGTATATGAAGAAGTATAAATTTCCTCTTTTTTGTGTAAATTATCATAATTTGGCCATGCTTACTCGTTGTTTTTTTTGTTAAATGCTATATGTGTGTCTAGACTTTTTTGGATTTAACTTCATATATACCAGAGCCGCGTTCGTTTATCGTTTATGAGCTGAAGAAGAACACGAGAAGAACAGCTCGGAGCAGTTCACGAACGATATACGAAAGCAGCATTTGTGGCTTATGTATTATTCGTGTATTTTGTATATTTGTTTTATCGTTCCTTCCGGAGGATATGGAGATTCTATTCCCATTTGTTCCTATTTATGTGTATTCATAATTCTATTGTTCGTTGTCGCTAATATATAGTATCATTACTATGCGGTATATTCTTGGTGCTATCTTCATGTTAGTCGTACCTAGTTGTATTTCCAATTTCTCAATGGTTACTGCCATTTGTGTTTTATTTTCTTCATTGTTTGCAGCTCTTCGTAGATCATTTCTTCATCTTTTTCCTGTGTGTTTATAAAAAGATTTATATATATATAGTAAATCCTTTTGCATTTATTCTTGTCTCATTTGTTATATGCATACTATAAAAGTAATAACTCAACGCAATCAATTCTAAAACCATGTGGATCAGAGTTTTTCCCAACCTTGTCATTTATTACTATACTCTCGTAGTAATTCAGATCATGGTATCTCTCAGCGCAAATAACATTTATCAGTGAATAAAAATTCAATAATATCAATTTCTTAGTTTTCCACAATTTATGATCATCTCTTATTTCACTCTTATATAGTTTTTTCCAAACGATTTGTAATCATGCATCATCGTTTTCATCTTAACTTTTGCAAACATTCAGTTTATTAGACTGATTATTGTAAGACCAATAACTATCCATCGTCTGTCGCCTTAGAAAAAAACTACTGTATATTTTAGAACCAATTTTTAGTTATTTATTAGTCTGGTAAAAATCTGATTATTTTTTAAATTCATTAATTTTCATTCATTGTTTCGACGAACTATGATTATATAAAACACTAATTCGGCCAGCGCTGGTCTACGGCGTTGAAATATGGAACCTTATTTACCTATGAATAAGATGTCACTGAGAATATTTGAGGGAAAAGTTGTAAGGAAGATATTTGGACCTAAGATAGAAGAAGATAGTGATGATGAATTAATAATCAGCTACAACTATTAGTAAAGGGAGAGGACATAGTTAAATACGTTCTCTAACTCTCAGGTTAGGTGTTGAGATTAAACACAAGTAAACTTCAAAATTGTTGGTTGTATTATAAAATTTTTAGTACCTATTATATATATATATACAATAAAATCTTTATGAATTCTTAAATTATTATTCATATTCATTCATCTGTTAGCGTATATCACTCGTAAATTAATTTTATTTTTTCTATTATCGCTTACTGTTACCGATTTAGTATTTTATGTTACAGTTGAGTGCTATGCAAAAACGAATTTCATGAATTTTTAGCTTCATTCGTCCTGAACACGCATTTAATTAACATTAACAAAATTAATAAATTACATTGTTTTGCAGTTTTGATAAATAACTAAATAATTTTGTTCATAAAGCAATCTAATATTACCTATACTTGGGTATTATCTACACATAAATATATTGATTGCATTAATATTCTCTTGAAACAAATCGTGATGTAATAAAATTTCATAATAACATAGCAATAAATTATATAAATAAAATATAAATTTGGCATAATAATGTTGTTATTTTACAAGTACGTGTGGGTGCGCATAGTTTAAGTTTAATATAATTCAACCACACGAAGTTCGTGATATATTTCAATATAACTTTTGACAAGTTATAAGTGTGTGATAAACGATGTAAATTTCTATAAAATCCCGTATCACAGCGATCACAGCAAATATGAGTTACATGCAAAGGCCGTTTCAATCCTTGCCCTGTCCAGTCGAGATCATATCTGAGTATATTACGCGTAACTTTATCCGACTTCACATACCGAAATATAAAAGGCGAATCGATCATAAGTAGCTGCCACGTTGACGGCAAGTACATGGTGAGGTGTCTCGGATTAAAGGCGTTTCATAACAACGCAACGGGATGTTAGAATTCACTGTTCCCTGGATTAAATAAAGTTATCTTTTCGTCAAACTTAATTTAAGTTGAGAGTATCGGGCGCGCCCCGCCTGTAATCACAATTGTTAATCCTTTGTATCATGAAAGAAGAAACCTTGGCGGAGATTCGGAGGTTAATATTGTCCCCGTGTTAATCTCTGCTAGCCATTAGTCTCCTATCAGATAGCGGTCATGTAAACACAATACGGGAGAGATGAACGTCTGCGATATAGGTCCATGCTTTGTCCTCATCAACGCTGTAATGGGGAAGGTGTCCAGATAACGGTGTGATACATAGACATCACGGATGTTACTCCTGTAGAGAGGGCAGATATATTTCTCGGCTCTGGGAGAAATATCTCTGCCCTCTCACGACTTGTCAAGCTTATTGCTGTATTGTTAATGTTAAATGTGGGTATATGTAATTTCATATCACATGCATAATATATCATACGACGTTGTGTGTATATGTTGTATAGGATATTTACTGCGGACAAGAGATACAAATGTTTATTTTAATTACTCTGAAAATTTAATTCTTTATGATATCTTAGGAAACTTAATCAAATCAATTGTTTCCATGAACAACGTCTGATTCACCTTAAAAACAGTGAAAACATCTTAACAACGCGTAAATAGTATGCTTTAACGCTTATCTTGGTGAATTAAATTGCCATGGTAAAAATATTTCAATTATTAATTCTCAATCAATAAATCTGACATGTTATGATCAGTGAAAACACGGATATTTTGGAATATTTGTGCTCACTAATAAGAATATGCATTCACCAGTTTGTTCTTATTACTTATTTTATGCCATTATAAACCCACTTTAACTTATATTAAATGATTCAGCCTTGCATTATTTGAAAACAGCAAGTATCAAATAAAATAAATAATATAAACATTTAAAATGCAAATTAACTATAAATGAAATATATAGTCATAAGGTGTGTATCTCAGTATGAAACATACAAAGTAATACGTATATGAGAAACTGTTGATAGCGTCAAGTATCTCCATGAAGATCCACACCTCGACCTCGAGGCTGAGCCAATCTAGAGATAGGCAATCCAAGTCGGATACATTATTGAGATATGCCAGGAAATACGGGTAGCAATTTTGTGAGAGCGCGATAAGACGTTAATGGTTTCAACTTTGCACTCTATCGTAGCGTTTCGGGGTGGGTCGGCCGGTGTCGGCACCCCAACCAACATGCACTTGATGGAATTGAGTCTGGAGGCGAGGGCGTTACACGGAATATTTTCCACCACCCCATGGGAAATCTATCACCCTTTCGTATTATCCATAACTTATCCAATATTAATCTACCATGAAATGAAATGTATTCGCTTTAGTTACCCGATTGCGTTAATCAATAAAAACATTGTAACTCATTATCTTTATAACTGCTTTATAAATGGGGCGAAGGGTCGCTTTATTGCTCCCATTACAATAACGTAGATATCTTTATTAGAGACTCGATAGTCATCTAAATCATATGAGATATCACATTACAGCGCTGGACATTATCATAATGAATGAATAGAAAAAGAAAGAAAACATGTGCTGCTCTGATGAACAAATGAATGTGAGCTTGATTAATACCGGCAAATTTTATGGCAATGTAGGACCGGAACCACGGGCACACTTAATTTAAGAAACCCATTTGTAATCGTGACCGAATTGAAACGTTGCTCTTAATGAAACTATCATAAATGATCACTATAATTATAGATTAAACCGCAATAACATTCAATCTCCAACAAAACAGACGGGGGTCATTAAAAACCTAATTAATAACAAATTGCAATCTGTTTCAACTTAATTAACTTAGATTTTCCGATTGTTTTATTAGTTCACGGAATCGGCTACAATTTAATTATTTGTATCTGTAAAATATGTAAAACTTTAATACAATCTGCAAAACATATAATATGACGAAATGATAATTATCTTTAGTCAATGTCCCGAAGACATTTCTTTATCTGGTGGTCTTCATCAATCAAAGCACACATTAGACTGTCTCCCCCTCCCCCTCGCGCCCCTGCGCCGCACACAACACCCTCTACTGTTCCTAATCATTAATCAAACACAAAATATTTATGTGTTTCTTTCACTGATGCCATGTTACTGAACGCTTCATCTCCTCGGATACGAGAAGGAATTTCACGTTTATTTTTGTCACTGCAAGGATGCAGCAGTTACGAAGTGCGATAGCTGCATGGTGCGTTTCGGCTGGCCAGAGTGAAACAGGTGTGTGCACGAGAGTTCGTTTCTTCTGCTAATTTTATTTGGTTCATTTCTGTACCACCCAGATAGTCCACGTGAAATTATGCTAATGACGTGCACATTTTTCAAAGGGCCGCTGCGTTATAGAGTAATTTCTCTTACGTGCAATGCTTCAGAAATAAACACAACAATATTAAGGTTTTACAATGTACTTGACTTGGTAGTTATTTTTAGTTGATATACTGTATTATTAAAATATCACATATGTGTGCCTATGCACACATGCTATAATTTAATATATAATATAATATCAAAAATATTTATAAAACCTTCAATATATTTTTAATACTTTTAACAGGATTAAAATAATTATAAATTTTACTATATCAACCCAGCAATATAATATTTAATTAGTAATGCTGTTAATTGATTTAAAATGTATATAATTGTAACATTTCATTTATTTTATTTTATGAAAAAGTATATATATATATATATATATATATATATATATATATATATATATATATATATATATATAATGAAGTGATTAAAAGATATTAACCCATAATAATATTGTTCACAAATTATTAAGCTTTTACGGAAGAATACTTTTAATTGGTGATACATTAAAATATACATTATTTATTAAATGGACCCAGCTTTATATGCTTAACATAAAATTGAAATAATAATAATAATACTTTAAACATTTTGCAAAGAATTATAGAACAAGTAGAATACTCAAGTATTTAGGACTGATTCTAGAAAAGAACGGAAGGATAGATAAATAAATGAGCCTGTAAGAATGAAAGTGGCGTAAGTCGCATTTGAATTATTCTGAAAAACAAAAGATTTTGAGTTTGGTATTTATGTAAATAGACGTGCGCAGTTACAGACTTGAAGTCGATTTATTCATAAATAAAAATTTACCGCATACGTTGATTTATATGAACGCAAAATCTTCTTCCTTTCAAAGCAATTCATATGTGACTTAGGCCACTTTTATTCTCACAGGCTCAACAAAATGAGTGATTGGAAAAATTGTTGAACATGATGGGGATGACTGTCATTGAAAGACAAATAACTACTACAAAACTAGATAAAAACGATAATAGTGAAGACAGTAATCAATATATGAGCCTCCGAGAATGAAGGTAGCGTAAGTCACTATTGAATTATTTGAAGATTTTGCGTTTGATATATATATTTGGAATAAATTGACTTCAAGTCTGTAATTGCGCATGTCGATTCTCGTCGCTCACCTTTGATAATCTACAGAGCCAGCTAGCCTAGAAGTTCATGTCGCAGAGGTGGCGAAAGATCAATGTCAACTTCCTACCGAAAGTGGGAAGTACAAACGACCACATATAAATCATGACTTGGGTGTGTGGTTGTTCGTACTACCCACCACCAGCCTTACGTGTTCCCTTCTCTAGACGCTAGAAAGGCTGATAGACAGATATATTATGGATGGTGTACTGAGAACTAACCCCCTAAGCAATCGTACCAGCCGGGAAAGTCAACCGACTTAATGCTGAATTATCTAAACAGGCTATTGGCAAAGACACTGGATGATGGAGAGATAGCCACGGCCACGTACCTTGACATTGATGCGATATTCAACAATTCCGCAACACACTTAATGTTAAAGGCACTGCGGAAGAAAGGCATACCAAGTTCTATACCATTGAGTAGAAGCCAGTCTAGAGAACAGGAACATCATATCCACTTGGCGAGGCAACCATAAAGGCGCGAACTGGAAGGGGATAGACACATTGTGTAAGGATGAAGGCTTTTCCATAAACCCTCTGAAAGCCATAACTGTCAACTATACAAGAGTACCAACAGGTCAAAAACGCCCGATACTTGGGTGTAGCTGTAGAAATTTCATTTACATCAGAGGCCAAATACCTAGGAGTCATCTTTGACCAAAAACTAACATGGAACTCAAGTATAAGCAATATCACACAGAAAGCTACACTTGCCATTGGTAGGTGCAGTGGAATGTGCGGAAAAAACTGGGGCCTGAAACCCAAGACTAAGCAAAACAAATGGGCCAGGCTCCTAAGCAACACCCAAAGGCTTACCTGCCTGAGAACAACAGGGACAATAAAAACACCTACCGTCGCAATGAAAGTTTTGCTGTACCTATCATCCATTAAAATAGAGGCAAGATCTGTCCATAGATTACTTCAAGATCTGTCCATAGATTACTTCAAGATCTGTCCATAGATTACTTCAAGATCAAACCCTCATAAGTAAACAGCACGTTGCGACCTAGAGTTGCATAAGGAACTGGGGGCCAACCCGTAAAAGCAGCTTTCTCCTGGTTCAAAGACGGACCAAAAGCAGCGGAGGGAACATGAGCTGGTATCTTCATCGTCTACCAGAAGACAAATATTTAATTAAGTTTGGGCAAGCTCTCCACAGTGTTTCAGGCAGAAATAGTGCCTATACAACACTATTCAAGGGAAGCGCTAGGGTGCAAAATAACTAATATACAAATGTCCATATATACAGACAGCCAAGCTGCAATAAAAGCAATCACAACTACAGAGGTTATGTCGCGACTGGTGTGGGACTGCAGCAGAGGCGAGCTAGGTAGGTAAAGAAACGCCCTAGCGTGGATGCCAGGGCACAGTGGCCGGATGCCACTGGCATTCTGGCGATAACACCACGGCAAACGAACTCGCCCGAGAAGGCGCATCAAAATCTACAATAGCTCCTATTGTAAAAACAACCACAAAGACATGTATGGAAAAATGGATTACAATAAAGACTCAGAACTGGTGGATAGAACACCAGGGCAGAGACATGCACAATAATTCATAATAGGTCGAAGCCCCAAATTTTCGAAGAACTTACTAACCCAAGACAGGATGATGGTAGGCCTCCTAACAGGTCACTGCAGGCTTAACAAGCACATGAAACGGATAGACCTGTTTGAAGAATCCCTCTGTTGGGTCTGCCAGGTAAAGGAAGAGGCCACGTGGCACATATTATGCACTATATACAGTGCGATCCAACGAAGTTGGGAACGGCATCCACGCTCATCCGAGTATATGAAGGAACCGACACCGAAGCTTTGCAGTGTGCTAGCCAGGACAGAGCTAAAAAAAATCCTTTAAGACACGCCGGGGCCTCAAATGCTCTACAGAAGGCGTAGTGGTGTTTGTCCATCCGTGCTTAATCTAATCTAATCTAATCTCCCTCTACATTTAATATACCTCGGTGATGTCGTATATTCTACCATTACCGTCTTTATATCCTGGTAAAAGATGCGATCATCTTTACTTTTAAATGTTTCTTCTAGCACTGCCATTTCCTTGTCGCCGTGTTGTCTTTACCTCTTCTTGTATATATTTTTAGACTGATTGCTTCCTTGCTTGTACCGATCTATATTTTCCAGTGTTATTCTTTATCATAGGTTCCCTGGCACACTGCTTCCACACACTCTGCGTCCCTGCACGTTTTCCCTTTGTGTATCCTCCTTGGGGGTAATATTATATTTACTTATTTTATGTATTTCAATATTTTCTTATTTGAGTTCGTTCGTACCATAACTTTCCAGTTCTTCAGTCACGTTGTATCTGTATTTTTCGTACCTCTCATCTGTTCTTGGTTTTCATTTTTGTTCCCTGCCATGCAACATAATTGAATGACCCATAAAAAGGGTAATTATTATGGGTATTTTTAAGTTGAATTGAGAGCAGGAAAAGAACGCATATAATAATAATATGTAACAAAATAAATAGATTATAGATAGAGACGATACACATCAAAATAATACTGGGGCAGCTTAGATTGTTTGGACGTTTATATTAAATGTAAGAATAGAAATAAGGGAATACGAAACTTGAGTAACAGGAAGAAATTACAAAGGAATAAAGACATGCAATGACAGAGTAACAGAAGCTGAAAGAAAAACAAATTAAATGGGATGAGATTTTCAAACAGGCATATCAGATACTTGCTCGCGTCTTTCGTTCCATTTGTATTCTGAATCTTTGTTTTTATTTTTTCTATTTTTCTTCACATTTACATTTTACATTCTCGCATCTCTATTCTATTTCTGTTCTCTCTAACCACACCATTTCTTTTGCATACGACAAAGTCTACACTTTCTTTCTTTCTCCCGCTTTCGAATTTGCAAGTTAAGCTGAATGTAAATTAAATGGACTGGAGCTCAATTGGCAGCCCTACCTTGGCCACCGTTCAATTATAATCTTTCACCCACTGTTACTTTTGTCCACGACTTCTCAAATATGCGTCTATACTTAAAAAATCTACTAAACATTCGTAAGCATCGCTACTTTGTTTAAATTATCTGAAGGCGCCTTCTACTGATTGCGCTCTACCAGACCATAATTCCCTTCATGAGCTGCTTCAGTAGCCATTCCTCATCTTCCTTCTGGTACTCTTACTATTCGAGATAGTTGCTGGGAGCTGGTATAATATTGTTAGGCCTTTGTATACATTTGATGAATTTTACTAGAATGTTTCCAGGTACTTGTGCCTTCTTATTCTTTAATGATTTACATGTTTGTTTTATTATTGATACTGGTGATGTTGTACGTATGTTTTCTTCTTTCTTTAGATTCTGCCAAGTTTATTTTATCTTCTGCAAGAAATTATAATAACTGCTAGAATTCATCTCACTTTTCTAGTATTATTGGAGATAAAAGGTCTTTGGTTTTCTGCTGTCTCACGATTTCAATTATTTACAGCTCTTTTTTCCCCAAATATACGATTTTCTTTATTGCCTCTTCGGTCCCATGCAACGTTTTTCTTCTAGCGACATTTCTTGTTGACTCTGGCTTTTGTCTGCGTATACGATATTATATGTTCATTTACCTTTCTGGACAATTATCCTTGGTAATTTTTTAATGTATTTTGTATCTTCTTCTATTTATTTGTGCCACCAATATGGCATCCCACATTGTCGCTTTCCTTAAATCCTAATGCTGTTTTGGCTGCTGCATACATGCATACTTTTATAAGTTGCTAACGTTCTTTGTTGTACTTAGGTTGTGTTGTCTTGTTTGGTATAGATTGTGGGTGTTCTCAGTATCTAACCTGTCTAAGTTAAACCGTTTCACTGTATTTTTTCTCCTTCTTCGGTGTTTGTTTCCTTTTTTTTCCTATTTTCTCGGGAACAATATATTTGTTCTTCAAAAGTAGTCACTGCCGAATGTTACACGTCTATATACTATTACAACTTGTATTCGCCAGATTACTCGTTGATCCAGGAGTCTATTCTGTTCAGACTGATCTGTTACTCATGGCAACCAACTAAACAACTGTTGGTATACGTTGGTTGCGAACGCTAGTGTAATGCTGCCTTATGTCAAATGTCAGATATTTGTTTTAAGACCTATTTCACTATATTAACATCACTTTTAATAAATATGTGACATTTGATATAAGGCAGTATTACATAAGCGTTCATAGAGAGTGGGAAATACCAACAGTTGTTAATTAGTTGCCATGGGTAACAGACTAATCTTAACTTACAGAATAGACCCACAGGTGTATTTATGTATGTTGTGGTGTGGATAGAATTCATTCTGGATTTTAAAGCTATTGTGATTAATCTGTTAACATTGTCGTGTATTACCTCTTCTTTGTGTTGTCCTACTAATTTTAGCCTGCTATTTACCCCAATTCTAGAGGTTATACCTCCAAGCATCATTATTTCTCGTGCGTTTCTCACTTTTATTATTTCGTGGTTTAGGTAATATATAATATCATGGTTGTAATTAAAATGAAATCAATTTATTATTATTATGGGCAGTGTAAGACATAGGATTGCTGCACAGAAGATCATCAGTTCAAACCTCACAAAGCGAAATACTTTTCAGCTTATACGTGCCCTCCACTCCCTAACCCGCCAGACCAGCGTTAGCTGTGAATAACATACTTCTTTGGACCGGCTAATGATGATGATATTCTCATCTAAACGTACTCCAGTGATTCGGAATTCACGTTAAACTGTTGATCCACCTGTAGTATCAGTTGCCAGCACTATAGGCAGGGAAGAGACCAATACACCTGCAGTAGCGTGAAAAAAGTATACAAATAATATTTTAGCACCATATTTTACCTCCATCCTCATATATAACACCATTGTCATTGATGAATGGAAGATTATCCGAGAGACACATTAAGGTAAATATGGTGATAGGAGATGCACCATATTTACCTTATTGTGTTTCCCGGATAATCTTCCACTCATCAATGACAATGGTGTTATACATTGTAGCAACCCTCCCGCAATTTATTGTTACCAGATAGATTTCTTATCTGATAGTCCATTGACAACATTTACTTTATTCCGCATAATATTTTCCCTTTTGCCGTGCCCATTATATTATCCCTGGTTGTCTCTTCACTTATCCTTCCATACTTGACCAGTAGCCCTATTTTTTCAGTCCTCTACCTATGATTCTTGCATTTCGATCATCTCGTGCTATCTGAATAATCCTACTAACCATGTCGTTGTCTATTTTCTTGATTTCCCTGCTGCGATCTACAAATACCTTTTTCAAACTCATCTAAGTTTCCCATGTTCTGCTCCCTTTTTGGTTGCTCTCACTCTTGTTCACGCACGTCCCATTTATTTGTAATTGTTTTTCTGATGTAATTTAAAAGAAATGGGAAACCAACGTATCACCATTATCTGCTACGCTATCTTAATTACTGAAACAGAAGACGATCTCCAAAGACTAACATACAAATTCTACCTTACAGCAAAGAAGTACACCATGAACATCTATCTAAATAACACAAAACGCATGACATTCTCAAAATACCGAATAAGATGCAAACTAAAAATAGACAACAAGATAACAGGTGTCATAATTCAAAGAGAGATCCAATTATCACCATCCAACACAAGATATAATGAGTCTAATAAGGCTGCAGCAATATCGGGATACCTTAGAAACGTAATATGGTACAACAAACATATGTAAGTCAGTAGTAAGCTAAAAATATGTAAAGTCTGTGTAAGACCAATAATGACGTACGGTATAAACACGAGACAAGCAAGACAAAACAAGCACTAAGCTTAACTAAATTGAAATCGCTAAGAACCATACTCGGGAAACACGAACATAAATCATCATTTGATGGGGAAGGCAAAGAAGAAAATGCCAACATATCAACAGAATGGACGTCAACAGATTAGTTCGCATCACCATGGAGGGCAAGCCCGTCAACCAACCGCCTACCGAACCCCATATGAGATGAAAAGACAGTTGGATATCCGTATTACAAGACATTCGTACTAACCAGTAAAATAACACATCGCAAGATCTACAGCATTACAAAGACATGAAGAAGATACCATTTGTCATCTATTTCAATCTTCTTCGACCAGCCGGATATCGTTATGTATTTCTCATTTGTTCTATTATAACGATACAACGGTGAAAGGGCGGTGATCAAGGAGTCAGCCCGCCTCAGCTAGTTGTCGGGTACGTTGTGAGCTGCTTACCTTTTTGTGGGTTATGTGCGCCACTTGGTTTTATTAAAGAACAAAGTGTGTGCGATTTAAGAAAACTAGAATATTCCGACTCGCGCTAGTTAATAAATAACAGAAATATCAATATAAAAAACTCAATACGCCATAATCCTTATATTAATATCCCGTTAACATCAAATACAAAAAACTTAATATTACTGAATACAAATTACCAAAATACATATTAATCATCACTTGAAAAGAACCGCAATGAATGACACTCGACGTGAATATGAAAGTTACCAAGATCTCCATGCTGATGGCTTTCATCGATGCTGTTTTCGTAAAAAATACTCTCGTGCTCCAACGGCTGGCTGCTTCCTTCGATTTGGAGCTATCTTTTCAGATACTTTGGATGTTCTTGGATATCATTTTCGGACGCCATGCCTTCACTCACAAGGAGGACAACCCGATTTCACTATACTAAACTCAGGGGCCTCGGTTACTATCCCGCTGGAAGAGAGCAAATTTCTTTGTGCCCCACTGCAGCAACGTTTTTTGCTGATAAGCGTCTTTTCATAATTCGGCCCGCATATACATCTATCGTTTAAATGCCTTTATGCCTCTTCTCGTGGAATGCCGGAACGGCTGGAACGGTCACGTCAAAACAATGATTGTGCGTGACATCGAATTATCAATTCGTTTCTCGCCCTGATAATCACAACACAATCGACGCCCCGCACATTTCTGACACCCGTGGTAAGTACCCGCACAGGTACTACACATACTAAGATTAACCTGTTATTTACATGTAATTACAGACATTTTCATATTAACTATCAGCACTGAAACCAGGACTCTTAAAGAAACTCTGTCCTCTGATGCCCCTAGGTACGCATACTAATACCCTTGAACCAGGAAATAACTAATTGTCTTTATTTTAGGTTCTTAAATACTTATTAGACGAAATGTTTATTCTTTCTTTTCTTCTTCCATTAACAACATTAAAGTTTCTTTGTTTGTTCTCCTCCATTAGCGCCTCAGCTTCCATTCCCACATTCCTAAGGAAGAAAGTAAATAAAAATACTATTATGTATGTGGTACCAAAGTAGTTAGTTATTTCCTTCTTTGGAATTATTTGAAATGAGATTCTACATAGTAATCGACGCAACAATACATTGTTAGTTCCTCGCTCATTGCACACATTCATTTTAATTCTGGTTTCGAACATAATTCTTTCCTCATCCTCTATACTTGAGAACTTTTAACCTTTTACTACAGGAATCTTATAGTTTATAGTGCTCATACTATTCGATGTCAAACTAAAATTTCTGGCTAATATGTTCGTCATTCATCTATGTGACAAAATATTTATATTTTGAGAAGTGTTATATTCTCTCCTCGTTTATTTGCAATGATTAATTTATAAAATTAATATTTTACTTAAACTTTCTCAAGTAAATCTTGCAGTCTATAGAATGGCCATGCTCAAACCATGCCCATTATAGTTAGTATAGTGCACTCTATTCGACCCTTGCTTGACTTTATTATCCGTAGGCATAAATCACACTTCACAGTTAAAGTAGATATGTGTAATAGTGATTAATATATTATTTCATACTTCGATCGACGGTATTAGTTAATTTTGAGTAAATCATAATCTTTTGTAATTTAGAACAAATATAATTTTAATAAAAAGAATGATCTCTATAAGAGAGATTTTTTTTATAGGTTCTTATGAGTAACAATTTTCAATTTATATCTTTACAGTTTCTAACGATACTGATTCTCAAACAATAATATTACATTATGTTATATTATCGGCGTGGGACAAGTGAAGCAGACCCATAAATGAGGTTTATTACAAATATATGTATACGCTTTCTGAAGTAGCTAGTCCTAACACTCGCATATATATATATATATATATATATATATATATATATATATATATATATATATATATACACACTAACACACGGCCGAAGGACCCAAAGGTCGATAGCCAGTTACAGAATTGTAACAAATACATTAACTACTACTGTTTACACACACGTCCACGCAGTGCAATGGTTAGCACCTCAGCGAACGAATGGCGCGTGTTCGAATCCCGGCCGGGAAATCGATACAATTAACGACAGTTTAAAAAACTCGAGGACGATTCACTGAAGTAGCAAGTAGTAGCACTCACATACACTAACACACGGTAGAAGTACCCAATGCTTCATAGCTAGTTACAAATGTTGACAAATATAGTAACTATAACTATATTTTATTGTCATCTAGAAAACTACCATTCTTTAATTATATGGCCAAATAAAGCCAAATGTGACAATTACAATCTGTTTTATTGTATCTAGAGTGAAATGGCCCAATATCCACGTATATACAAAAACTAACACTCGGCCGAATATGCGGTACATACCTTACAGCACAATAAAGTAACGCTAATAAAAATAAAGCACACCCAAAATAAAAACAAATATAATTTCATCACGATTACTTTTTATGGCATGAATTAAATTCTTGGAACCCTAACCCTAACTTCATACACCTACCTATTTTCGTCTCGCATCGCCTCATCTCTAAATAATACAAAGCTGGAAAGTAAGTCAGATCTGGGAATAAATTTTCATAAAATCAAAATAATAAAATGATTAATTCTTTAAGAATATTTATTGTTTTTTTTTGTTTACAATATACATACTATGTTGTTTGTAATATTTTCACAACGATTAATTATTTATAAATTACAGTAAACTTTACAAGCTGCATCAACCAAAAATATATATTATTAAATAATAGGAAAAACACTGTAGATCCTGTGAGTGCAGCATCCACAATTAATTCAATTTGAGATTACATATGTTTATAAACATGGCCTTAAATCAATATTTTCCGAATAAATTACAGATTGTGGGGACACACACAGCGAACATATATAAATAATGTTTATTTACAGATATATTATACAATTCATTTGATTGGAACTTTTATGGGGGGATATAAGAGGAACCGTATGAAAATAAACCATTTACTCTCCGCTGATGAATTAGATCATGGGACAATTGCAGTTGTACTTTAGAAGTTAAAATAATTACATATGACTAAAATAAGAAATATTTATAGGATGCATGAAATACTCTTAGTTGTTTTAGTATTACTCCAACATGAAGCATAAAATGCAAATATCACAAGAATATAGTTAACCCTAAGAAGGACTGTTAGGGGATTCGTGTCCTTCGCGTAAGCTTGTGTCGGGGGATGATCTAGGGGGTGGAGCATAAGGGGAATATCTGTGTTGAGCCAGGGGTCGCGCTAGGGGAGAAATGGGGGACTGGAGCTGGGAGCTACCGGCGGCCGCGACTGCGAGCTGATGCTGATGTTGCGCCGCCAGTAAAGAGGGGCCAAGACAGGCCCATTGATTCCAGAGCACTCCCGGTGGAACGGCGCTGGCTTGCGATCCGCTCGCTCCGTACAGGCCGCCTATTAGTGGGCCATATGGACCCGCAGCTGCCGCCGCCGCCCGCAGGAACAACTGCGATCTCGCCGCCAGAATGGCCTTTTCTTCCAATGATAAATTATTGTTATGTGTATCTATGTCCGCGAATGGACGCAGCGGCGAACGTAGGTAATGTTGCTCGGCTAACATCGATTCCATTGTTTCCCTGGAATGAAGACTGAAATCAATATTTTGCCAATCGTAACTTTTCTCTTGTACATACACATTTATTAATATATTCAATGGCATTAGGTAACGCATATTTTCAAGGGAATATATGTTAAGATGAAATGCTTTATAGTTTCGTACATTTCGTTTGTAAATCTCTAGGCGTATTACAATTAACAATGTGCGGTTGCCAGCAACTTAAATATGACCAAATATTGCCGGCCATATTTTCTGCAACATTGAAGGCAATACAAGGCAAGTGATACTTATTGGTAAAATGTTTTCATTTTTATTTGATTCTTAGGCCTTCAGCCTTTAACTTATCTTTAAACAATTTTATAAACTTAAAAATATCCGAGAATTAGTAAAATACAATGGTATCCCAATATATTCTTACATTCTTAGTTTTAGCCTTAATCTTATCTATAGGCGTAAGAATGATTTGCAAAAATAGTAAATGCATGATGGCATCTCAGTTTATGTGACTTTTTTTGCATATATATATAGTCAGTATAATGTCAATAATTGTAACAAAAATTTACAAGATAAAAACGGTAATTATATGTATATTAAATTGAATATTTCAAAAATGTATTATTGAGCATTGGCGTTAAGTTTTTTGGTACATTTTGGGCCTACTATTTGGAAATGTCCATAAATATTATCTTTTTTAGCATTACAATAATTGGGAAACTTAAGTAACACTTGGTAACTTACGGAACTACTCCCAAACTGTGATTTTTCAATTTAAAAGAATTTTCACGTTGTTTAAAATGTTTTATACTAATTTCTTATTATTTCGAGTAATTTATTATCGCTGACAGAAATGACACTTTTCGTGTTTCAATTCTTCAAAAATATAATTCGTTTCTGGTAGTGGTATTTAAAAAAATATATCGAGAATAGTTTACCATTTAATAATGTTGGTAGATTGTTTACACATTTTCAAAACAGAATATCGTATACTAACCAATTAATGTAAAATCAGGCGTACTGTAATACGCCTAGAAATTTAAAAAATTACTTTTAGAGCTTATTATATCACCATGGCCTCCACCAACATAGATAACTTTCTTACATAGAACATTTTTATTTTTCGAATACAGCAGCTGTCTATAGAGAAAGTATTGTTATCGCAACAAATTGAATTGCAATTTTTTCAGGCATGCTCCATACCTGCATTAGACCTACGTTAGATGTTGTGTGAGTCATAGCCGGTAGATCTATGCGGGAAATCCGCCCCCGAAAATGGTCACATGATAAATGCAGGTTCAAGTTCTTCCAGACTATGCATTTTTGAGACATTGCTAATGAAACTATTATAGAGATTACATATTGACTTTTTTGTAAAACACCCAACAATTTTAAAATATAATAATTGTCCACAGCTCTCTTGTATAAGTCCAGACTAGCACATTGATACAAGAAAACATTTCCGAATTGGACGCAGTAGAATGAAAGCTGGAGATTTTGCTACATGAATATTAAGAATGCAGCAGGGGAAGCTTAAGGAACGTGTATATAAACAGCACAAGAAATAAGAAATATTGATTCAAAGAGAGTCTTTGCCTAAAGAGAAAAGAGAAGCTTAGCTAAGGTATCGAAGCAACAAGACCATAGCAGGATACGCTGCATACACCAGAATAAGAAATTGAGTAAATGCAAAAATAAGATCAATAAGGAATGAATACTGAAAGCATTTCACCAAAGATATAGAATTCGATATGTACGGGACACAATGGAAAATATGGCAGCTACTGAAAGCGAAAAATAAACCGAATACACCGACATCAACCCGCATACCCTAAGAGGAATAATACGCAAACTTTAGAAGCCTATATAGGGATGTGAAAACAGTAAATATATTAAACCTTGCGATATCAAAACAAGAAGACAGATTGATCGAGACAAGTAGAACAAGCTAAAAAGGAACTAACGAACCGCAAGGCTCCGGTACCTGCTAACATTAACGGTGAGCGAATCAAGAGCGGCGGTACACTATTCGCAACACAAATTGTATCACTGTTCTAGTAGAGAATACCAAGAGTCCACTGTTGAATCTTGGAAGACGACCACTACAATACCAGCCTTCAAAAAGGCGATAAGAATGATCTTTCCAACTACCGTGATATCACACTGTTCAACACAACATTCAAGCAATTCACTAGCATATAGCAAGCACTATCAATGTGATATATGATTTCGATGGAATAGATCTACCCTAGATGCCATTTACACCATAAGGCATATCAACGAAAGAGTCATAAAATTTACCAAACCAGTGTTTATATGCTTCGTGGATTTGAGGCTAGGGGAAGTTATACAAATTTTAAAAGACAAGGGTCTCGCGTTCGTGGGGACAGCCTTATTATTCTCAACGAAGACTCCCCCACTTTCGTCAGGAGGGATTATAAGGGCATGTATCTCACCCTATGCTCCCCCACCACGGCGCGAAATATCTGGGAGTGGAAGGTTCTCGAGCTGGAAACCCACAGCTACCATCTTTATATGAGCCTCCATGTCGTCGTAGCCAGAAGAAAACCAGCGACAATGGCGAACTTCTACGCTGGCGGAAATCATGGACAAAGCCTGCGCAGTGTCCTTGAAGCGCAAGAAGGAAGGTGGCGCGAAAAGGCGAGTATACTGGTGGTCTGATGCGAATGCGGATCAGCGGATCAGTGGACAGGTGGCTGAATACAGGGAGGCCAACAGCACGTTGCGGATGGCCATCAAAGCCAAAAAGACGTGATGGGATCAGTTACTTCGGTGCATAGAAGGCTAAATTTATGGGGAGGGGTATTGACTCGCTCTCAGATGTCTTAAGGGCAGGCTGGCACCGCTTATACTTTGTGAGGACGAATTCGCCAGAATCGTCCGCGAGATATTCCCGGGACCCGAGGAGGTCAACAACGAGAAACCCGAGGAAGAGACGACGAACCTCAGGCCTGTATAGTTGAAGCCCACCTGAAGAACTAAACGCTGCAGTGAGGAAAGTAGCCAGATGAAGTTCCCCCAGAAGCCGTCACGTTGGCGACGGAAGAGTTCTCAGAAGTGCTCCTGGTGGTGATGAATAGGGAACTTAGCCAGGGGGACTTTTGAACTAAATGAAAGAGGGCGAGGTTGGTCCCAATCTGCAAGCCATCTGGGGCAGATAACCTTGCACACCAAGAAGCAAGATGAAATGTTCGGCCACCAACATGGCTAAACCGGGCAGATCCATAATTAAAGCCCTGGACGAGATCCTAGAAACAGCAAACGCTGCAAAGGAAGGGTCGATGAGGAAGAAGTACACAACTCCCTCGTGCACTCGTGAGTATAGACTTGAGGAACGCCTTTAACACTGCATATTGGGGACTCACATTGGAAAAGTGCAGAGAGATGGGGTTACCCAGCGACACGATGAGGTGGATAAAGAGTTATCTCGGGAACCGGATCCATCTAATGGAGGGAGTAGGCGGCGAGAAGACCTACAGCCTCACCCTAAGATGTGGCGTTCCACAATGCTCTGCTCTGGTTTCCACCCTATGAAATGTCTTGTACGACACCATCCTTAGGATCCCCCTGCCCGAGGGGACCAGGGTGGTTGTTACGCAGATGACGTGGCCCTAGTTGCGGTAGGCGCCAATGAAGAGGAGATGCAAGGAAGAGTGGACGCGAGTCTAGAAGAACTACGATTCTCTCTAGCCGATAACTTCCTCCAGGTCGCAGTGGGAAGACGAAGGCGGTGTTACTCATTGGTAGCAAGCGACGGTCGGACGTCCATTTCCGCATCGGGGTCACGGAAGAGATCGCCAAGAGGGAGGTCGCCTACCTGGAGATTGTCATTGACCTTCTGCAATCATGTGGAGGTGGTAGGGGCGAGAACAGCCAAATGTACGGCGGCAATCATGCCCAACCAGGGACGGCCCGGGCGATATTGGCGCCACAGGCTGGTCTACCATCGTGCCAGGCATATACTTGCACGGGTCGACAGGCAAAACCATGCTGGAGAACCCGAAATCGTGTGCAGCAACACATAATTCCGTTACCACCATCATGCTGGAAGAATGTACTAGGGAGGAGACAGGGACGACTACGCTGGATCAACGGGGCAAACGCGGTACCACGCAGAGGCGTGAGATAAGTAATGCGCAGAAGGTGCAGTGACTTCCCCAGTCAGGGCTAGAGTGAGCAATCGGTTCCGGGCTGCGGGCAGAGGAAGGGTTTAGGGTTTAGTGGGTATTCCTTGCACAGAATGGCAAGACGAGTCCCACACTACCCGACGAGAAACGCCGGATGTGCGTCAGTGCATTTCTCCACAGCAAAAAAGCCTATTTTGTATATTCATTCTATATACATACATACACTAACGGTAGACGAACACACCACTCATGGATTAATAGACGTAAATTCAAAACTGAAAAGGAGCTATTAATACAGAACTCGACAGGTGACAGCAGGGAACATAATAAAGATGAATTTTGCGTAACTAGATTCGTAGGATAACGTAATCAAATATGATACATGCACGTGCCACATAATTTTTGTTTAATTGGTTGGCACATTTAAATCTGATAAATAGTAAGAATCGGTAGTAAAGGTCCGAAGAAATTGTATTAAATGTTCAAACTCTTTCCCCTCATCTGTGTTCGAAATCCCATACTGATTTTCAACAAAATTGTGTACACAATTCCACAATAAAAAAAATATGTACAATGGCTTCTCAAATAAATTCACTTAATGTTTCAATGTCTTCATGGGGTTGGGAATATACTAAAACGCGTATCTGTCCCTAGACTGAAAAATCTAGTGACATCAAGTCACATAAACGAGCAGGCCATTCTACACTTGTTGCAATCCATGAGCCATGAAAATTACCATATAAACCAAATAAACTTGTACATAGTTCAGCGCCCGTGATTTTATTCTAAACTTCTTTTAGATTTAAAATATTGCAGGATAAGATTTTAATTTATTTAGCTACCAATATTTTTAAATGTTTTTATAATTGTAGCTTGGTATAATATTCATTTTAATTTAAACCCTTAACTCTGCTAGTGTCATCCAACAATACCCCACGCTGTTTATAACTTAATCATGCGTAAAATATAGTAAAATTTGTTTATTATATTTTTTTGTTGTTAAATTATCGAGAATTAATATAACAATAAACGATTTATAATTAAAAATTAGGAATGTATATACACTGGCGAAAGAAATTAACTCATCACTTTTAAAAATAATTCGATTACAATTTAAATCAATGGCTAATTTTTTATTTTAACTATGCATAATGAACACGCTTATTTAGTATGTTGTTTAAACACTAGTTTTGTTTTTTGACCCAAAGCTATGGCCAATGAATACAAGAACTGACGTATTACCATTTTCACAACAAATAGGGTTGATTTATATTTGTTTTGTCTTGGGTTTGTTTCGTATTACTTTTAGTAAAGTGTGAAATAGTAAATAATGAATAATAATAATCGTCAGAATCGAAATTTGAGAGTTGAAGAAGCTGTTCGAATAGCAACTCTTGCAGAGGAAGGTAGGAGTCAGCGCTATATCAGTGAAGGACTTGGTGTAAACCAATCGACAGTCTCCCGAATCTTGAATAGGATTCGGGAAACCCATGCACATTCAAGAAGGCCAGGACAAGGGAGAAAACGAGCCACAGATGCGGTTCAAGATCGATTTTTGTTGATGCAAACGTTAAGGGAACGGTTTATTACGGCTCCAAGGCTACAAAATATGCTTAAGGAAGACGCATGATGTTTGCGTTACCATAAGAAATCGTTTACGTAGTTTCAATTCAACTCCTAGGACACCTGCAACAGACCCACAATTAACCGCAGAGCATCGTAGAGTCAGGCTAACTATTGCTCGAGAACATGTAAACTGGTTGGAGGCTGAATGGGATAATGTTATTATGTTTACTGCTTAGTCTAGTTTTTCTCTTCTTGGCAGTGATGGACAAATGCGTGTGTATAGGCGGCCATGAGTTATGCACAATGTAACATTGTTCCCACGGTTTTGTTTGGTGGGGGATCTGTAGTAGTGTCAGAAGGTATCACTTTGAAGGCTCGAACGGAATTCGTGGTGATACCAAGAGGGAGTATCACGGCAGTTTCTAATATCGAAAACATTTTGGAACCTCACGTAATTTGTAGGGAATAATTTAATAACTAATTTGTATGTATGATAACGCTTGTCCGAATTGCACAACAATATCTTACAGAAATAAATATTAGCACTATGTGATGGCCAGTTAGAAGTTCCGACCTTTTAAGAACACCTCAGGGACAAGATGGGCAGACGACTTAGAACAGTTACTCGTCGCCCAAAAATCCAACAAGAGCTTCGACAAAGATTAAAAGAAATTTGGAAAGATATCAGCCAAGGTGAAAGATAGTAACAATTGACCATCTAACCAACCATCCAAGACAACGGACAATGGTAGTAGTTTTCTAAACCAAGCAGACGGACGCCCCTTCACCGAGCAAGCTATGGTCCATCTGCTTGCAGAAAACATGATTTTTTTAAAGAATCTGTATTACTTTTTTATATATATATATATATATATATATATATATATATTATTATATTTTAGTCTTATTAAAAAAAAAGGTATGGTATGGTAACTTTAATTAACAGTATGGGGCATCGTTGCGAGTTATATAAGCAAGAGGCGGAAATACCAAATATTAAGCCATTAAATCACATTAAATATTTTGTTATAATTTGTTAAAGTATTCTCCTTATTTTTTGTTTTATTATTATTACTTTTTTAGTCTTAATTCATGAATACTACACTAAGTATTCATGAATTAAGGCTTAAAAAAAGTAATAATAATAAAACAAAAAATCTTCAAAATGTACGGTATACATTTAAAAAAAATAGTATTTCAATTTAACCATGCGTTAATTTCTTTTGCCAATGTTGTGCCAATTATATACAAAATATAAAAACAATAGAAAATTAAAAGTATAAAAATTTTATATTTTAAAATAATATTATATTTCTTATTATTATCGTAGGTATACTTGTTGATTTAGAAGTCTATAGTCGCTTTCGTTTATCGTTCAGAAGCTGTTCCGGGCTGTACTAATGCATCTAAGAGCAGCCCAGAGGAGCTCCCGAACGATAAACGAAAGCGGCTTTTAGTCAATGGCATGAGAAACAAATGTGTTTGTTTGTAATTTTGCCACAACATACTAAATAGCGCTGAAATCTCATGTATCTTTACTTCATATACTGGTAATATACGTAAACTTTATTGAAGAACATTAATAAGAAGATGATAAATATATATTTTTTAAATTGTCTATTTTCTATAAGTTCTGAATAAAATAAATGAGTGGTCCGCATAGGCCACACAAGCTTGTAAGTGATTGTTGAAACTATCAATACTGAATTCTATTATAAATGGTATCTATATATTTTATGAAACTCACCTTTCAAATTCCGTTAGTCTTGAAGAATCTCGAAATCCCTTCGCAAATGGATTGCTGTCAATCTTAAGTTTAGTGATCTGAAAAATAAAATAAAATTGTTACATAAACGGTGCATTTAAAATTGGCATTAAATAGCACGTATATTGTATTGAAAATAGCCGTCTTAAGAACGCGTTTGCTGTACATAAGGAGGTACGTGTAACTGTATGGGTGGCATGTGTGGTATGTAAGTTATCATGGCAATTGATAATTATTGAATGGATAACGTGCCGCTGAATAAATAACAATCGTTGTTTAACACGAGAACTACTGACAATATGAAGTAGATCCAAGCCAGTTCCCTATCTCGACATAATCTGGAGAAGTTAGTCTGTCAGATCCATGTATCATGCCAGTCCGGGGAGTCGCATTCCTTGCATACTCTATCGGGTGCTGTCACTCCCCGTGACCAGATAATTGGCCCACCCCGGGAGTTCCATCCCGTATATTTGTTCGCCTCTTCTCCCCCATCGATGGTGCCACACATACATGACTAATTATACAGCATTAAAGGGGAACAATGGGCTAGAGATTATGATTATCCCTGCTGTTTTGTAGCATTTGTGGTCCGCTAGTAGCAGCTTGGTCAAATATTGGTTATGAATGGGTCGAGATCCCTATGCCGTTTAATATTAAAATGAGTGACGGATTGAGACTCATAAATAGCACGTTGGGAAATTTACTACCACTATAAAGAATACAATAACGCTCATTATAATTTATCTCAAATTATGCAAATTATTATTCTTAGATGTCTAGTATATATTTTTAACACAATGATTAAACGTACGACGGTAGTATACAGATGTTCCCTTGCGCGATAAAGAATATACAAAATAAACCGCCGAATAGTTAGTGTCTTAAAGTGGCTGGGTGATTTATAAGGGGGAATAAGGGAATCCGGCAGCTCATTAGCTGTTTCCTCACAGGAGCAGAAGTGTATGTTGTGAAATGTGTGTGATGTAGCTAGTCCCCTTGGTAATCCGTCACTCGACAAGCACATCATGTGTCGCGCCACACACGCGCTCTGTGTGAAACGTCCTGTCTCATTTAAAAACTATTATTTATGTTTACTTTGCTAAGGAATGCTACTTCTGCGAGGGCGCTTGCTTGCCTGCGTATCCTGCCGCTACAAATTTCCACCATGACATTCAACTATTACCTTGTGAATTAATAACACTTTTCATATTGACGACAAACATTGTGTATAAATCCTATAAGTGTTTTGAAAATTTTATAATGATTATGAGAGAAGTTATTAATTAAGTTACAAGTTAGTTATTGTATTTAATTTTTAATAAACGACAATATTTCTAAAAAAACGTCTATTTTTATTGAACCTTACTATTGGTAAATGGAGAAGCTCAGAGGAGCTTACTCATCCGATATTTAACTTCACAACACATTTGACAGTTATTCAGAGGTTTTTCTGAATAACTGTAAGGTAATTGCGAAATGTTATTTCATTAAATAATGAATACTTCTCATGAACGATTCAAGCCGGCGGATACTCTACCTGGTGGTAGAATATAAAATTCATATTAATAGGATGATCATACAATTTGTTTTATTTGCATTATATAAAACCGTTATACGTCTATATGGCAGGCTTTTTGTTATTTATATGTTAATGTTTTTACTAACAAGACAAGTTTTTAATACAACAGTTAGAATTCGAACAATTTGTATGTGATTAGTTGATCAAACCATAACAAATATCAGCTAGTTTGATGAAGACCGTTGGTGTTTGAATCGCGAATACAATTTTAGAAAACTATTGATTGCATTTTATAAACTACTTTTAGTTGATGCTACTATTACTTAATGCTTTGTTGTGATTAATGAGCTTTTGGAAATAAATATATAGAAACACAATATAATACTATGTGAAAGTTTTCTTACTTTAACATTGTTGGACAGTTTACTAACTTCAGCTTTCATATCATTTTCAAATACATTTAAACTTATGTATTGTTGAATAGAACATTTTAAAAATGTATAGGGGTGAGGTGGTGGTCTGGTGGCATATTCAGTTGCGGATTCTTGACGGGCGTCGGGAACAAGTATCGTAAAACACCTTCACACATGCGACTGGCGCTACTGTGCTTCGCTGCCATAACTCAACAGCCATCTCGCTTTACCCGCCACGAGTTCACACACGGTATTCGGAGAGAAATGTAAGCGATACCCGCAGCCGTTTTTGTTGCTTTCGTGAAAATTTTACTGTACCAACGTGCTCGGATTACCAAGGACCTTGTATGATGCGCGAGCAGAAGCACAAAGACATTACCGAATGCTGCTAATGAGTTAATAATTCCCGCGTTCCGAATGTGCAAACGCGACGAATAAATTATACTTTAAATAGGTGGACAGGATTTAAATGTAATCGTAAATTAACTTGACACTTTATGGTTACTTGCGGGAAAAACGATCAAGACGAGGGTGTGTGAAGTATTATAAAGCTTCATTATTATACATTAACGTGTCCATACCAGCTCTATGTGTGGCCTTTCATATTAGAGTCAGATGTCCTGGCAGAGTCCTGTGACCTCGATGCCTAAAATAAATCTGCACCGATACAAGAAACGAATAGATTTGCAATCCCCATTCTCGAAGTTGCAACACATCCAATCCCAATTCAATCAATATCTCCATCTAATGGAAGCAACGACGCTACGTCATAATTTTGATTACTTAAACGCCAAAACTGCGTCAGGTTTTTACTTCAAAAAGTCAATTAATTAAACGGAACGTTTTATAAAGTGCATCGTAAAGGAATTAAATGAGACATAAATGTAACCCGTCCTGGCCCGCCAAACGCGAGGCGAAATTTACGAGTGGCAATAAGAAAACCCAGCGAAAACATGTGCTTCATTTTAATCATGTGCTGCAGACGCGACAATATTTATACATCGCCGGATTAAGGCTGTCCTAAACAAAATTTTGTTGACCAAATAGCAATCTCTCAATTAACACGAGCGTTTGTAGAGGACACAATTTGGCGGTGCGCCAAAACGACAACGGGCCCACCCAAGCCCCGGTGCTGATAGTTAAATAAATGGATGCTGGTCATAGTGACAATTTTACCAATTTACGAACTTTGAGCGTATATTATTGGACGCATAATGTCCCTCTCGTCAATCCTGTAGACCACACATTAACAGCACTTTCAATAAATTAATGTTAATATATTGCCAACGTAGTACATAAACTATAATATAAACCTACACACTTGATTTTGTACCTATTTATTATTTGTATTGTTTTTTAGATCATAATTAAAAACTGCACACATTTTGTTATCTTCATAAATAATAAAAATTTAAAAAATCATAAAATATAACTGTCTGTATTTATTTATTTATTTCGGGTATTATCAATGTATGATATAAACATACATAGTTGACTTTCTACCTATTTGTTTGTATTGTTTTTAGATCACAATTAAACACTGCACATATTTTGTTATCTTCATAAATGCTAAACTCCGCCATTGCTTTTAATAAATCGGTTTAAAATTAATTTAATCTCTGCAAATTGATTTGGCAATTTATCCGAGTGAATTTATTACGACTATCAGTCCTCACAACGACATATATGGTTATTAAATCATTTTTATGGCCGAGGCGTGTATCAAAGGCATTTACTAAATAGATAATTTCAGGGTATTAATGAGCTCGCAACAATTTACAATACAGCAGAGAAAATGGATAAGCTAAATTACATGCATATTTCATTGCAAATATTCATTTGTTATTACAGCGCTGAACAATGTTAATTGCAAGCATATTTTTGTATAAGCATTTAGATTTTTATTGAATTGCGAAAAAAACTCAAATGAAAATAAAATTAAATTAGAGTAGTAGAAGTATGATCCCGTGCATCATACTTCTACTATTCTAATTTTATTTGAGTAACATTTGCGTTGTAATCTAAATGCTTTTTTTGTTGCGATTAATAAGGTTGCCTCGCCGTTTAGAGTTTTTATAGTATATATAAGTGTGAATCCACCTCTTAGCAATCTAGATATGTACATTGCTAAGAGGTGGATTCACACTTATATATGTTTTATAAAATTGGCTTTGTGCTGATATCTCAAGCACTCTGTTGGAATATTATTCCATAGAGGGCACTACCCGGTGATCCTGATAACATGCGCATGTTGACGGTTATTACCATATGGGTGTGCATTGCTAATTGATGTGGTGCCGCCAGATGGCGATTAACTTTCCTGCTAGGGGGTTAGTTGTATAAGTTTTTATAGTATTTTTTGGACTATTTATATCTTAAATTATATAAAACTCCATCAATGGTTTATGAATGAATAACAACAGAGGGAGGGCAATTATATAACCCTCTGCGTATACGCGTATATATATATATATATATATTAAATATTTTATCTATTTCCCTTTAACCTTTCGGTGTAGGCTATTATTTAATATAACGTAATCATATTCAAATAAAGTTTTTGCAATTAATAATATCAGACGATATGGAAATCTATGCGAAAGAGGTTAGAAGTTACAAATTTACAGATGTACCGAATAAAATATGCACGGTATTTTACATGAAAAAGACAAACGTGAATATGCATGTATTGAAAAATTTTTCCGAACAATGTTTACGTCAGTGATACATTTTTCTGTTCAAACGTTTGCAATATTTTACACAATTTTGATATATATAGAAGTGAAAAATGGGTGATGAATGGGAGACAAAAATCGATACAGGCGGAATAAATGAAGTACTTTAGTAGAGTGAAAGGAGTGACAAGAAGAGTCAGAATGCGAAACGAAGATATAAGAATAAGACTATCATCAACAGGAGTACAAAATAATATAGGAAAGACATGAGATAGTTTGGACATCCAAGCAGAATGAATGGAGATAGACAAGTAACGAACATTTTGGTAGCGAGATCCGGAGGCAAAAGAAGAAAAGGATGGCCACAGCAGTCATGGAATGGAGCAATCACAATTGCACTGAAGAACAAGGACACTAGTTGGATATAAGCAAAGAATAGAAAAAAATGTATAAAGTAATAAATATTTTAGATCTCAACAATAAGTTAGATTCGTATTTTTTTATTCAACAACAATTCTTGCCCATTGGCAGGTATTAAAGGAACAGGTATTAAAAATATTTAATGGTTTTTTTTCAAGCATTATTACTGTTAACAAGTTATAAGAGATTAAACATTATAAAAAACATAGCATGCGTCATAATATTCATTAGACATGTTTAACATGTAGAAAAATGTTTGCAATATCACTAAAAAAACTAACTATTTCGACTTTCGAATAGTTTTAAATTGGTGCTACATTGTATGTAATTCAGTGCTAAAATTAAGACTAGTTAGGTGGCTGGAAATAAAAGAAGTCGTAAAGCGAGTAGATTAGTAATCTCTATTAAGGCTGCCCTCTTCCGCGCTTTCACCATCGTTTTTACGTAAATCGCATGCTTTTCAATAAGTTCCCAATAAATATAGACATAATTTAGCACATCCCTATATAATAATGTCTTACATTTGCATGGCTGTTTGGGTTAAAAAATATTAGTAAACAAAAAAGTTAAGCTAATGAAAATTGCTTTAAATGTATTAAATTGGCCATGCAAATAGGGAAAAAATAATGAAACAATTTTTATAAAGAAAATATTTTAATAAAAACAGTAGTTTTTTCAAACTGTGCGATTTAAATATCGCAAAATCCCTTCTTATCATTTCGCGCGCGGTGATATGGTCCGCCTGCTACGGCCGGGACACGTTGTCGGAGTGGGGCTTATTTAACTGCGGCTTTCAAATATAATAGAGATGTAATTCATGTGTTCGCATAAGAATCGGAAATAGTAATTGATTCAATTGATTTGTTTTATTTTATGAAATAAATAATTCAATATTAAAATCGAGACAAGCAGGGTTTCCATACTAAAAAAATATGTTTAATATATTTGGTTACGGGGCATGTGAAAAAATTCCAATAATAATTGATATATAGGCCACAGCTAAAATATGGAATAAATTGAACGAATCCACGATATATGATTACAATAATTATGAAGTAAAAAGAATGTGGAAATAAAAGTGCTGATATAATATTATATTCTCTGTAAATTATCTTCTGTTTTCTTGTCTTCCAAGAAGTATTTGTCAGTGCATTTTAAATTATGTGACACTCTTTTTAATTTTTTTTTTCAGGTAATACGCAATAGCGGTAAAATGTTATAATTTTATCAGGCATGTGGGTATCCCAAAAGTCGTGATCTCTTATTCTTTCTACAAAAATGTCTACTTCTTTGTTAATGTAGACAACAAAATAGTACCACTTACGACCGGTACATTCTAGTTGTCCTTAAACCTATAAATGAACATCAAAATCAATAAATTAAAGGAAATGTTTTATGTATATTTACAGACCTGATAATAATAATTATGCTGTTTTTTTAAGAGAAATTACTCCATTGGTACATTGAAGATAGTCAGTTGGGCCCAAAAAATCTTTAAATGCGTCAGTGTTTGTGATTTTGTCCGAATATTTGTATATGCATTTAATTTCCACCAATTCTTCACCTCCTATAGTAAAATTATATTTGTAATAATCACTGTTATTTTAAATAGATTGAAACAATATGTAATTTTATATTTTTAAAGGAGCTTACCATCAGGTGATTCGGCTAAGAAAGTATATTCTAGATGATTGAATAAACCAGCATCCTCAACTATTAAATTTAATTTTTCTGCGAAAATAGTCTTTGCCACAGATTCGTTAATTGTTGCATACTCTAATGCATTGGTAGACACTAGTGATGGGTATAATATTTGTTTAACAAAACTGTGGCACGGAGTTTTATATCTCTTATTTGCAGATAGATCCAAATAAGGATGCTGTTAGCCTGTGTTGTCTTTGAGACTTGTAAACATTATTACTGAATTGGCCAACCGTATTTTCTGCTATTTGACCTATGTGACCGGAATTAATTTTATTTTAATTAGAGATATTTGGGTATGCGGTCAAAAAAGCTTCGAAGATATTATAAAATGCCCTTTATTCTGTACAACGTTTAGAGCAAATTCTTTTACTCAAATTTCATTTACTGAAAACATTGTTGGTAAAAATATATAAAATAATAGAAACAAATTTTAACCACTCCCAGAAAGTGGGGTTAATAACATGCTCGCTTCATTATTAAGGACGATAACAATTTTCGCTGTTAGTACTAGCACGAAACTGTTTATAAATATTATAATTATATTAAAGATGTTAGGGAAAATTGATTTTGTCAGATAAGGATTGAGTTACGTCATCAAACAAATTTGTCAAAATAAATAATCAAATGAAAAGATCAACTCACATTCAATTGTTGCTTTCGTGTTGAAAGGACAAATCCGTAAAAGTAAGTAGAAGTTGTCAAAATAAATAATCAAATGAAATGATCAACTGACATTCAATTGTTACTTTTGTGGCTTTAGCAAGTTGGTGTAAATTAGGCTGACTCCCTTGATATCTGTCTTGGAAATCATGGTGTTTGGTATATTGGAAATATGAATCATTTCAAGGAACAATCTGGATCTTAGGTTTTTTTTTTCAATTTCAAGCACCTTAACCTCTTCATAATCGATGGAATGGTGAGTGCTCTGAACATGGTAGGCTAAAGCACATCTCAATTTATGCCTAGAATCACTTATGTTGGGATTCAGCCTAATTTGCACCAACTTGCTGAAGCCACAAAAGTAACAATTCAATGTCAGTTGATCATTTCATTTGATTATTTATTTTGACAACTTCTACTTACTTTTACCGTCCTTTCAACTCATTCTATAATAACTCTTCCTTCCTTCTGGCATTGCTTTTATGCGAAGCCTTAGATTTCTTCGTTCTACCAGTTCTGGTCTTATTCCTTTCTTTTACAGATCCCATTCCCATATTTGTAGCTTGTTGTATTGCACTAACACTAGATATACGAAGTAGTAATAATATACCGGCGGGCTTTTCCGTACTGTAGCTTTCTTGGGACAATAATTGCTTGGGGCAGATATTGAATTGTTTCGCAGGGCAGTGAAATAATGTGCCAGGCTGAATGCGTTTATACTTATTCACTTTCACAAGAACACTGAATATTTATTTTAAAATATTTTACAAAATGTGTGCATACGAACTACCCTCGCAAGGCCGATAAGGAGACACTTGAAGCCCCAGGTAGAAATTTTCAAAACGCACATGGCCTTTCGCTGAACTAACCATATGAAACCGATACAAATATTTTGGAAAATGTACGTGATTAACTATTTCTACTTATGCTATTCGTGCTGTGATTACTTTTACTATATTCGCTTTACGTAATAGTCTAGTCGATTTAGAGTTTGGAAATAAAAAATAATTCTACTTGATATTTTATTGCATATTATGGCCGGGAAGGATCACTATAATAATAATATCGAAAAATTAACTCAAGAGAAGTTGTGCTAAAGTGACAAATTGCAATATTGCTAAAATTACTTTTTTAGCTTTTTCAACTAATATTAAAATGTAGACCTCTTGTGGGAGCAACAGTTAATGTATGTTGTAGGCAATAAAATTACCTATAATTTAAGCTGAGTAACGTTAAATTACTATAAATTGTTAATGAATAAATAAATGAGCAATACGAAAAAGTACATTTTCTAAAATTCTGTATTATTATTGATAGAATCGTCATGAAAATACATTTAAAAGGAGGGCAACTCAACGCCAAATATGTGTGTAAGATTTCACAATTTTTTATCTCATTAATTTCTTTTTAAACTTTTTTGCAAAATATGGTTTTTCTTTTTGTTTATACTACGAGGCTAGTTAGAACTTGCACCCGCGAGATTAACTTTTTTAGTGAACTGTTAGATATTAAACCATGTTTGGCAAAAATATTAAGGAAATTAATTAACAAATACACCATGCAAAAAGTATTAGATCAAAAATTATGAAATCGTGCACACATATTTGGCATTGCGTTGCCTTTCTTGTTCGTATTGTTTAATTAGCAATTGATCGCAATTTAACGTTAATCAGCTTAAATTATAGGTAATTAAATTGCCTACAATATGCATTAACTGTTTGCTCCTGCCAGAGATCTACATTTTAATATTTAGTGGAAAAAGCAAAAACATAATTTTTTCTCTTTATTTCAATTTGCCAATATAGCACAACTTCTTTCGAGTTAGTTTTTCGATATTATTATTCCAGTTAATATTCCCAGCAGTGTGCACAAAAATATCAGTAGAATTTTTTAAAAGTTTTTAAGCTATATGAAGCTAATTCGACTGAACCATAAATGAATACGACGATTCTATTATTCTCGTAGCCGCTGCGTAATATTTTGCTGGCCCAATCTGGTTGAATGTTTATTTTCTTATTCCCACCGCATTTATCAGCGCGAAATATGTTCACGCCTATTCACGCTCGAAATTCGCGCGACTAGCGCAGCCTTAATGGTTTGCTTTTTGTTTCAAATTTATATTCCATGACCACATTTTAGATTTTTAGGCAAAAATATAATCAATTCTCTAATATTATATAATCTGTATTAAAATGAAAGAAAAAATATGTACGAAGTTCTATAACGGCGTGATTTACAATCCTATTGTCTGTTTACAATTGTAAACAGACAATAAGAAAATTAATTTCTTTTTGATTGTTTATAAATACTGTTAGTTACGGAAAATATAGGATTATGGTATTTAAGGATTATAACGATAAGTACTAAAAAATAAATGTTCAAAAATTGCACCGTGTATTAGATATATGAAGTACATTTACTAGTCTATTTACGACTAAACGTTGAAAAAAACACAACCACAATTATTCTAACATATAGTGGCGACCCTCTTGTTTCCATTAGAAGCTGATAAATATATTGCCAATATATCTGAAGCTTTTATTTTAAAAATATTTTTGTTATTGCCTCGGTTATCAACATCAACATTAATTTGCTAATTATTTAATGCAGTTACAAAAGGTAATATAATTGCTATTAAAATATGTACTTATAATGAAAGAAACAATTAACAAACAGGTCATTAAAAACAAAAATGATTATTTTGCTATATTTAATTGCAGATAAATTGCGTACTTGTAATTTTATTACACGTGTACACGAACGCATACATAAATATTTATTTTTGCTTTTTATGTTCTGAGAAAAAGGCTATAGTACTACTACTATACATTACGCAATTTATTGTTGATGTTTGTTTGTTTGTAAGAGATTTTAGTCGATAATCCAGGGAACTCTATTAATAAAATGTACTGATTAATATAAATATTATAAAATATTCAGAAATTGAAAAAACAGTAGTTTTATTCATCTCCTTTATTATAAAATATTTCTAATATAAGTGTTGCAATATTTGTATGGCTAAATGGAGTAATATAATTAACTCTTGAGCTCACTTAAGAGTAGGTATGCAGCGGATATTGAGCCGTCCGGTTAATTTCGTTAAAAATATGTGGGATTTAATGCCACAGGTTGGTCCCAATTCACAGTGCAATGAGTAATTGGACAAGCGAAAAGATTCACAAAGAATTGGCGGAATTAGCTCTTTAAATAATTGGCCTCTGCGGTTTCATTACACTGCAGGTGAATTGGTCTCTTCTCTGCATACAGTGCTGGCAACAGACACTATAGGTCCCACAGTTTAACAAGGATTCCAAACCACTGGAATGCGTTAGGTGAGATTATCATCTACTCTTGACCAGATAAGAGCTTAAAACGCCACGTGGCCAGAGCTGGAGAGTGGCGTGTACAAGCTGAAAAGTATTACGCTTTGAACGAGGTTTGAACTGGCGATCTTCAATGCAACAGTCCAATGTCTTAACCACTGCGCCACGCTGTGTGTACAGGATGATCTATGAATTTCGTGAAGAAATAAAACGCCTCATAGAAATGGAAATTATATACAAACATATTTCTTTTGAATTTTCTGTATTTTTGTTGTTGACTAATAAATAAAAATAAATATAGTAGTCAGTCTGTTTTGTCCTCTTAGATTCCACTTTGACATTGAGCTTTTATTTGTATGTATTCCACTTTTTCTGTCCACCTGGACTTCCTCTGTTAGCCTCTTAGTTGGTATTTATTATAGTATAGCGTTCTAAAGCTTTGGTCAGCTTAGAGCCATAAAGAACTATGCTGTTGAAAATGGAATTGTATATCTGATTTAATGAATTAAAAAATTTTGAACCATACAATCGTTAAGAAGATCCATTACTTTCTTTCTTTTAACTATTTGTTTACCAATTCAGTATCTGTACGCTCATCAGCCACAATTATATCCTATCCACTACATATGCCACTATATGCCTCTATGTTCTTATATCTCCCTAGATGTAGGCTTTTTAGTTCCTCTCCGAAATTTAGCTTTAATCAAGATAATGATAATCAATACTTCTCATATTATTTAAATATTATTTAGTACTTTTGACATGAATTTCATGTCCTCATTGTCTTGGGCTACTTAGTTCTAAATAAGAAGATTCAGTTGTAGGACAATTCCACTATACGCAATTTTCGATTGTCTGAGGTTTTCATTGAAGTATAATGTTAAACGGTGTAGGGATAAGGCAGTATCCTAGTTTATGACAGACAAATATTGCGATATGGTGCTACCTACTTTCTTTCTAGAGCTTTTTAATAGTAAAAACAACCTGTAGTTGTTATATCTCCATTATATATAATAACAGAATATATCCAATAACAAGAACAAACAAAATAAACTAAAAATCACTTCCTTCATCTTCCCTGCTTACTTGCATCTTTCATCCTACCCTTGTTCCTAAACATCATCCTTTGTTGTTACTACATTCACTACTAACCTCCTCTTATCAAGGTACTTTTCATTATTTCCAACATCTATTGCATCTCTTACACTCTCTTGGCCAAACGCACTACATTATCCTTGCATGCATACATTGGTTATTCCTACCACAACCCCTTCCGTTAGCCCTCTCCTTATGACCACCTCTAACTCACGTGTGTAAATTGAACGTAGACACATATGGCACACCTGCCATACCCCCACATTCATTCTAAATTTCTCCGAGACTTCTCCATTCACCTTTGCTCACTCTTGTCTTTACCCACGTCATTTTGTACATCTCTCTGACCCATTCCACCGCTTCCCATCCCTAAATGTTCCAGCTTATCCTTAATAACTGTGTTATATACCATGTCAAATCCACAAATACTGCATAACTTCTACTACACTTCCTTCGCCATTCTCGTCCTTTTCTAAACCGCCCCTGACTTTCCGGAAGCAACCCTTCCAAGTCCACTTCCCTTTTCATTCTGTTTTTAACTAGTCCCATTAGCCTTCTCCAACTTCCTTTTCTAGATACCGCCATCTCTTTCTACCATATTGCTTTCCGTCTACGGCAGTATTCATCAACCCAGGAATTTATTCGACTAACATTCTTCTTCTTCACTAACGCTGTCACTATCACCCTTTCCAATTTCTGTATCCAATGCTTTTACTCCCACTTCTGGCCCTTCATACAGTTTCATGTATTGTTCACTACAGCCAAATCTCGGCCATTTCTTCCTACCTTGTTTGTTCCTCCTTTACCTACACTCACCACCACTTGCACTAGCATATGATCTGATGCCCTTGTTTTCTACATTGAATTGCACTAACGCCTTGCTTCTGATTGCTATAACCTTTAGAGGTATGTTAATAGTATAACGGATACTCGTAACTGAGATGCATCTGTAGTTTGCACAACTATCTCTACTTGCCTTTTCGTGTGTGAGAGTGATTTCCCAGATTGCTGGTATTGTTTCTCCGATAGCATATCTTGTGAATAATTCTATTAGTTATTTGAAGAGCTGACGGGAAACAAATTATAATAATCTTTCCGGTCTGCTATGCTTTCTTTGTCAGTTGCCTTGCCGTTTTTTCATTTGAATTATGATTTTCTTTATCTTCGCCTGATGGTCTTCTTCTACCGGGAGATCCGCAGTCTGATAGATTTGTTCACATTGGTTAGATTGCAGGGGTATCTCTGGTTGCATCTCCTTCTTGACGACGACCTCGTTTCGGGAGATCTACGTGTCTTTACTTGTTGATTATTCGCCTCTTCTTCCTTTAATGAATACCCCTACCTTCCGTCAGGAGTTCCTCATATTGCTTGTTATTAGTCTTATATCTTCAGGTAGTTCGTTATATTGACAATGTCGGAATCCGTGTACAGATCTTTGTTTTTGGCGGATTCTAAAGGATTGATTTGTTGGTTCTAGTATCGGCCCAAACATTTTTCTCGGCACTTTCAAACACTCTCAGTTTTCGTTCGTTATCTTTAGTTAGTGTCCATCTGTCACACATACGATTCTGGCTATGATCTCTTTGGTAACTTCATTGTGTGCTGATACTATTACCCCAAATATTTGATTAAATTGTTCACTCTTTCAAAATCAATTCTCCTATTGTGACATTTGATATCTGTGAGCTTGCTTTGACCGGTGCAAATATATATTTTTGTACGCATATGTTAAGACAAGTCATTTCCCGTACTGATTTGGGTGCGGAAAATACTACCCGCACTAGTGTTGTAGTGTTGTCACAACAACTTTAAATAATAAATATTTATTATTTATTCCTACATTAAATAAGATACATTATTGCGATAAGGCCGTTTCCCGAATTCGCTCATAATATTTAATACAGCACGAGCTGATTCGGGAAACTTGCCTTCCTGAACTAATAATGTAATAGTAATTTACATTATTAGTGCATTTCGCTCTTAATACAGCACTTGCCTTCGGTTCGTGATGTAAACTCATTCGCTCATTCGGGAAACTTGCCTTATCGCACGAATAATGTATAATGTAATAGTTATTTAAAATTAGTTAAAGTTGTCGTGACAAATAGGTTATGTCACACTACCAATCACGTATCATTTAAAGTCTATATTTTCTTCAAAATTGTATTTATTTAGTACCGTATCGTTAATTTGTATAGCTATTTGAAGTATAAGCGGTGTACACTGTGTTTGTATGCATTCTCATATTTATAAATACACATTTACATTGGTACCGAATTTTAAGTTGGCAACACTGGTTACTTCCCGCACTGGTGCGGGAAGTAGTATTTCCCGCACCCAAATCAATGCGGGAAATGACCTGTCTTAGGACAAACATTACTATTTCTTATCTTCGTTGATTTTAAGTCCCAATATTACTGTCTCCCTCTATACTTTAGTGATCTCTTTGGCGTTGATAGCTAATCTAGTCATCAAATCTATGTCATCCGCAAAGGCAGTACTTTTGGTGCAGTGTTGGTGTACAATTCCGTGTTTGTGTTTTCTGTCCTATGGCATTTCCAGGAGGACGCATTGCGCCTGCTTCAAACCGTTGTGTATGTCAAATGTTTTAGAGATGTTGCTTTCTATTCGTACTCTACTTTTGAATTTGTCTACACATTCTTTAGTTCGTCTGAATTTTAGGGAGTTTGATTATTCCGCCATCATCGCTCTAAATCTAACAGATGATGTAGATTTAGGTTACATTCCCAACATGTTTCTAGAATTTGTCGTATGGTATATATTTAGTACACTGTTCATCTGGGTTTTCTAATACCGTATTAATTATCCCCTAGGATTGCAAAACGCTGAGTGAATGGTTAAGAGAGAATGGACAAGTCGAGATATCTGTGTGTGAGGGTAGAGAAAGAATACGCAAATAAGGAGTGAGATAAGGGAGTATATTTTTATATTTTGGGGATATGTTATTTGTTTTTTTTATAAATAAGGTAGAATAATCGCTTATGGTCACAAAATATGAATAGGTACTAACCCTTTAATCCTCATTATTATTTATTTCCCTTTAAGATAAACATTAATTCTTATTTCTTATTTTAAATTATATTATTTCAGCATAAACCCACCTTACTTAATAAATAGTAATAATGGTTATTTCCATCCCTTTCATTGAAAATATGTACTACTTATAGTACTTACGTAACTTCTGTTCTCGAAACAGTTAACTTCGAGTTTCTTATTCATTATAACAAAATAGTAAATAAAAGTAACCAGACTATGATTGGATATTACGCTAAACATGTTTGTGTAAAAATTAAAACATGGGTTTTGACAACATCTTTGTTACATTTCGAAAATACCTAGCGAAAGGTACAACTGAACTTTAATTAACGAAATTAAACTCTAAGCCCGCCGAGCCGGAATAACAGCGATGATTGCTGAACAAAATATTTCGGTCGTACAGAAAATCGCATTGGTTATTGTTTAAGGCTCATAAAGGGAAGCGTCTATACATGGTACCCTACACTTAAAGTAGTAGTCTCTAACTAACAGCCAATGACAAAAGTTTTTCTATTCTTATTTTCGGTATATAAAAACATGCCTTCGATTTCCTATAGCAAGTGCTGTAAAATATCCGGGGGCTATTGCGTGACCCTAAGCAATAAGCATCCATAATTTTAATCCGATGATAAATCAACATTAGCATAAAATTATCTAAAATTAGGGAGGACACCCCTTGATATTAAAATGTAATGGAAGTCATATCGTACATGATCTGTTGTACAGTATCATTCTGATAACTTTTATATATCATTACAGAGGAATGTATCAAGGCGAAAATTTACTGTATTATATATTATAAATTTATCAGCGGATATTATTTATAGCCATTAAAATTATTGGATTTGGAATTGCAATGCACGTAAATCGCTATAATTAAACCGTTAACACACCAAGATAAACTATATAAATAATGATAAACTTTGGCTCAACGATGAATTTGTAAGTATGATATAAATTGAATTATCAGTATCAAATGTATATTATTATTATTTATAGGCGTTAACATGATTTGGTGTAGAATTTCATTATATATTATTAATTATTAAACAATTAATTATAATTTATTATTAATTTAAAAAACAATCGCTATAATTATACGATTAACACACCAAGAAGAATAATTATCAACTTTAGAAAAGTTCAGCAAATAAATAGAATTTATACAAAATTACTCTTGAATAGAATGATTTAAAGAACGGTTTCAACAACCAACCGTTCTTTAAATCATTCTAGTCAAGAGTAATTTTGTATGAATATAAATCATATTTTATCAAGAATCATTTTATATGAATTCTATTTATTTGCTGAGTTTTTCCAGAGTTGATTATTATTCTTTTTGGTGTGTTAATTGTATAATTAAAGCGATTGTTTCTTTAATAAATACTGTATAAGGAAGGTATTGGCATAGCGAAAACATTTTCTAATTAAGAATTTCTAAATGTACGATTAAATTCCGGGATAAATACTTGTATAGGGTATTGTTATCGTGAACAATTCAAAGAAACTTTCAATTTTCTTTACGTTTTATGGCTAAAATGGTCGAAATAGACCCGGTTTTACGGTATCTAAGTGTTTGTGGTCAAATGTGAGACAATATGAGAAAACGTGGGAATATGTAAAAACGTGAATCGAACCGAAATATCTTAAATTTTAAATTAATATTAAAAAAGCCACACTCACACACTTTTGTTTTATCAATAAATAATACAAGAATTATTAATTATTTTCATTTTAATATTAGAATAAGTACACTATAAGGTTCCCTGATCAAGTCTCTGTATCTCTAAAAAATATCTATCGTTCTTCCGTCGTCCATCTGGGACACATTTTGGTGTCTTGTTTTTGAAAAAGATATATAATAAACAGCCAAATTTGCATGTGGCTATAATCTGATACCCTTGGTCTTGATTAGATTTGATTTTCGGTGGAAAACTGCCAGATTGTTTAGTTTTTTAGTTATGTACTACTGTTTTTGTCATACTCAGCCGTATAGTATTATTTAAGATATTATAAAACAATTGGGAATTTGAGTCAAATTTCACAAATTTCACGAGGATCAATATGGTTTGACAAATCGTATAGTTACTTACTGAATGACTAGATGTTTCACAAAACAACTTATGTTACATTTTGCCTACTCATACCTCTCGTAAATCCACTACTCAGTACCTATACAGTGGTACTGAGTAGCGGATTTACGAGGGGTATGAGTAGCCCTTCAAACACTATATTTTTAGATAATAAGTTGCCGTCCGAAAATTTCAGACAAATTGTAAAATATCACGAGGTTTATTATCGATTTACAAATCGCATAGTCTAAATGATTAGACGTTTTACAAACCGACTGATTACGCCTACGACATATGTAATGGTACTAAGTGGCGGATTTACGACAGGTATGATTATTCCTCTCAAGACCACATATTTATAGAAACAATTGCCGTTCGATGATGTTATAAATCCGAAAATCTGCAGAATTACGTCTAATTGTATTGATGTTAACACCTATCTAATAAAGCCCGTATGACATTATCTAGTTTCTTATATCGTTTTCGATGCAGACACAAACTACATAGTGTCATACACACATGTAGACAATGATATAGCGGCGGAATAATAATAAATTTACTTAACAATAACAACACCGTAATACACAATGTTAATTTTCCATTTAGAAATAGTTATACAGTTTAATATATCAATTCTTATATATAAAACAATATAGGAAACTAGATAATGTCATATGGGCTTAAAAGATATTTCTATATCCGCCAATAATGTTACCACGGTACGACTAGCTCATTAACTATTAAATTCGAAGATCAAAAATATTAATCTTATCTTTTCAAATATAATAAGAATCTATTATTCATAAAAACACTTACCAATTGGTTTTGATATGCGGTCACGGCCGTAAACACAGTCTCAGGAAATATAAAAGTCTTATATTCTTCATTTTCTAAATCTACGATGTGTCCGGAGGCACCATCTGGCCGCTTAACTAAATGTATCCTAGGCTGATACTTATGCATGGAATTTAGTACCAACTGTAACAAAAGATTATTTTGTAAACGATAAACATATTTACTGAAAACATCTTTAGAACCATGCAAATGTAAAACGGTTATATGTTTGAATTGTGTACTTACATGTCCATGTTTGTCCATCTCATTGTTTGTCAACTTGACCTTTTCAAATGAAACGACCTGTTTTCGGAGCTGCTCGCCCGAGTACGGCGAATCCGGATGCGCGTACATCCTGCAAGGAGCAGGAGGATCCGCTTTCCCGGCGACTAACCATGAAGATCTATGATATGCGTACCTATATCGCTTGTTATCTACAGGTACGATATCCAAGAGCACCGCGTATCGCTGGTCCGGTCGAATGCCCGTGAATGACACCCTCACTGTTGGAAACATCCGCCTGCAATTTAAGTTAAAACACTATAGTTATTTTCGGAATTAAATTTTAAATCCAAAGGTGCAAGCCAATAAATCAACAGATGTTGAAAACGATGTATAGTGACCTCAGGATCATATATAACAATTTTATTAAGATTGTTGAAAATTAATGAATTTTTAAATATGTTTCAAATATCGTATTATAAAAATGTGCCACCGGAAATTTCTATAGTATAATTTTATTTATTATTTCTATGTCTACTTTATAATCTTCAGATTTATGTATTAAAGATTTACATTATTGTAATACCCTTTAGGGCAGTTGTAGTGAGTTTGCCTAAATATATAAATAAATAAATTAGTAATACCATTCTCAGAGGGGTTGCTTGTTGAATACTTATAACATAAAATGGTCATAATCGTAAATAGTCCAGTAATTCTGTGTTTACAATGTCCCTTAATTTTCCTTAAATTATTGTGCACGCATGCGTACTAAATAGTGAAGACAGCCGATCTAATATTAAAGTAATCAACTGCAGTCGGTTAAACGTTTCATTAAAATAAAAAAAGGTTCGTGAAAATGTTAAGTAGCAACCGTAGTTTTGCTTTTATTACTCACTGAAAATAACATTAGGAGCACACATATTTCGAGGATAATTTATTCGTTTTGCGGATAAATAACAAAAGGTAGCAACCAACAATGTAGCAAGCTTAAATTCATTAAAATTTTTCATGAAACCTGCGTAAAGTTGAACAGGTTTCAATATTACGTACAGTTTTGTTATGGTATCTACTAGGTTTCACAATGGGCCCATTTTGTGGCCTAAGTGTCTGTAGCTATGCTACCCTACAGCCAACTATCCAGAACTATCCAGAACTATAGTATCTACTATAGTGTCAATGGTTGTTGTCTTTGCACACGCGCAACTTATTATATAATTTTTACCGACGTTTTACGTTTAGATACACTGTGAACAAGGACAATATTATACCTTGTTCACATTGTACGTAAAAGTAAAACGTCGGTAAAAATTATACAATCCGTAATGTTGCGCGTGTGTAAAGATAACAACAATTGATAATATAGTAACTTTGGAAAGCATCTCAGAAAGTTGGGAAAATTTGATAAACATTTTCCCAACTTGGAAAATGTTCAAAATGGATACATTGACAGTAACTTAGAAATATTACCAATATGTTTCCATTGTTCATTATATCCCTCTCCACACCGTGCTATATTAGACTTGTTTTAACATTATATTGAAAATATTGAATTGACGACTATTGTATGAAACGATTACAGCGGAACATTTAGAATTGAATTAATTTGGTATTTGCCTTGGTATGATTAATGTATAAACAATAAAATAAATAAATATATATTAATTATTTCATTAACTTACTGACTTTTCTGATTTATACATTGTATTCGCAAATACTCGCTTCTAAGAAATAAATGTTTGAGAAAATTTTGAATTTGGCACAAAGTGTTTGCATGTGGGCCAGTAAATAATCCGCTACTGTTTGCCGTACATATCTAAATAACATAAACGTCATGTTAATTTGTTAATTTATAATTATATTTTATTCGTGTTCGAATTGGAGCGTTGAAATCCCAGACGTGAGTTACACCAACAATTTCAGCAATTACATTTGAAATATGTTAACTCGAGCAGAAAATGTCTTTTTTTCTCCCTGTCGCAGCGGTTGTTCTCTATTTTCAAACATAAACCGCATCGGTTATTTATATTTGCTAAAATAAAGTCGCTATGTAAGTAGAAGCGTCGTAATGAGTGTTAGAGAATGCTTTGATACCGCACAGGAAACTGTAATTACGTGGCACAAAGTTAAGTAATAAATATGTTCTTTAGCAGTTGAAGTGAGACCATCACGGCTCATTTGCAATGTCGCCTGCTCCGCTGCCTCCGGCCCTAATTAAAACGTATGAGACGAGTTAGTTGATGGATTCACTGCGACCGACCGCAATCGACCAATGCTTAATCAGGATTAATTGATTTATTTATAAACATTTCAGTTGGCTGAATGAAATCATTATAGGACGAAAGGAAACTAATAAATTTACTTCGCGTTGTTTGTTTTGCCATTGGTGATGATGAAGGTTTGCTAATATTAATAAACTCTTTGATAACTCTGTAATAATGAAATGCGTAGATAAAATCAACGAGTAAACATGATTGTTTATTTATATTATTTACTGATGGAGGATAAATTATGTAGAAATCACTGTGCATTTATTTGTTGTACTAATGTCATTATACATGATTTCATAGTATTTATGTATTTTATTTAAGTTTTGGAAAGGTAGAAGATGGGCGAGTGTTAATCTGTATACCCTGAATCTATTCTTAGTTTCTTACTGAAAGAAATTAAAATAAGTAATAATAGATTCTTAACATTTATTTGACATATTTTTGTCATATAATTTCTTCACTAACTCATTATATTAATGTATTTTAATCACTAGACTAACAAGACGCATTAGGACAAACTAAAGGACAATATCCGCATTTATGTTATAATTTCAATTTGTTGTGATTTTAGGTAAAATAACGGAACTTTATATTTAACAGACGTTTATAAATATGGGCAATACGGGATTTACAAATTAAAACATAATAAATACAATTGTTATGTTAGAATTGGTCAAATAATGCACGCTAAATTTACAATGATATACCATCATTTAGAACGCACGTTAATAAAATGAGTATAAAGTAATAAGTAAATGTGAGTGTGAGTGTTATCATACAATAAAATTACATATTAAAATTATAAATAACAAGAGTGTTCTTATAGTACATAACTAGTGATGGGTACTATGGAAGTGTCAAGCTATCTATAGTCGGGAAACTATCAGACAATCGATAGTTTAAAAACAGTTGAAATCAATTATTTCAACTGCAGTGAAACGTTTAAGAATATGAAATTTCCAAAATCGACTATCCGTCATGCATAACAGAGAAAAACACTACTTTTTAAAGAACGATGATAAATATGGCTGATAATAGGAGACTACCGATATGTTTTAGTGTAGCTATTTCTAAACTTGTAGATACTTTTTAGTCGATAGAAATCAATAGATTTTAACAGATAGTTTAGAAAATCGATTAAAGATTTTACTACTATCGAATAGTACAATTTATTCGATAGTGCCTATCACAATTAACAAATAGAAGATAAAATAGTGCTAGGTTACAAAGCGACCCTATTAATCAGATGATATTTAAGTGTTGTTTTAAGTGTTTTGAAAATCCAATTAAAATAATATTATTAACGAATTAGAATTAAATAATAGATCAATCACTGACTTCTTGAAGTAACAGATTTTGAATTTCCAATTGAATTGTTGTTCAACTTAACAAACTACAATGGGAGTTCAAATGGAATAAAACAGACAACCGAGATTTATAGCAGCGTAATTTATAGTAGATTTATACGAGTAAGCAACTATCATTAGGTGATGCATTTGAATGCAGAAAATATGGTTAGAAAGATATACGTCCTGGTGCTGCATGGGAAAATAAAGCCATTCCGCGCATTATAACTCATAATTATCGCGGTGCCCCTTATAAATAAATTGTGTTAAACATTTGAGGTGATTGCATCGCGAGATTTCTTTTGAAATAATTTATTAAGTGACAAGTTAATTTATGCCCTGTGAGCGTAGTAATTATTAAACGCAATTTCGTATAAGCCGCAATGACAATCGACCGGTCGCCGGCACTTAAAAGGCCTTTAATATAGCAATTATACGAATAATTTCGTATTTTATTTAAAAATAAATTAAGATAATCATCTGGCGGAGATAACGGCGGCGGCGAACGAGATGCCAATAGAGCGAGAAAAGTGCCCACAGGTAGAATAATCCTCACACCTTTTCGAGCAGTGTGAGTTATCATAGTTTGATTTGTGTTTCAAGTAAACCTATCAAGATCCTAAAGAGATATCGAAACAAATTAGCGCTGAAATTATAGGCTTTTAGAAGCCGCTATCTTCATCGCCGTGTGATTCGCCGCGGGTCCAATCGATTATTGTTACTCGAATATCGATGATAATAATACAAGCTCAGATGGACACTCATAATTCAAATGAGTTATATTTTATATAAGTGTTTGCGGTTTTATAATTTCAAGGCGGTTACCACGGACCATTTCTACTTTATACGGTACACGCGATCTATTAAACAGTTTAGAATCTCATGCTTTTACTTTGTTGTTCTGTAAATGGTTAACACAAGTATTCGTATTTCATCATGCAATACAAGAATATCATATAATTCTATGAAGATTTTTCTATTAATTAATTGTTTAAGATTCTGATTAGAAAATAAAAGGTACCCTGCACTAAGCTGGTGGCTCCATCTGCACCTAATCATCATCTGCATCTAATTAAGGTAATATGCCAATAGTTTCCTTAAAATTACTACTATATCGGACTGTGAGATTACAAGTGTCGTAACTTCCAAAATGACAATGTTCAGGTTTTCATATTTGTTTTGATGATTCTTATGTATATTTTGACGCTCCTTTTTTGGGTTTAGAATAAACCCAATTATCATTTAAACAAATTAGATAACATTAGACACAATGGAAAAACTACTGGAACCATTGCAATCTTTAAAATGCACATTTGTCATCTCACAGTGCGATTTTAGTCAATTAACACTATAATATCTTCTATTAAAAGCAATAGTTTGTCAAAAGTAAGACATTCCAACAACTAGTTAAACAACGTTTATCTCGTTGGAGAAGAGCCATACTCCGTGGGTGAAATACATTTTCGGGAAATGTTAAAGGCTGTAAGACAGCGAAACTGTTATTGTTGACGATGATTCAACCGCGAAGCCGCTAAAATCTTCTTAATGAAATTTAAAACCAAATGTAAAATAATTAAAGAATAAATCAATGGCAGGAATAAATATAAAAGCACTGTAGAACATCCATATGTAAGTTTCTATTCCAAACATTCGACCCTACGTAGAAATTTTGTTATTATCTTCTGGATAGTTCTGGATAGTTGGCTGGAGGGTAGCATAGCTACAGACACTTATGCCTCAAAATGGGCCCATTGTAAAACCTCCCTTTAAGGCTGCTCACTCGTCCCGCCAGTCAATTTTGCGTGCAAGCTGCAAAACTCTGGCGGGTGAGGAGCTGTTATTATCTTGCTAGCAAGAGCAAGCAAAATTATGTATGGGGATGGAAGGAACAAGACAAAATCGAAAACATACAAACACAATATATCAGACGGACCCTGGGGCTAGAAAGAACAACATCCACCTATATTGTACACGAAAAATAATAAAAACTCAATCACAAAATACATTGCTGAAGGAATACCATAAAGAAATTCCAAAGCCTAGACGAGTACGGGATGGGGAAAACGTAAACAATTTATATGAGATAGAACTTACCGTAGACATAACTAAATAGAGAAGAAAATATGTCAATTATTATAGCAAGGAGAGTGACCGACAAAGATAATCGCCGGAAAATGACATCCAGAAATCAAGATACAACCCAATATACAAAACCTTCCCGATACAATGCCTGCCCAGATACATAACCCAGTCGATAAAGCACGAATCGCAGAAGATAATGGCAAGATTCAGGTGCGGAAATGAAGTACTTAATTAAAAATATTAGAAAGGTCAAACTCTCAATGATAAACCAACGGAATAGAGACGACCAAAGGTCAGGTATAACGTACAGGTCGAGAGAAAACATGAAGGTAGGGGAAGAGTTCCAGAAAAATCGAAGAATATACAAGAGGAAAGGAAATCATAAATAATGACTTAGAGCCCCTGCTCCTGCTCCTCCCCTGCCACCCCTGTGGCCATCTTTTGTGAACATATGATCGACGATATTTTTCGCTATCGACTTATTGTGATTATTGGTCTATTTAAGTAGTATAATCGCTTTCTAATTTAAAACATTGCGAGTAAACGACCAAAATTGACTTCGTGATCGACTTGTTGGCCACCCCTTCCTGGAAGAATTAGAAAGTCAGAAGTAAAAACGAAAGAAAATAGTATTAGGAAGATATGGATAACGAAAGATACATGGGATAAAATCAAAAACTTAGAAGATTAAAACATAACCTTTTGAGCACAACAGATGAAAGAACGCAGAAGAAAGAAATAAACAAATAGATATGGAGAGCAGAATAAAAAAGTCAAACGACCAAAGAAATTAGTATGATACCTTAGCAAAGAAAGCAGAAATGGCGGCACAAAAGAACGGTATGAAGGCACTATACTGAAACACAAGTAAACTAACAGGACAATGTAAAACTAATAATACAAACATATGAAACAAAAAGGGTGAAACATTGACAGCATAAAAGGATATTGCTGAAAGATGGATGGAATATTTCCAAGAAATGTACCATCAAGCAGAATGGGAATGACATAGAAGAAAACCAGGAAGAAACAAGAGCTGAACCCATTGACATAGTGAATTTTAGCAAGGAAGAAATCAGAAACAGCATAAAACTGAAATGGAAAACGGGAAAGGCTAACAGATAAACTGATAAAGTGCAGAAATTCTGTGGAAATTAATTAAAATTGAAATAATACCAAAAGACCGAAAAGAAGGAATAATAGTGACATTTTTGAAGGAAGGAGTCGCAACAAAGTGCGACAACTGACCCTCCTAAATGTGGCGAGCAATTATAACCAGAGATATACTGAACAGAATTAAGGGTGGAATAGACAAGCTTTGTAGACCAGGTTTTAGGGCAAATAAATGATGCATATATCCATTATGCACCCTCAGAATAATTATTGAATGGTAAAACAACAGGTATGTTTGCTTCATCTACTTTCAGAAGACGTTTAACAGCTTTAAAAGATAGTCATTGTGGACAATTCTGAGAGAATATGGACTGACAGACACATTTATTAGAGTTATGAGGTTATTTTACAATAACAAAACAGCAAACATTTTGCACAAAGTTGACAGAACTAATTGATATCACGAGGAGTGTGAAACAAGGGTGCATACTCTCTCCTATATATCATCGTGATGTAATGGAGCATGAACAGAACCACAACTTGAAAAAAGCTGGCATACACAGGAATATCTTCCATTTGGAATATGCATACTCTCTCCTATATATCATCGTGATGTAATGGAGCATGAAAAGAACCACAACATGAAAAAAGCTGGCATACACAGGAACATCTTTCATTTGGAAGATCTAGAATAGGCTAACGATGTATGTCTCCTATCAGAAAAAAGGCAACATATCAAGAAGAAAATAACCTTGGCAAAAGAACCAAATCAGGTAGGAATGGAAATAAATATGGAGAAAATTAACAATCCAGCTGAGTAGACGAGTGGTTAGATGCGTGGTCCGTCTCGTACTGAGCATTGGGGGGCCTGAGTTCAATCCGCGGCGAATTTTCAATTACCATATACAATTTTTCAGAGGTTTTGTGTGATGTTAAGATAAATACCGGGTGTTTAAACTCGTCTGAGCTTCTCCCTTGACCTTGACCTCACGGCTGTTAGCCCCATAAAGATACTCCTTTTTTTTAAAATTGACATACCAAGGCAGTATCATTAGAGCATGAAGAACTAAAAGTAGTAGAACGCACATGTTACCTTGAAAATATCATAAGCACTAAAGGAGGAAAGGATTAAGATATAAAAGCCCGCGTAAATAAATCACAAACAACTTTGTATAATCTTAATGACATATGCAGACCTGAAACTACAGACAAAAATCAGAATTTTTAATAGTAGTGTGAAACGTGTTCTACTGTATGGTTATCAGACTACGCAATTACACAAAATGATATAAAAAGCATCCAGGTATTTATTAATAAAAGCCTGAGAAAGATATTAAGAATCTTCTGGCCAAATAAGATCTCAAATGAAGAACTCTATAATAGAACTCAACAAGAACTTATAACTAAGTAGATCAGAAAAAGAAAATTAAAATGGATTTGTTGTGTGTACTTAAGCGACACCCGAGATTATCTGGGCAGATAAGCCATTCGGTCGTTAAGTCACAGCGAAACCCTAATGATCTACTAACCCATTAGAAAGCGTAATTAGGATGACACAGAAGAGAACAGAGTGACAAGAGTACCCTTCAACGAAACAGTCGCGGAGCGACCAGGAAGCTACACACAACATAGTCTTCACCCAGGCAAGATCCACAACTTTTCAACACCACACCAATAGTTTTAGTCCTCAGTCATTGAGGTGGTGGCAGCGACGCTTCCAGTTCCTTCCGACGACGTTCCAAAAGTTAACCAGTTGGTATCCAGCAGTGGTTCCCCTCAGCATTGGCGGCATCGACTCGGAAACTTACACATCATTTTGGTGACATCGGTGGTTCTTTCCCATCAATCCACATCAGATTGGACACACATTATGGAAGTCAAATGAAGATATCACTGAACAGGCCGAAGAATACCAACCAGTGGGAAAAGAAAACAAGGTAGACCAGCCCAAACATGGAAGAAAACAGGAGATTTAAAGCGCTGGCATAACTTGGATGGAGATGAGTACAAAAGTCCATGATAGGACATCATGTAGAGCCACAGTGAACGATTTATGTACTTTAATAAATGAACAGGGTTAAGTAAGTAAGTAAGAGGAAAGAGATCGCATATGCAGGATGTGCAGGACAGAAGAAGATACGCTATACAAAGATGTGAGGAGGTTAAGGAAGAGACGAAAACGAACACGACGACGCTAAAACAAATGTTAAGCGATGAGGTAAACGGGGTGAAATGGATGAAGCACATACAAAGAAGGAAAAAAATCGGGGAAAACGAGCTATTTTAAGTAATTAATATTGTACATGAAACAGTACAATAGGCTTTTTTCCCTGTTTATTTAAATTGCGTTTGTTTAATTTAAAGTTCACTTAGGAACTGGAAATATAGTTGGAGGGTAGAAAAAAAATTAAAATGCAGTATTAATTAATAGGAACAGCATAGCGCAGTGGTTAAGCATTGGACTGCTGCGCCGAAAATCGTGTGTTCAAACGTCACAAAGAGAAATAATTTTCAGCTTGCACTGACCCTCAACTCCCCAACCCTTCTTTCCAGGGATTCCATGGTTTTACACCTTTCTGTGGTCTGGAGTAGATGATATTCTCATCTAAACACTGGAGTGGTTCGGAATCCACGTTAAACTGTAGGCTCACCTGTAGTACCAGTTGATAGCACTATAGGCAGAGAAAGAGACCCATGCGCCAGGAGTGACAAAATTAATTAATAAAGATTCTATATTAATTAATTTTTTATTTTACAATTTAAAATATTCTTAAAAAATGCAGTTGATTAAACCATGGCCAATGTTACAGGATCGATGGATTTTAGAGATCTATATGGGATAGTCATTTATATACCCCAAACTAGCGAAATTTCCTTCAACAACTATGGGGATGGATAGTAATATAGAAACTGACTAACTGAAGCAAATGCAAGAAACCAGAACCTTCTATCTCTTTTAGTTATCGATATTTGGTTTAATAGAGACAACCAGCTCGGTGGCTTAGTGGTTAGAGGTGTGTATTGAGCATTGGGAAGCGAGAGTTCAAACCCCGTTGTAGGCGAAATTTCTTATAAATGATTTTTGTGAAACATTTTAACCTCTGAAGCCGAGACCAGACATTTGAAATCACCTCCTCACCCGCCAGAGTTTTGCAGCTTGCACGCAAAATTGACTGGTGGGACGAGTGAGCAGCCTTAAAAGGAGGTTTCATAATGGGCCCATTTTGAGGCCTAAGTGTCTGTAGCTATGCTACCTTTCAGCCAACTATCCAGAACTATCCAGAACCTCAATATTGTTATTTTTACGATTAAGATTAAACTAATTGTACACAACCTTATATTATTTATTCAAGACAAATTGTCGATAGTATCGATTCTATACTTAAAAACAAAAAACATGTCCTCCTACTGCAACACATCTGTCCATCCTTTTTCTAAATTCTTCGTAAACAATATTAACTGAATGCTCATTAATTTCTGTTATAGCTTCTGTTATTTTTTGTTTTAAAAGTTCTACGTTGTTGTGCAAATTATTTACATACACATTTTGCTTTAATATCCTCATAAATAAAAATCCAGTCAGGGGAGCCCGGAGGCCGGTCCTAAAAGTCAACGTCCGATCAATTTATTATGACAATGCCTATCCAGCTACTTTCTTACACGAATTGCACTATGCGCAGGATAAGCATCTTGTTGAAAGTGCAATTTTCATAAGGGCGCTACACCTACCTCGTTCAAACCATGTAGTAAATAATTTTCGAGCATAGGTATCTTCATTTAAGGTTGTATCAAAAAAATAAGGACCAATAATTTTTTATATCTTATCCTACACCAAACGTTTACCGTTTTATATCTCTGGATATTTGTTGATTTTTTTCTGTCTAGAATCTACAATAATATTGAAGTTCATTCGCCGTGAATGTTGATTCGTTCGAAAACAGAGTATTGCTATAAAAATATCTATCGTCTATAATTAATTCTTCTATAGATTGGATTTTTTCTGTGTCTAGAATCTACAATATTGAGAACCAACAAGTCCATTCGTCGTGAATGTTGATTCGTTCGAAAACAGAATGTTGATATAAAAATATCTATCGTCTATAATTAATTCTACACGCAATTTTAGACGAAGGGCATCATTTCCTTCCTCAAGCATATGTACATGAATTTTTACATCAGAAAAAACTTTTTAGAAATTACTTTTACTTGTTTAAATGTTTATATCTTTGGCTCTTTCCCTGAGCAAACAATTGCTCAGGATAATTTCTTACCGAATTCAAAGCTACCAATGTTGCTGCAACATTATCATTATGAATTTGTTTTTTCTCCTTAAGATTCTTTACATCTCCAATGGTATCAAATTTGCATATTAACCGTTATGGATACATATTTCCCTGGGTATTTCCTATTAAATTTTTCAATACAATGGCGATGCGATATTTCCCAAATACCGTTGCATTTATCTAAGTAAATTCGTTGTTCTAGCGTCAACTTAGTTGAAATATCAAACTAATTACTGTCATACAGTTACGTAGATCAAGAATTTAGAATAAAGTAATAAGCAAAACATCGAAATTACGATAAAAATAATAAATTTCATATTTACGTCTCTATTTCCATTAGAAATTTCTTTTTAAATAAACGGTACTTAGCTTTTGGTACAAATTCACGTTTTGGTTATTTTTGACAGCCCTACACATTATTTCGACATTCTGACTATGCCGAAAGACTTTCCAGATTAAGATAAACTTGTTTCAAAGAGAACTTTTTCTCGAGAAATGCAAATTAAAAAAGTATAGTTACGTAGATCCGTGTATAATCTTATATTATTGAAAGTGTAGATGATACAATTTTCCAAAAAAAATTCTCACTTGAGACGACCGTTATTGCATTCTTTTAACGTTCTGCAACGAGTAGCTCATATGCGAACCGCAACTAGAAACGATAAACAAAACCAGCTTTTGACTATAATTATAAATTGAAATGAAGATAAATATCTTTTTATTAAGAACATTTTCATATCTTTATAATGATGGGGAGACACACATTTAAAAACACCGTTCAAAATAATAAAAACATTTTAAATATCTTAGATTTATGTTAACCTCGACATTCATCCGGTAAGAGAGGAAACGATTAAGAAAGAAGAAAGATTTATGTTTAATTTTTGTTTTATAATATTCTGATTTGTATGATTAGAGATTTTTTTAAAAGTTATGTGTATAGTTAAAATATGTTATACAAATGTAAACAATTTCTAATTTAGTTTGACAGTTCTTTCAAATCTATCGGATTGTGTGTGAAAATTCACACAGAATTTGAAATATTCATAAAGGCAGTTTAAGCCGAAACGTGAGTCCTAGCAGAGTGTGAATTATTGAGACAAATAAATTTCTAATTTAGCCCGTTACTGAAAAACATATCACATACGTTTCGTCCATAGCACACAGTAAATTAAATTAATAATGTAATTATTTGTAGTGACAGAATATCGTAAAAAGGATGTAACTTTTCAAAAGTAGTAAAAATTTCCGTTGCCGCAGCTGTCGGTAGAAACTATGTCTTAATTATCCGCAATTAAAACATAAATTTGACACTAAAAACTATGCGGCGTAGACTTCCGAGGTAAGGGTAGTCGGCTAGCGAGGCGTTATAAATAAATTTGTGGCAGCACCCCATAAATTTCATGCACACCATTATTTAAACCCCCCTACAAGTAACCTGCCAAATTATAGAGGTCGCCCCGGACACTTTGGGCCTTTTAAAATCGAACTCATCATACCTATGCAGGTAATAAAGTCCAATTCGGGTTCTAATTTGACTTTAAATATCGGCGGCATAGAAAAAATAGAACGTTACGTGAATGTTTTGATAGTTATTAGGTGATTTGTAGGTAGTTTTCGATACCACATTTTTGGTGTAATTTTGAATAAAGATTTTATTATTTATTTCGAGAAATACTGAAACCTATTCCGTCTAATGATATATGCATCTCTTTCCATTATACTTTTCCTATAGTAAGAAGTTCTGTGGTAGCCCTTCCGATATTTTTTTGACGTATGCGTCAAGATTTTTAAAGAATGAATATTCTTACATAATATCTGCGATCGGATTTTCTTAAGATATATTATAATTTGTTGATGTAAATGTACGATAATATCAAAAATTAAAAACCAAATGAATTTTTAGAGAAATCATATAAGTTTTGACAAATTTTACTTATTTCTTCATTATATTATGTTCCGTCTGGTTTATATATATATATATATATATATATATATATATATCTATATATATATTAAATATTTTTAGGTATACCAATGTTAACAGTCTGGTTTGTTAGTAAATCCTGATGAAGCTCTGGAGTCAGCCACCCTAAGTGGGTATGATGCGTAGGAGGAGAGGGCGCATAATATTGTTTTAGACGAAGAGTTACGGTGTAAGCGAGACGAGTAACATGTAACATTTTAATGTAAAACCAGTGTTTTCTTCAAACAAATCTACGGTCCACAATTAGAGAAGCTGTAATACAGTACATATGAAAATGGTATATGAATATTTATAGATTTTTAAGATAACTAAGATTTAAACTGAACTGCAAGCACTTTTTAAACTGATTTGAAGGTATGTATGCCACTTCTTAATATAGTAGTACTAATACTTACTGTATTTGTTACACTTTGTAACTGGCTATCGACCTTCGGGAGTCCTTCTACCGTGTGCTAGTGTATGTGAATGTTTGGACTTGCTACTTCTGAAAATGTTTTCCGAGTTTTCTAAAGTATCGTTAATTGTATCCCAACGACAAATGGTACTGACAACCCGGGCTGGGATTCCAACACGGCCCTGCCGTTCGTTAAACGAGTGTGCTAATAGTACATCGGCATATCTTCTTCATATATTATTGAGTCATTTGAGTAACATAGGAATACGCTACAGATGCCAGCTTTTGAAGTAGATATAAATATAAAATTCAAAACGACAGTATTATAATGTATAAGAATAAATAATATATGAGTGTGTTAGCATGTTGAAAGACAGATTTAATCGTCGTATGTCGCAATAGTTTCAATTACAAAGCGGGATTGCTTGATCAAAAGAATGCTCGGTGTACAATAAATCTCTAAATGCATTTGAGTCATCTGCACAAACTCATTCCTGAGCGCGTCTGGTGTGCATGATGAGTTGTGTGGTGTGAAAATAGTCGCACTTCAAGCCGTTGCCAATTTCTCAAGCTGAATATGCGTCCGCTTTTATAAATGGTCGGCAACGCACAATTAGGCTGCCAGAGGCATGTCGCCACGCCTGAGCTCGCCGACTGACATTAGAATTTCAATTGATTCATTAGGCACTTATTTAACAAGGTAATACCAACGACCTGAACTATAGTCACTATTCGCTCATTGCTTTTCGGCCATAAACAAAACCGGAACTGTTCATTTTCATGATTTGTGAATGCTGTGTTGTAATTGGTTTAAATGTAAACGTGAATGAAAGGGAAATTTAATTCAAATAAGCTAATGTAATATTCAATTCAATAATGAAATATTATTCGTTAATGCCATAAAACATTAATGTATACAAAAACATCTCTCATACATGATCTAAACGATATCATAGTAAATCGCACTGATTTACTATGATAACGTTTAGATAGTGTTTGGAGATAACGGTGCCGTAAAAGCGCCCACAAATGGCCGTCCGGATAAAAACACGATTTAAGTATATGTAATAATTATCTTATTGAGGCTTGTCACACTTGCTAACTTCTTCTTGATCTCGTTGTGGCGACCTATTCGCTCCCAGTGAACCATGGGACAGTACACGCATGCCAACTCCGAAACTGTTTTTTATTCTGGTTGCGATGACATCCAGAACATTTTGAATAATTGTTAAGTTACAGAATATACCCCCTGAGTTTTATATTAAAAAAATCATTTGAAAAATACGTGACAGTTTCATAAACTAAAAAATACAGTTGAAGGTATGATGAGGACAAACTCAATCGTTTGATTCGCTGGAATCATTTTTATGCAGCAAATTTGAATATTCATAAAATTGGCAAATTATGAATGCTTTACAGCACCGTAGTAATTAGTCCTAATTAAGCAAGAAATTATACTTGCAGAAGTATCCATGTTTGCACCTGCATCCTTTAAACATCAGCGCTAAAAGCGCAAAAAGAACGCGAGAGCCGCCCGATTTCGCTATTATAATTTAAGACCAACGCCACTAGAATCGGCTCCGGTTAACAGTGTTAATTATTTTAATTAACACAGAGATTTATATGCAGCGTGTTTAGTGAAACTCGACTTAATGGTATTCAAATTCGTGTGTATTATTTATTACCCGTTGCGCGTTGCATTTACGGGCGAGTTACTTCTTCGCGTATTAATTAGAAAATTGGTACCTTTTAACAGTACGGTTATTGTGAATAATCAGCACGGGCTACTTTAAATACGATGTAACAGTTTTGTTACGAACAGCACTGCACCGAGGTTAATGTTACGAGGATGATTTATGGTGCGATATATAAGACACTCGTGTGAATTTGTGCAAGGAAATAATATAAAATACTACCGCGGTCATCAAATGCAGTGTATAACATCTACATAGGTGACGAATTTTGGATTTATTGTTATGTGCCCGAAACTAAACAGCAGTCGACTATATGTGTCTTCCAAAATGAACAAAATTCAACAAAAGTTGTTCGCGCTCGAAGCAAATAGCGGACTGTTTTCTCGGTATATATGTAATTGGCGTATTACTCTGTTGGGTAAAACCGACTATTATTATTATTATAATTATAAATGGTCATGTGGCCGTGTGTTATTCATTCTCAATGTACAAATAGCAACCCTCGTATATGGGTTCGGTTTCCATTGAAAGAGATGTTCAAATTGGTGGTAATTTTTGACGATAACTATTTCGAGTTACGTTGTTTTTTAATTAATTTAATTTTTAGTTTGAAAGCGATGTGATTAAGATCTTTTATGTGTTGTGTGATTTGGTTGTACTGTTTTATTATGTCTGTTGTCAGTGCTTGTGTGTATTAGTTTGTTTTATGTCTGGTTTGCTGGTTGTGTGTTTGTGTGTTTCTTTGTATTTTGTTGTTTTTGATTTTGTGTATTAGTAGTAGGTTATTTATTGATTTAAGTTATGTTGTATAGTTCTTCAGTACTTGTTTTGTCTAATTTATATAGAATTGTTTTGTTTTGTTGTACTTGTATCTTTGATAGGTTTTTCTGGCTTCTGTTTCCCCATATGTTGTTGAGATATTTGTTTTGTGATATAAATAGTGCATGGTATACTGTTTTTGTTTTGTTTTGTAGTTTTGTTGATAGTTTTTGAAAGTAGTTTATTGTGTATATATCCAGTTTTTGTATTTAAGTGTTATTTGTTCATTGTTCAATTTGGTGGTTTCGTAGAATTTGATTTTTGTATGTTTAGTTCTTAAGTTATATTGTATAGTTCCTCAGTACTTGTTCTATTGTCTAATTTATATAGAATTTTGATTGAAATTGAATGGTTTTGGCGTCTACTACGTGGTAATTCATCTCCTTTATTTAGAATTTTGATTGTTTTGTTTTGTTGTACTAGTATCTTTGATAGGTTTTTCTGGCTTGTGTTTCCCCATATGTTGTTGTGATATTTGTTTTGTGATGTGAATAGTACATGGTATACTTGTTTTCTTGTTCTGGCTGGTATATAGTTTCTTATTTCTATTATGCAGCTATCGTTTTGGCGTTTTTGTTTATTAGTTTATTTATGTTTTCATCCCATTTGAGGTTGTCCTGAAGTTTTAGTCCTAGTTAGTCTACCACTTCTGTTTGTTTTATTGTTTGGCCATTGATTTGTATGTTAATCTCATTTGGTTGTTGCTTGTTGTTGAAGAACATGGATTCTGTTTTTGATTCGTTTATCGTCAGCAGGTTATTGTAGTACCAAATATTTAGAAGTTGTAGGTCTGTGTCTATGTCGTTTTGTATATTTTTGTAGTTCTTTCCTGAGTGGACTATACAGGTGTCGTCTGCGTAAATAAAGAACTTGCCTTTCAATTCTGCTTCCAGTAGTTCGTTTGTATATAGTATATATAGAAGAGGTGGCAGGTTTCCTCCTTGCGGTATGCCATAATCGGGTTTTATTGAAGTGCTTTCTGTGTCGTTGATTTTTGTTGTTTGGGGTCTCTTTGATATTTATGTTCTTATAAGCTTTAGTTCTTTACCCTTTATGACTTCAGCTTCTTGTTTCTCTATTAGTTTAGGTTTTGATATCGTGTCGAAAGCTTTTGCATGTCGATAAAAATGGCTGTTACTAGCTCTTGTTCTTCAAGCTTTCCTTGTATGTGTTTTATGAGGCCAGTTGTTATAGACGTTGTTGCGGAGTACTGTTGAAATGCATATTGTGCGTGGTAGATACTTTTGTTGTTGTTGATGTGGTTTTTTAGTTACATTTTGATGTTTTTTTTTCAAGTATTTTATTTAACGATGAAAGTAGGGCTATCGGTCTATAGTTTTCTGGTTTTGTCTTGTCGCCTTTTTTGTAAATAGGAATGTTGATCGTATTCTCGGTATATGCCTTTTTCATTGATCAGTTTTACGATGATTGGTGTTAGTTCTGTTTTATTTAGTTAAATCATATTGTTTGTTAACAAAGGGGCTTTGTTGTTTTTTAGTTCAGATATTATTTTCTTTATTTCCTTTGGTGTTACTTGTTTGATATGTTGTTGATTTGTTTTGTTGTGGATGTTGTTTCTGGGACCGTTTTGTTTACCTGTATTTGTTTCTCTGCTAGTTTTTTGCCAATGTTTCCGAGTCATTTATTTCGTTTGCTATTTCTGCGTTGTTGTTTGTTATTTCCCCATTTTGGTTTTTGTATTTTTTGTTTTTCTTTTTTTTTCGTTTTTGATTGTTTGATTATTTACCAGTTTCCAGAGGCTGCTTGGGCTGTTTATGCTCTTTTGGAATTTGCTTTTGAAGAATTTAGTTTTAGTTTTGTTTTATCACTTTTTTTTGGTATTGTATTTGTTTTTCAGTGTTTCGTTCATGGGGTGTTTTAGGTGAGTTTTGTGACATTTGTATCTGTATTTCATCTGGTGAATGATCTCTTCGTTTATTCATGGACATTCTTCTCTCCTTTTGATTCTCTTTGTGTATGTGCTGTTTTTATTATGTTTTGTAATTTTGTTGATAGTTGTTTATTGTGTTTATATCCATTTTTGTTTATTTAACTGTTATTTGTTCATTGTTCAATTGGGTGGTTTCGTAGAAGTTGTACAGAGGTTTTGTTTTTTTTTCAGTTTGTTTAATCTGGGCTGTTATCGCGCAGTGGTCCGAGATACTTGATATTTTGGTTTGGATGTCTTCTATTATTTGTTTGTTATTACATGATCGATAATTATATTGTTTCCGGTTTTGTTTAGTCTTGCGTATGCTTGTTTGGTTGATTTGTTTACTATTTTTTAGTTGTTTTCCTTTAAATTTGTTTTATATTCTTTCGTTATGTTACTATTTTCCAGTAGGTTAACATTGATATCGCCGAGGACTATGTGTGGTTTTCGTTTATTTATGACATGGTCAGTTAGGGTATTGTGCAAGGTGTTGAGTGTGATGTGTGGTGGTTTATAGATAAGAGTTACTTTTGTTTTGTTTTCCTCTATTTGTATCGTGAGTAGTTGTATCTTGTTTATTGTTTTTTAGGGTTTTGTATTTTGTGTCTTTTCTTATGTATAGTGCAGTTCCCCCTCCTCTTCCATCTCTGGAGTTGAATTCTGAACTGTAATTGTCTAATTTGAACAGGTGCCCGTTTGATTGAGATAGCCAGGTTTCTGTTATGGCTATGAGTTTGGGGTTGTTTAGGATTTTAGGAATTGTTTCTGGTTTGTGTAGTTTGGTTTGAAGGCTTCGGATATTGTGTAGTTATATACTGTAGGTGGCCATTTTTGTGCTGTTTTTTATGTTTGTTTAATTTCTATTATAATAATTATTATTATGTTTAGTTTAGTTTATTTAATTCAGTTATGTTTCTTATTTTATTTTTATTGCTCGTATCCGTTTTTCTCGCATATATGTTTCCGTCCCTACACCACACGTGTTTATAGGTGTTCTCTTTTTTATTTCTCTAGCTTCGTAGAATGCAGCGTTTGCTAATTTTGTTAGTTGTTCATTTATGTATATTTATCTTTTTCCCCTTTAGTCCACTTTCTGCTGTGGTTATTTACCCAATTGTTTTTCTTGTTTTTAGGATGTGTGTTTTGGTTTCATTTGATTTTAGTTCGACTATTATGGGGCTTTTCTCGTTATTGTTATCTTTTCTTGTAGCTGTTATTATCTTTTTTATTATTGGTTTCACTACGTCTTATGTCTTTTCGTTTTTGCTTTGTCTTCCTACTCCCGATATTATAATATTGTTTTTTTATTTTGTCTTTTTAGTTGTTTTCTACTATATTTTCTAGTGTGAGGACACGTTCTTCCAATAATTCATTTTGCTCATAGCTTTCTTTTAATAATTTTTTCAGCTGTTTATTATCATTTTGTAAGTCATTAAATTGTTTACTAATGAAGTCTACTGATTTTTGTAGGCATGTTATGAGATTTGCGATGTCTATGTTAGTGGTTTCGTCATCGCTGTCGCTTGAATTATTTATTTGTAGTTTTTATGTGTCGTTCTGTTTGGTTTTCGGCATTTATATTTTTGGTTCGTAAATATACTATTCTAATACGATTTATTTCTTTATTTGTGGATTTCATATATTTTTTAACATTGATCATTTTGACAATTTTACGGCTAACTAATTTCATGACTGAAGAATTCACGTCATCTGGCGTTGCTCGCCAACATTCTAGGAGGATAGTTCATACGAAAGACTCTATTAATCATCTGTATACTTGTATTGTAGATTCCTTCCCACACTATTATATCGAACAATTAATTTATTAATCATTGCAAGAATCTTCTTATTAAGGAAATGTGTATAATCGGTAATATATTTATGGCCCCTGTAATAGAGCACCATACGGTATTAAAAGTTTTTTTTTTAACAAAATTAAAGACAACTCTATTTCTTTCCATTAATATTAACACTAACTTGTATATTCCAAATATAAGCGAGAGTCGTTAATGTTTGTCGAAACTTTATATGGATAAGTTAAAATATGTAACTTGTTGTGTATAAAATCTTTTTTTTTAGATTAATGTTTCATCGATTTAACACATTCCTTTCTAAAATACAACTGTCACTAGTAAATACACCCAGCGCGTTAATGACCCGTTATTTGCCAACATATACATCATTTTCCTAGTATTCCATGTAGTATGTACGTAGTTTGCCAATGTAAACATTTACCTATTCACATGTAATTCTATTGTTGAAATAACTTCTCTTCCTTAAACACAGTAGAAGTAAATACAATACAAAACCCATTTCCAGTAAAAACCACTTATTATAAAGCTATATTCCTATTTGTCCAATTTCACGAATAATATATGTTGGTTAAACTAGTTTTGGCTCGCTTACTTAAATTTTAATTGCGAATAAACTTTTATTACACGTAAATCGTGCTAAAATACCTAAACAAATCATATTATATAAAATGATTTTTACACATATGGATTTCAAGGACGATTGATTCATTAATTGCTCCGATTACACATGATTAATCGATTTGTTAAAGTGTAATTAAAATATTACGTTGAATTTTATAAACATATTATTATTTTAAACACTGCTACTATAAATCATCGTGTAGCTGTTAGTGAACGATAATTTCAGTCAACTGTCACTCTAAATATTATTTTGTATTGCATAAGCAACTAAAAACATTGACACTAATAAGTTATAATTACTCTATAAATTTCACGGTGCGTTTTGGTGTACATATTTATAGTATAACAAATTTATAGTATAGTATGATTTCTAAAGTTTACAGTTTAGTTATAATGTACATATTAATAATGTAGCTGAGTGAGTGGCAAGACAAAGGTGGCAGTGTGCGGGACATGTCGCGAGAAGCGACCTCAAATACACAAAAATCCTGATCTAGTGGAGAATCCTAAAGAAACGTTGGCCGACCACAAGCGAGATGACATCTAGCGCCATGCAGGTAAAAACAGGATCCAGAGAGCACAAAATAGGACGATATGGAAGGAAATTGAGGAGGCCTTTGTCCAGGAATGGACGTGTACGGGTTAAAGCAGAAGAAGAGTCAGGGGGATCCTGGGCAAAACGTTTGGAGCCTCGCGTACACAGATGATATGGCATGGTTGGCAACACAGGGGTCTGCTAGGACACAAATAATAGAGAATATGGAAAGATATATGAATAGAAACAAATGTACAAAAATAAAAAATGTTGTGTTAGAAAAGTGGGTAAAGGAAGTGACAGAAAATGAAAAATATGGCATTACTTTTAGTGCACATATAACAAAGTGGTCTTTTACGGAGAGTATGAAGTATAGGAAAAACAATATGTGGACATAACCAGAAAAGATTAATGATGTTGGTTGACTGTTTGATAAATGACGTTCTAATGTATGAGGGCTGATGTATTCGGTTGGAAAGAATACAAACAACTAGAAGCTTTATGTGGAAAATACGTAAGATGGGTACTAGGATTAGGCAAGGATACCCCATGGTACATAGTACTCGAAAAGGCGAAAAGGGGTACGGTATAAATATGTAAATTATGAAGAAAGAATAAATGAGCCAAGTGGATGTAAGATATTGCAAGAATGTTTGAAAGAAAAAAGTTAATAGTGGAAATGGAAATGAGAATGACAGAGAGACATATTATGACCGAAATGGGTATGAAAGATGCGAAATAGAAATAATAAGAGATTGTGCAAGATCCATGACGGAGGACCTAGCGGGTAACGACAAAGATATAGAAGCGCAGGAAAAAATATCAAAGATACGGGACTCTAGATCTATCTATATCTTATACTTGTGAGAATACCAAAATACTATATACTATATAAAATTTATGGGAAGTGCGTATATTTTAATAAATAAAAATATATCGGAGCCCTTCACCGATTCGCATAAATTAATTCTCCCACCGTTATTAAATAAATTTAAAGTTAAAACTAATACTGTTTTTATGTAAAAATGCACCCAGAATTATAAATGTTATTCAATATATCTCATACAGTTGTATACATTTTGGAGTTTTTTTATTAATTTTTTATTAATTATTATTATGTTTTAACGAAGCAAATTATCAAGATAAAATACGTAAAGTTAATGAAGCTTAACTAAATGCTATTCAATAATGTTTTATTGTATTATAATTACTCAGATTGAAAATGAATGAATTGAAAATGTATTTTGTCGGCCCAAGTTATTAGTGCTGTAATTAAACAGTGCCTCTTAATTGCCACCACTAATAAGCTAGGCCGACAAAATAAATTTTCACATTCACAGGTGCCTGGTGCAAAGTGTGTTTCCCATATAATTCCCACTTAAAATTCCTTTCGGGAAGAAAAGGGGAGTAACAACACATCCGAATGCTGTAATTTGAGTCAGGCATGTGCTAAGGACATGGGCCACACACGATTTTACGTTCATATTCCTTATATTACATGTTTACCACATAAATTAAATCTCGTACGGTTGCTAACGACCAAAATGCAGATATAATAAATGCCTTATGTTTAAATTATTATTTTCTTGCAGCTACAACTCTGTTTATATTAGTAAATCAGTAAGAATTTAATAAAGCTAATGGGTTAGCAATTTAATCAACAGTCAAAACATATTGCTTCACGCTGAGCAGAATCTATACCGCTGGGATTCGCGAGGCGGGGCTGGCTTGCGAAAGAAAGGGTTGCGAGTTTGGGGTGGATATGATTGCGCGGATCCGTGAGCCAGATAAGGAAGGTGATATGATGACGTGCATAAAGTTGTGTTTAAAGGATGATTAAACTGACGGCGTGTCAAGCTCTGGCGACGGTAAGTTGACGTGGAACGAGCAGCGCCGTTGAAATTACAAGATCCGCGGAGTTTCTAATAAATGAGATGGCATGGAAATGGAGTTAATGGATGCCACATCCAAAAGCGAGATGGGGAAAATTACGTTAGTAACAAAATTTACCCCCCTAATCATATTTATGGGCCTAAATATTCTACGAGAGACCTCATCTTATTTTCCCCGTTTTATTCACTGCCGCTACGAAAAGTGTCAGGGTGTTGGGGGACCTTTTCATGCCGATTTAAAATATACCCCAATTATACAGAGCAAACAGTTTAATTGCCGGGTATTTCCTGAGATAGCAGCTTCCCTTCCGTGATTTATTTACGCCATTTGCAAACTTTTACATCGATTCAAGATCAATACTCAGGACCAGCATTTTTATATAAAACATAAATTGACTTTGACTTGATTGTATAATTGCTACAAATACCTTAAATACAGTTCGAACGACTACTGTAAATTACAAAAGCAATGACAATAAAACCATTTTAATGCCCATACTGATTATAGGATAAAGAATTAATTAAGAGCGTGAGCACTATTTAATATCTTAATTTTATATATTATATTGCAATTAAGAGAATTTGATAAATAAAAAGGCCATTAAGCAGCAAAAAGGCGCATACATTAATTAACCACAGAATTCGTTTATGACCCTATAAATTTCGCGGTGCTTTTTGGTGCACATATTTATAGACTTACAAAAATTCATGGTGGTAAAATTGCCGTCCCACTTTTCCCTCTATTATAACCATATTTTTACGTATCTAATTATAAAGGCCGACCGTTGTTCACGTCATTAATTTTCATCACTCATAGACCCCGAGCTACAGTTGTTCGTTTTTTTCGGCCGAGTTAAATATAGGAGTGTCAAATTGCCAACACCGCCCGACGTTCCGGATGATGTTTAGTTCCTATTACCATTTTTCATAGAGTACTTCTTCCGTGTTAACTCAATGGCGAAAATAGGTGTAATGCTAGAAGGGAGCTGTACAGCCCAGTCAGTCGACTGGCCTGGCCAGTCTGTGGCCGCCGGCGAAAGAATTAATTTAATTTCAACCGGCTGATTGCGATGAAAGTATTAATTTATTGTGCGCCGGCTCTAAGACTGATGCTAGTCATTAATAAAAATTTCAATCTCGTTCCTCATTTATAACACTTGGCCGAAATTAAAAATCGCTCACTGGCAATTTATTTGCCTTCGTCTGGAGGGAATATTCATCAATGTTACTTTTTAACGTGATGTATTTAATGCTTTAATGAATTATTACAACCAATTATTCCAAATTTAATCATTGATTACTAGACTACAAATATATAATAACAAAACACTTATCTCAATAGTGTTTTCAGCCGAAATACTATTTCACCCGTAAAGGGAGAAGTTCAGAAGAGCTTATCAGTTAGTATTTACCTTAACATAAGGATCCCTGGTTAAAAACTGTGTAATGTGATGTGAATGTGCGATGGGGTTTGAACCTTCGCTCCCAAATGCTTATTAGGAACCTCCACTCACAAAGCAAATGTCCTGGGTTAATATGAATATTTACACACCATATAATGTATGAAATTAGTCTGTTAATTGAAGATTTATATCATTAGTTTGAATTTATGATCTAAACTAATACAATTAATTTAATATTTTTTTAAACAATAAATAAAGTTTGAAATACAAAGATATTTTCTAAATCTGAATTGCTTTTAATTCATTACATTCTTATTTTTGTTCGTGTAAAGCAATTCAAATTGATGATTGTAATTTCACTAATTTCAGTAATTAATTTGTGTTATATAGTAAACACTCTTAATGATGTTAGTTAATTGTGCTTATAAATTGACACGCCAGGCTGAAGGTGACGATGAAAAGAACAGACGAAAGATCAAAGTATAATAGACTACGTAATAGACGTCGGCGTGTTAAAAGTAAGGATATCCTAAAATAAATATCTGAATATTTTTAAAATTATAGTCATTGAAATGTGTTATTCCTATTCATCTATAACTACATGGTAAAAATGGTTATTAATAATATAATAAAATTGAATAATATTAAATAAAAAACTCTTCAATATACCCAACCACAACAAAAAACTCTTCAATATACCCAACCACAACAAAAATATATATTAAATATTGGATTGTTAAATAGACGCCTTAACAATCCAATATTAAATATTATTTATTTTTATTATATTATTCATAACCATGTAGCCATGTAAATAATTTATTTATTTTAAAAGGATAAATAAAAAGGTTTTTTTTTATCAAACTTTAGTTACACTTTGGAACTAGTTTCGGCTAACCTCTAATAATTTTCGAGCTCCTCCGTTTTTTTCTATTATGTGTAACGGCTCAATTCATATTTCTTTTTCTCTACAGTAGTTCGACTAAAATTCAACACTATTGTAAATTTTGAGCTATAGAATATAAGAACATAAAAATAGCTAATTTCAATTGAATAATATCAATTAGTGCCACAACGGTATATTGTGGGAAAGTTAAAAATACCAGATGAATTTGCATGAATATTAATTACAAAATGAATTGATTAATTTCCTAAATGGATGATAATTACTACTCTCAAGTGCAATAAACGTGCACACGAAGTGAACCGGAACGATCAGAAACGAGCTCACGTGCGAATTGTCCCGATACCCGCAGCAACGGCTACTGCCAATTAATTAGTCCAATTAATGCACACGTTATAAAAAGCGCGCTTGTGTTAATTACAAGTCCAAGACCCAACCATCAATAATAAGCTACGATGGTAAACTTATTTAAATCGTTTTATAATTATCACCGGCTATATTTTCCATACTGATATGCATTAACATTTTTATCAAATTAATTCTTACCTTATCAGATATATTTTACAATCTACATGTTATAAACAATGGAATATAAAAAATATTGTATATAGACTGAAAATCGATTAGTCCATATCAAATATAGATACATATATTCCTACTCTTTCTCTATATTATATATTAAATCAAAAATATATATTGCAAAACACTAGTAAACGAAATACCGTAAACTTTCTCAAGTCTACAGATAGAATGTGTAATTATGTAATACAGAAACATTTACCATTTGAAATAAATTATTTCAATGAAACATGATGTTGATAACGAATATCAACTGGGAAAGTGTAGCCACATTAAACTAAAATATATGGCGGGTGATTTAGAAAATATGGCGTACATAAATATATAAAATTAAATAAAGTCTTAGGAGTCATATAAATTTAGTCGAGCCGTGTTTAATAACAAATTTAATGGCCCTATAATAAAATTGAAAATAAATCAGTGACTCAAATAACGATAAGTCCCCGTGCACATGTTCACCCGTTGCCGGGGCTTTTATTTATTATTTGAGAGTAGCCGGTCACTCGTATAACCGCAGCATCAAATATTTTATTCAAATCATGCAAACTCGTTTTGCTGCGCGCTTGCAGTACAAATGATTAACATTAATTTATTCATTAATATAATTAATTGCCATTTATTTATACAAACAGATTTGTTAACGAACCGATTAATTTGCGTATAAAAGCAATTTTTAATTATCGATTAAAATCAATCAATCATCCCGTGCGGTGTAATCAATCAAATTCGAGCACCTGTTTTGAAAGTTACGCGCGCACACAACATAATAAGGGGGATTTAAATGCCGCGCATAAACTACTTTAATGGTATTTTTTCGGTGTTAAGAGAGGTTGCTTTTGACTTAATCATTATTGCCCATCGTGTATTTTATATTGTTCCGACCAATACATTTTTTACCTGCCCCTGTCTTACACCTTCAATATAACTCAATCGTTCGTAAGTCTGCTTTTTGTATTAGCCGGATTTCATTAACAAAGCCGACTTAAACGAACTCACGTTTTAAGTTTCAAGCAGGAGTTTAATTGTTGCTATATGCTAATGTGACTAAGTTTTTCCCGTAATAAGTGTTATGTCCTAATGAAGGCGTAAGCGCTGATATTTTATGGAAATGCGTGTGGCAGGCTGAAAAAGCGAGCTTACGAAAGTTTCTTGGAAAAAATATTACTGTGAATATATAGAGGTTATACGTCAACAAAAAAACATTACATGGAATTTATTTATACATTTGCTAGTCAATTCGCATTTATATGTAACGGTGGGGTTATACTTTATACCATGGGTGGCCAATGCGTCGACCGCCTAGCTATTCCTAATATCCAGCCTGTGTGATATGTACAACATATTAATAGTTTTATTAATAACATAATTAGTTTGTGAGAAGAATTCTTTATTTTCTCTTAAAATAACTGAATATTGAATATGTATTAGTATTAACTATGATTATTTAAAATTTATTCTTAGTTTTGGCTTTAAATTACTAATTTTCTTGTGATTCTTAATACACACGATGTTGGTAGACCGCCACCTATAGTTTAAGAAACATTTAGCCCTATGAGATCAAACGTTTCACTTTATACTATAGATGTCATATTCTTCTAACATGGAGCACCTCGTCAACAACGCTGAACATTTTTGGAGATCAGCTTGTTAGCATCGTATAGCTTGTTTATTCTTGCGAATCGACTCCATAGATTTTACCGTTTGGAGTAGACTCTATGAATTGGTGAATACTGAATAGCACGCAGATGTTGCAGCATTCAGAATATTTTGTTGAAAGCGTTTGAAATGACAATAATGTATAAATAGGACGGGAACTCGAATTGTAAATTGTTTTACCGTGAAGGCATATAGAGTTTTTGTCAGTTATATAACTATGGTTGCTAAGGTTAAGAAACGAAATTAAGAAATTGACCCCGGAAGATGGATAGATTCAGTATTGCAAAAAAAATGTACTATCCAGCAAACAAGTTAACCAGTTATTAATCTTATTCATTTGTTGTTATATTTTCTATTGGCATACGGGCAAGAAAGTGAACATTATAATCTTAGTTAATAAAACGTGTACGAAGTGGGTGAGCAGTGCGGTCCATCGTATAATCAATCAGACATCTAACATTCCGTTTAGTTGATTAACAACAAATAAATACTGTGCTGTGTTTAATAAGAAACAAAATGGCAAAGTAAAAAATGGATGCAGAGAGGCCACTAAAAACGTATTAGTTAACATATTATGACATAACCTCTGTCAAGTTTATTTACAGTCGATTATTACGAATAATCAAAAAAAATTGTAACAAAAAAATTGGAATACACCCCAGGCTGCATATATCAAACAGGCGGACGAATAGAAATAATGGGGAAACAGAACGATAATTTCCCGCTGAATACATTCGGAAGGAGCGGCAAAACAGTGCGGAGAAGAAAAAGAAATATTGTGCGATGAAATCAGAAGGGGAAGAGAAACAGGGAGATGAAGTCATGTAGGAGCTACTTAGAAGTATATAAGTTATGCAGGATAGCGAGATCTGGTCCAAAAGGGAAGAGGCAATATGAACAGAGATAAAAGTAATTAGAAAAAAAAAGGTAACGGTGTTGGAGTGGAGAATAGAAGTGGTCCGACAAGTGATGAAGCAGCAACATGAAAGGTGGGAGGTTGAAACAAGAGTGTGGCGAAGGAAATAGAGGATTTAAAGATAAGGGATGCGCAAAAAAAGTTGGGAAAGGGCGAAGATTATGATTATCAATCCGAGAGTGAAAATGAGGACAAAACCGCGAGTAAAATGACAATGGAAAAGCTGAAAATTGAAATTATAACTATCTATAAAAATAAATAGAGAATAGCACGAGGCATCTTCTTGTGCAACTCAGAGATATGGTGGAGAAGAGAAGAATCATACAGAGTACAGTGGTTCTGAAAGGCTCTAGTATATTTCAAGGAGAGAGCAATACAGCGGACCCGTAGAGATATTGCAAAATGAAAGGGCCGAGGGAAACTAGTGCAGGTAAGACACAGGAAGATCAAGATTAAAGAAAAGTGGTCTACTGATCTCGAAATCTTGGTAAAACTGATAAAGAAGAGAGCAAGTGCGGATGGAGGTGCAGGGGTTATCTAGAAATATGAAGACTCTCCGCAAATATTAAAGGTATATTTCTGGAATGTGGAAACCGTAAACCAACCCTAACAATGAGCGAATATGACATTGTTGGTCTATAAGAGGTATGTGTTGAAGATAGGCAGAGTACTGCTGAGCATTCTTCCCAGCAGATTATGAAGAATTGAAATTGGTTTAATAAAAATAAATAGAGAGGGTGAGGCATCTTCTTGTGCAACTCAGAGATATGGTGGAGAAGACAAGAATCATACATAGTAAAGTGGTTCTGAAAGGCTCTAGTATATTTCTGGATAATGATCTAACAATCAAGGAGAGAGCAATACAGCGGACCCATAGGGATATGGCTAAAGGAAAGGGCCGAGGGAAACCAGTGCAGGTAAAACACAGGAAGATCAAGATTGAAGAAAAGTGGTCTACTGATCTTGAAATCTTGGGAAAACTGATAAAGAAGAGAGCAAGTGCGGGTGGAGGTGTAGGGGTTATCTAGTAATATGAAGACTCTCCGCAAATATTAAAGGTATGTTTCTGCAATGTGACAACCGTAAACCAACCCTAATAATGAGCGAATATGATATTGTTGGTCTATAAGAGGCATGAATTGAAGATAGGCAGAGTGCTGCTGAGCATTCTTGCCATTCATATTAATGCCTACCAGCATATATAAACATATAATAGTTAATAACATATTAGCAATGAAAGGAAGAATAGGAGACAAGCAGTGGGTCATAGGTACAATATATAGCAATGTCGGCGGGAAAAAGCTTGTTGAGGAATACAGAGTGCTCAAAGAAGAAGAAACATCGAATGTGATGATTGGTGGTGACTGGAATGAGATGATTGCAGAAAGAAGGGGGTACATAAATTAGGATACTGGCAAAAAAGAGAAAAGACAATGACATGACAAGATAATTAATGGATAATATAAGAAGATGATACAGGGGTTAAATATGGAAAATGTGTCTTTAATGGCGGGGGGATGGGGACCGAGACGGACGTATGTCTGTGGCAGGGGGTCATTGGTCATAGCCTTAGTGGTGGCGAACGATACTGCAAGGGAAAAAATCAATAGGGTAGAGTTTAGGAGTGCTCTAGAGTCAGACCAGTTGCCAGGAATGCTCAGGTGGAAAGTGGTAGGTTGAACGAACACCGGGAGAGTTAGTCCGGGAAAAATTTATATGGAATGAAGCGGCGATAGTTTCAAAGAAAAAAATGGAGAAAATCCAATGGGCCAGGATGGCATACAAAAGTTGCTGGAGGTAGTGAAAACAGCAATATCAGTTAAGCAAAAGCAGCGGGACTAGAACGGCGATCAAGGACGGTTCAACGCAAAGACTAAGAGGGGAAAATAAAATTAGAACATGATGACATGGTGGAGAGAGGGTGTGGGTGATGTAAGAAGAGTCCGGGCATCAAAGGGCGTTTGGAGACCAATGTTAAAGAGACAGAGACCATCCACAGAACGGAATAAGATGCAGAATCTACGCAATGAAGCAGATATAAGGAGGTATATAAAGACGCATACACCAATTAATAGTGGCAGAATAATTTATCGAATTTTACTTGATGTGTAACGATTAAAAGACCACCGTTGGCACCAAAATGATGTGGACAAATCCCTGACCCCAATGCTGACGCACAGTTGCCTAGCCGATGCCAGCAATGTTGTGGGGAACCACCGCTGGATACCTCTTGGAACGTGATCGGAAGGAAATGGAAGCACCGCTGACACCACCTCAACAACTGAAGACTAACACTAATGCTGTTGCAGGTGTTGTTGAAAGTTGTGAATGTTGTGTGGAATACTATTATGCATGTGTGGCTTCTTGGTCGCTCCGCGACTGTCTATATAGGTTACTACTGTCATTGTCGTTCTCCTGCTGTCTCGTCCTAATCGTCATTTCTAATCGGTTCGTAATGACCGACCAACCATGGATTGCTGGGTCATTACGGGTTCGTTGTTACTTAACGACCGATCGGCTGATTTGCCCAGACAATCGATTAAGTATATTAATACAACACAATGAAAGAATGGGAAGGTCACTTCAGGAAGTGGAAATGCAGCAGCACATCGGGAGTCAGAAGCGGACCGTTGAATTCCAAGGGACGAGATAGAGAGTGCTTTAAAAAAGAATAAGGTGCCAGGTCCGGATGGTATATGTGGCGAGATATGGTAGGAGGGGCAGAAGTGGTGGCTGGAACCGCTCACTAAAATAAGAAATAAAGTATGGACTGGAAGATTACAAATACCGAAAAGCTAGAGTGAGGCATATGTGATGTCAGTGTTTAAAAAGGAGTAGAGGTATAACGGTCATGGATAATAGTTATTTTTGTTTCGCCGGTGTTTGTTCAGTTTGTTTAATGCCGATCCAGAGAGGGGTTTGCAAGGATCCCAGATGGGAGGAGTCATTATTGGAAGAAAAAAGCTTTTCTATATTGTCGTATGCAGATGATATGGTGATGCTAGCATCCGAGATATTCAGTAAAAGGGACAGGAAGGCAAAGGAGCCAGAATTCAAATGGGTGAGTGGAGGCAGTGTGAATGAGCCTATGAAATATGTATGTAGAAAGGCTAGTGTAGCAGCAATGCGGCTATATATGGGGTGCTCGTATGAAAGATTCATACAAAATGATAAGATGTTTGTGGGACATACATTATAATGTATGGGGGCACAACTGTGGGCAACTAGAGAGCAGGAAATGGTTGAAGAAGAGTCCCATGCTTATAAAGTGAGTGTATGTGCAAAGCGTAAGTTAGTGATATTTGAATTGGCTTATCGTAAACGGAGGCAAGAAACCTGAAGCAGGCGTCAAGGTGAATAAACATAATGGTCATGAAAAGTCTGAACTGCAGCAGTGCCAGTGTGCGATATCTAGTAGCACAAATAGCAAGTTAGGAGAATGTGCGTAAATCCCAGATAGTTATATTCAGCAAAAGGGGCAGGAAGGCAAAGGAACCAGAATTCAAATGGGTGAGTGAAAAGATTGAATTTGTAAGAAGTTTTTAAGTGGTTTTATTTTTGAAGTAGTGGCATTGTGAATGAGCCTATGAAATATGTGTGTAGAAAGGCTAGGGTAGCAACAATGTGACTATATATGGGGCGTACAATTGAAAGATTCATACATAATGAAAAGATGTTTGTAGGAGACCTATGCGAAGAATTTCAAATATTCTGGAGGAAAAAAATGGGCATAAATTCGACATCGAGCTGTTTGTGCTTCAGGAGTCCTATGCTTATAAAGTGAGTGTATGTGCAAGGGGTAAGTTAGTGATATTTGTAATGGGAGTATGAAATAAAGAAGATGCACGAGTGTGCGGGCTTAATAGAGGCAAGAAACTGAAGCAGGATTCAAGGCGAATAGACATGATGATAATGAAAAGTCTGAAATGCAGCAGCGCCAGTGTGCTATATCGTGAGATCCTCAGCAAAGCAAGAACAGAGGTTGATTGCCCGGTTTCGGTGCGGTAACGAGGAAACATGGTATACAGCGTGGATGGTGAATGAATGTAGAATATGTAGAATATGTGGAAATGGAGAGGATAGATGGGATCATTGTTTGAGAAGTGTATGGAAACTGGAGGATGTGTGGAACTTACTGAATGAAGTTCGTAGAAACGTCATAAGTTAGTATATAAACAAAACAAGTCTTCAGGAAGGTGGTTTTTTAAAAAGCCTTTGTGGCTCCAGACACCAGAAACTTCATCAAGTAGCGCGACTAGACTTTTCTAGAGAACACCATAATTTTAATGATCGATGGGGTCAAGTTTTGTTCACGAATGAGAGCCGATTTGGGTAAACTAAATTAACGGTAGGAAAAGTTTGTATCGACGTTAAGGAGAACAATATGCACAGTTTAATTTTAAATCTGCTGTCTCTTTTGGTGGAGGCTTAGCTCAGCTAAGGTGTGGGTGGGATTTGCACGCGCAGGGTTGGTTATGATTTCTGGCGGTGCTTTAAATGCAGATAGGTATATTAGACAGGACAAAATGTAGTCCTAATGCAAGACAACGCTCGCATGTGTACTTGACTTTTTAAAGCAAGGGTATAACAAACATAAATTGGCCGGCGTGTTCTCCGAACCTGAATCCTATTGAATATGTCTGGTACATGCTAGATAGCCGTAGGTCAAGAATTCATGCTATTTAAAATACAGAATAACTAGGTACTTTAATTGAGGAGTAGGACAGTTTGTCTCAAAAAATGATCGATGGTGTCATCAGAAGTATGGAAAGACGGATGACTGCAGTCATAAGGTCTTGTGGAGAAACACATAATACTATCAATAATATGTATAATGTTCCTATTTAATTATAAGTTTAAAGTGTTTAATGTACAAATCAGCAGCCTGAGATGGAACAACTTCCAAACTACTCAAGGTGAAAAAAGAAGAATGAAAATACAACCATAGTGAAAGATCTGTAGAATATGATTATAAAAAATTGTAGAATTTCAGTTTATTTATGTACAATATTTATATAATACTATAAATAAACCGAATTTCTTAAAACAGTTTTTTGCAAAAACGCTATTTTTAGTTTTATTTCTTTGGCAGGTTTTAGAAAAGTAAAAAACTCCAATTAGTAAATTCAACTTCGTTTTAACGAAATTAGTTGAACTTGTTAAAAAATATAAATTTTATCGAGAAAAATAGTCAAATTTAACAAGTGAGCCGGTATCAGGCAAAAACCTCGCGGGCCCTGAAAATGGTCGTATATTAAATGTAGTAAAGTGAAAGGTTTCAAATTTAATTACTGGCAACTTTTATTAAAATGAATATATTATTTTTTTAAATCTTGTATTTTTATCTAATTAATTAATTCGGAAAATTGTGTTGTGTCCACACCAGATATTTTTATTTGGAACGGCCAAAGGATTGCGTGTGCGCACGCGTATGGGTTGGTTTATAATTAAGCAGCTATTTCGCTCTTGGGTTAAATAAGCATGAAAAAACAATGCGAGTAATTGCTCTATTTGCAGCGAAGGTATATGGCAGAACATGTTCATGGTATTGTATTTTAGCGATAGCATAATATTTATGATTGAACATTTAAAAGAAGCAGGCTGGGTTTAATGCTTTACTAGATGAAATGGTACTTAAGTTATAAACTCGTTATTTGATACATAATGAAAGTCTTGAAAAGAATTTTATGTAATAATACTACTATGGTGAAGATATTTTCATTTCCGATGGTAAACAAATCTCAATTTCCTCCCGCGTCATGCATTTGAATTTAGATTATAACATAATGCAACATTTAATACCTGTACTAGTAATTATAGACTTACATTTTATCTGCAATTGCTATACAATTATTGGTACTTACAGGAATGTATTATCTGTTGCCACTACATAAAATTGTAATGCATTAATTTTGTAATCAATACTGCCCACCTCTGCTTTCACTCACCTTGTACCTCATATAGGGGCAGGCATTAGATATGATTATTTAGTTGTTAAAGTAAATATTTGTGATGGGCACAATGAATTGTACTATCGATAATACTTATTGATAGTTTTCTAACTAAAGTATAGTAATATATATTAGTTTTATAGATAGTGTTCTAACTATCGACTAAACACTACCGAATAGTTTTTGATAACAATCGACTAGAATATATCGATGGTCTTATAACCACCATACTAACAAGTACCGTTAAACCCTGGTTTCCTAGGAGAGCAGTCGCTTAAAAGCGGCCGTATTTTTACGTCACAAAAATGATTTTACGTGTATATAAACAAATACGGTTTTCCGTAAAGCGTAATACTTCAACGTACTACACGAACGCAACGAATTACGATGAAAAATTGTGAGTTATTCAATTACATATACTTAAAATTTTTTGATGTGCAAATGACGTCAAACGCGGCCGCTCACCTACAAAATCAGGGCTTTAGTCCGCTATTTTCGACATAAATTGTCGTACCGTTCCTAAAAGTAGTGTTTTTTAGTTAAGGGTAGGATTTAATTATATTGAGATTTGACTACTTTTACAGCGTATATTGTCTATTTTTATCTAACAGTCACTAAATTTAAGATTATAGTTGACTTTTCATGGCGCAAATTGTGAAGTTGTATTGAGCTTTTAGTAAAATCTAGGCAATAAGAAGGCATACAATTAAAGCAGGTTAATAAAAACACTTCTTGTTGGATCTGAAGTCAATTTTGTAAGAATTTATGACCAGAATTCGTAGTTATAATACTTAGATTGGAAGATGCTGCTCTATTGTCGTATCTTCTAGGCTGTCATATACCATACCATTTTGTAATTTTTACAGAAAGTTAAATGCAACTTCACAATTATGCCATATGAAAAGTACAGACATGACTAAACCTTTCGCAGGAATTACATTGTACTAGATTCCTCAAAAAAGTTGAACAAGTTATACTTTAGATTGCTCCAGCTGAAACCGTGTAATTCAGAAAAAGTTTCGTGAAAGAAAAAGTAGAGTCGGTGCCAATTTTTGTTCAATATTTATTCAAGTTTTAAATCTGACATGCTTAAAATGCCATCCAAATTATAAGAACACAAATAAATATTGACTGAAACATTCTTCATTTTTTACCAGAAATATGCGATTATTTCTTTAGACTTTAGATCAAAATAAATCCATACTGCGTGAATGTAAAGCAAAGTGGCTTTATTTCGATCTTAAATTGAAAAATAGGTATAATACCAAAATATTGGTATTTATTGACGGATACCGATATTAAAATTTCAGCAAGATTTTTCTGGCAGCTCAGTTTTCGTTATCGCGGAACAATTTTCCCGGGTGTCGGTTTTGCAATCCCTAGCCCCAATGACTGAAGGGTGAATCAGGGCAAGTGAACATAGATCTAGCAGAGTGGGAGAGGAGTTGTAAACAGATGACGGGGTCTGAGGTGGAGCTGGGCAGTTCGAGTGCGAGACAGGTGGTGCGAAGGGAGGCGTTTTCCCGGAAAGAGGTGGAGGTAGCCCTGGCACAGTTCAAACTAGGAAAGGCAGCGGGGGAAGATGGGCTGAAGGCAGAGGCTTTCAAAAAGTTACCGGAGGAAGGAAGGGAGAAGGTGCGGCAGAGTATTAACAAGGTGTGGAGTGGAGAGGAGGAAGTGCCGGAAAAGTGGCGTGGTCCCGGTTCATAAAGGGGGAGAGGCCTCAGACGTTAAAAACTATAGGGGTATCACCATTATGAGTGCCGGTTATAAAGTGATGATGACTATGGTGAAAAATAGAATGGATAGGGAAGTGGAGCAAAAAGGGCTGCTGCCGGAATGCCAGGGTGGGTTCAGAAGGGGAAGAGGGACGAGGGAGCAGATTTTCACGCTGACGAGAATGGTGGAGGAAGCGCTGGAATGCAAAGGGAGAGTCTATGCGGTGTTTGTGGATTTAAAAGCGGCGTATGACTCAGTTCCTAGGGGGATACTGGTGAAATGTATGGATAGATTGGGTATGGAAGAGGAAAGAGTGGAGTGGGTGAGAAGGATGTATAAAGAGACATGGGCGAAAGCAAGAGTGAATGGAGAAATATCTGAGAAATTTACGGTGAATGTGGGAGTAAGGCGGGAGTGCCCGCTGAGCCCACTCCTGTTTAATTTGTAAACGAGCGAGTTGGAAGAGGTGCTGAGGAGAGGACAGGCAGGAGGGGTCGTTGTGGGTAGATCCAAGGTGTGGATGTTGGCGTATGCAGATGACGTGGTGCTGGTGGCCAAGAGAGTGGCAGAGATGCAAGAGATGTTGGAAAGAATGGGTAGGTACTTGGATTAGAGGGGGCTAGTGGTAAATGTGGAAAAGACCAAATTGATGTTGTTTAGAAATAGGGGCAGGAGGGGTAAGGGCGAAGGGCTGAAATGGAAGGAAAGGCTGATTGAGAGAGTGAATGGCTTTAAATATTTGGGCTTTTGGTTTGACTGTGGAGGAGGGCTTAGGATGCATGTGGAGTGTATGCAGGCGAAAGCAAGAATGGCTTGAGGGATTGCGTGCAGAAAATGGGGGAGCTTGTGGGGTGGTAACCTCGTAATGGCGTGCAAGATCTGGGATGCGTGTGTAAAACCTATATTGTTGTATGGAGTGGAAGTATGGGGATTGCGTGAATGGGAGGTAGGTTGGTTTCTGAAGAATCTGCTAGGGCTCGAAAGGTCGACACCGAGGGCAGTCCTGTTGCAGGAGACAAGTCGTATGAGTATGTGGTGGGAGTCGTATGTGAGGGTTGTAAAGGATTTGGGCGAGGAAAGACTGGTACGGGAAGTATGGGTGAGGTGTAAGAGTAGAACAGAGAGTAGATGAAGGAAGGATAAAGAAAGGATGTATGAAAGAGTGGTTATGTCTGAGGTGTGGGTAGAGGAGAAGTTGAGAGAAAGGGGTAGCCTAGGAACTGAGATAAGGGAGAGGCTGAGTGATATTGTGTGGCAAGAAAGGCAAGTGAGAATGGCTGAGAGCTCATACAATCCTTGCTACGTAGAGAGGCAAGTGCAAGTGCGGAAACTCCCGAGCTACTTAGCCAGGGGAGAGTGTAGCAGAGAGGACAAAGTATGCATGGCAAGAGCGAGGTGTGGGTCAGAAGAGCTAAGAAGAAAAGTGTGGATGGGGCTGAGGGGTACACCGCGGTGTGCTGTGTAGGAAGGGGAGTGACACGTGGTGGCACCTTAGCAAAGAATGTGAGGGAGTGAAAGCAGAGTGGGTGGGAGAGTGCAGAAAGCTGAACGAATGGTTAGGAGATGATGGGAAAGGCGTGAAAATCTGCAGGAGGCTGATGTGGGAAAGAAAATTGGCGAGGGCAGAGGGAGTTTAGTTTATTTTAGTGGGTAGAAAATGTTAATTTGTATTCTTTTTAAAAAAAATATTTTAGTTCTGTCTGTGAAAGTATTGTTTTTTTCTTGCGGCTGGAATTTGTAAAGGGAAGGGTTGGGCCAAATAAAGGTTTTTTTTTAGTTGGGCGTGGTAAGACTGGTTCGGAAAGTATGGATGAAGAAAGGATAGAGGAAGGATATACGAAAGGGTGGGTATATCTGAGGTGTGGGTTGCAGAAAAACTGAGATAAAGCCTAGATATCGAGGTACGGAAGATAACGGGGGATATTGAGTAGCAAGAAGGACAGGGGAGAATGGTTTAGAGCTCATACAACCCTGGCTATGTGGAATGGCAAGTGCGGAGGGAAACTCCCGAGATACTTAGCTGGGGGAGAGTGGAGCAGTAAGGACAAAGTGTGTATGGCAGAAGCGAGGTATGGGTCACAAGAGAGAGGAAGGATAGTGTGGTTGGGACTAGGGTTCACCGCGTGTGCGCTGTGTAGTAAGGGGAACGACACGTGGTGGCACCTTAGCAAAGAATGTGAAGAGGCGGTCTAGGCGACGGTCTGAAGCCATTGCGTGCGGAACGTTGGTGGTTCGAATTCACTGCTAGTCGGGAAAATGTTCTACAAAGAGTTGACCCGGCTAGCATATCATGGATGTTGTATGAGGCACAATAGTTCCGTGAAGGGCCGCAGTGCACACAGCCTAGAGGCGGGGGCTGTATTCACCGTAGAAAGAAAAAAAAAAGAATGTTAAGGAGTGAAAGTAGTGTGGGTTAGAGATTGCAGAAAGGTGAATGAATGGTTAGGAAATGATAGGAAAGGCGTGAAAATCTGCAGGAGGCTGACGTGAGAGAGGAAATTGGCGAGAGCAGAGGGAATCTAGTATTGAAGGAAGACCACATATATAAGCAGATATCTATTTTATTTTTATATTTATTTGAATTGTTTCTATTTTTCTTTTATTTATGTTATTGTATTGTTTTTTGGGGGAATTTTGAAAAAGAGAATTTTTGTGTGGTTAAGCCACATAAAGGTCTGTTATGTTTTTTGTTTTAATTTTTTTATTTCTTCTCTCACTTTATTCTAGTCTTGTGATTAAAATCTCACTCTTAATTTTCTAAATTCTTATAAAGGAGTTCGTTTTACATATGGCTTTAGTATATTTGTTATAAGTACTTATTTTTCATTGGAGCTTGTTTTTAAATATTACCCTTCTTAAATATATTCACAAAGACAAACGCCTTACGGTCCCTGGTAGTTTACAGCTCATAACTGTTATAAATAACCATTACCGCAAAACTATCCAGGCTCTAATTAATATGTTTAATATTAATCATTTTTATACATTTGTCCCATTTGAATTAATTTATTTTGTTGGTTTCTAGTTAATAATTGATTGATTATGAACGCCAAAATTTAATTTCCTTTTCCTCCTGCGTGCTCATTATGAATCGCATTTTATTTACAGAACTTGCATAATTAATAACTTCGTCCAATTATGTAGCATCCGTTTATATTATTTCTGTCTTCATCTTCATAGCTAATCCTAATATATATTGAGTTTCGTGAGAATTCTGTCCAGATTTTTAGACTCGTTATTACTAAATAAATAAATAATTCCGCTAGATGATTTAACTAGATTTCAAATTGTACATCATTTTATGAATTTAAGTTAGAACATACAAGTTTATAATCATAAAACTATATACGTAATGATGTAATGAGTAAACTTAGTAATATTTATAAAATAGAATATAAAAATAAATCACGAATATATCTGCAGTACGCGTAGTTTCTCAAAAACTGCTAGAAACATTATACACTCATAAATTTCCCATAATGTACATTTCCGGCATTCCACTCGTTCTCGCGCATACCGATTCATACTCATTACCACCAAAGATAAATGAGAATGCAATAAATCTTAAGCGTTCTTTCTGTCTTTTGTTTGCCGCAGCAAGAGCGGAGGAATAAATTCTCGAATAGCGCACCTTCACTTGCGTGCACTACACACGCTACTAAAAACATGTAATAAACACCTGAATCCGACACCGCGCCATTTGCCTGACTTAGTTCGCATTCGATTTGTTATTGGTTATCATTTTATTGTTCCATATTTATAGGGCTATAAAATAATCGACGACGTGTGTGTTCCCCAGCCCAGCACCCTACCGATACGAAACCTATTTGCGTAATTCCACTTACTGCAATTAAAATGTTTTGTATATGTTAGGTCTCACGCGCGCGCGTAAAAAAGAAAATCGTAAACGGTGGCATAATTTGCATATAATTGATGGTTGCTGTAACGGAAAAACTAGTAGCGAACAGCAATTAACAATGTTAATGCTATTTTTACAGATTGTTTAACTTGTCAATAAACACTAGCAATTGATATAATTAATATAATCAAACATTTTGCTTTTATTTTAGGTGACTATCCGTAAAACGTAATTCATCACTGGTTAGTGATGTGATTTATTATCAAGTGAGAAAAAATAGCATATAATTTAAAATGAAATCATCAAACTACATTTGTATTCAACATATATCCTTAACAAGAAATATAATATTAAATATTATCAATTGATTAAAACAATCATTAAAAAGTGATTGTGTTTCATATTTATAAAGCATTGTTATGTATAAATTGGATTTGTAATAATAATTAAATATATAATTAAAATTAATACAATTAACTGATTACTTTCCATAATGAAAATTGTTCAACATAATAATCGAATAACATTCATTTTATTTTCAAATTATTACAGAATCACACTGAATTATTTATTATGCGATAATGTAATTACATAAATGTGCAATTTAAAATGAGTTTTGCATATTAATAAATAATTATAATTTTTATTGCTCGCATTAATATTAACCGTATGATCAAATTACGGCTTCATCTACAGCTTTAATTATATCGTTATTGCTAATGGAAACATATTTTTTATGCCGCTGCGTTGGTTCAAAATTAAAACATAATTAGCGGTATACATCCTTATACGTTTATAGGCACGCAAAATTTATAAATTATAGTTCGACCGTAATAGTATTTCGGATTAATCTTTTTAGAATCACGTATCTAAGTAATTTTCATTGCTGAAAATAAACTGCCATTATGGTAATTAATTTTCTAAACCGCTGTGTGCTCATTTACGTTAGAATCACGTGTGGTCCCAAAAATTGTTGAGCAGATGTTGGGAAATTGCATGGCAATTATGTCTACAAATCAATCTTGCCCCGACTCGTGCTCATTAATTATATATTAGTGCGGCTCTAACGCAATCAGCGACGTTTTAGAAATTTTTTCCAATAGACGGGTATTATGGGCATGAAATTTTTGGCATGTGAGGCAAATTTTGTTGCTTACCTCCCCGTTTTTGTAATAATCATTTCGGTTCCAAGGTCGTTAAATTTGTCCCACAGGTCTTTGGTCTCTAAGTGGCAGGTGACATTTCTTAGTTCCTCGCATGTCCACCGTTCTTGCAGCAAGGGGTTTCTGTTTGAAGGAGACCGACGGCCGCTATGTCCAGGAACTGATGATTCCGACGTTGACGAAACGTCGACTGGCGAATCTCTGCCACTTTCAGTGCCGGGACTTACCAAATTGCAATCGATTGCAACTGGTTCGGGTGTTGATGTCACGGACGATGCAGACGTTTCAACAAATTTCTCTGAAAAAAAAATTAATATTATAATTTGATTCAGTGTGTTGTATGATGCGCGCATTTATGAGCACTTGCTAATTGCATCGTTTCTATCCTGCACCTTCAATCCTACTACTTAAAATCTAATTATTATCGCAAGAATGCTTAGTTAACTTATAAAATACACAACATTAATTGCCAGTTAAAAAGAATTACTGCTAATAAATGTAAATTTATAGAGTAGTTATGTTGTGGCACAGCGTATAAAGATATCATTGTTTTAATTTCGATCGAAAGTATTTATTTTATATGTGAATTAACGAAATTAAACCGCCGCATCGAGCAATTATATTAATTATTGGCCGAACACAATAAATGTTCACCGGGGATGACTTTCGTTGCGTACCCCATTACGCTTTTATTTACACGGTAATTGCGAACGTAAATATCGGTCGGCGAGCGTTATTTATTTACCGGGGAAATGATTATATTTTTATCAATAATTTTTCATCTGAGGCAACGGCAATTATGTTCGAGTGCGCAGTAATTTGGGTCGATTTCACTGATGCATTACAAATAGCAGATTGTGATCATTACATATTTGTAATTTGTTGTAATTACCGGTCGATGCGATAAAAGAATATCTATTATTAATTCATATTCATGCGATCATACGTTTCTGATGATACTTTTTTTTAGAAATAAACATTTACATAATTAATTTTAATTTTCATTCATATATAAAATAATTTCTGATATAATCTAATTAATCATGGTAAGGTATATTAAATGTAATAGAGCAACAATTATCAATTTCACTTTTTGCAAAGTAATGACAATAATGGTGCGTTCATATAAATATTATTGGATTGCAACATTTATAGATACGTCACCGTTTCTATCTATGTGCATGTACTGTCTATAGATGCTGAATTTGATTCCAGTAATTCTCAACCACAGTGCCGTGGAAATTTAGGATGCTGCGAAATTCTTGAAATGTGCCTCTTAGCAATCTACATATCTAGATTTCGATCTTATTAGATCTCATCATTGTAGCTCAGCTAGGATGAATTCACACAATATCTCGAGTGGTTATATACAAAAATAGTACAACTAACCCCCTAGGAGGAAAGTTAAACGCCATTTGGCGGCACCACATCAATTAGCAATACACACCGTGTCACCAGATGGCGTTTAATTTTTCACCTTGGTTGTATAGTTAAAATTATATTATCTATTATATAAGTTATTGTTAGTGTTCGGTCATTTTTTTAATTATTAAAAGTGAACCGTGATGAAAATAAGGACACTAAACTATCCTAATGAACTACTAATATTATTAGTTAGATATTCGAAAAGGCCAGATATCAATATTGTTCACAAGAAATCGAAATTAAATGCTATATGAGTGTCCCTTGTCCATATATTTATGTTTATGAGTTATAAACAATATTTAATTTATAATATATTAGTAGAAATTCACTGCATGTAGTGCCAACTACGTGATTTTTTAACATTATACATTAAAGGAGATTAATAAAAATAAAAATTATTATATAATATATTATTATTGATTAAAATTGTGTGTCTGATTGTTAATATTAGTAGTTTCAGCTAAGCTTTTGCTGTGGTTAGTCGCCATCAGATAAACTTGAGAACGGCTAGAACTTAGAACAGTCGAAAATAGTTATGTAATTTGTGGTAAGTATACAATAGTGGCCTGTTTATTTTTTTCATAATATTTTAATTATAATATATGTCGTATACTTTGCTCTTAGATTATATTTGTATATAGTGCTTGACTTTATAACTAGTATATTTGTGGTTGTATATAGCAGAGGGTTGCGGTTACAGGCAAATTATGATCCATTTCAATTGAGGGCTTATAATCAAAAATATGCCATAATAAAAATGAGTCATCTTGTCCAGGCATTACGGGAATTGGAAACGGCCGATACATATTTAATAAACGACCGGAACTAATGCGCACCCACATGCGTGGCAATTTCACGTTCAATCTGCAAAATTTATGCACAATAACAATAAAGCGCGGCGGCAAAATCGGGCACGCCCCCATAGAAAGCAGCGCGCGTATCCTTAATTAAGATCAATTATTCTAATGCATTAAGACGTTAAACCATAAATCCACATAATTAGACTTATAAAAATATATGCCGCCGCGCATAAAAATTTATATATTTGAATAAAAAAACAATACCGCCAGCACCGGAATGAATTATAACGTAAGCACACAATTACATCTTGCCTTTTAATTATTACCTATATATGGTGTAATAAAAAGAGAAATATGATTTCCGTAAAAGGCTTCAAAGGGTGGGCAATAATTCTTAACACCATGTGCGAGAAAATTTAAATGTATTATGCAGATAGCGTTCCTGAAATACTGGTAATCGTCACGTGAAAGAAAGCTCCATATTTATGTTATTATTGTTGCCGTTGCCACCCCCTAGAAAAACATATTTTATATGATAAAGCTGCGAATGGACGACTTTATTATCGTAATAAACGTTATTTTATATTATTTAAATAACCGGCGGAAATCGCTTGCTCACGAAGCTAGAATAATAAGGTGCAATCAAATATTGTAATTTCACTGGGAAAACTAGAAGCATGCTAACTTCAAAGGATATTACCGTGCATTTTTATGTATTAATTAAATCACACATGTACTTAATTAACTATTTTTTAATTTCATTAAGAGCAGTTACGCTTGGAACTTTTTATGAGTTGGCGTTGACAATATATTATTCTTTCATGTCATCAAATTACTTAATAACATGACTATTTTAGCATACACTTATATTTTCTACCTTAATTATCACTGGTTGTATAGTTCTAATAATGTTACTGAAATAATCATTTTCGAGATTATATATTATTAATTTAATTTTAATGTGAGCATGCACAACGTTAACAGCCATACTAAACAGCTATGCTGCCAATTAAATAATAGACAAGTACTTATTAGAAGTTTGGTATCATAACTAGAAAACATATATAATGGACCGTATAAAAAAAGTAGACATGTTTACATATTTGCAATCTAACAGAAGTAAAATATGAAATTAAATCTATTTAATAAATTTAGTGTCGTCCGTCTCCTACTGAGCATTGAGTCTCCCCAATGCTCAGAACGAACCCCATCGGGAGCGAATCTTCGTGAATTACCTTTCACAGATTGTCTGTGTTAAGTTAAGGTAAATACCGACTGATTAAACTTTTTTGAATTTTTCCTTGACGGACGGAAAACCCTCACGGCTGATAGACCTATAGAGATGACGTTTATTTTTTTAATTTAATGCAATTAATTTATACTATTTTCAGTGTGCTTTGTTATTTTTTATGGACCCCATATTGGATGACATCTACAAAGAAAATATAATGGTGAAATGAAGATATAATATTTTAATAATGGATATTATAGAATTTTAGTTAGTATCATTTATTTATTATATAAATTATTTAATTTTTACAGAACCACCAACAAATTTCTTCACTGGGTCTCTATTAATTTAATATACATATTACATATTTTATAGGCTCACATTCCTATAACATTTTTATTTGGCTGTATTTGGAAATCTTGAAAACTACAAACTTTCTAGCAAACTTTGATCTAACTTCTAGTATAACTTCGTATATCGTTTGCTGTGACAAAATTCTAGTAAGTTCCTTTTTTCTTGTATTTCACTTCCTGTTGACAGTTTCGGTAAACATTAGAGAGTCTCTAGAGGGAAAGAGAGAGAGAGAGAGAGCGATATAAGGAATAGCGAGATATTTTGTTAAAATGGCACCACTGAATTACAAATAATGAGATTTGTAGAGAAATGTGAACAATTCGATATTGATCTTTTCTCTTACTAAACGCAGGCAGTGATAATCCAATCGTCAATTCATTTCATTCATTTGAGACTAACAAATATTTCACTTCAAAGGAAAACTACTTTATAGTGAAACAAAAAGGATGTTCCAAAATCTGCTACCTAAGATGGTCCTCTTGTAAATTGTGATTACAATGTAGTGATGTAAGGTGACCAGATTTCGAAGTTCGAAATTCTGGATTATATTTCTCTGAAGCATGTATATATCTTAGAACATCTATTTCTTTTTTAATCTTCTAATATGTGTCCCAGGAATTTCCAACAAACTATATTTTGGTATCCTTCAAAGTATCCACTTTAAGCCGTTTCTTATCACTAGTACAAATACTGTTCAGAATGCTAAATACTCAATCAGTTGCAGCATTAGTGCCAAGAAGATAAAAGATACACTATACACTAATTAAATAGATATATGCATTTAAACTTTTACATTCTCACACTACTATTTTTCGGAACAATTCGGGAGAAATGCTATAAATTCGGGACCAACAAGCGAGTTGTGGAAAAGACGGGATAGTGACTGAAAATTCGGGACTGCCACCTTATAGTTTTGCCCAATATCAAATAAATTGTATTATATATTCTAGCGATAAACATGAAAAACTATAAGAGAATCGAATCAAATTCGCGAAACTAGAGAATAAACTACTTATAGGCACGAATTTGGCCTAGAATTGGGACCAACACAAAGAGGAATGGCCCAGATATAAGGTATAACTCCTACAATAGGAATATATAAAGGTACTCCACTAAAGCAGACTGGTGATTCAGGTAGAATGAGAAGAAGTGAGCAACCAACCTAATGAAGAAAGTACCCGGATAAATAAGGCAATTCACCAAGCAACAATAGCTGTGGATAAAAGAACAATAAGACATCAGCTCTAGTGGACGTTGAAAATTAAAAAAGTAGTCCAGGAAAAAAGGGAGAATATAGTAATTAGCGTATGCAAAGAACAGCTGAAAGGATATAAAATTAAGAGGATGATTGCACAAGAGAAATCTAAAAACTTGGGAAGCAAAATGTACGGAGATCGTCCCATGATTAAAGCTGCAATTGTCCGAATATTTTTACATACAATCTTCTAAAGTCAGTTTCTCAAAAACGACTTCATATTTTCTATTCGGGTGTTTACTATTCCATTAAAATAATAAGTAGATAGGTATAAATAACTTTTAGCTACAAAATATAAATAAACAAATAAGTATGTATAAAAAATGTCATATTGTTGCAATTTTGTTTATACCTAGATGGTTGAAAATATATTTTACAGTTTTTAAGATATTTAAAAAATATTTTAGTTTCGTATTTATAGTTAGCGTCGGAAGGCTCCGCAAAAAAGGGGTCTTTTAGGTAAGTTCAGACGGGTTTGTTACCCATGGCAACCTACCATGGTTATCTATGGCCAACAAATATTAGTATGCGTTGGTATGCTCCTTATCTATGGTATGCTCCGTAGTGTAATACTGCCATATGTCAAAATCGCAAATTTAATAAGAGTGACAGGATTTCACTATGTAACGTCACTTCTGAAAAATTAGTGACATATGAAATATGCCAGTATTATACAAGCGTTCGCAAAGTATGGTGTAAACCAACGCATACTAATAGTTGTTTAGTTGGTTGCCTTGGATAACTACAGAATATACCTCCAGGTTTGCTTTGCGCGTAACTGTACCCTCAGCTGATATAGTGAACTCAGTTATGACGTAAAAACGGTCCGGTAGTAGCATTAAGCGGTTCGTACCCTCAGAGGTCAACATGAAAATGAAGACACAAAAAGGCCAATAAGGGTGATCGTTAATGAAACGAATAACAGCCCACTATTATAGGGTATTTATTAAAAAAAACTGGAGCAATACACAATGTATAATATAGACTCAAAACAATACACATTGATATAGACCAGGTTTAAGGAATTAAAGAATAGCAGAGCACCAGGTGTCTCAGGCGAACTCGTACAGTATGAAGGCATCGTACTTTGAGAACATATAACCAATTTTATAAATTGTTGTTTATACGCAAATATGCGGCAAGATAATAAAGAATACCCTATATAAGGACATCAAAAATAAAATTACGAAGATCAAAGTGGCTTTACTCTTGGTCGATCTAGTGTAGATAATCTGTTCATAATACAACACCAAATCCAAATACGAACAGCTATTGGCGAGGAAAGATGTATGGCATTCGTCTATTTAGAGAGACTTACGACTCAAGTAGGCTTTGGAAGGCACTGGAAACTCAGGGTGTTACGGCACCTCTTATCAAAGCAATAAAACACCCGTATCAAGATAACGATGCATTCGTTATTAATGGAAAAGAAATATCGACGTCAATTGAACCCAATAAGGGTCTAAGATAGGGCAGTAACTTTTCGCCATTCCTCTTCCACCTATATCTAGAAATAGGACGAAATGGAGAAGAAACTGCAGTAGTATGAGTAAAAAGTTCTATTTTTTGACGTTGACCTCTCCCAGTTTCTACACATGAGCGAAAGTTACATTTTCCAGACAATTGTCGCCTCGGCGATTGTCCTATATCTACAACGAACCCTTTTGTCAAATGCCAAATGCCATCATATATGTCTAGTATATTGTGCGTAGGCCTGAGAATAATTAGAATCGTAATCTACGATCTTATTAGATTATAGTTTTCTGTCTGAGCAAGTACCCATTCATTATTTACTGCAATATCAAGTACTTGTGCAAAAATTGTAGGTATCTGATATATTTAATAACGACATGGAAATTATGATTTTACCACCGATTAACCCCAGCATATATCTACACCTCATCTGTAGATATATGCTGGGGTTAATCGGTGGTAAAATCATTATAATTTCCATGTCGTTTATTTTCATAAAATGATTTGAAAATAATTGTACAAAATTGAAAAAAATATCGTATAAATAATATATGTACAGCAAACAATTCTATGATAAATTCCATATAGCAACCCATTGGTAATGTACACGGTGAATATAAAGTTGTCTTATGAGTACATACATTGTAGGAGAACGTTCATAGAGTATGGTATAAATAGTGCAAAAACTCATAACCTTCAACTTACCATGATATGAACAGATATAATTGAAAATTCACTTATTCTCTTGATTTTTTAAACAAAAATACCATTTTTATAACGAGTTATGTTTCTTTTTTGTTTGCCAATAACTTTATTTCCTTTTTATTTAATTTGTTTCGACGCTTTTCTATAAAGATTGGCGACAACGTCTCACAGCTAGCCCTAGAGAGATAGAAGTTCTTTTTCTATAAAGATAATGTGAAAACTGATTTGGCCCATTCTATAAGTTCAGACTGGTCTTGCAAAAAGGCAGACTGGTCTCTTACACATGGCAACCAAATACACATTTGTTTCTCCGCGAACGCTAGTGTAATACTGCCTTATGTCAAATGTCATACATTTGTAAAGAGTGACATGATAATAACCTATTTCGTGATTTTAACGTCACTTTTGACAAACCTAACATAGGGGCAGTGTTACCATTGATTAATCATGTGATGATTAATCAATGATATTACACTAGCGTTTGTGGAGCCTGGTGTATAGCAACGATCTTCTTTATTTGGTTGCCACGTTAACAGACCAGTCTGCATTTTTACAAAACCGATCTGAATTTACAGAATAGATCTCCTGAAATCAATAAAATCAAATAAAAGAACAGGTATCCATGACAACTTTATCGTTAAGATTGGTCAAAATAAATTGTAAGTGTACATAAACTAGCCATAGCACCGAAAATGGTTGCATGTTAAATTTAATGAGGTAATTTATTTTTAATTATGAATTGAAATGAAATGAAATGATGAAATGACCCACGTACGCAGCTACGTGGTTTGATGTAAACAAGTCAGCCGTTATCGGGAATGATTCGTTCGGACCACGAAAATGGTCGCATGTTTTGGAAAAAGTTTATAATTTAATTACTCGTAACTTTTATTTATAATAAATGATGTTTAAGAAATCCCATAAATTTTGATTTAATATTAATTACGTTACTGTGAAATTAAGGTAAATACCGGGTGATTAAACTCCTCTGAGCTTTCCCTTGACCGGCGTAAAAGTCTCACGGCTGATAGCCCTATAAAGATAGAAGTTCTTTTTTTATTAATTACGTAATTAATTCGGAAAGTTGTATGGTGCACACCAGTTATTTGTTACTATTTAGTAAATGACCCATAAATGTTCCCCTGCAATTTACTGTAAAGAAAATACGCCATTTTAAAATCACAATGTATAAAACAATACATATAATAGATATATAGCAAGTTAATTATATACGTGCATATAAAAGTAATTAAATCAATTCAAAATTAAAATTATAATAGTTCTTCCAGTAAATTACACAATGATCTATAAATATTATAGAATATCTCTAAAGAATAGTTTATGCTGTTGAAACAATTCATCATAAAATGCACTGGAGAGTTTTGGTACGCGTATTCTTCCTCCTAAAAGATGCTGCAGACCTGCTGTTTATCAGTGAAAAAAAAGTTAAGTTGACACAAGAATTCAGGATTACTGGCAATATTATGTAAAGTTTAAAAAATGGTTCTTTAAATCATTTATTTTCCTCAAGCTACAAATTGTTTTACAAGAGAATTAATTTAATAGTAATTAATAACTAACGTTGAATATGGGATAAATAAGGGGAGGTAGCATAAGAAACATTTTTATATCCTTTCGATCATTCACGTAATTATAGTGAAAGAAGACCATACCACTGCACAATACTGTAGACTTCTTACATGTGAGTTGTAAAGGAGTTTAAAAGTATCAACATTTTGGCAATTTTTATGTGATCAAGTCTAGGAGTCTACTTGACTATTATATTATATTCTATATTGGAATAATGGTAATTTATACTGCAAATATAAATTAATTTGAAAGAACAAAACATTTATTTAGTATATTTAATTTATTCTAATTTTACACATTGCTTATTACTTAGATATTATTATACATAATATGTTTAAACAGGAAAGCTTCAAATTTTTTTATTCCATAATGTGTCGATTCATTTCATTATGTCAAATCTTACGAATCCTATATGCAAATATATTTACGCGCAAATACTATATGTTCATCTTAACAGACACGTTGTCTGTTTTCTGATACGCGCCATATAATTGTGTAGAAAAAATACACCAGATACCTGGTGAGATACACTAGCCGATTAAGGGTTAACAGTATGTGTACGATTTAATTAATCATAGATGTAATTTAATTTAACATGCCTATATTTAAAAAATCAAATCTATAGCTGTCAGTTCGTTTTAATAACAAATATATTATGTTATTAATGTACTGAAGCTGTTAGTAATACCACACTTACTATATTATTAATCATACAAGTGTCTCCGCGATGCAGTTAAATATGCAAAGATTTACAAGCAATGTCCATTGCAACCGCACTCAACAAGAAACCATCACACGGATACTTTTAGAAAGTGTAAAAATCTACATTGTAGTTTCATTCCGTGACATGTGGAGCTAACCATAAGGGCTAATTAATTGCAATAAACTTTATTGCCATTAAGTATTCCATTCTCCTTTTTGTCTAATTAGGCAATAAAACTAAAGAGTCAACCCAGAACTGAATACGATTATAACGCAATATATGAATAAACACGAAAGGCATATACGATGTCAGTTAATTAATCATTTTCATTATTATAGCTAAAATAGTGAATAAGTAGGATGGTATTTAATTTTGCCCCAAATATTATTTTTTTATTAGTAGAACTAATTGCATATTAGATTTTTTTTAATAATAATATAACAGTATAAATATATATATATATATATATATATATATATATATATATATATATATATATATATATATAATCAATCGTTATTTGGCTATCGACCCATACATGGGTCTTTCCGCCGAACATTATTATAATTCTAGGTCGTCAAACGGGGAATGATTTGTAATTACAAATAATGACAAATACTTTTTTTAAGAATTACAATTAAGTCAAAATTTAAATTATATATTAAGGGATTATATACCTTTTTGTACGGAAAAATTGAGGAAAGTTTTGTAAATGTATGTAGCAATATTTGTTTACATCAAAATTATCATTTATTAATAGTACGTTTTTTAGTGAAAAAATAAGAATTAGTTTATAAAAAAAAATTCATAATTGGCGGAGTTATGGCCCTTTCTCCGAAACCCTTGCGGTGATCATCATGAAAGTCAAGCAGGTCAATTGAAATCATAAAACCCCAAAAATGTCACTAGTATAGGGACCTTCCTAGTACTTGAACGATTATTTAAATAAATATTTTGTTTTTTCAGCATACGGAAACGTTTTTCCCGAAAACTCAATGTTTTGAGCTCTAAAATTTTTATTAAAAAAATCGTATTTGCAAAATAAAAATTTATGCATAAAAAAGGAATCGTTCAAGTACTGACAACATTAATTACAAACAATTAAAAAAAAAAATGAAGAAGATCGGTCAAATAGTTTTTCGGCAATCGTGATCACGGCAAACGCTCTTTTGGAAAACTCCATTTCGAGATAATCGAGTTTAGCGTGTAATTTTGTTTCGGGAATCCATACTGATTTTGTGAAAAGACGGCAAAACAAGCAGCAGAGAAAACAATTCGATAATCGATGCTAACGCTTCGGAAGCTCGTATACAACTGATTAGAAGGGATTTGTCACAAAACATACGCGATTTGTATGGTCGAGAATGGAGTAGATGTCCTGGAAACATCGCACCCCGCTTCGAAACGTTGTAACTTTCGATCTATTGCTCGGATCTCCATGAAATTTTCGTAAAATCTTCTCAAAGAGATAAAGCAATAAAAAAATCGATTTTTTTGAAGAAAATAAAGGTATATAACCCCTTAAGAATGATAAGGCACTACCCTCTATGGAAATTCGATTCCACGACTCATAATTTGACAACACACCACAAAAAACATAAATGACAGGACGGTCGACGTTATAACACTGACTTCGCTTTTATATACTTATTGGCTAGGTGAAATTCTCGTCATAATTTTTAATTGTGCTGTCCCCAAAAATACATATTTAGTGAACTATATTATAGAGCTAATTATATATATTTAATATCAAGGATGCTCAGAGAAAACCACCAATATATGTGAAATTTTATTAGTGAAATTACAAACCATCAAATACTAATAATCTACTTTAATAAACATAGTTATAAGTTTATTAAATTAGATTATACTTAATGTATAACTTATTTATAACATGTATATTGTGTTGTGTATTAATGGGTAACGACCTTTTAACTTAGTGAATATTATGTAAGAGATATATCTTTTGCTCTAGCAAAGTTTTATGATAATTGGTATCACAAAATATTTGGAAATATTTTTAATGTACCTTAAATAATAGAAATATTCAAAGAAAACCATAACTTTAGTTATCCTTACAATATAAACACGAAGACAATGTTTTGAAGCCGACTGCCATGTCATTTATGACTTTTATGCTGTCCGTGCATGTCGTTAGAAATATATTTATTAGTGACAGTTTAGTACATCAAATGGGGACATATGATGCGCAGCTCTGGGGATGCGCCACCAAAAGCAATATTAAAACAATCTAGAAATTTTAGAATGAAATACTGAGACGCAGCATTGACGCACCATGGTACGTAAGGATAAGCTGTTCCTTACATACCATGGTAGATCCACTGCGATCTGAAGATTGAGACTATGCAACAGACAATTTCCAAATGTGCCAGCATGCACGAACAACGGCTGATGTAGCATGTGATCACTCGAACTACTCGACAACACAACTTTAGAAAAAAGGACGAAAAGAGGACGAAAATCTCTGAACTATATAAAAATGTAAAAGCAGAGTATGTCCGAGCATAGTGAAACGCAACTCTTTGGTGCAAAAGCAGAGCTTAGTATACATACATGTACAAAGAGTAAAACCTACATGATCATTACAGAATGAAGCTATAGACTCAATACAAACTAGTAATTTAAAAGAATAGAACTGCTCATTGATCATACTTACTAGATTGTAGTAAAAATTCACCCTCGGGTGTCTTTAAGTAATAATAAATAAATAAATGGGGACAAAAACAACGCGATGGTAGTCTATTGTTATATTAGAAATTGCAACTGCGTAGTTAGAAGAAGAAAAAAACAGGGCGCACTATATTACCCTTAGTAATATTTTGATTGATTTTGATGTATACACATATTCACACGGTCTCAGAGGAGTTGGGGAAATAGTTAACTCATCATACGCCGTCGGACGACGGAAATTTCGCCTAGTTACTTATAAATAAAAATAAAAATTAGTCAGTATGAATAGGTCTATGAATTCTTTATTTATTTCACAAAAGTCGCAATATTTCAAGATAATTCATCACTTATTTCACTGCATTCCTCCTATTTTGATGCTTCACTATTGTAGAAGAAGAAATAACTATAAAAATGCATAAAATCATATCATTTCATTCATTTGAAAGTATATACCAAAGTTGCAATACTTCAAGATATTCATCAGATATTTCACTGCATTCCTCCTGTTTTGATACTTCGCTTTTGTAGAAGAAGAAAGAAATCACTATAAATTGCATAAAATTTTATCGTTTCATTCATGTGAAAGTATATAAGCTTTCTTTCTATGAATAAGCAATAAAACTATACATAAAAATCCTTTGTAGGTTTTAGAACCAGAATTTAACTTATGTGTATTTTAATTTTAAGTTGTAAATCGTTTTTTGCACTTGTAGGTGAACGTACAATTATTTATCTGTATTATATATATATATATATATATATATATATATATATATATATATATATATATATATTATAGTAATCTGTACTTTTGACTTTTGTAAACTTAACTGTAATAACAACAATAAATTGTTGATTATTATTATGTATATACAGATATACAATATACTTTTTGTATCAAAAACATATTTTGTAACTGACTAGCAGTCTAATTCAACCCGCGGTAACGTTACACAAACTTTATTAGATTGCGACTAAACTAAATAGTATTTTTAATTTTGATGAGAAGCTGATGATTGAAATCTTTTACTGGAGTCAAGTATATAATGTAAAATATTTCTCAAAATCAGATTAAAAATAACATCGTACTATTAAAAATATAGTTTCGGAAATTGTCCCTTTATATAGCGTATACATGCAATCAATTTTACCTTAATGTACATTACGTTTTAAATATTTGTTATGTATATATTTATAGTGTTTTAGTTTCACGGCGTGGTATTTACTGTAACATTACGTTCTATATATTTCAAAACAGTAATTTCCAAGTATAAATTTATTGATGTAGTCGCGTACTTACATGTTTTTGTCTTTCCAAATGCACACCCCGCATCGAGTGCTAAACCATATGGTCACGGCTTTTTTTAATCGTCAATTAAAAAGGCATCACCGGCTGATAGGTATATCATTACAAATTATTGTGACCCGTACGATTGACACTCAATATTCAAATTAGATATTTGATAGCCATGTTAATGCTAAAATTGCATGTTGTAATAGAGAGCATTTGTAACAAATAACAAAACGCCCGGCTTGTATATAATTTCAATATGCATTAACTCCGAGTGCGTAATGGCGGACAAAAACGTTGTCATTTGGTGGCTATCAAATTGATATCAATCATTATATTATACCGTATGAATTATTTATAATGGAGTCATAATAAAATTGGACGGTTCGAAAAAGTGATACTGGCAAATAGATATATAAAATATGGGGTTTTCAAGTGGTATAACTTATCAGCTTAAAATAATGCTTGTATATTTACAGTCGGATTTTGATAAAATTGGCTGTGTGATACTATAATGCATTATAGTGTTGATTAAAAAGTCTAATCAACTATTTAGTCAATAATTATACTAATGTCAATTATATTTATAATCACTTTTACATATTTATGCTTATACCAACGTTGCGAATACATTAATTTAAATTACGTTTAGAGAAAGAAATGAAAGAAAAGTAAATTGATATGTGTGGTCTGCAAGAAATGCATAAGAAATGAAAAAGCCAGGCAGTGATTCGCGATTCAAACGTTAATGATTTTCTTCGAGTTAGTAGATACACAGCTGATCTTTGTTATTGTTTGGTCAGCTGAAATCATGTCATTTCAGTCACTTCTACAATAATGCGCGATTGCTAATGTACTTTTAAGGTATAAATAGTAAAAACCTTGACTATATAGTTAAGTATATGATGAAAAAACAAATATTATGGAAACAAATTCCCTACTAAATGTAGTTTATTTTCAGCCACCAGATAGAGTATCCGCGGGCTTGATAATAGGAAAATATATGCTTGCATGCAGTGGGTTAAGTAGAGAACTACAAACGAGAGCAAAATATCATGGCCGATTGTAATGCCGAGATCAGCTACTACGGCAAATAAAGCTGTGCGAAATGCTAGGGGGCGAGGGATTGTTACAGTTTGCAATCGATAATGACATGTTTATTTCGAACAGCACGTATACACATCACCTATGTCGCTTTTGAAAATGGGTTAGTTCAGGAAAAACTACAAAAAACTATATTCTAGCCAGAAGTAGATGGGCATCGTCATTTAAAAATATTACAGACCAGGAGTTATAGGCAGTTCAGATCACAAATTAATGTGGTGCCGAATAAAGGTAGAATTAAGTACAGCCAACGGTTACATGTTCAAAATAACGAAGAATATCTCAAAAATACTAAACGAACAGCCTATCCCAAGGATAGTGGACGGATATGTGAAATGTGATCCAGGCATATAATAACATCAAACTATGGATCAAGGATGCAACGAAAAAATGCCTTAGGCATAAAACTAAAGCGAATCATTGGATTATCGTTCACATACTGCTATTCATAGAAAACCGCAGAAAAAGTCTAATCTGGGGTTGAATCCGACGACAGGAATCACAAACTTTTCAAGCCAAATAAAGAGATCAAAAATTCCTACCGACGTGATAAAAACAAACACCTCGGAAACATCTGCGAGGATTTAGAACAACATACCAACCGGCACAATACCCGGGAACTCTTTGACAAAGTTAGATGTCTATCCAGATACCTTAAAAGTCGAACTCGAGCTAGGCAAAATAATCTACGACGCTGGAGAATAAACTGCCTCAAACTGTATAAAAATGAGATGCCAAGAGCTTTCAAACTCATATCTGAGTTATGTGGTCTGAGATAATAACTATTAACACCCTTAAAAACCGAAAGACTCCAGGGTCAGATGATATAACCGGCGAAATATTAAAAACAAACCATCGAGGATGCCGGAGTAGATATAATACACAAATTCTACAATGAAATATGGCCCATTCGCCAATGGCCGAGACCGAGAGTCAATTTTCATACCCTTATTCAAGAAAAGTTCTCTGGTAGAATGAAGCAATTATAGGACAATAACAATATCGCATATCAATGGCGTGGAAGAACAAGCAAGGTTAATCTCAGGAAAAGTTACAAGGGAGCAAATAGTGAACAGCACACAAATAGAGAGAATATAATGTCCCCATGTTTCTATGTTTTGCTGGCAATTCTAAGGCGTTTGACATGGTACACCGGAATTTTTTGTGACATATGCTAAATAAAATGACACCACACCATCTTATAAAACTACTCCGTAACCTGTAAATATGAAACAATGTGTGTTTATTGGCGCATGCTTAAAATATCCTGGCTAGAATCACACAAATAAGTCAGTACTAGAACATCTAAAGATCAAAGTAGCCCTTACGCATGATCATATCTTGAATACCTCGAGCACATTTCCAGAAGACTGGAAAAATTGAAATACTTATAGTTGTTGGCAAATTACCAGGTAAGAGACCGACAAACAGGTCGCCGAGTCGATGGACACACCGAGCTATGGAACGTCTACTGGATTATATGAAGCATCTAGCTCAAGACAGGAATACATGGAGAACCACTATCGGGTCACTGTAGAATGTCTACAAACTCTCATGTAGGGTAAACCAACAGAGTAGGTGGAGTAGCAATGATAAAACATCGTCGAACTTATAGTAAGCTTGCCTAAATATTTGGCAAATCTAAAACGACGATGCACTGCAATGTTAGGCATTGTATTCAGACTGAAGAGAATGTAGATGAGGTACAGCCAGAAAAGCTAAATGACAGCCATAGATGACCGATTTATAGCATTACAAACACTGCAAAACATGCGTCAACTCAAACTTACTGAAAGAAGTTAGAGGAAACGACATAAGTAAGCATAGAGTCAGAAGATGAAATTTGCATTAGAGTCGTATGTGCCAATTATAACCCAAAACTCTAGAGACGTGTAGCGCAACAAGACTTTTCTCGATAAAGTCACGTTTTATTCACGAATAAGAGCCGTTCTTTATTAAATTGAATTGACGCTAGGGAAAGATTGTATCGGCGTCAAGGAGAACAAAATGCACAATTTAATGTTACCTACTGTCACTTTTGGCGGAGGCTCAGTTATGATGTGGGGTGCGGTATGCCTAGGGGCACGTACAGAGTTAGTGGTGCTTGCTGGCAATGAGTATAGATTAGGTATATTCTACAAGATCATGTGGCACCTATTGCCCCAGACATCGAAGAAAATCTCGTCCTAATCCAGGAACGCGCGCTCGCACGTTGTTCGCTATGTACTTGACGTTTTAAATCAAGTGAGTATGACAAAAATTAATTATCCTCCGGACCTGAATCAGAATGATTATGTCTGCGACATGCTTAGATCAAGAATTGCTGCTGTTCAAGCCAGAACAGAATGTGAGAGTTGCTTTAATTGAGGAGTAGGACGGTTTGTCTCAAGAAATGAAATGATGTATGGTGTCATCACAAGTATGGAAACACGTATGACAGCAGTCATAAGGTCTCGTTGAGGAAACTCCCGTATCTGACAAAAATCTGTACAGTTGTATATATATATATATATATATATATATATATATATATATATATATATTAAATGTTTAAAGTGTATTAATGTACAAAACAGTTTGTTGAAAAAAACTCTATTTTTAGTCTTATTTCTCTAATTTAAATCTTCGTTTTAAGAGAATTAGTGGAACTTGTTAAAAAATAATAATTATATATAAAAAGTAGAATTTGTTCCCTTCTTCCTAGCTATAGCCCAAGTTGGGCATTGGTCTCCTGCAGCGTGCAGGCTTCTGAACTGCAAAAATACATGTGTAGTTCACCTTTCGTCTAACCCTCCTCCTTTACCCGTGCTTGGGATCGAATTTATTCCCGTTCCTTTAAATTTGCCGGTGTGTGTATATCCAAAACTAGTTCTCACTTTATCGGCACCAAGACAAAAAAATTATTTTGCTGTCCAACGTAATTTTGGACAATATAGTAGTTGTGACGACCAATATTACCGACCTTAAGAACCGATAAAGAAAAATGTTGAGAACTGGTGCCTAGAGACTATTGAAAGTCATTGATTCATCAATTTTTACTCCCTAGCTAGTTCTGACGAATAAAACTACCGCCAAATATCATTCGTTACCAAATAATGACCAATAAAAAGTAAAATCAGATTAGAAAACTATTAAGAACAACGTAATTTACAAACGTATTTTACAAAATCCCCTCCACGCTACCAACATGTAAAATAAATTGTGTACAGTTAAAAACATTATTAATTATATATATATATATATATATATATATATATATATATATATAATTATAAAACCCAAAAAGTTTTTCTATACATTATCCATTCCGTGATTGTCTGCAAAGTTGTAATGTGTTTGCAGTAAAATATGATCGATTTACGCTTTGATTTGTGGCCATTAACCGCAAAGTGCCTGAAATTATGGCGGTAAAAACTTCTATAATGCAGCCGATCAACGTGCGCGCATTCAATTGCCCTCGGTTTTATTGAGCATCATTTCGTTCTTATCGCATTTATTGAGTCTAGTGTTGCTCCGTTTTTGTTAGTCCGATACTTTCCTGTACAGCATATAAAATATGGGAAAGTGCAACGGCTGTAAACTACCATTATATCTTTAAAAAGTGTAAATTTAAAGACCACCTACAAAAAAATTAACAATTTAACTTTTTTTTAAAGCATTACTATTAGCAAGCTGGCGTGAAATATGAAAAAGTTTAATAGCCGTGCTTGCCGGATGCTAAATTGTTCCATCTATTTATTAATTTTTTGATGCCTCTTTGTTAAACTTCTTTGTACCATTTTTGGAGTCCACGCTACGGTTTAAATTGTTTCAAACAATGCAGATGGAAATCGGCGTCGTTTTTAGCGTTATTGTGTCTCCTAATGCCCCGGTTTTCTTGACAATAATAAAAACGATAATTCGCAGATTAAGCCGGCGCGGAGCTATGTGTAACTACAATTTTCCGTGTCAACAGCAATGGACGCACCAATAAAAACTGACAAAAGACTTTAATTGCACATGGAAGTGAATAAATGCAAACTCAACTGAGCGACTAATGTACGTAGTGATATATACATTAAATATAATTGTTTGGATTTTGTAATTGGTGGGAGCATTAGGGCACACGGGTGTAATTTACAGTATCATTACACATATGATCTCTTATCGGCCGATAAGATCGCGGTGTGATTAGAGTATTGTTGTGTATTGTATAGAAAACATTAGACATCGGCGCTGCCGGAATTCCACTTCCGCTAGGTGTTTGTTCAATGAAATTAAAATTCGATTATTATATTATAAGTCGCTTTTTATTTAATAGTTATTTATACAGCAAGGGCGTGATAATAAATTGCGCGCATAAATAGATATTATTACTCAGGTACATATATTTACAGAACGAAATTTTATAAATAAAAACTTAATTATGCATAATATTTATTTGTAGTAGTTACTGTATTTGTTTCAATTCGGCAACTGGCTATGAACCTTCGGGTCTCCAAATCTTCTAAAATGCAGTTAATTGTATCCCCACGACCCCGGAATTCAAACCCCGGTGACTACGAGAGGGCAGCCCAGGTTCGACTGCACTACATCCACATAATTTGTAGCAGTGCTTGCTACTTCAGAAAATCTTCTCCAAGTTTTCTAGTATCGTTAATTGTATTCCAATGATCAATGGTACTGATTACCCGAGCCGGGATTCCAACACGGGCCGAAGTTCGTGAGGCTATGGTGCTGACCACCGTACCAACCGTACTACATATTTATAGTGTTATCAGTCGTGTGGCTTTGCCGCCGGTCAAGGTAGAAGCCCAGAGGAGTTTAATCACCTGGCATTTACCTTAACTTCACAGAAAACCTCGGAAAACCCGAGAAAGGTGATTCGAGAAATTACACCCACAATGGGGTTTGAACTCTTCCCAGTGCTCAAAACGAGACGGACGACTAGGCCACTGAGCTGGGTATGTATAATAATATGTAAGTAATAAGGATAATATGTAAAAAATAGAATAAATAATAATCAATTTGCAGGGTATTTTATAGAGCAGTAGTGATTCGCAATAATTCGCCCCGATGGGGTTTCAACTCAGGTCCCCATGCTCGGTACGGAACAGACGACGCTTCTAACCACTCGGGCGCTCATCTTTTATTTACTTGAGTTTTGAGAAATATTGTGAATTTGGATTGAAATTAATCTGTTTACCATGCTCAGTGGTCTAGTGGTTATAGGCGCAGTGCGTTTCGTACTGAGTATTGGGGAGCGAGAGCTTAAACCCGAAAGGCGAAAATCACTACAATTTTCAAGAGTTTTTCTGTGATGTAAAGGTAAATACTGGGTGATTAAATTGCTCATAATAATCGTATAAACATGGAAGTTTTTTTTAAAATAATTTGTTAGTATAATCATAAAATGCTTTATATTGTACAACCAATTTATGTTTTAATCATCTTTAAATTATACTTATATTATATTATATATTATAATTCAGGTATAAATTAATTATTTTCTACAATTATGTTCTTAATCCCGGCCGGTCCACCCAGAGTCCTCTATTGATATTAATATGCACTATTTTTGTTTATTTAAATTATTAATCCTCGCTCCTGCTTTCATTACAAAAACTCGTAGACTACTAAAATAATTAACATACAAATACATAATACGTATAGTGCGTAAACAATCAACCAATCAACTAAATACACAATCTATAATTGATTTCAATTGGCCAACAATAATAATCGGCCATCAACGTGATGTTTGTCTGCGTTTAAATTTAAAGATAGTTTGTGTGCAACGGTACAATCATTGGCGCTGGCAACTCAATTATTTTGCCAGATTGATTATTGGTATCGTCGCATCTGACAATTAAGTGAAGTGTGTTTTATACCAATCGCCCATGCACCGACAAACGCTTCCATTCAGTGCAACACAAATCACAATCATATTTACATTGCGCGTAAATTACGAAACAACGCAAACAAACCGGATAGTTCGCAAACAGACTGGGCATAAATATTTACCCGCATTGGAAGGGAACAATGTGCTTTTCCTACAATAACAAATTTCACACTTCCCATTTATAAAGAAGCGCACTGTTTCGATGGGGAAGATGCCAATGGGAACGTGGAAACAGCTCCCATTTGCAATTAAGAGAATCATTTGGTATGGATTATGTTTCCGAGGCGGCTGAATTGTTTCAGTATGTAGCCAATCGTATATAAATATTTATACTGACCACACGGATACTGTATATTTATTACACGTATTCATATTTTATGCTATGCCTCGTCATAAAATGCAAACATTTATATGCATTTCTTTGTTTTTATTAAAGTTCATTAGGTTAATTTACGCTTGCCACTGCTGTAATTACACTGTATTATGCATTAAGGCATTGGTAATAGTAATTGCATTGTGGCGGAATACCAAATAACTTATAATGTACCTAGAATCGCAACAGTAAGTAATATGTTGCACAATAAACATAACCATTGTGCAGAAACACTTTACTAATAAAAATGTAACTCATTATGAAATTAGTTCTTGCTTATAGTATTGCATTGTATAAATACCCAACATTTATCATATCCTAAACTGTTTTAATAATATTGGGCTTTGGGTGAATAATTGGAAAGTATAAAAAAATGACAGACATTTTTCGTTATTCTGAAGATAATGTATGTTAACCATGATTTGTTCTACTTTTAGGCAAATCAGTAACCAAGAAAATCCTAAAAAAGGAATGAGATGCTGAACTATGCAGGAGCTGAACTGATCACACAAATGGTTCGACTATTCATAAATAAGTACTATCAGAAGAATACAAAGCAACTGGAAAACTACCGAGGTATCACCCTTTTAAATCAAAGGTTCCACACAAGTGGACTAAGAATGCAGATGATCCCCCAGCAACCCTGTTTTATTTCAAATCATCATCATCACCCTTTTAAATACTGCACTAAAGGCATTCACGTCGCTATTGCTGGGAACTGAAGCAAGAAAATATCTGCATACAGCAGGGGTTCAGAAAAAGTGGCCCACGATTAACGCAATTTTTATAATTAAACAGCCAACGAATTTAACAACCTATCTACATGTCCTTTATACATATGAAGAAGGTACTCGATCGTGTACGGCTAAAAGTGGTAGTGCACATACTAACAGAAAAAGGAGTAACAGACGAATTAATAGAATTTATGATAGATATTAACAAATATGGAAACACAAGAATAAATGTGAACCACACAATGAGCGAAAACATTGGGCTGTCTATTGGAATACGTCAAGAGGAATCCAACAGTCCATTTGTATTCAATTTAATTATGAACAAGATCATAGACACTTCACCTGAAAACATATGCTAGGGGATGGGAGATACTACTCAACATCATATACTATCTTCAATTACTTAGGTGCGGAGATCTTGAGTTTCAAGGAACTAGATCAACCAGTCAAGGCTCAAGCAATGAAAGCATCCAGAATATCGGGACTCATATAGGATATCATATGGAATAATCGCTATATGTATGTAGAAAGTAAGTTCCGAATCTATAAAACCATCTTGAGGCCTATTTTGTCATGTGAGGTGAGACTGTTCTAAAGACACCCATGCCATACTCCCACTACCAGATATTAGAGGCATGGGTAGAGTCGGATTCACCTCGCGTCCGATCAGGGACGCCTACCGACAACCTCAAAGGCAATCTAAGCCACTTGCGCCGTCTTGCGTCAGTCTCTTAATCTTGGCTGTTTCCGTGTCTTGTTGCATTTGTCGTCGGTCATGTATATCTTCATGAGAGAACAGCGGACCTCAAATAGCAATGGGCAATAGCAGTATCCGCATATTGCTATTTCAGCCGTGCCTATCCGGTGTATATACTCCTGGAATACTCCATGGCCCGATAAGATCTGCGTGGTCCAGCTCACATGGCTCTCGGGTCACAAATGGTTCGAGTTGGGGGATGATATTCCTAGTCCAGGTCGCGTTGCGTGTCTCCTCCCACCGTTATTGCCATTAGTCCATCGTTCTCTGTTTAACTTCGTCTTTAACGATCTTTGGGGCTATCCGTCCCTTGATTGCCCTGCCTGTCTTGGCTCGCTCCTTTCCAGTAATCCGCTGGGTATTGTCTGCGAGCACCTCAACCACATGTGTTGATACGGTTCGGTATGCCTTGGTAATATGAAAAGAGCTGGTATGCAGCGTTATCCTTATTATGTACGCGTTCCGCTGGGTTTTTCTGGTATTGACCCAGACCGGTTGTGCGTACAGGAGCTGAGCGCGCGATACCGTCGCCAGAAACTCCCTGTTCCTATTACCCAGGCCGCCTCTGCCCTCGTCGCCTGTTTTACCTTTAGCACCTGTGATGTGTGGCTACGGTTCGCCTCCAGGGTTGTTCCTAAGTATATAATATTTCTGGCTACGGTGAAGTTGCGTCCCAGTAGTCTGATTGTGATGGCGTCCTGCCGTCTTGCTGGAGAGCAGGGTCCACTGCCTGCCAACCAGTTCGCCATCTTTTTTACAGATAGTTTTGTCTTAATTTGTACTCTAGGTTCCGCTCCCGGATGACTCTCGCCATATCGTCGGCGAAGGTGATGGAGCTCACATTATCCGGCAGCTTTAGCTTAAGGGCGTCATCGTAGGTGACGTTCCAAAGGAAGAGGCCCAGTACGGATCATGATTATGATCACTGGAAGTTGTATAAGGCACAATAGGTCCCGAGAAGGGCCGCTGTGCGCACAACCTAGAGGCGGGGCTGTATTCACTGTAAAAAAGGATACATGGTGGTCGGTAGGAAGTCGGGCTCCAGGCCGGCTTTCCCGGTTTAGGGATAATTACAAGCCTTGCCGAATTCCATGGAAGGGGGAGGATGCCTTCGACTAAACAATTGTTGGAGTTCCGGGTTAGTAATTATACGGCCTTCAGCGCTGCTGCCTTCAGGACCTCGATTGGAAGCCCAACAGGTCCTGGGGCTTTCTGGTTTGGTAGTCTGTTTATGGTCTGCATTTCCTCCTCTATTCCAGTCAGCCGTTATTGTTGTTGTTGCTGCTCTGTTTCCCCTGCGCTTGAGTTTGTGCCACGCGGAAAAGGGCTGCCACTACCGCCCTTATACTTGAAGGTACCGTGGTTTCAGGTCCAGATGGGCTCCGATTTAATGCGGCTTCCTTTCACAATTTGTCCCAATAGACATTATGGCTATGTTATATGGCCTGTCTGTATTCCCTTCTGCTCCTCATGTATTGGTCCTGGAGGAGTCCGGTCGGTGCCTCAGCCGTTCTCATTCTGTTTGCCTCCTTTCTGCCTTCTGATACTTTCTTATTCCATTAGTATGCCCTACGTATACTCCCTGTATTGGTTCTGCTGGTTGCCTCCCTACATGCCTCCTGTAATCTGGAGTTTACTTCATCAGCCATTTAGTCGACGTTAGGTTTTTGGAGGTTTGGCATGTCTTGAAGATTGTGTCTTAAGAATTGAAGGTTTATGTCTTTCAGCCTCTTCTCTTTTGGGTAGACGGTGATTTTTCCTGGAGTTCAGCCCGAGCGAGCAGCCCACTGCGTTACACGCAGTAGGTGATATAGTGGTAAACGCTCAGCGTTTCCTACTCGTCACCCGTGTACTCTTAACATCAGTGGAATTGTGACGAGCGTGACGACGATACACGGTGCCTACTCGCGTCTTGCGAAGATCGTCGCCGCACCCATGTTGCAAACAGCTCGAGTAATGCGGCCACGCGATTCCTCTCATGGTTGATTCGTGGGACGTGACGTACCCGTGATGGATGCCAAGGAACTTAATTGCGACGTCCTCCGTGGGCTCATCCGTTACGAGCAGTCGGACTTTCAATAGTTTGACTTGGTCACTATTATTGCGTAGGCTCCCGTCGTCATCGCCGCTGAAAGCAGTAGATGGTAGGCCTATGACTTGTAATATGGTTACTTCCGTGGGGGTCATTGCTGCGTAGGAAGTAGCCGAAATGAAAGTAGTCAGAGCAATATACTGATTCATGACATAATAAGTAGAATATCTGACGGAAAGGAGTAATCTGTAGTATGTGCAAAGTGCATCCGAAGCAGAAGAAAAGAGTGGATGGAGCACGTAAAGAGGATGGCAGGCGACCGTCTGGCCAAAATAGCAATGGATGGAGAGATCGAGAGGAAGAAGTGGTAGAGGGCGACCGTCTAAGCCAACGGGATCTTTTTTAGCCATTACCCGAAAATATATTTGTTAAGTCGATATTACCCCGCATTTTTGTGTGATTGTACATATCTTAAAAATAGCACCGTAGGCATTTTTTTAAACATTCAAGGTCAAACGTACTAGAATTGAGTTAATTTTCGGTACTTGCCGAAGTTGTAACGAAAATTGACAGTTTTAAATGACGCATTAAACAAAATTCCAATTGCACCCATTGCTTCCCCACATAGGTGCCTCCCTCATTTTGAAAAATAGAAAATCAATGAAAATTTTAAATTATACAGAAGGCCCGTGTATTTCAAAGGGGTTGCGTACTTTGAATTGAAAGTTTAAAAGAATGGTTTGTAAAAATTGAAAATTACCCTCAATAATTTCATTTTTACCCCATTTCGGGTAATTTACCCCGGTTCCCCGACCTGGTCTAAGTGCTGGACATCGACATCGGAGCAGGCGAGAATATGATGATTTTGATATGATCTATTAATATATCAGCTTGAGTTACTAATTTTTATATCAACACATCAATTATTTTATATATTATATAATTAATTCATTTAATTAATTTGCACCTCTACTTTTTTAATTCCCAAACAGTATGTAATTTATTCGGTGACTGTGTGATAAATGTAATATTTTTATTAAAACACCCACATAATCTTCTAGGTCTAATCTAGCTGCAATGAGTTTAATTCCGTTCAGAATTGTGATATACTTTTACTACTGTTGAAAGCGTTTTGCTGAAATTTATGCACATGTTCGCGTTTAACTGCGGAGCATTGTTGAACGAATTTAAATGAACTATTTTATTGTTAGAATATAATACCGACGCGCTTTTATTACTGTTATTAACTCAGATAATAATCATAATAATTAAGTTTCATGAAAAGCTGCTTTAACATTGAGTAATTGTGGCTAACAGTGCGTTTATGGTGGCTCGCATTTCACGGCTCAACACTTTTCCTGTGTAAAAGCGAATGAATTTGGGAATTCTAATGGTAGATAATTAAATACAAAATATATTCTTATTCGTACAATACTACATCCAAGACACATTTATTAATTTTGATGTTCAATATTTTTAAAGGATTTTTGTACAAAAAGACTTAAATAATTAATTAAATTGATTGAATTCAAGTTAGTAGCCTAGTAGTTAGAGGCGCCGGCGGTCTCGTACTGAGCATTCGGGAACGAGAGTTCAAAGCTCGTGTGGGCGTAATTTCGCAAATTAAGGTTTTTTAGTTTTTCAGAGGTTTTCTGTGAAGTTAAGGTAAATACCGGGTGGTTACACTCTTCTGAGCTTGTCCCTCTACCAGCGGAAAAGCCCTCTTGCTGTAGTTATAAAGATAGAAGTTTTTTTAACCGATTGAATTATAGAAAATTGGCCGGAACAGTGTAGTGGAGAATTCAAGTCATTTGAAATGGGCCATAGATTGTTCGGTGTCCATTTTTTCGATCATATTTGAATGAGTCGTGATGTGGTCGACAACTTCTATATGACACCTCTTTTTTTATTGCGAATTCTGAAAGGGATTATTTTGCTGCTATTAGCGAAGTATATTATGATATATGTCACATAAGGAAAAATGATTTCAAATATCAGAGTGAAGAAAAACACGAAAGGTGAAATAATATTCAATTAAACAATAAAAAGTTAAATTAAATGTTCAAACTGTGCCATATTTACAGAGACCGAGCTATTTTTGCAAAAATCATAAATAAAGGTTGTATTGAATTTATTCGCTACTTAATTTCCACCCTGTATATTAATTTTAATTTTACATATTCCGTCAAATGTTTAATAATTAACGTCATCTTCATATTTTAAGAAAACGTGAAAACCCTAGCATATATTATTATCTAAAAAATACGATTTCAAAAAAACTACAATCAGGCAATTGTAAAAACAAGAATTTATCACATGCCCTTGATAATCAAGTATCAATTGCTCTTTCCAATTGATACTTCATTATCAAGATCATGTGATAAACAAAACAACATAGTAGATACTACAACTATTCACTTGTTTTTATGAATATTTGCCTAATTAATATATATTGTTGTACATTTTATCATATCTTCGATATAAAAATATAAATTTTGCAAATTGGTACGATAAAGTATAGCAACTTTATCGTACCAATTAACACATAATATGTACATTATTAGAATTAATAATTAATGAGACTTATATTTAAATTTAAATTACGAAACGTTTTCTTCACTCTAAACAATATTTAGTTGCATAGTTATCTAACAAACAAATCTATGTGCGATATAATTAATACATATCTAGATACAGGAGAATACCCTATCAGCCTAAAGTATGTAAAAAACGTACCAATTCAAAAAGAAGAGATCCAGAACTTTGCAGTAATTATCATCCAATCAGCTTATTGAATTCATTCTGAAAGATTTTTGAGCGGGTAATGTATACAAGAATAGTATTTTGTAATCGCAATCAATTATTCAGCAAATCTCAATTCGTTTTTGGGATGGTTGGGAATCCACATCTTCGAATTTACTTAAACAATCTTAAAATAATTAGACGGAGATGCCATAGTAAGTGTTATAGAAGTTGTTGAGGGCCTCTGAATACATTGACTTATCCATGCTATTCGTAGAAAACATTATATGTGGCTTAAAGATCACAGAGTGGGGAGAGAGTGCGATCAGATATCTTGTAGGTGTCCACCGGCATTCCGCAATGAAGCATATAAGGTCTGCATCTCTTTATTATCGTTATAAATGATCTTTCAATTACTACGGAAAACCAAATTATAAACTATGCCGATGATACATACATCCAATTCAAATGCAAGACATTTACAGATGTTATGGATAAGGCATCACATTATGTTTGAAATAGAGAAAGGAATCTTAAACAATAAGCCTAGCTGCATTCTCTATCAAAATTATAAACAATATGCAAACAAAAGATACGTGTAGAGGCGTATATAAGTCAAACAACATGTTTACACTAACCGCCTTATACATTTATGAATGCACAACATTCTTATTCAAGCACAAAAATAAATGTATATCTAACACAATGCCAAACACGCACAACACAAGAAATAGAGCAAACTATGTTTCCTGTTCGCAGATATCTATGAGTGCAAGGGGTACGTCGTATTGTAATCCACATACGTAATCAGCACAACGAACGTGGAAATACCTTCAGTGAACATAAATGGAACAACAGTATGGTAACAACACAAAATACCTGGGCATGACCATGGATGCATTCTAAAGTGGAAAATATAAAGAAAGAACGCGATGAACTATTAGGTCTAATAGTGCGACAACTGTACTGGCTCCATGTGAGACACTCCAAAATGTCAATACAAAACAAACTAATGATATATAACCAGGTTTTTAAATCGATCTGGGCATACGACATTCAGTTTTGGGGATGCGACAAGTTAAGATTATCTAGACGTGGCAGAACAAAATGCTGCGGATGATCGTAGACACCCTATGGTATGTGCGAAATATGGACCTACATAAAGATCTGAAGATCACCTTTATAAAAGAGGGAATCAAAGGAATAGCTAAAAAGCACAGTCTTCGTGTTTCATGGACAGCGTAGAGGTTCTACTTGACAACACAGATGTACATCGCACAGACTTAAAAGGATCAAACTCTTCGAGTGAGTGCAATAAAACATATGTTTAAATACTTGTTGTGTAAGTCTGGTGGGATCTACTGAAGTGACTAAAATACCCCAAACGTCTTTTTCTCATGCATGTACTAAGCTTATTTACTTTGAAGTATATGGTACTGTTACTTTGGTATCTATATACTTGGTATGTTTTCCTTGGCCCATATATTTTCCGTAAAATTTTGCTTTGAATGTTTGCTTTGCTTTTCAATGTCTGGTATTTTATTTAAATAAAGGCATTCTGACGCATATAGGGCTGCCAGCCTTATGACTGATGTGTAATGCCGTAATTTGGCATTCTCAGAGATATTTTTGTTGTTGTTAATATACTTTGTAAGATAGTATACTAATTCAATTTTCCCGTTCATTTTACTATTACCGAATACATCACTGATGTATAAGGAAGGTATTGTTCTTATTATTTTCTCTACTTCACTTATTTCCTCTACACATTTCAATTAGTTGGTCTTGTGTAAGGTGCCGTATTTAATTGTTAATTTTCGAAGGGCGTCTTTGATGTTGGTCATCACTGCCATACTGTTTTTTTTCAAATGAGATTTATGGACCTGCGTTTTATTTCTTTCATGTAAGGTTAATAATAAAACAAGCTTTTATTATACATTAATTCCAAAGCATATACACTAGATATAGAAATAACATATTAATTTTTAATGTCACATATTCTGTAAATTGTTTAATTGTTATCTTAATATTTCAAGAAAATCTGAAATATCGTTAAGAAGGATAATAATAAGTAGAGACAAAATGCTATTTATAGGCGCTTTCGTTTAGCCACATTGCTAGTCGTCCCCGTGGCGTGCAGTATCGCTCAGGTCTTGCGGTCGTGCGCCACCGGTTGTAAGGGCTGAGGTAGAATTATGCGAATCGGATGCGGCAAATAGAACAAGAAACATTAAGCCCGTACCAGCCCAGAGTGATAAACGAAAGGCACTTATAAAGACAACAGACACCGATGGAAAATGGAAACATTATGGAAATTGTTCCACCTTCCGTTATAACAAGTTTTATCAAATGTTTGATAATAAATATGTAAATTTGCAAATTGGCATGATAATGTTGCTATAATTAACATATAATAAGTATAATATTTACTTCATTTTAATTAATAATGAAATGCGAAGGCTTATCTCGTAATAAAAAAATACGATACGTTCAGCACTTTTAAAATGTATAAAAAAAATGGTGATTAGTTATATTTCAATAAATAGAACTGCGCCAATCAAGCCTTTAGTAGCTGCAAATAATCATTGTTAAAGTGTGTTTGTGCTTACTAGTAAGAAATATTCATTTATTATTATTTTATTTGCTAATTACTACAAATAGAAATCGGATGTTGGTTTTTTCGATATTACTTTTTAATTACACATGACTAAAATTCTAATTTGCTACCATTTCCCCGAAAATGGCTAATATTTTATGAAAAATATGTGATTTGACACTTTTTCGGTCGTAACTTTTTTCTTTTTAAAGCTAGAAAAATGATTCAAATTGCAAAATTTTAGAGAAAAACGGCCCTTTAGATGTTTTCTGCTATCTCGTTTTCCCGGCAAATGAAAAATTATATGTAATTTGAATTTTCTCAAATACTGTTTCACATTTCTATACGAAACATAACCAATTTAAGGTGATTTTGTACTGAAGAAATAAGTAATTCATTTTACAGAAATATTGCACATTAATTTATTTAACGTGATAGAATAAATAATAAGAACTAACCCCCTATTTTTATTGTGTGACCAAAATAATAAGAATTTCCATTGATTTCTCGCGTTATTTGATATTCCATGTTTGAAGAAACCGACTTGATTGCTATAGGTCGGTTTCTGCAAACATAGAATATGAAATAACGCGAGAAATCAATAGAAATTCTGATATTTGCAGAACATATCTACCTGTGTGAACTTATGAAGAGAATCGTGGTATTACGCAGCACTAAATTATTTTCGGCTGTGTAAGTATTAATTAAGGTACTAAGGAGTACCTACACTTTATATAATCGTTTTTGATATGTTAGTAACAATAATATTAAATTACATAGTTTTTGTGAGTAACTGTACGGTCATAATTGGATAATATACCCTGTAAATCATAATTTCTATATTTAGGATCATATAAACCGATAATATAATTTACAATGTATATCGGTTTAAATAAAATTAGTGGGAGCTAAAGACGGCACTTATATTTTTTTTCTATCTTCTTTGCATCATGAGTCGTTATAAATACAATTTCACATTCTCCAGGCTACATACTCCTTACGATTATATGACGGTTGTGTGACTATTATTGAGCTAAAACCATATTGACACATTTTCATTATTTCGTTTGTTCCATAGTTAGATACAATAATATCTAATTACCAATTTGATGTAACTAACCATACGGCTATAACATAAAATATACCACATACTACTACTAATGAAATACCAACAAACATGAATTATTGATTTATACAAATTTGGAATTTTCACCTTTTCATTAAAAACAGTACCACTGATACACATTTGGTTAAACCCCCAAAACCTCCCTCAGATACGGCTCTCATAGTAACATATAGAAAACTTGATAAAACCAAATAAAAAAATATTATTTCGACAGAACTAGAAAAAATATAACACTCAACAAAAAGCTAACAAAAATTGTGCAGGATGCTAAAAATCAGTCTACTTCAATTAAGCAAATAAAACCAAAACTATCTTGAAGATACAAGACAAATTTTAACAATATCTAAAATAAGAAAAAGTGAAATATAAAGTTTGGAAACAAGACCCAAATAATTATACCCAGAAAAGCTTATACCATGTATGATACATGTAAAGAATACGGTATAAGAAAAAACTCAAAACACCTTTCAGAGCAAATATAAAACGCAGCAAGTAATCTGAAAAAAATCTGGTTGATAATCAATGGCCTGCTATATAAAAATAAAGTCTTAAAGTTAAGTGTAGTCTATATTAAAGAAAACGATAGTACAGAAACTGACAGTAATAAAATTGCAGATGTTTTTGAGTCATTCTTTTTAAGTATACCAGCGACGTTACGTACCTGCTGCGGAAAATATTTATCCGCATAAAATCAATAGCAAAACTTCCTGCATCCTAACAATCAAGAGGAAATTAAATAAAAAATAAAGCAAAGCCCTCAGCAGCGCTTGGCATTGATACAATAACAGAAAACTTAGAAAGCATTATAGACCTAATTAGAGTACACCTGTGTAAAATAGTAAATCATAGTTTTGAAAATGGTATATTCCCAAAGATACTTTAAACAAGCTGTTGTGAAACCTATCCATAAGGAGGGTATTAAACAAGTGAATACCTATAGGTTTAGAAACTCAAATAACAAAATTCAATGACGTAGCAAGTAGAAAGAGAATTATTAACATGGGCGTACCTCAAGGGTCTGTATTGGCTCCCATGCTCTACCTACTATATATATACAACATACAGGAAGCCAAACTTAAAGATAAATACATAATCTATGCAGACGACACTATTTTACTGTATCCCATAGATAAAACATAGATAATATCTCAAGAGATATTAATGCAGATTTTAACAAATCTAGTGACTGACTTAAGTTCAATAGACTAACGATAAATGTGAAAAAAAAAACACAAATACTTAATATTTAAAAACAAAAATAATGATATTCCAAAACTGAATCTCAATATTAGCAATAAGATAATAACGAATGCATTAGAATCAACATATTTAGGATTAATTATTGATGATAAATTAACTTATAGCTCTCATGTAGCATCACTAAACAATAATACTATTATTCCACTATTGGGTGCATATAAAATATGCAAGCTACGTAATGGCAAAAATAGCATAATTAATATACAACTCTTTTTTATTAAGCAAAATCTATTACATGCTTCCAGTTTGGACAGACTGTTCAAGAACTAACATTAATAGAATTGAAAAAACACTGAATAAATCACTAAAAATCTTGTTAGATATACCTTGAAGCTAGTGATACGGATTATCAAATAAAAATCATCGACAGAGATTATCGAACTATCGCTATTTGTCCTTTCCAAATAAGGTGTTGAAGTAGTTATATATACTTATAATATACCACCGAATGTAATAAGATATATTTGTTTAACTTTTTTTATTTATTTAGTTGTTTATTTATCTGATTATATAATTATTATTACTGAGATGGACTTTAACAAGTTTAAAGAGGTACAATATTAAATTAATAAAATCCGATATATTGATAAATGCCAATAGTAGATTCAGTTTTCACAGTTTTTCAGAGGTTTACTTTGAAGTTAAGATAAATACCGAATGATTACACTCCTGTGAGATTCTCCCTTTACCAGTGGAAAAGCTCTCAGGTTGATAACTATAGCTAAAAGAATTTTTTAGTAATCAGAATTTATTATTAGAAATTTAATAATTTATGATTCCATTATTCCATCATTTGATAATATTTCCATAGTAATAATTCGTAATTTTTTACATTGTAATATTGCTACCATCCCAAAGTTACAGAAAGTTTCAGAGACTTACGCACTATTATCTGAATAAAATTTGGGAGTAACATAAAGTAGAATGTCTATGTGTCTGTTTTAATAAACCCAACGAGATAATTCCCAAATGTAAAGTTGAAATTCAAGTTCGTGTTCATTGAAAAATATTAAAATCTAACAATATTTACAATAGTAAATGGAAATAGGTGCCTGGACAAATATAATAACCTGTACTTTAAGCAGAGGCTTTATAATTACTCTAATTGATATATAGTACAATAGTAAATGGAAATAGGTGCCTGAACAAATAAAATAACCTGTGCTTTAAGTAGAGGTTTTATAATTACTCTAATTGATATATAGGTTGACGGATAAGTGTAGCAAATGACTAAGCGGCAACGTGCTTTTTAATTTATAATTTTGAACTTTTAACCTCTAAAGGTGGGTTTATACCGACATAAAATAATAAATAATAAATTAGACAGAACGAATCAGTGGTAATAAGGAAAATTTTCGATTATTTATACACAAAATCAGAATATTCACCTACAATTAGTTCTTATTACTTCTTCTATCACAATTAAGAATATTATGGGAAATAATCTTCTGAAATTGACTGCCTAAAGTGTCACCAAAAAACCCACATTTAATATCTAATTATCTGTTTTTTTTTTAATAATAGTTTTTAGGCCTTTATTAAATGGATCCATACAAAAATTGATCTTAATGGTCTGCATCACTGGTTAAACATGAATATTGTTTGCTTTAAAAATAATATAAATGATCATTTGATGTCTACATGTAAAGAAACAAACATATTTCCTATGATAAAACCAATATGAAGTAGTCGCATGTTTGATCTGTAAATATTGTTCAATGGATTCAAAACTAGACATGTTTTCTTATTAGAGAGCAGTAAAAAAATACATTTTTACCTAATGTCGCTCTCAAAAATTTCTCAGTAGGCATTGGGATAGTTTGGCGTGGGAACTAAATCGTGATTCTGAGAAATTGTGAGCAGAAAAAGTTATAACATGAACAATCCCAGAAAATACCTAATTCAAACATGAAACCCCATAAACCCCGCAATGAACCCAAGAAAAGCCCTAATTACCCCCAGATAATGTCAGAAAATGCCAGGAAACCCTCAATTAACTCCAAAAAAATAAAAACACTCTTGGTGTTTCTATATGTTTCTTTGTTTTTCTACGTTTCCTGGTTTTTTATGCTTCTTGGTTTTTTTCTGGGGACAGCGGAATGGCAACATGATTAAAATTTTACATTAGGTCTGCCCTTTCAAATTTGTTACAACAGCTACTATATGTATATATGTATATATATATATATGTATATATATATATATATATATATATATATATATATATATATATTATGTGATCATAAGAAAAGTAGTACTTTAAGCCCAAAATAAGTTTCAATTTAAAAGAAATATAGATAATACGAATACATATTCAATATCAAGTTATTCTACTGAGAGAAAATAATGTTTTCTTCTCACAAACTAAATAGTTTATTAATAAAATATGCAACATATCAGGCGAGCGACTATAAATTGTTACTCGGTCGACGTTTTGGCGACCCCTGCCCTATATGAATATTCACTTGACAATATCAGTATGTCAGTTTCTGCCTACATTATGAAAAAAATGGGTAATTTTTGCCAAAAGCGTAGCGTATGTTCACTTTATATACAAATGATTGAAATTAGTAATCTTGTCCAGAATATACGTCAATTCACTTGACATTATCATTATGCCCGTGTCTGTCTACATGAATACATTTTTTTTTGTGTTCAGTTTATAAATAATCGAAATTAGTAAACTTGTCAAGAATATACGAAATCATTTGACAATTTCACAGAAGAACTGATTATAAACATTATAATTTCGTATTTTAGAATATTAAAAGTTTGAAGATTTCTACATCTAATAATTAACATTTTTTTATTGCCGTATTATATATAATTCAGTTTATTAAACTATACAAAACATAAACATTATGTTGAGTATGTATGTTTTATGCATTGAAAAAATATGTTGTACGAAATCACAATCAAGATTTCATTAGTAAATTTATGCTAATGATTCCGATGATATTTGCAGTTGCATGATGTGATTTATGGGTTACGTGTTTGGCATAGGTGTTTATGTAAATGAAAATTTATTGAAATATCGATTCTTTGCACTCACCGAGCGGAGAGATGGTATCCGGCGGATCGCGGCATTTCGTCCGCGCTCTGCCATGCCGCGACATGATCGCGGCGATGCTGAAATCGGTGGCGCACGGCCTCATCGTGCAGTTGTCATCCATCACCTGGTGCTCACCATCACACAGTCAGAAAATGTTTGATTTTGTTATAAAATACGAACTATTCGGCGGAGGAATATAAACAATCGCACTGCACTACACGTTCCGGAACGAAACTAGTGACGGGCCCACGTGCGCACTAAACGTTTATTAAACAACAATTGTAATCCGCGTTAGTACGATGTTAGTTTAATTGATGCCGACATGGAAAATGTCATCGTTTCGGTGGTCACTGGTATGGCGATAGAGATAATTGGTGCCAAAAGTTGGAGCGCATTGTTTGTTGTATACGCCGGCGAAGGTGTGAGGTAGTGAGGTACACGCCGCCACAACAGAAGCAAGATGTTTTGACAGAATGAATATTTAGAATCTTTTGACTCACATTTAACAAGATTAGTGTGATACGGCGTGAGAGCAATGAGATTGGTCGCTCCCACTATTGGAGGCGTGTGTTTCCACGATGAGTTTCGCGCTCCCGTCGTAATTGATTTAAAACGGGGAGCGCCGCCGCTGCTGCTCCTGCTTGTGACGCTTGTTCGGCACAACTGACCGCAGCACCGTCGGGACGCTATCAAAGGAATGCGGCGTCACCGACGAAACGACGATGATTCTGCCATTTTTTCCTCGCCCCTCTACCCGCCCGATGCTCCTTTCCACTTCTGATGACAGCACGTTATGCTTTGTATTCCTGCTAGGTTTCCCCCCTGCAACCGATGCACCTGGGCGGGCGTAATAACACAGAAGCGCATACATATATATATACGCTCATTCTATCTCTGTGTGTATGTGCTTGATCCTTTCTTTTTTTCGGGTTATTATGATGAAGCAAACGAGTCCGAGGCGTGGTGCCTCTAGAACGCCCATGGGCGTACTCTCCCTCATTTCAAGCACGCCTCTCACACTCAATGCTTACCTGTATTTAGACAGAAATAATACTACCTAGTTTTTAATTCCGTTGCTCTGTTACCTCCTCTGGGCATTTTATGCAATCATAAAATGGACGTAAACTTTAGGAACACAATTCAATTTTCTGATAATTCAGAATTCTCTATCGAGCACACAGACGAATCGTTTTTGCACATCCAGGGAAAATATACCGCATTCGACTGTCATTTCAGCATATCAATTCTCAACACCAAAACGTAGCTACACAGAATACTGATTTAATTACATTTGTTGTACTTTCATTAATTTAAAAGTCTAACATAACAAACTATTCAATTCACTTTATCTTTAATTTATAATACCTAACGTTGCAGCAGTATTTAAGTAGTTTTTACGTAACTAAATTACCTTAATTCAATTTTCGTGTTATTTAAATAGGCTTTCAAGTATTAATGGTAAATTTATAAAAATAATTCTACACCGTTGTTTATGTGATCTAGCTTGGAATCAATTATAAGTAAATAACTGCATTAAACAATTTTTTAGAGTTATTTGAGGGAAAAAATGGGTGGTGAGAAGTAATTTCTTAGCTGGTTCTCAAGAATGATTACTACCTAATTATTTATATTTTGAACAATAAAAATCAAGACTATGGATAATAGCGAAAACAGAGCAACAAAGTAAATAAAAAAAACATCTATCTTAACCGGAGGGCTTTTCGGCTGGTACCGGGAAAAGATCACATGAGAGTAATCACCAGATATTTACTTACTTAACAGAAAAGCCCTGAGAAACTGTTATATGTGATTCGCGAAATTTCGCCTACAACGGGGATTGAACTCTCGCACAAGGAAGTAAACGATTTTTTTGGTTTAAATCAATATGAGCCGAATACACAATATAAATACTTATTTATTAGAATATATAAAAATGTGTCTAGGTATTTAACGTATGAAAGGAAACTTGGGCATTGCTATAAAATAAAATATAGTAAAGCTGTATTTTTTAGAATGAAAAGACGATGACAAGAAACGCAGAAAAGTACATGTACAATAATATAAAAAAAAATATTATAATAAATAATACCGAATTATATAACAACACAAAAAATGTGATAATGTTAACATTAAATAATCTATTAACTATATACAATATTAAAAACAAACTCATATCAAACCAACGAACAAATGTGCGGATTCCAAACCTGTAGAAAATCTGATTTGGGGACGAACATTTTACAATAAAAAAAATGCAGAACAACTAACTACAAATAAAATAAAACAATTTAATTTACCACTCATATATAATATAAAATATAAAAACGTTCAAATTCAGCACGTTATATGAAGAATTAAAAATTTATTACTAAAAATTAAATAATAAAAAGCAATATTTGAAAAGATAATTCTCTCATTCTTTTGCCGGAAAATGCATCGTAGTTTAGGAAATCGGAAAAACTCCACTGGATAAACTCCCATGCACACTACTAACTACTAACAAAAGCCAAATTTGTTCAGAGAGTAGTACTTGTTTTCCGTAAGTATACAAAAAAATCAGTTATGTGCTGAAATGATCCGGTAATGTGTAGAGAAATTATTGGGAAATTTAATTTAGTTGTATCAAATCTAACTCTTGGAATTTAATGATTTATTGTTTTTATTAATTAAGTAATTTTTACTACAGGTATCTTGTAAAGATGTATAATATATATATATATATATATATATATATATATATATATATATATATATATATGTATATATTGAGGATAGTTTAATGTAAAATATAAATGGTCCAACATAATTCTATATTCTACTGGTTTATCCCGTTTAATTTCTTATTATATCTTATTTTATGCAACCCCACTTTAACTAGTAGTAATTATTATTAAAAATATTATACCATCAAGAAAACAATTGATGTGTAATACAAATATGTCATATATATATGAGGGCTAAAAGAAATTTCTTCTCTTTAGTATCGATACCTGTTAAAGAGAAAGAGTTTCCTTTTACCTTGATTCCAATGCTCCGTGTTGCAAGTATCGCACTGTGTAACGTTTGCTTATATATTAATTTATTTTACTTAACATTCAACATTGAACGATGCAGTTTCAATAACAATTTTAACACAAATATATATATATATATATATATATATATATATATATATATATATATATATATATATATATATATATGTATATTCTAAAGAATGTTTCTCAAAAGAGTTAAGTACCATATCTTATTATATTCATTTATAATAAATATATAATCAGAATATTGTTACTTTAACACCGTCACGTAAGTGTACACTTATTTTGGTAAGAAGCAATTGGTTAGTAAAGAGACATATTTTACAGAAAAATGGTTCGAGGCATAAATATATTTCTCATTTAACATATCATGAGTTTTTATTACAACCATCAATCAGAGTGATGGTTTTTGTACTGACTATACCATTTATACAGTAAAATAATAATAATAACTAACTTTTTTTCGTTTAGGTCAGTGTTTCTCAAAATGTTTGGCCCGCGACTCTGTTTTGTACTTAAAACATTCAAAGGACCCCCTGAAGAATGAGTATTTGTAGAAAAACTTCTGTAATCTATTGTTTCTGCGATCCTCCAAATATTTTTCTAGGCACCCACTTAGAGAATCGCTGTTTTAGATCACAATAATAATTCCTGTCAGTCCTGATCATTGTCAAAATAAATGTCTTTTAGTTTGACACTAATCAGAGCTTAAGTCACTAATTAATAAACAGTGTCATATAAAAGAAAGATATTGTGTTTTTATTTTATTATCAATATCATAAAATAAAACATTAATCCACGATTAATATAAATAAATACGCAGCTCAGTGGCCAACTGGTTGGACGCGGCGTCCGTCTCGAATTGAGCATTATGGAGCCTGAGTTCCAACCCCATTGGGGAGAAATTACGCGAATCACCTTTCACAGTTTTTCAAAGGTTATCTGTGCAGTTAAGCTAAATACTGGGTCATTAAACTATTCTGAGCTTCTCTCTTGACCGGAAAAGCCCCACGCCTTATAAAAATAGAAGTTTTTTTTTTATAAATTACTATAACTTAACATGTATTTGTTATTTCTATAAGTAAAAAAAGACCTTTATTTGGCATACCTCTCAAGAAATACAAACAATACAAACATCCTTCAATTCACAATACTCCTAAGAGCAAGAGCAAGAAAAAAAATAAATTAAAAAAAGTATAAAATCCGCAAAAATATAAATTAACAGAATATTCATAATCCCCCTACACCCCTCAGCCTTGCCACTTAACTCCCCCATATTTTTATAAGTATTTCTGACATATTTGTATTACACATTAATTGATTTCTGGATGGTATAATATTTTTAATAATAATTACTACTAGTTAAATTGGGATTACATAAAATAAGATATAAGAAGTAAAATAAGAAATTAAACGGGATACACCAGTAGAATACAGTATTATGTTGCAGCATTTATATTTTACATACATTATAAAATAAGATCAAGCACTTAATATGTACTTCCTATCACTGATTTGGCACAAGAATCCGTATAAAAATATACAATATTATGAAATGAATTCCTTAATTATTATTTCTTATTTTATTTCAACAACAACCTAGCTGTGTGAGTGTTTTCTACTATTTATAATTGGTTAATAACAAGGTCCTTCTTATATGTGTGTATGTAGGTGTAACGTGCTCTATAAGGCACCTTACACCGTCAATAATACTGTCAATACTAGTACTGTCAGTATTTACGTCAATCCACCGTTAATATTTATCGACCTTAGACGGCCAATCCATATTGTCAGTATTTTCGTCAATATCGTCCCAGACTATTAATATGGATAATTGAAAAAAGCGTTCCTCGCAAACATTCTGGCATTTTCTACAAAACGTACTACTGTGCGCAAGAGATGGATGAATGATTGGTTAAATAAGCGTGAACAGTTCTCGCATATTGTTTTATTAAAAGAAATTCTCATGACGGATGTTACATACAAAAAATTGTTAATAATGTTAAAAAATTTCTTGGCGAGGCAAGAAACAACCATAAGAAACTGTATTTCGACTGACGAAAGATTAGAAGTTACTTTAAGATAACTCGCTACGTTAAGATAGTTTGAGCACTTGAAGTTTTCCGCAGTCATGTCAGCAGCAGTAGTAAGTCAAGCTGTGGATGAAACATTACTGCTTCAATATACATTTTTAGGGTCTTTTAATTCCTCATTATCATCAGAAACTTCTTCATAGTATGTTTCTGACAAAAAGCGTTTCTCATCATCCATTATTGTAGAAATAGTAAGTAATAATATATGAGTACGCAATCCACAGTGTCACACAACTGTCAGTGAGATATTGAAATACTGACGCTTGGATTACAAATATCCGGATTCCGTCAGTATTTTGTTGAATCCATCAATACTGCACCTTATATGGTCAGTAATAATGTCAATATTTTAAAATACTGACAGTAATATTGACCGTGTAAGGTGGCTTTATTGGTTATAAATTGTATCCCAACGATAAGATGTATTAACTATGTGAAAAGGATTGCGAACCCGGGCCCACTTGAAAAGCAGGGGTGCTAACTACATTATTGCTGCTTAAAATAATTATTATGAATCCATCCCCTGTTATATTTTGATGGAAAGATTTTGACATAAAGTTTACTCTACATTGTCTTTTTTAACGCTATAATATAGCTATAATATAGTGCTGAAAGCATTGTTCAAGACTAAATTATAATTAATAAATTAATAATTTATTATTATTATTATAACAAAGACGCTTATAGACTGTGACATTCAGGAACTTACCAAGGGCGCGATTCTTGAAGCCACTCATGTTGAACTGGCAGTCGCTCCGCAAAATACAGACAATTCACCATTAAGTTCGATCTATAATGAAATTTTGGTATTGGGTATTTTCACGGCTAGTGAAACAAAATTCCATAATGTTATGAGTTCTCATCGCGAATTGTCCGTATTTTGCCCAGCAACTTAAGCGACAAAAATATGGAAGTAGTAGCATTACTATTAGTAGTATATTCACGGTTGTTTTGTTAAGTATATTATAGTTATATATATATATATATATATATATATATATATATATATATATATATATATATCATTATTATTATGGTCGTTCATGTATTTTGTCCAGCATTTTTTAGAACTGATAGAATCACCAAGGAAGATGAAGTCTTCTATAGAATTGTAATTGGGGATGAGCCCTGGATACATGCCCACGATACAAAAGCGCATGTAGTTATAAGGGCTCTCCACCACCCAAGAAGACGAACATTTCTGCGCGAAAAAATAATGGGCACAGTTTTCTAGGGCTGTTGAGGGAATTCTCTTAATTGAATAAATGCCAAAAGGGACTACAATAACGAGGAATGTCTAAATCGACAGGATTAAGAACGGCAATTACGGAAAAAGACTTCACAACTGGACGCCTTTCTGCAAAAAACCAAACCACCTAATTTTAATATTGAGAAAACAGATTTATACAAAGATTTATATAAATTTAAAATTATGTATTAATCTCAGATTAATTTTGGACTTCTAGAGCTTTAAAGCTATATTTTTTTATTTTGTTAGGTTAAATTGCTTACCTTGAGTATAAAGGTACGAGAAACACACATATTTTATGGGTTGTTTACTTTCTGCAGGAAGGCGTCCAACTATGCTCAGAAAACACTGCTTCTGCACGACAATAGCAGAAGTATGAATTATTTAAGAAGTATTCAATGAATGCGGAAGGAATTATAACACCCATCTTACAGACCCGACCTCGCCCCTGTGACTATTATCTCTTTCCAAAACTATACCACAAGAGAGGGCGTCGCTTTTTATCGAATGATGACTGTGGAGTTATTTATTTTTATTTCCGAATTACTAAAAGATTTTTTTTTCAAAGGTATAGCGTTATTACAAAAACGTTGGAATAAGTGTACTGTTAATATTTCTTATGTTGAAAAATAAAATTTCTCCTTGTTTTCATAGCTAGGTAGATAAAATAAAAAACTTCCCTCGTATATACACATAAAGAACATAAGCATATATAAACATAAACATAAACATATGTGAAAAAGTCTGTAATAATTATGAGTTTGTGTTCATTTATAGGTTTAGTATTTAAGATTTTTTCTACAAAATAATAAGTTTTTATGTAAAATAATAGTTATTTATGTTGAAAAATAAAATTTCTCCTTGTTTTCATAGCTAGGTAGATAAAATAAAAAACTTCCCTCGTATATACACATAAAGAACATAAACATATATAAACATAAACATAAACATATGTGAAAAAGTCTGTAATAATTATGAGATTGTGTTCATTTATAGGTTTAGTATTTAAGATTTTTTCAACAAAATAATAAGTTTTTAAAATTAAACCTTTTTTATTTAATTATATACTTACATGTATTTAAATTATATAGTGTGGCAATACAATTGGGCAATCAATTAAATTTTCATATACGTGTAAATACCAGACAAGTAAAGAGTAAAAATGAAAAGTCGATCATATACTATTTTTTAACAAACACACAACAAAGGAAGGTAGTTAATGATGTACGGGTGAAAAGAGGAAGCGAGATAGGAAGTGATCACTATCTAGTAGTAGCAAACATCACAATTAAGGAAGAAATAAAAACAAAAACGATGATAAGCGGAAACGAGGTTGAAACTTAAAAGGATAAGTACAAGAAAGAAACTGCAACTGAGAAATTCAGAATAGACAAACTAAAATATAAAGAAAGAAAAGCTAAGTACCAGAATTATATTAAGGAACTCACATCTTTTTCAAAATCTAATGATGTGGAGGAAATATGGAGCAGTTTCAAACACATAATAACAGAGGCTACAAAACGCGCATGCGGAACAACCCGACAGTCAAACAACAGAAAGTAAACACGATGCTGGACTATAGAAATAAAAGAGGAAATAAAGAAGAAAAATCAAAAGTGGATAAAGTACATTAACTCCAAGAAAGAAGAAGACTACGAAACGTATAAAATACAGAGAAAAGCAACAAAACAAATAATAAAAGAATCACGGGAAAGGACATGGGAAGAATTTGGGAAAACACTAGAATACAGCTTTAACGAAAATAAAAAGTGGTTTTATAGAACACTCAAGAAAAGCAAGAACGAGAAAGTACAAATAACACTAAGACAACTAAAGGATAGACAGGGAACAATAATAAAACAAGATCATGATATAATGAAAAGAAGGAAAGAGCACTTCGAAGAGCGTTTGCAGGAGGAAACGATGATAAGCACAAATGAAGGAAATGAGAACGCACATGTGGAAAATATCCTGAACGAAGAACCAGACAATATAACAGAAGCAGAAGTAAAAGAAACACTTATAAAATTCAGAAATGGCAAAGCAGCAGGCCTTGATAACATAAAAGCTGAACAACTTAAAAATATGGCCGAGGAAGGTGTAAATTTTTTAAAACAGCTTCTAAACACTATATGGAAAAGAGGAAAAATTCCAAATGACTGGGAGAAAGTAGTAATATTCCCAATATACAAAAAAGGAGACAACAAAAACTGCAATAATTACATGGGAATATCACTAATATGCACAACTGCTAAAATTTATGAGGTTATACTAGAAAGTATACTAAGACAACAAACAGAACTAACGATGGAAAATGCACAAAGTGGCTTCAGGAAGGGCCACTCAACGTAGGACCATATTTTTACACTAAGAAAACTGATGGGTCATGACAGTGAATTATTCATAGCAATTATAGACCTGGAAAAAGCGTTGGACAGAGTATCGAGAAAAACGATGTGGAATATATTACAAAAGAGGCAATTAAACAAACAACTACAAAGAGCAATACAAGGTATATACAGAAAGACATACAATTACATAAGGACTGGAAATCAGATATCACAGGAATTTACAACCAAACAAGGACTAAGACCAGGTGGAGCATTAAGCTCTCTACTGTTTATAATATTTCTAGATAATATATTAAAAAATATAAAGGAGAAAACAAGGAAAATGGACATAGGATATTATAAACTACGACGCACAATGATAGCTGAGTGTGCATTTGCTGATATTGTAATACTAGCCAAATCCGAAGAAAACCTGCAAGAGAACATTAATATATGGAACGAAGACCTAAATAAACACAACATGACAATAAGAACAGATAAAACAAAACATATGGTGATCCCCAAACAGGAAATGCAACAAATATCAAAATAGCGGGAGAAAGTATCGAGCAGGTGAAAATTTTTAAATACTATAAATATAAAAAACAAGGGAAGTCTAGAACCAGAAATAAACAACAGAATAAGGGCAGCAAACAAAAGCTACCATATACTAAACAAAATAATACTTATATAACAAGCAGGTATCGAAGTAAACAAAACTCATAATGTTCAAAACAATATATAGACCAACACTGATATACGGAAGAGAAACATGGACATTGGACAAGAGACTTAAAAGCAAAATACAAACAGCAGAAATTAAGTACTTAAGGAGGATAGAAGGTATCACCAGAATTGATAGAATACGAAATGAGCAAATTCGAACAACTGTACAGATAGAAAGTATACAGACAACTATAGAAAGGAAACAACTCGGATGGCATGGACACATCATTCGCATGCCAGAAGGGAGACAGACAAAAAGTGTATGGAACACAAGAATAAAGGAAAGAAAAGAAGAGGTAGACCACACAAAACGTGGGAAGACAACATACATGAAATACTAACGAGGAATTCCATTGGATGGCAGGATGCAAGGAGAATGGCGAGCAATAGGAAGGACTGGAAGGAATTTCTAGGCTTAAATAATTTCGACACCCGAAATTATAAAGAGATTTTAAAAGATTATATATATATATATATATATATATATATGTGTGTGTGTGTGTGTGTGTAAATCATATTGTAAACAATTAAACAAAAAAACTACACTTTAACTGAGCTTATTTAAGAAGTCGAGAATAAGACATGCAATTCAAATTTGCGGAATATCAACCTAAACCACCCCAGTTACGCAAAAAAAATCGTATGCTAAAGTAAGTAACTTGATAAGTTTCAATTAGTATTCATTATCAAAAATTTGATGTAAAAAAAACTAAGTCATCCAAGTCTAATGATTAAAGCTGGACCAAAATTGTATGCATAAGTAATGGGGGTTTATTTTATTTTATTTCGTTCTATACTGAATTTTTCCCTTACTGGAAGACCGCAATCGGTGCGTGCGAATACAGTACTTTTTCTCCTAACCGCTCACGCATATAGCCGTTGAGATAGACCACGAAACTACTATTACATGAATCAGGAATAAGTAAACTAAGGCCGTTTGGAGGTTTTTCCAAAAATAAAATTTCGAAATTAGTGTTAAATGAAAATATACATATATTGTTAACTTATAACGGCGAAAATAACAACATATATAATTAATAAATAAATGAACAAAGTATAATGGTATTAAATCGCACGATCTCGGCGGCCAATTGAAGTCTCCATTTCGAGAAATCACATGTTTTGGAGATTTTTTGACATTAAATTGATGATATGGACGTAATACCGCATATCTTAAAGCTGGTGAACTAATGGCTCTATTGCGCGACAATTTTGCTAGACTTGTGAATTCTCGAACTGGAGACTTCAATACGCTCTCGGCGGCCAATTGAAGTCACTCGTGCGATTTAGAAGCTCATCAAACTAGAAAAATAACTTAGCCAAATTAAATGGGTATCTTGGGGCAGTGTGAAACAAGGCACAACGACAACCCATTGGTTTGAAATCTGGCCACACAAATATGTGGCCTGATGTAAACCAAATAATACTAATAACAAAACCGGGCAGGGAGGCGTGGTCCTCCTGGTAAACAAAAAAGTATGGTATTTAGTAACCATATTCCACACCATTTGCATATTAATCAAGTGCAACGAGAGTAAATCCTTAGCGGCGACTTAAATAACAAGATTGGCCAGGGAAACAAAACAAAGCCCGATAATATCGGATTGGATACTAGGAAGAAATAGGGAGACATGTTATTAAAATACCTACACAATAAAGCTTGTATTGTTCCACCTTCTTTAAGAAGACCGAGCAAAGAAGGACTTGGTCAAGTACAGATAGCACCACAAAAAGCTAAATATACACAGGAATTTAAAATTAAACTAGGACTAACACCAGGTGGACCATTAAGCCCTCTACTGTTTATAATATTCCTAGATAATATATTAAAAAATATAAAGGAGAAAACAAGGAAAATGGACATAGGATATTATAAACTACGACGCACATTGATAATACTAGCCAAATCCGAAGAAAACCTCAAGAGAACATTAATATATGGAACGAAGAACTAAATAAACACAACATGACAATAAGCACAGATAATAAAAAAATATGGTGATCGCCAAATAGGAAGTGGAAACAAATATCAAAATAGTGGGAAAAAGTATCGAGCAGGTGGAAAATTTGCTACCTACCTACTGGCAAATAACAAGAATTAAAAAAAAATGTCTTAGTTCTAGACCAGCTAGATACGGGAAGCCATCATAGGTTGGTAGATGCAACACTCAAGTTTAACCTGCATATCGAAAGAAACAAACTAATACACAAAAACAAGTTTCCCACTCTCGAAGAGTCAGAAATAAAGACATATATTAGGAAGAACTAGGGAAGATATTGGGGTTTATCACCACTCAGAGTAGAACCGAGATAAACTAAACTAAACGAGAAAATAACCACAGATATTCATACTGCTACTAGGAAAATCTGCGGCAAAATCAGATGCAAGAAAGATCACAAATTACAACTAAACACTAATATTAAAGCTTATAATGCAAAGGAGGAAAATGGAGACACCGAGAACTAAATAAAAGAACCGACAAAGAAAATAAAAGAGACATAGTCGAACATATAATACCAGAGTAATAAAAAACATCATTCTTCTTTCTTTCTTAATCGTTTCCCCTTTACCCGATGAGGTGACGAGGTTTTCGGTTCGTTACCCTCGTTGTTTGTAGAATTTTATCTACTCTTTCATCTTCGCTTCTAACTTTCTTGATTATTGTCATGTTTTTCCTTTATTTTTGAGCATTTTTGTAATTGCACCGTTCCTAATTTCCCGTCCTTTCCGCTAGCTATTTCTCCTTACTTTCCCACGCCTGCTTTACTTATATTGCTCATCCCATTAATATGTCCGAACCATCGCGTTGGCTCTCTTCTATTTTCTTTTGTGCCGATGTCGTTCCCAACCTTTTCCTAATCACTGCGTATTCTAGTTTTCGTTGTAACCCCTTCAACCCTTCTTAAAATTGTCATTTCTGCAACTTGCATTCTTTATTTCTATTTCTTAGATTCATCGCCCCAGATATTCGATACGTTAGATTGGCCTGTAAATCGACCTAAAGATATTTCTCTTTTATTTATAAAGTTTCTTCTTAAGGCACGGTATAATCTCGCAGCTGATTTTATTTTATTGTTAATGTTACTGTCGTACCTTCCGGTTCTATCTAATATTGCGCCTAGATATTTGAAGCTATGTTTTTCTCTCCTTGTTTATTATTAATAAAATAAAAGCCAGTGCCAGCGCTAAATGATAATTTGGGATGGTGTGTTTTTCACACATCATTTAGCGATTCTTTCGAACCATACCAATTTGTCATCTGCAAATGCAGATTCAGTTATTTTGATTTTTTCCATGTTTTGGAAATCTATAGTGATCCCTTTTGTTTGTGCTTTGGTTTCTCTTATTATGTCGCCCATTATAAACAACAGGGGACTCAAGATTTCTCCTTGGCTCACTCCTTGTTTTGTTCTGAATTCTCCTGGGTCCCTGTTGTGATTACTTCTGCAGTTTCTTACTTGTTGGTATTATTGCTTCTATTAGTCCTTCTCCCACTACCTTTGTCTTTAGACTCTTCTATATTTCCTATTTAGGAATGCTATGAAATGCCTTTTGGAGATCTATCAAACAGAAATATCCTTCTTTGTTATATTCTGACACTATTATTTAACTTATCATAAATCCAGAAGTCATGTGTATAATTTCCCCGGTATATAGACTAGCAGTGATATCCCTCGGTTTTTGTGTTGTCTACTATCTCCGATTTTGAATTTTATATAATTACTTTTACTTCTCAGTCTTTAGGGATTCTCTTTTGTTTCCACGCCATTCTGCATATATCCAGAATTAATATATGCTCTTCTTGGTCCATGTGCTTTAATTCTTCCGATCTTATTTCAACAGCAGCCAGTCGCCTTCACTAGTTTCACGTTTTTCAATGTTTTATTCTTCTTCAGTTTTCTTGCTACCACCTTCTACTATGTCTTCTAGGTTTGCACTTTCTAAGCCTAGTAGCTCAGTATAGTACTTATTCCATCTGTATAATGTCTTTGTCGTTTGTAAGTATTTCATTATATATGTTCTTAATTTGTTTTATTTGCCATATTTTTTCATCCCTCTAGTTTTCAGCACCTTAAAGAAAGGTTTCTAGTTACATAGGCTATCTTCTTTTATTTTTTATCCGGCCTTTTCCCATGTTTTCCTCTTAGCTGTCCCATTCTCTTCTTTGCTACAGGTTGTTTTACTTGTTCGTCCCACCACATAGTTCTCTTCTTGTGGCCGCCACTCCTCAGAAAGCATCCTTGTTTTCGTTAGTATAGTCTTCATTTGCCCATACACTATCACTAAATTTTATTTTTATTCTTTTACTATAGGATTTCCATTCCTTTACATCCTTCGCCCTCTCTTCTGATAATATTTGCCCTACTCTAGCTATAGCATTTTTCACATCCTTTACCCTACTGAAAGTGTGTCCATCTTCAAGAATTATATTCCCCTCTCTCTTCTTTTTTACCCCTGTAACTATTAAAATGTTTAAGAGAATATTACATGCTTGAGTGGTATTGAATTCTAATACAAATTTAGTTAGGATTTTTATTTTAGTCAACTGGACTCTTTTCTTAGAGGGAACACATTATTATCTACAGCTATAATTTAATTATAATTACTCCAAATACACGTTTGTTGTTCGCTCTAATTAATGTTTTTAAAGAAGTGTCCACTATCATGTGACAGTAACTTCAAATAAATAAGTTAACGTCAAATAATATTATATTAATAAATGAATTTTGCATCGATTTGCTATAAATTCGTTCAAAACTTAACAGTATTGGAGAATTCAAACACCCCTAATAATATAAAAGAATTACGCAAATTAAGTAATTTTTCTGGATAGTTTCTAATATTCAAATATTAATTATCTTTTTGTAATTTTTTAATTAGCATATTTGCATAGAAGACGTTTATGCTCGCATCAATTCTGGATATTTTACGAGCATAATGGTCAAAAATTGAGATAGCGATACAGATTAAGAATACCGTTCATATGTAAAATAAATGATAAAAACCTAACAATCAATAATAATAGTATTTCATTGATGCGTATAAGTTCACAACAATTTATCACTTCAAGGTTTTGAACTAACGTTTCAAATGTTTTTTTCAATCGAAGAATAAAGTTATTCAGAGGCATAGCAAATCGTACTTATATTATGTCGGTTATGCGTAACAGTGTTTGGAAAATTAAATATGAAGTAACATTGTAGGCAATATAACCCAAAAATGGCAACATAATAAAACTATATACGCATCGATGAAATAATATAATTTCCTAGTTTGAGATTAAAATGTTCTCCGATTATTATCTCTAAGTTAACGATTCACATCGATTATCATTTTGCACGGAAAATTAAATCTACAATTTAATTAACATATAAATTATAATGTGTTATTCATGTTAACAATGAACTAGCAAATAAAAACATAATTAACAATAAGCTCATGCAACACCAAGCAGATCGCAATACTGCAAAATATATCACAGGATTCGGAATATTAAAACAATTTTAGTTGAATCAAAATCAGTGTGAAGTTATTTCTGTATTTATTGGATAGATTTACTAATATTACTAATAGACAGTAAGAAACCTATAATATGCGTTAAACCTTAAAACAGCTACTTGTTTAGTTCAGATTTAGAAGAATAAATTGTGCGTAATATGTTCTTATTGAATAACAAACAGCCACTTATATACAAAATTCAAGTGGTTTAATAATTAAAAGTTTAAAACAAACCAAAAATACATACAAAATAAAGATTAAATTCCTATCCCTAATATATTGTGTTATGTAGATATCCAATTTATATTATTTTATGATTAACAATTATATTATCTGCCATCTTCATAGAAACATTCCAGCCGACATTAAAAATAATAATAATAATATAAAAATACTCACAGAAATTGTCACAAATTCTATTTACTAAAATAAAAATATTGTATTGGTAAAGAGAGGTAGAAAAATATACATATAATTAAATATAGCATTAGATCTAACAGCATGAAAATTGTAATGAATGGACATAAAAATCACGTTTTTAAATTATACTGTGTATCCTTATATAAGTCTCGAGTGTTCTTGCATGTTTATGATTTTTATATTGTTTCACATTTAGTAAACTATTTGGAGAATATTTTACTCCTAATAGCGTACACTAAATGTGAAACAAATAAAAACCATAAACATGCAAACGTTCCGGTCTTATAATGATATACTGTATAATTAATCTCGAAAATGCACACATATGAATCGGAATATTTTCACTTTTAAGCACAAAAAACTAATTCGGAATAACTCAAGATATACAGTATATTTCAATGTTGGGAGGACGTACTATTTTTGTTTTTGGATTATTTTATAGTTATTGTTTTGCAAAAAAGTACGTAACTATATTGTATAATTTAAATTTTATACGCAGTTACATTGCAATTTGCTACGTAGTTAAATTTATTTGTAAACATTGGATATGCAAATCTCAACAACCCACATAGCGTTGTAATATCAAAATACTTTTCACGTACTCACGATAGAGTAAATATGCCATATACTAATATTGCACTACATTAAGTACCTTTTTACAAACATAGGCGTAAATTGTTAACATGTTTCTTTGCGATAGTCTTTATAAATGGGACATGATTAAATCAAAATGTGTCTATTTCTATACCTACAGTATGTCTTAATATTGAGAATGAAAGAGCAAAAGGATACATAGTTTTAATAACATATTATATATATATATATATATATATATATATATATATATATATATATATATATATATATATATATATATATATAACACTATATAATGAATAAATAGTATTAATGCTACTTTTACTATGAGATATTCCATTATAAACATAGGAACATGAAAGTTCCTTGATTTATAAAACTACTATTAGTGATATAAAACAAAAAAGTTTCCCTTTCCTATGTCATATCAGTATTTACGGGGCAGAAGGAGTCCAAGCCCTTGACAACTAATATTTTCATTATTATTAATTTTTACCCAACAGAAAAATCAGCTGCATAGAGGCACCAATTGGGATGGTCCGAAAATTATACAGGGAAAGGATCTGAATGGTTTAATACAATAATAATTAATCTTTCAAGAATATGATGAGAGTGTTCCTATATCCTTGTTTAAAACTAAACAGAAACATCACCAACAAAGCAACATATTGCTAGAATAATGCAAGAATATACACCTAAAAGAATATTTTATACAAAATTACTAAAATTAAATAACGTATTATATTTCGCATCCACTATAAAATCTTGGATTATAGGAGGTAGATTGCATTTTAAGTGCATCATATACTTTTGTGTGTAACATGCGTGTGTGTCTCCGGCTACATATTTATGTTGACATATAGCAATCGACATAAAAATTAACAATTAATAAATCCATGAAATACAAGACGTACGTTATAAATATACAGGAGCCGTGGCTGCTTCTATATAAAATAAAATTAACATATTTAATAAATAAAGCCTGCACGCCTACACTGTATACGCTGCATCTAAAACAAGCGACAAATTAAATGATTTATGAATTTACGCTCTCCCCCTGCGTTTGTATTTATTATTTATTTATTTGACCATCTTCATTGTGAAAAACGAAACCTCTCGTGGCACGTGAATTATTACGAAATAAAACCCCCTTTACTGTTTACTTCTGTATGGGAGTTGGGTCCGTTTCACACCTTGAAATCACGTTTTGAAACCTGACCGCGGAATTTTTGGTGTCCAAGTGATTCATTTCCCGCATAAAACTATTAACGGTTTCCGCATTATTACAACCTACCACTTATCGAGCCACGAATGTTATTAATTAAATCCAGTTCGTTCGTGATTGAAAATTGTACGTTAACAGAATAATCAAAAAGTGTTTGCTATAATTGAATCCGTGTTAAATATCTCTAATAGATTCGATACGTATCAAATTTCGTGCTTCAGACGAAAGCCAGTGGCATAATTACACGTGCAGTGCACAACTTTTTGTTTTAGTTTATAATATCCATAAATAATCACGCGTGTGCCTTCGGGGGAATTTAAACGGTGCCTTAATACAGGGATAATTTTACGTAATATGCGGTAACTTATGAATAATTCATCGGTGGTGCATCTTGTAATTTTCTTGGCAAAAGCGCATGGGACCTGACAGTCCCTTTTGTTTGTCACCGATGGTGTGGTACACGTATTAAGTCTGTACTAATTGAAAAACAGCTTGTTATAGGCTTAACTTGCAGCACCTGGTAATATAATTATTTATAGTGTTATTCAAATCAATTAATTACCCGGTAATACATCGATGAGGGTATTATTTATATGGTAAACTATTTAATAATTTAATTATATGTTATTTTTCGCATTCTTGTTTCATTATTATTTTACTAGCATTTCATTTCATCGTTATATTTAGTAGGATTGATCATTGTTCAAACTATACGCTTACATCATAATTTTCATAACAATTTAATTTTATTTCATAAATAAAACAATGTTAATCTTTTTTGGTACTATTGAAGTTATAATAATTTATTAAATTGGTTTTTTTCAATTGATATTTTGGAATCTGTATCTACAAGGCACAAGATGACAACCCAACGAATACGAACCTAAATGCAATGCAAATCTATTTTAACCACTGGAACGCTTAGAAAATGGCTACCTTTTGCTAGCATATTTCTTATTCAGTTTCTGTTTAGTTTTTGGATTTGCCACCTCCTTGCTAGGCGCCTTTTTGGAATATTTCACCTCTTCGTGGGTTTCCCAGAGTCCGTAGTGGCAAATTCTTAAATGCTTTCTCAAGTTATTTATCGTCACTTGCCATTTGTCTACCGGATCATTGATTAATATTTCTTGATCGTCCATACACATATTCCTCTGTTGTGAAATCAATGTATGTATTATTATAACATTTATTAGAAACATTACACAATATTACTACTTCCTAGGAAGCGTTCGCTTAAAAGCGGCCGCTTTTGACGTAATTTTGACCTCACAATGATAGTTTTACGTGTATATAAATGAATATGGTTTCCCATAAAGAGTAAAGCTCAACGTAATGCAACAATGCAATGAATTACAGTGCTTTATGGTGAGTTATTCAATTAAATATACTTAAAGCGATTTTTGTGATTGACGTCAAAAGCGGCCGGTTTATTATTTAACAGCATATCAATATATCGCTTCGTTGATAGAAAATTGTTATAAGTAATAATTGAATTTTAATGTTAATTAATTCTTCAAAATCAATCCTAGACTCATATACTTATTGTACATACATATGTGGAAAACAACATATTAGTGTGTTGAGTGTCTATTCTTTTTTACATTACATTATTAAGAACCTTGTTATTTTAAAATAGTTCTACTTTAAAATTGAAGATTTCTAGTTATTTTTATTATATATATATATATATATATATATATATATATATATATATATATATATATAATTATATTTAAACTAAATACAATATACTATATAAACAATATATAATATATAAACAAGTAATTCAAGACATTATGTGCAGAAATTCAAGCTTATGCTGACCATAATAATTCCAACAACTTATTTTGCGAAATTCGATACTTCATCAAAAAAAACAAACCTGCAAACTGGGCAATCAATCATCAAAACAACAATCATACTACAAACTCGATGTCTGAGGTTTGGAGAAAATATTTTGAAAGTTCTATACAGAGATAATACTGAGAGTACAATGGAAATAGTAGACACGAAGAGGGGCCAGGTATACACATCGATGAAGTAGGTTAGTCATTAAAAGCTTAGAAAACTGCAGGCATTCTCAAATTAGTGGACGATAGAGGCAAAAATATCACTTACCAGCTATGTTAGATAATCTGGAAGACTGCCTCCTGGACTGAGAACTGAGCGACCTGTTGTTATATGCGACAAAACCCTGCAATAATTACATTGCTTGATATCCCAAGCAAGCAACATTGTGCTTTCCATCTTACAAGCTAGGATAAAAAGACACTTTTCGCATCAGATTGCTCCAGAACAACCCGGTGTTTCTAAGGGAAACGAAATCAGAGAGTAAATCAGACAACTAATCAGAAAACCCTAATAATACCATACACCCAGTTATCTATGCTTTGTGGATTATAAAAAGGCAATTGACAAGGTCCGACTAAAACTGTGGAAGATTTTGATAGATATAGAAGTACTACTATGTCTGATAAAAATTCTAAAAAGCCTGCATCACTACAACTCAGGTACGGTTTAAAACGATACAGCCGTATACAAAAACCTACCAAATTCAAAACGGGCTACTGCAATATCTATAGTAAATATGTCATGAGGATATTGCTAGAGAACTGGACAGGTAATGCCACATTTGGCGGCAGAGAATTGTACAATCTTCAATTTGCGGATTATACCCTGCTTCTAGCTCCTAACCAAGACGAGCCTTTTGCGACGATATGTACGAGTATAAACTGGGCAAAAACCAATGTTATGATTATCGATAAGAAAAACGAAGAAAAATTAACTGCGCAAATTAGTCATTTGAAGTAGTCACAACATTTCTACTACCTTAGATTAGTACTTCAGAACTTGGGGGTGTGGGAACCAGAAATAAGTCGTGGCATACAAATAACCCGGTTTGCAAAGTCTCAACAACTATATACATATGGAAGGATAGAAACATCAGAACAAAAATCTTGTTAATTCACTGGTATTTCCTATTTTCTCTTATGCTTCTGAGGTGATACGGTCAGCTGACAGACGACGTAACGTATTGACGTCGTACGGACCTGGCATCCGTACCCTGGTTGGAAAAAATACAAAATTAAAAGAACTAACGTATACTACTGATATTCTTCGGACACACAATACGCAGTGATAAAATCGTAAAACGGGTGGTCCAGGCAAACGCAGACGTGGGAGCTCACCGATGAGATGCACCGATGTAGCCTAGATTCGGAAAACCGAAACAGATAAGACTGGCGCACCATTGTACAGAAAGTCATCTGAAACATGGACGAAGTTTAAGCTTTTATAAAAAATACGCGTCGCCCACGGCGTTGGAAGATGAGAAATGTCCCATCTGTAGCTTTATACCATATCGTTGGGGCATAGGTCATTATGGGAATAATCACTGTAGTGCACAGCCAATGTGTGTGTCGTACCAACGGTTTTCCGTCAGTTAACACTAGCTTATACCCCCAGAAGACTTTCTCGGCATTGTACGAATGTTATTCAAATGCTGTTTGAAGATTTGTAGTACAGGGTGATACCCATATATTTAACATGTCCTTCCATTTATATAGATTTTCCAAGTCCATTGCTTTTACTTTATTTAAGTGTCTTCTTCACGTGAATAGCTATATATATATATATATATATATATATATATATATATATATATATATATATATGTACACAAAAGTTGGTTACTCCTGATATATAGTTACACTAAGGTCCTAATCTTGTACGCTACGGGAATTATAATGAAAATTCTAGATTTTATATCTACAATTTGTATAATTCTATATATATATTAAATAAGATAAATTTGTAAATATACTATGCAAGGCACAGTAAGCAGCCGTATTTCGACAAACTTCTATCGAAAGACGTTCGATAGAAGTTTGTCGTTAGAATAGAATTTTTATATAGTTATGTCATCGACATGAGCTTATACATGGCATCTACTCATCTTGACTCTTGTTATGGATTTAAATGATATAATATCTGCAGTATTCTTTATATCTCTCTAGACAATCTATTTGCTCCTGATTGCTTCTTTTACCTCTTAGATTAGTTCGCATACAGACTTTCCTGATTGATAAGCAGAGTGGTGGTTGGCAAATGATGTACAACGATTGCTTCGTTCTTGATTAATATATGAACAAATTTTTCGATAGTTTTCAGTAGAGACTAGCGTTAGACTGGGTTTGTTATATACCCAGTCTGACTTAGTCTACGATAATCAATATTATGGTATAAACAATTATTCGTACTGTAGTGCCACATTTATAATGGGAAAGCTAAGTGTGGTATTATAGTGCAGGTAGTAGAGACTAAGTCAGACTGGGTACATAACAAACCCAGTCTGACTTAGTCTCTACTGACCACCTGCACTATAAAACAACACTTAGCTTTCCCATTAAAAATGTAGCAATACAATATTTCAACCGACGGCTTATATTGTATATCCATACAAAAACATGCAAAAAGAGTTATATATAGAGATATATTTTTCTTCTTTCTTGACCGGCCAAACACCATTACATTGACAATCAATTTGAAAGCGTAACAAAATACATTGGTCCTTAATTTCATTATAAACCACTTGATTTCACTGAGCCTAGACCTAGGCTAATGTTATGTTTTAGACATATCAAGAGGCAATTGTTTAAGCAATGTTTAAGGAAGATTTTCAATTGTTATTACCTCGGAGAGGAGCATTAAGTAGCGATTGATACATAATCTCTTATCTATGATGTATTATTGTCCTTCTTATTTATTAAATGTGTTTTGATGAAGACATTTGATCTCTATTGGTTTTCCTCTATTTTTGTATCCACACACTTCATATCTTTGTGCATTTTCATAAAAAAGCAAACAATATTAATTTCAACTCTTCCTGTACTTTAATCTCTGTTACAGTACTGGTACGTCCTATTTTATTTTCAAAAATTCCTGTTTCAGTTCATATTTCGTTTTCCATTAGTATAACTATAAAGATTATATACTCATCCCTCGGCCTTTAAATTGAAATATCGTGAACTGTTTCATAGTTTTACACTTGGCTTTTGTTATATTTCTGACCCATCGAATATTTAGTTGCTGGTATGAAGAAGTAGATATTTCATTTGTTCTAGTAACTGTTAATGTGTCCGCCCATAGTGCTTTGCTGACAAACCAGTATTCATCCACATAGGAGTACCCGTGTTATGGTGCCCTCTGCAAATAGGACCAATTTTTGAATATTTGATTAAAAAAACGCTACCTTTATTTGAGTTTTAAATGATTATGGCCATAAACTAAGTAAAACCATACAAAGGCAATACCTAAATACACTGGAACTCGGACGGAATATACCAAAACCGACATCGAAAGAAGATGAACAAAATAGGCGCACAGGAAACGGCCTGGCTCTTACCAAACCAGAAGCGCAAAGCATCGAGCACGATCGAAGAAAGACAACCGAAAAAAAGACAGAAGTGAAGGAACAGTCGCTAAAGTGAAAAAGCCCTCACCAGCGATAATAAGCAACGTGAAAGATGTGAAAACAAAATTGTACCAAAAGATAAAAGCGAGCTACACAGCAAGCCTACTAAATAATGACCGGCTAAAAATTAACGTCAACAATGATCTCGAATACGTAAACCACACGCTGATATACAGCAAATACGAATGGCACTAATACACAAACAACTCGACCTCCTTATAAGGGAGACTGCAGTAAAAACAGCATTAAGGCTATCTTCACTCAACCTGTGGCATTATAAAGGTAGAATCATTGGACACAGGAGCACTGAGTGAAGCTATCAAACTAGACCCCCTCATTAAGGTAAGTGCGACAGAATTCTACCCAAATACAGTTTTGTTAAACATTTTCAGGCCATTACACACTGGATGGACACCCTCAATGCGCCAACATATGCATGTATGCAGATAATCCATACCTAAGACGAGAGCTGGCTATGGAATATTCTCACCAGAACTCGATCTTAAGATAAGTGCACCACTTGGAAGACTCACGTCAGTCTTCTAAGCTGAATTAACAAGAATACTAAAGTGTGCTCAAATTTTTGTTGAACGGAATATTAAGTATAAACATATCCAAATATTCACCGACCACAAAGTAGCTCTAAACGCACTAAATGCCAATACATTTGTGTCAAAAGAGCTATATTCATGACTACTAAACATAACAAACTAGAATTCCGCCGGAGAAGCTAGTTAAACATAACAAATTATAATTCTGCTGGATCAAAGGAGATAATGGCATCAATGGGAACGAAATAGCACATGAGTTTGCCAGAAAATGATCCTCGCATGCTCTAACAACCCAAGAGGATGATATACTTTCTGCAGGTACCCTGAAAAAATAATAGAGGATTGCACACACTTGCTCTTGATGGGACTGCAAGCAATCAAAGGAAGCCATTAGGCAATCGTGTACAATTGCAGCCACGGCCCGCCTTAACTTATCTATAACTAATCTGATATTATTGACCAACATCCTAACTAGCCACTGCCGGCTAAACAAACACCTACATACGATGGGTCTGGTAGACAGCCCGTTATGTAGAGGGTGCAATGAAGAACTAGAAACAGCTTCTTCTTAAAATTGGAAATCATCACTACTACCCGGACTTTATCAATCGCTTGTCTGAAGAGTTCTGCAGATGTGCAACCAAACCACTCCCTTAAGTTGCGCAGCCATGAGATTCTTCTTCTACCGACAGTTCTTTTGCCTTTTATTTTGCCTTGAATAATGAGTTTAAGGATGTTATATCTACTTCCTCTCAGAACATGTCCTAGATATTCTAATTTTCTCTTTTTTATGGTGTTACACATTTCTTTGGTTTTATTCATTTGGCGTAGCACTTCCTCGTTAGAAACCTTGTCGACCCATGGTATTCTTAGCATCCTCCTATAGCACCACATTTCAAATGCTTCTATTTTCTTGATGTTATCTGTTTTGAGTGTCCAAGCCTCCATTCCATACAATAGAATGGAGAATATATAGCATCTTAACATTCTGGTTCTTAGTTCTAATTTTATGTCTCGGCTGCAGAGTATTTTCTTCATTTTTATGAAAGCGCTGCGAGCTACTTCAATTCGACATTTGATTTCTTTTGTGTTATCTGCTGTTTCAGTTACCCATGTGCCAAGATATTTATAGGAGTGCACCCATTCCACGTCGTCGTTATTAATCTGAATTGGTGGTCTATGATGGTTTGTGTTTTCGTTTTTCGAAGTTGCCATGATTTTAGTTTTCTTTAGATTCATATCTAGGCCATATCTCTTGCAGAAAGTGTTTGTTAACTCAACCAGATGTTGCAGGTCTTCTAGATTATCGGCTATAATAGCGGTGTCGTCTGCGTATCTCAAGTTGTTAATTATTTCTCCGTTTATGACAATACCACCGGTTTCTTCTGCTAACGCTTCTTCAAAGATGCCTTCGCTATAGACATTAAATAAGAGAGGCGACAGTGTGCAACCTTGTCTAACACCGCGACGTATCTCTATCTCCTCACTTAGATCTTCTCCTATTTTGACTCGCGCTGTTTGGTGCCAATAGAGATTAGATATTATTCTTATGTCTTTGCTGTCGATGTTTTTCTTCTTTAGTATCTCTAGGAGTTTTGAGTGTTGAACTCTATCAAATGCCTTTTGGAAGTCGATAAAGCAGATGTACATGTCCTGATTCATATCGAGGCATCTCTGTCTCAGTACGTTAAGTCCGAAGAGCGCTTCTCTAGTACCCACACCTTTCCTAAAACCCATTTGAGTATCACTGATGTCTTGTTCTAATTCCTTATAAATGTGGTTCTGTAAAATCTTTAAAAAGATCTTTAAGGTGTGACTCATTAGGGCAATGATTCTATGGTCTGAGCACTCTCTGGCTTTATATTTCTTTGGCAGTGTCACGAATGTTGAAGCTAGCCAGTCAGTAGGAATAATGCCCGTCTCATAAATGTTGTTAAAAAGTTTTAATAGGATATCTATGGCGTCTTCTCCGATAAGCTTTAGCAGGTCAGCAGGCACTTCGTCAGGTCCTGCCGCCTTTCCGGATTTGCAGTTTTTAATTGCATGTTCAAGTTCTTCTCTTATTATTTCTGGGCCAGTACATTCTGTGTCTAAGTTCGCCAATTCAGTCCGATTATCGTTAAAAAGTTGTTGTATATATTCGCTCCATCTTACTAGTTTGCCTATCGACTCTATTATCAAGTCTCCGTTTTTCTTTACCAATACATCGGGTTGACGTCTCTTAGCTGTCCCAGTCATTTCCTTTATCTTTTTAGGCATGTTGAAAAAATCGTATTTGTTTTGATAGGCTTCAATCTCTCGACATTCATCATTAAGCCATTTTTCTTTAGCCTGCCTTATTTTATTTCTGATGTTCTGGTTTATGGTCTTGTAGGTTTGCGCATCTTTGTTCTTATATTGGCCTCGTATCGTCATCAAGTCCAATATCTCTTGTGTCATCCATTCCTTGTCCTTTCCTTTTATGGATTTCAGTTCTTCATTTCCAACATTCATCAGTACTTGTTTTATGTTTTGCCATTGTTGATCTACAGTGCTATTATCATTATCATCATGTCTTAGTTCGTTCAATTTTTCGTTTATGTTCTTCTTAACTTTTTCGTAAACTACATTATCCTTTAATCTTCTAGGATCCATACATTCTTTAGTTGTTTTCCTAACGAGTTTTTTCAGTTTTACCTGTATGACAGCTACCACTGGATTATGATCGGACGTTATATCCGCTCCTGGATATGTTTTTACTGACTTAGTAGTGTTTTTAAATCTTCTACGGATCATAATGTAGTCGATCTGGTTTCGAATCATACCCAGTATTCCATCTGATGGTGCTTTCCATGTGTAAAGACGACGTGAAGGAAGCTGATAGAAGGTGTTGGTTATTATCATGTCTTCTTTCTGACAAAACTCGACCAATCTGTCTCCTCGATCGTTACGAAGACCCAGTCCGAACCTGCCGACAGTTCCCTTCACTTCGCCTTGGCCAACCTTCGCATTTAGGTCTCCCATTATAATAAGGACTTCGTTTTTCTTGATAGGTTTGATGACATTATCTAGATCTTGGTAAAACGACTGTATTTCATCTTCATCCTTGTCTGCTGTAGGTGCATAAACTTGAATGACATTTACTGGAACTTTATTTGAGATCAGTTTTAGCAGAATTATGCGGTCTGAGTATGGGACAAAGCTGGTTACCGTATGTTGCACTCGCTGGTCGACAATTATTCCTACTCCATATCGATGAGTGGCATCATCGTTCCCTGTATAGTACATTGTACCATTATTGGTGGTGTGCTTTCCCGATCCTTTCCACTGGACATCGCTTAAGCCAAGTATATTGATGTTGAGTTTCCTCATTTCCAAAAAGACATTATCTACCTTTCCTGGCGCGTAAAGACCTCTAACGTTCCATGTCGCAATTCTCTCTTTGTGTCTTAAAGTTCTGCAAGTAGCTTTATTCAATGCCCTCCCCGGAGATCCGATTGGAGGAGTTATAGATCCGGAACATTTTGAATTGATTAAAGCCATTGTAATGGTGTGATGACTTTCACTAAGGATATCCATAAAGGATCTTTAATTCAGTGGTTTCCACTTGCCTTCTGAATTCTTATACCGTTGGCCACTGTAGTGGTTCATCCGCTTTTCGGGCCTGTTCTAGACCCTGGGGCAAAAGAGTGCCCAATTCACAGCCGCCCAATCTGGAACAGACGCTGTAGTGCTGATTTTGGTTCGCCCCGGGCATTTCAATTCCCCGGTACCACCCATATCTGGGAGGCATTCCCCTATCCACCACCTGGGGAGGCGCCCGATGGGGGATCAGCAACCCCACACGGGTGAAACAGCAGTGCATGTAATATGCCTCTGCCCAGCTCTAGTAAACACTAGGCAACTAGTACTAGGGGAGTACTGGCCTAGTATTGTCAGCATTTGCAATTCCACACCCGCTAGTGTTCTGCAGCTTGCACGCAGAATTGACTGGTGGAACGAGTGAGTAGCCTTAGAGGGAGTTTTCCGAATGGGCCCATTTTAAGGCCTAATTGTATGTAGCTATGCTACCCTACAATCAACTATCCAGAACTATTCAGAATATAGAAACAAACAACTTAGACCACTGCGGGTTATGCTGAGGAACCTCCATGCTATCACTCCTCCAGAGGATATAAAAATCTAACTGGGCCAACTCGATTTAATATTCTAGAAGTAACAAATAAAATTAAATTAGTGAGAACCGGGGAAATACTGACGAGGATCAAGCTCCTACTATTTATGCTGACTTTTGACAAAAAGAATACCAAACATGTATTTGCAATAAAATATATTCAAAATTTCGTTGTAAAAAGAGAGACGCACAAGGAAACTTATATGTGTTAAATGCGCGGCAAGAACAGTGCGAGAGGCCAAGAAATCTACCAGCGAAATCCGATGCAATAATACTATTGAGAAACCCACCCGGCCAACTATCGACGGTGACTAGTGGCATAACAAATTAAGGGGACAAACAACAACCACAAACCAAATCCAGCAACTTCTCGGCAAAAAAGTAACCAACGCACTAATTAACGTAAATACGACCAAGAACAAACAAAGACCAGCTTTAGTACAAAAAGAAGGAACATCAATGATTATGCGCATGAAGATGGATAAAATAAAGTTCCCACAGCGACTCCAGTGCATGGACACCAGATAAAGGTAATATCCTACAAGTACCTCCACAATAGATAGAAGCGATATTAAAATTGCCACTTGGAACGCAAACTGTGTACGCGAGAAAAAAGAAGAAATCGAGAAGAAATAAGCATGTAATAATGAAAGTGGTTTAAGTCACATTTGAAAATTTTACGTTAGGTATTTATGTAAATGGACGTGCTTAGTTACAGAATCGAAATCAATTTATTCATAAATAAAAATGTAACTTCGTACGTCGATTTACATAAATACCAAACCCAAAATCTTCTGCTTATCAAAACAATTCAAATGTGACTTACGCCATTTTCATTCTCACAAAATGACTTCTCCTACTAACAGAAACACGTATCAAGCACACCTTAAGTTTCGCGGATATAGAACGTATCAACAATCCAACCAGGACAATGACGCGAAAAGTCAAAGTGCTATATATATATATATATATATATATATATATATATATATATATATATATAATAAATTCTAAATGTTTCTTAGATATTTTTAGCCTCTGCAATTTTCTACAAAGTTTATTTTGGTGATTAACATACCCGCTAAAGTGTCCACTTTAAGCTCTGGCTTATCACTAGTCCAAAAACTGTTCATAATGCTAAATACTCGATCAATTGCAACAGTGTGTAGTGCCAGGAAGATAAAAGATTAACAACACTACTTACAACACCTTAATTAAAGCAATGAAACAAAATCTACTAGTCGGTGCACTTTACTCCCCATCTAAACATAACAATAAACAGAATGACTACGCGTCGGTGCTACAACATCTCGGTGAAAGATTAATTCTGGAAGGATACTTCAACGCGAAGCACACAGAATGGGGCTCCATGGTGATCAACTACAAAGGTCGCGAACTGAAAGCAGCAATACAACAAGTAAACTGCACAACACACTCCACTAAAAACAGATCTACTAGATTTCTTCATATGTGAAAAATGTCTGCCAACTTTGTAAATATAAGTGAAGCATTAGACCTAAACTTCGATCACTCTGGAGTTATTCTGATACTAAGCGATAGAGAAACTCATAAAGAAGCAATACCAATACTAGTAAACTAGTCGCAGACTGGGAAAGATTTAGAGCGAAATTAATTTACGCGTGTCACTAAAAACTCCGAAAGAGCTCAACCAGGAAACATACGTAGATCGCAGACTTATTCATTTAACCCTAACCCCAGTGAGTGTAACAAAACGGAGCAAAGTGTGCAGAGTGCATACAAGCACAGAAAACTTCTGAACACTTGTTAATTAAATAATTATTTGTAAGAAATATGAGATGTAAATTGATGGTTGGTCAGGCATGATCTGTTTCAATATAGAATACCCTGGTGTACGAATAAATAAAATAAATAAACAGAGAATATTTCGCGACACAGATCTTGCCGGTTGTCATTTGGTTCAAGAGATATAACATTTATATAGTAGTTCATATAGCAAAGTGGCTGCTGGGAATTTGTGTTAGTAGGTATGGCATTGTATGTTATAATTAAAATATAACCCAACACTTATTCTTGTGGCGTAACGGTGATATAGATAACGATTACATTTATTATTTATTAAATTTTAAATTTTCTTCTTTCAACATTAAAATACTCGATTTAATAAAACAAACTGACAGAGACATATCAGCATATGATAGTTTATATCTACATTATTTTATTGAAAATTGTCACTAAAATGGATTTTGATTTGCAGTATAAAGCAAGATTCTGACCGGACTATTGCATGAAATGATGATATCAAGATGTAAGATATTAATATTAATTAATAGTGTGTCTCTTGTAAAAAAATTGTATTACATATGAGGTATAATAATGGTATACACAAATAAATAAATATATTTTTAAGAATTTTGTTCAAACGGGTGATACGAAGACATTTTCCAGAGCTGGCCTTAAAATTATCAGGTGACCTTATAAATAAGATTTGGATTGAATTTTGTTGAATAGATATTCGTAAGATAAACATAAAATTATTGGGTAACAAATTCCTGAATAACTCCTAGCAGGCATATAGAACGTTTATCAAAAATGTGAGAAGGGAATAGAGCGCCATTTTGAGCCATTTTATAAATAAGTCTAAAATTATTTTTTGATATTATAATGATGTTTAATATAATAAATTATGTGTCAACTGTGTTGAAACGTATTATTTCATAACTGGGCGACTCGTGTAAAATAAGACGTCGTGAAAACAATATATGTGTAGTTATATGTTGTCTCTGAATCAAAAAATATTAAAAATGCGCAGCGAGTAATATTCGTAATATGAATCTGATCAATAAATTGAACTAATTGGACAAAATGACTATAAAAGTTCAAGTACAGACTTGGTATTTAAATAGTTTAACTACAGGGGCGTCGTTATAGCACACCTTGTTTCTGAATATATAACGTCCGCAAGAACTTTGTGAAGGCGATTGCACTAACAAATTAAAATCATGTGTATGAGTGGGGAAGAATAATGAATTGTGTGCGCAGACATAGTACGCCACTGCTGAACCTGGCGAGTCACTAAAGTGATTATATTACGTTGTCAATTGTATAATCATTCACAAATCCATGGACATTATTTAAATGCTTAATTATTATTAAGGCTTAATGTATTATATGGTCACTGTTGTTATAACTTTATTACATGCGTATGTGTAATATTTCATAAATAAATGTAGGTAAGAAATTATAACAATTAAATATACACGCCCATAAAATTTCTAAATATTTCTGAGACAAGAGTGTTGGCCTGAATAGGACCACATTTTGAATTACAGATTAGTCAATTACAATATGTGAAACCCCCGAGCACAGTGGTATTTGAATTGCATATGTACGGGATGCAAATGAAACAGTGTGCGGTCTCTGGCGCCATGTTGTTCGCTGTATAAGGTAGCGTGAAAATTATCATCTACTGCGACTTACATATTAAAATATTTATACTTTAGCTACCACAGGCCGATCATTCATTTTATCTCATTATTATGGGCCGTTCCCTTCTGCTCGGTATCAAAATACGAATGCGAACTGTGCGTGTGGTATGGGACGTAAAATCTATTAAAAATTACGAGCTACCTGTAATTTTAACGTGCATACATTTTCTTTCACTTTATATGTACTTTATTTCTACAATTAAAATTACCTGCTTTTATGGTTTACACCGTGCTAATGTTGCACATATTAAGTATAATTAGATATAATTCACATTTTACAGATGCCGTTGATAAACTTCTGTTATATTTTATTGTTTTAGGAACTATTAATATTAATTATTGCTAGTTAAAAATCGTTGCTCGCATATAACAAATGTATTCCTTGATAAACACGCTATATAATTTTTAATTATGATAAGTCGAATTTAATTAGAATGTTTTCTATTGTAATAACTTTAAGTATTAATAAAAATGATTATGAAATAATCAACGATAAAGACGAATTTATACAGATCTTTGCTAATTTCAAAAAACAACATAAACAACATTTTTAAATATTAGATTTTAGACTATTTCTAGTGGACAATCCTATTTACCTCCTGAATAAATTCTTTGTTTGTGTAGAAATGCAGATTTATTATGGAACTCAATACACATACACATTTATACAGGCTGATTCATAACTCGACGACAAAAAAATGAAGCTTTCAATTCTTAGCTGCAAATACGAAATTTTTCGCACACTCTTAAGGTCGTTTTAGACAAGATTTCTTAGCTCAAAAGTTGTTCAAGAAATGAATTCATATATCAATCTCCCATACAATTTGACCTTGACAAATAGAACTCGTTATGTTTTTCTAGTCGATCTACTATCCAATTCAACATTTCAAATATATTGCTGTATGATACGAGACAATTTAGATTGTCTCGCATCTTGACTAACTTTTGAGTCAAGAAATTGTCTTGTCTAAAACGATCTTTAGTTTACGAGGTATTACGTTCATTATATCATATAATTTGAGTACAGTGTTAAATATTTTGTTTTTTATTCAGAGGCGACTACTTAGTTATATATTTCCGAGAATTATTGAGGAATTATAGGACGAATAATTACACAACTTTGATTTTATAGATGTTTTTTTTCTGTTATTTGTTTACTTCTGTTATTTCTCTGATATTTTTTCGTTGATCTTAAATATCTCGTAAACGATGCGCTTGCGAAAAAAATATTATTTCATGCTTTCAGCTTAGAATTGTAGAATTGTAGGCTTGTATATAACATTTAATTTTTGTCCTCCAGTTATGAATCACCCGTTGTATCTCATAGTCTAAATGAAAAATGAGTTGTATTGTATGCTTAGTAAATAGCGAGAGAACCGCATTAAATAAGGAATGTTTCAATTTGACTGGCGTTTTCAGGCATTTTATAATACGATGAATAGTATGAAAGTGAGCATTAATATATTTATTTTAATTGAACAAGAAAGTTATTTGTACAAGAAAACTATATGAAATAATAATTTTTAGAAAATTATGAATTTAATAATAATGATAATACTAATAAGAATAATAAACACCATCACAGGGGAAGGCAGCCACAGCAGCCACAGCAGCCACAGCAGCCACTTGGGATTGACGAAGCCATGGACCCTGAGTCACCTGGCAGGAAGGTATAAAATACAAATCTTTTGTTTCTCAAAATGGTACAAACAACAAGTAAAAACCCGTGATGGGCAGCAGCCGGATCGGAACAATCCACCGTAAAAGTCGGATAACGTCACTAGCAAAGAAAATGGACAACCCAGTAGCAGTAGGGATAACACCAACATCCCAATCACTGAAAATGTTTCTCAGCAGATTGCAGAGGCCATCAAGGAGGGCCGAGGTAGAAAACGTTTTAAATGAACATATGAGATGAATGTGTACCAATATCGTTGCTACCTCCATACAACTAAACTAGAAACTGGACAGTCGAGAAAGCTATTATATGAAATGATCATAGAACGAGTTAAAAATAAAAATAATACATAACATAAACGACCAGAAGAGAATTATTTTCAAGAATAAAAGCATCACAACTGAGGACACAGAAATAGATCGAGAAGAAATCCCCATCGAACTGGGCATGATTGAGGAACTACTCGAATCAGAAAACATAACGACTAACTTAAATACTGAGAAACTTTATCCCAGAAGAGAAACTAACGCAACAACTCCCGAAACCGAAATAGAAGTTTTATAATAGTCGCTTTCCGTAGGAAATCGGAACCTAAAAAAGACTTGCTTTACCAAAATGTATAAAGGGCCTCATTAAGAACATTAATGGACTCATATATAAGCGATAATACCTCTTCACGTCACTTGACAAGTTGAGCCACTACAAACCTTTAGTTTTCACTAACTAAAATATAGGGATGGCAAATCGAACGTGAATAAGTACAACATTACTTTAATGGGAAATGAGATTCAGGCAAGGAATTGAAAGCCTTAGATCAGAGGTAGAAATACTGCATGGACATCAGAAACACGACAAGCGGAAGAGGCAAAAACAAAGCGAGAAAGATAATAAACAGGAATACAAATAACAAAACACGAGAAGAAATACTCGATCGCCTGAAGCAACGCGTAACGGTTACATGTAATAGACTCAAAAGTACAAAGTGAGCAATCTGAAAAATAGCTAAACAGCTTGTTTAAAACAAACTAGAAGATATAATTCAGGTCACTTACCGCGCTGAGCGAATCACAAGAAGCGACATATATGAACAGTAGTCCATCTACTACCGCCAAAGTCAAACAATTCTGGAGCAACATACTCCCCAACAAAGGCAGAATGGATAAAAGGTGAGAAACAACGGTGCAATAAAATAACAACAATGCAAGATTGCACAATAATCGAAACTGATGTTGTTACAGCTACGAAAAGACGTATATCATTTCTGTATTAAGAGCTTGTTGAATGCAACTTACAGCCTATATTCTACATTGTTTACGCATAGATTAAAAATATCCACAGATAGGAAAGTTGAATAACTTTCCTCACCTTTTTAATTTCCCTTGTAGATCCAGCAAAATATGCAATGGCAATGGCAATTTTGGCCTCGATTATAATATGAATAAGATGGTACTTTCGTCTCTTGATTGTAGTCACATCTCCATAGCTCTCTGTTTCGCGTATGTATATTTACTGCTTAATGTTTCGCTGCCATGACTTTTATCCTTCCCAGTCCTCTCTTTTCCTTAATATTGCCCTCGATTAACGTTTGGATAAGCTGATACTTTTGGTTGCGTTTCACTTGAACCAGATAGGCTGTCGTTCGTCTCTTTATTGTAGCCATCAAAGCTGGATCCGTATTTATCCGTCGTAGGTCTTTCTCGTTGGTGTTTCTTCCTGTGGAATTTTTAAAATTCCCCATATAAACCTACATTTCTATAGCTTCTACTTTCTTCATCTGCTTTCCTATTAGAGTCCATCTTTCCATGCCGTAGAGAAGGACTAACCAATAATAGCACTTGAAGAGTCTTACTCTAAAGTTAAGGCCAAGGCCAGTACTGATGAAAACTTCATAAATGCTTTGCTCGCCAGTTCGATTTGGCATTTAATTTTCATATCTGATATCAATCTTTGCCCCTATGTATTTGAATATGTTGACTCTTTCTATGGGCTGGTAGCTAAATATTAGTGCAGTATCCTTCGATGTTTGTGGATCCCGGGAGATTCCCATTAACTTACTCTTGTTCGTATTTATGTTTAATCCCATGAGATGACTCTGTTCTACAATATCGACTAGTTGTTATATATATTATATCGTTGATGTTTTCTGAAATGATTATTGTGTCGCCTGCATGGCGGATGTTGTTTATCCAGACTCCATTTACTTTTATGTCTCATGACTCAGTACCACTTGGAAGAATACTCAGAATAGAATACAAGTTAAATAAAAGTAGTGACACCACACTCTTCATACTTCTATTTGGTGCTGCTTAGATTATTCTCTATTCTGACTTCAGCGGTCTGGTTCCAATATATATTTTCTACGTGCCGTATATCTTTTTGATCAATCTCTAGTTTTTTTAAGGATATCAAGTATGGAGTGCTATACTTTATCAAAGGCTCTTTCATAGTTTATGAAGTAAAGCCAGACATTTGTCCGTTAATCGTGACAATTTTGAACAAGAACTTGAGTTGCAGTTATTGCTTCTCTGCCCATCCCCTTTCTACATCCAAACTGTCACTCACTTATTAAAGGCTCACATTTTCTATATAGATTATTATCCTAACGCATGATATGTATATTCGGGTCTTTGCTTCTCCTTTCTTCCGTATCATATTTTTCAAGTACTCGGCTATTCTAGATTATTTGTCGGTCTGGTTATTTACTTCAGACCTCCTGTCTTGATGGTCGATTATTTCTACTCTTAAAGTAGCTAAAGTACATCACCTGCTCTATTATTTCGTCGTTAATAGTTAGTTTAAAATGTATGCAGTAACCTTTGTAGTTCCTTTTCGGACTCAGAGATAATTACAAATCCCACAAGCCCCGCGTTCTTAGCGTAATCTGTAATCTATTATTTTGTTCGTAATTAGGTTGAAAAGTGTGGGGCTTAGTGAGTACTACTCTATCGTAAGCCAGTGCAGATTGGTACTTCTATGGATAAGCGGTTGTTAACAAGGAAGCTAGTTGTTGTGTTGGTATTCATATTTTTTATAGTTTGACAATTTCTTCCGGAGTGTTGCCCTTTCTCAGTATAGCTGTAATGCCGTTTAACCTCACATGGTCAAAAGCTTTGGTTAAATTTATGAAGCACAATACACTAATTTCTTGTATTTGATTGCTTTCTCGATTATTTGTCGAGTGACAAATATGGCATCTGTGGTAGATCTATTTTCCCGAAAACACTGTTGTTCTTCCCTTATGGGTATGCATTTTGACATGATACTGTATATTGTTTCGTGAATAGTTTCATCATGGCACTTAGAAGACTTATTCCTCTGTATATACTTGTGGGTGTATTCGTCAGAACTTCTACTAAGTTCAGACCAGTCTGGCAAAAGATCAGACCGATCCCTTACCCATGGCAACCAAATAAACAACTGTTTCTCCGCGAATACTAGTGTAATACTGGCTTACGTCAAATGTCATAATTTTTGTCAAGTGACATTTATAAAGCGAAATATGTTGAATCCAAATATATTTCTCTAACTTATGACATTTGACATAAGACACTATAATACTAGCGATCGCGAAGAAACAGTTATTTATTTGGTTGTCATGGGTAACAGACCGCTCTGATCTTTTACCAGACCGGTCTGAACTTACATAATAGGCCCCCTGTTTGCATTTTGTCGCCTTTTTTTAATACAGTTGCCTCAGTTAGGATTTTCTGATAATGGCTGGCTAGTTGGTCGTTTAAAGGTTTACCCCCATAATGTATCAGTTCGTTGTTCAGTTTATCGATTCCTGGAGCTTTTCGTTTTTTTAGTTCCTTGGTGTGTTTTTCTACCAGTTCATTGTGCTTCCTGGTGTTGGTCTCATCTTCTTCGAATATCTCTTTAAATGATTTACCCATACCTTTTCTGAAAAAGTTTTTGTTGTTACAAATTCATTAACTTCTTCAGCCAATGATTCCACACATCTTCATTTGGCTGCCGCAGAGATCATCCTCCATGACCGCAGTTAAGGTTTTCCAGTATTCTGTATTTATTTGTCTTATTTCTGCTTGCACTCTATTCCTTGTTTCTCTAACAGCAGAACACTATGATAGTGGCTACAATACCACTCTTCTAGTGTTCTGTTATTTAGATACCTCTGGAAGATTTCTCGTTTTAGTTTCAGCCTGAACCATGGTCTATTATGTTAGTTAGTGATTTTGTTTATCCTCCTTTTTCCTGGTGATCTGTAGGCGACCTTTTTTCTAAATGTTTTCTACGTTGTACTGGTCCAGAATTGGATGTTCTCTGATCTTTTGTGTCAATCTTTTTTCGTACTGGTCCTTCACTAGTAGTTGGTCCGACGTTCGGTGATGTTAGGAAGCGTACGTCGATTAGTGGATGAGTATTCTTGTGTGTTGGACTAGGTTGCCTTGTGTTGTGATTGAAGTGTGTGCTGTTTATTCTTATCTCGTTTTGTGCGCAGAATATGGTGAGGGTTTTTCATCTGTTGTTGACGTGTACTTCATTGAAGCATTGTTTTACGCTACATTCTACGTTCTACGATTTCGTCACCATTTCTGGCATTCAGATCCCCATGAACAGGATTCTTTGCTCGTTATGTATTTTGTTGATTTTGGCCTGGAGTTGCTTATAGAAGGTGTCGATTTTTTGTTTTTGTTGGTGTTCGGGGCGTAAATATAGATAATATGTATTTTGTTGTTGGCTATATCTAGAATGACTATTAGAATACTTTCATTGATATAGAATGTCTCTTTTATTCTATATTTTATATGCATTTATCACTGATTAGCATGCTTTCTCCGGCTGTGGCTCTCTTGTGTTCTTCATTTCCCCAGTATTTGAGTATGTATCCCTTATATATAAGATCACCTTTCCCTCTGCGTTTTGTTTCGCATAATGCACATATTTCAATTTTGTGTGTTTCAACTTCTAGCAAAACTTCCGGTTCTCTTCCATTCCATGAGGCGCATCTTAATATTTTTCCTCTATGACTGTTTGTTCCTTCGTCTTCTACTCATATCCGTATCTCTAGCTGGGTTCGTCATCGTTTTATCAATCCGTTTCCGAGGTATGTTGCTGGTTCTATAAGCGTGTGGGTTGTTTTACTGTAGGTCGGGCTTTGAACTGGCGACACAGTCCCTGGGCTACTCAATCCACCCAGTGCAGAGTTTTTTTAGTAATTTATCAGTGACTATTAAAACTCCTGCCATTTTGATAGATAGACCAGGAGAAGTGTGCATTAAAATTTGGATCGTTGAACATCAGCTACCCGGGAGGAAAGACAGGGTTTGTTAATACATAGGACAGAGTTGTTTTTATCGAACAAAAATGCTTCTAATTCATTACACTTGCTTCGATTACATATTTATGTACAATATGTTCAGACCATGTTTCTCTATTTTGGAGTTAACTATACACCAAAAAACGGTAATAACAACGGAGGAAGGGAAACTGTAGTGGCACTGAACAAATCATACTGTCTCTCATAATATGTCTGATATTGTCAACATAGATAAGAAAACTCAAACCACATATCTTATCGATATTGGAATCCCAGCTCCAACGAGCATCCAATCAATGCACTCCGAGAAAGTAAAAAAATACGAAAATCTTGGTCGGTCCTGAAGTATATGCTAATCGTAGGGTTATGGGCACTACTATATCTGGCTGCCACCGATACCAATATCCCAGGCATATGTCAAAAACCTTCCAAATCCAAAAAATTCTATATCATTATTCCCTATACATCCGAATCAGCATGCCTACCAACCAGGTCGCTCAACCGAATCATCCCTACATCTGGTGACTTCTAGAATAGAGGAAACACTGGAGCATAAAAGTTCGTTTCTTGCTACCTTCATTGATATTGAAGGTGCTTTTGATAAAACAACATTTAAGAGTAAAAGCCACTATGAGGGGCTGGATAAAAAATATGCTTGGTCTAAGAACAATCCAAGTAACACTAGATGACGTAACATCAAAAAAAGTTACAGGAAGAGGCTATGCTGACGACATAGTGATCATGATAAATGTCAGTTTTGAAGGTGTACTCTGCAATCTCATGCAGAGTGCCCTAAAGTTTGTTAACAACTGGTGCGATAGCCATTCGCTAACAGTATATCCAAAAAAGACACAGCTGATATTGTTTACGAGGAAGAGGAAACTCGAGCTCATGAACATGTCAACTCTCTTTAATGTCTCTCTGACACTCACAGATAAAGTAAAATATGTAGGATTAATCATGGATACAAAACTGAACTGGAATGAGCATATAACATCCGAGCTGGAAAAAGCCTGCATCTCATTTTGGCAATGCCGCAGGGCGGTTGGTAACACATGGGGCCTGTCTCCCAAGATCACTCAATGGATATATACCGCGATCATAAAAACAAGTATCGCATATGGTGCAATAGTCTGGTGGTCGAAAACCAAACAAGTCACAACAATCTCAAAGCTATCACACATCTAGCGGATGGCGTGTCTTGCTATCACCGACGCAATGAGAACAACACTCACAGCAGCTCTTGAAAAGGGAAACTGTAGTAAAAACAGTATTAAGGCTATCTTCACTCAACCTGTGGCATGATAAAGCTAGAAACATTGGAGCATACTGAGTGAAGCAATCAAACTAGACCCTCACATAGAAGGTAAGTGCGACAGAATTCTATACAGTCGATACAGTTTTATCAAACATTTTCAGACCAGCATCATACTGGATGGTATCCCACATGGCGACAACAGAACCATGTATACTGATGGATCTAAAACTAAGACGAGAGCTGGCTATGGAATATTCTCAGCAGAACTCGATTTCAAGATACGTGCACCACTTGGAAGACTCACTTCAGTTTTCCAAGCTGAATTAACAGGATAACTGAAGTGTGTTCTAATTTTAGCTGAACGGAATATTAAGGATAAACATATCTAAATACTCACCGACAGCAAAGCAGCTCTAAATGCACTAAATACCAACACATGTGTGCCAAAAGAGCTATATTCATGTCTACACAACCTGGAGGAGCTAGCTAAGCATAACAAACTAGAACTCTGCTGGCTTAAAGGACATAGTGGCATCGAGGGGAACGAAATAGCAGATGAGCTTGCCAGGAAGGAATCCTCACGTCCTCTAACAACCCAAGAGGATGAAATACTTTCTGCAGGTACTCTGAGAAAAATAATAGAGCATAGGACACATGCTCTTCACAAGGTAAGATGGCGAGAAACGCCGGGCTGCTATCAAAGGTGGCAATTATGCAACCTTGTAAAATTGCGGCCAGGGCCCGCCTTAACTTATCTAGAACTAATCTAAAATTATTGACTAACATCCTAACTGGCCACTACCGGCTAAACAAATACTTACAAGCGATGGGTCTGGTGGACTGCCCGTTATGTAGAGGGTGCAATGAAGAAGTTGAAACAGCAGAACATGTAATATGCCTCTGTCCAGCTCTAGTAAACACTAGGCATCTAATACTAGGGGAGTGCTGGCCTAGTATGACCAGCATTGGCAACTCGTCACCCGCCAGAGTTTTGCAGCTCGCATGCAAAATTGACTGGTGGGACGAGTGAGTAGCCTTAAAGGGAGGTTTCACAATGGGCCCATTTTGAGGCCTAAGTGTCTGAGCTATGCTACCCTCCAGCCAACTATCCAGAACTATCCAGAACTACATACATATAGGTGAACGAGTGGAATTTTCAGGATCTACTCAATCTACTCGTTTACCCTACTAGTTTTTTGGCAAGAACTACCCTGCTGTTACATACATATATACATATAACATATTATACAATAGGCTAACAACCGATATGTTTCTTTACCTATTTTTATAAACAGATGGTTTTAAACTCACTCGTGCCAATACCTGGTCAGGATAAAACATTGCAGAAAATTATTTTTTTTTAATAATTTTTATTATATCTTAAATATTTTACATAGAATACTAAACATGAATACTAAACAGTAACCGGTAATACAGAACACTAGAACAGAAACACGCAACAATAAATTAGTGTCATTTGATATACAAAAAGACAGATGAAATAAATATAACTACTAGATCTAATACTAAATAAAACAGAAAAGAAATGCTTAAACTTCAAAAAAATAATACAAATGTTGTTAACCGTTCGAAAGGTCAATAACAAAATGATCTTTATAATTATCACACAATTTTAATTAAACTTAAACACTGCCTTTGTTGACTATCGCCTATAAAACTGTTAAATTAGATACACGGAATGGATTGAAAATGTGCCCCACTAATTTGAAGATCTTAATTAGTAAAGTATCACTGCCATACGCACTTGTCCTTTTATAGTCAGAACAACATTTTATTGCAACTCGTGAGTGAATTATTTCAGAACCGTAGGTTTATTAGATCAATATATAATTAATCAGTTCTCTAATTAATTACAAATGTCCCAATTCGTAATAAAACTGGTCTCATTCGATTCCTTTTCGGCAGATTCCCCGGTAATTGACCTTTTATGGTCTCAAATCCATGATATTTTTCCGAGCGTTTCCCGTGGACGTGATTCAGTGAGGACGACATTAAATGTCCCAAGTCAGTTCCCAAGACTCACGCCAACCAGTTACGATCAATTACAGACTATTTAGCTCAACTCCGAAACTCCGCTCTCCACTTCTAAACAATGCCACAAATATTTATTCTAAGCGACGATTATCTACACTTAGCCGGAGATCTTGGGAGAAGAAGCGGCACTTTCTAAGCGCAATTAAATTAAACGACAAATATGGCGACACCGAGTTGCCCTAATCTCATGGCCTGGCGAATAACAATTATAAAGTTATTATAATGAGATGTGTTGTTGTGATAAACATGATATTTCGGTCTAATGACGGCGGATATTTGAGAGGTATTAGTTTAGTTCCGCCATGCCATTACGGTTACTGTCTTAATTGACTACACCCGCATTTATGTTCCGTCGCTATTTAGGTAAATCCGTTTTTATGTTGGAAGGATCGGAAATAGGTTATCAAACATTTAATCTAATTTCACATCGTGTTTTGTGATTGATTTAATTAAGATCGTAACGAGTATTACATTATTGATCCCTGGCACCCCAATTAACTATTAAAGCTAAAAAGAACCGCACAATAGACCGTCCCTCTTATAAAATCTAGATAGCCGCCGATGTGGATCGAGCCCTCTAGATGAGGTCCATTACGTGTCCCCTTTCCTGCCACGATTAGCGGACAAATCACGCCGCCCTTTGGGGGAAAAAGACTTATGCGCTCGTCCTGAACAATCAATGTCCAGACGGGGGAGTTGTTTTGCTCTGTTTTTACGCCAACGGGTCGACTTTGAGGGATTTATTTGTTTGTTTCTCGTCATTCCTTATTGGTGGACATTGTGTTTTACGATAAATCACCTTTCGAACTTTATTGTTTTCGGATGCTATCAAATAGTGAACATCTATATTTTAAATAAATATTCACCCATGTTGTTATACGAAATGATATTTTATAAATATGTAAAACTGCAATTTTTAGAAGAGATAAAGAAACGCGTGAGTGGAAGCTAATGTGTGAAATATGAGGACTGGAGGCACCGCGGAAACAATTTTATACAACTTTAGAATAGATATAAACACAATTTTATAGATTCAAAAATATAAAATGAGGGGTGATATTTCTTTGTCACAGTGATATAGATAGCCGAGCTCGGGTAGTGAAATATAACCAGTGGGAAAGATTACAATCCGCTTAGCTGCGCGCTCGGGTGTTTGTTACTTTAGAATTTATTAGGGAGGCTATAGTTGCCCTGCTAACGCGTTTAGTGCGGCGTGGGTGGTCGGATGCGGGTGGTTTTTACCCGAACCAAATCTGGAGGTGTCGGCTCTGACGGATGGGGTCACTTCCGAGACCCTCTCATTAACACATTGCCGAACAATCCTTGCCGACTTCGGTATCCATTTCACCATTGCTACTATTTTCAACATCAATCACTATGTTATATCGTCACCATCCAACTCTGTTTATGTTTCAAATAGTAGTTGATAGAAACATCTGTTTATTGAATTACTATATTTTTTAATACGATAATAGATTTAGTCTATTTACGTAAATATATATTATGTAAAAATGTAATAATGTATTATTAATGTTCACCACGGGAGCAATTACGCTTTTCAGTCATTAACTGTAATAAATATTGGTTAAACTTTGATAATCAGCTGTATAGACAGTTTTTAATTGTTGCTAGAAATACTCATATATTAATGTATTTTATTATAACGCATAAAATGTGAACGTATCACACACATTGAAATTAAACGATTTTCTTGTTTTTTGCTTTATTCTTAAATTTCATTTCAGATTTTCTATTTTCCGTTATTATTACTTTTCATAAAAATATAAAAAAAGAGTTAAAAAGTAATACAATGTATGTAGATTATTACAATAATCGCTTGAATATCATAAAAATAATAGAAAAAAAGATAATATTTCTTTAAAAAATAATGGTTTCATTATTATGACCCCTATGATAAAATAATGAATAAAGTGACCAAGCTAGATTTCAGATTTTTATAATTTTCACCCAATTATTATGAAAATCAGTATACATTCCTAATTTTAATTCTGAATCATAAAAAATGCACCTGAATCAAATCTATATTTTTGAATAATTTATAATGATAAAATCACATAATAATAATAAGAACGATATGTACATATTTGCTTGATATGTACATATATGCTTGTAAACATTCTCACAATTTTTCAGAGTCGATAAATTACAATTGGTATACATGGACATTCCCACGATAGATTTCCAGCAAGTAGCCTAGACTAGGTTGTATGAGATGATAGCGCCATGCAAAAGCTGGTTTTCTCTTAAATGTTGATATCACAGACATGGATAAAAAACAGAAAATTCTCAGATCTAAATTAATCAGGGAACGTTCTAAAGTATATTTCCGGAATTATGTATTTTTCTCATGAATAGAATAATTTATAAATACTTATATGGTAAAGTAATAATGAAAAATTTGATGTGGCCAGTGCACATGATTTTAGCATAAGTATGATAATAATGAAAAGATTTTTTAAAGAGATTTACCCGAATCAAAGGTATATTTTTGCATATTTGGTATAGACAATATGTCATTTCAGTTAGAGATAATTTTTTATCATTTCAAATAAACACTTGAAATAATGAATAAGATTTTTGGAGAAAAAAATTGTAAATGTAATAATATTCTTTCTAAAATCTTAAAAGTGCGGTTTGTAAACATCGACTTTCGACAACGAATCAAAACAGAGTTACGCGAGATAATAGCACCATGTATCCAGATAGCCTAGGGATTAGAGATGCCGTTTCCAGGGGCCAGAGTTCAAACCCCGTTGTGGGCGAAATTTAGGGAATCACCTTTTACAGAGGTGAAGTGTAGACTACCCGGTGATTGCACTACTCTGAGCTTTTCCCTTTACTAGCGGAAAGCTGATAGCTATTCAAATTGAAGTTTTTTTAGCCATATGCTAAATTTGGTTTGAAAATATGTAGTAGTAGTTTTTGAAAGCGTAGAGGAATGTATCACATACGGACTACGAAGACATGTTCCAGTTGTAGTCTTAAAATAATCAGGGCATCTAGTAAAGAGTAGTTGCGCAAACTTGTTACTTTATTTCGCCCGATTACAATACTTTACCTATATTTCGTATGATAAAGTAACAATTATTAAACTATATTATTTACCAGAAGAAAATAACACGATTTATTTTAATTACGACGCTACTCCTAGAAGCAGTCGACCAGGTGTATGGAAGAAGGTTGTTATTTGAAAAAAATGCTAGAAAGTACCAACCTTATAAAGCTTATGTTTGAAGTTTGAAAACGCCGTGAGAATATTTTAATATCTCACAGCAATAAGGCCGAGTTCTATTTTAATATAGCCATAGCTAGCCCACATTATTTTCTATATCCAAATTTTAAAAAATAAAGATTTGATTATAAAGATTTTACAACAATTAAGAAATTAAGTCTGCGGTTTATGGCAATTTTGAGGAACTCCTCAGTGTCACTATAAACAGGGTATCGAAGCTATAAGGATACTATTTTGAGAAATAAAGATATTTTTTTAATTTTTTTGTGTGTTTTCGACCTCACAAAGTCGGTGTCTGCTAGAGGAGCTATTCTTGTAATTTAGTACGTATGATAAATTATGTGGACTGCCAACATCAGATTTGTCAAAATCGCATTCAATTTAATTTATGGAATATGGAACAATACATTTAGGAACTTTTCTAAATAGTTCTATTCGTTCTTTATCATCTAACTTCAATATTTGGTTTAAAAACATGATTTACATTTCCAGTATTGCAAACAATTAGTTCACAACTTTGTGCAAAATGTAATGAAGATTTAATTTTGTTATCGGTAATTTGTAACTTCACGTATCATGAATCGGTCAAGTTACATTTGATAATGGCCCCAAATTGGATATTTTTGTAGATATTAATATGACTATAATCAGTAGTCACGTTTTCTGGATAGTCTCCATTTTATGAAAATTAAAAATATATATACTGATGAAACTAATTTTAATCTTTTTTTATTTTGTAAAAATCATTATTTTTAGAGGAAAAAAATATCAAATCAGATATATATTTTTTTTAATTTTCATAAAATAGAGACTATCCAGAAAACGAGACTGCTGATTATATTAATAATTAATGACCAATTTTGTAGTGGTTCGTTGCTTGAAGTCATAAAATACTTATAGGACATAAAATATTTACTTCTTATTATTGACTAATCAATAACAGCCATTAGGATTATATTTGAATCATAGGGATAATGATGTATGCTTCGAATTAACAAACATAGTTGTAACAAAATCAAAAACGTTACAGACAAAATATTTGTAATATTTGCTTTACACAAAGTATTGCAATACCGTTGCCGTTCGGGGGTTTCTAACAAAATTTATACTTATAGCCTTCTTCTTCTGTAAGCCAACTACATGCCTCCCCATTTTGCTCTTAGGATGCTGAGGATTAGCCGTTCTTCCATCGTTTTGCTGGACATCCTACAGGGCGTTTGGCGGCAGGTTTTTTATTTCTAGCAATTTTTGCGATCGTCTCTTCGTCTATTCTAAACACGTTTGCATTACACTCTCTTTATCTGGCCCAGACCCACCGCACCACGTCCTTCGTTTTGAATTTCAGTACTTCTTCTGTGCTCTCTTAGCGTGTTTGCTATTGTTGTTCTTAATATTTTCATTTTGTTTTTGTGCACCATTCGTTTAGTCACAGCAGTGTCCGCTCTTGTTTTTACTGCATAGGTCTTACACATGCTTTGTAAATTATTTATTTGGTACGGAGATGCAGTCGTTTCTCCATATGATTATCCTTAGGACGCCTGCTATTCTGGCTGCCTTGTTTACTTTGTTTGGTACGTCTCTCCTCATCCCTCCGTGAGTTGAAGTCCTCGTTCCCAAGAGGTGAATTCAGATAATTGTACTATTGTTACATTATTGCATATCACTATGCATTTTTGTTTTAACGGTAGAAATTTCCAGTAGCTATTGGAAACCATCTTCTGCGTCGACAACCAAAGCTGCATCATCTGCATAACAAATAATTTTGATAATTTTGTCCATTATTATATAGCAGTAGTTCCTCTATTATCCTGTTCATTATTATATTGAATAGCAGTGGACTGATGTTGTCGCCTGGTCACCTGTGGTGAGTTCAATTTAATTTCTTGTTGATATTGTTTTTATAGTTGAACTGTTGTTTAATTGTTTAGTTATCTTATCGTTTCCATAATATTTGGGTGTCCTCTCTTACGATTTGGGTTGCTTAAGTCTTCATCCTAAAATCGGTGTAAGACTGTAGCTCTACCATCGCCGTATGTCTTTTTTCCACGAGTTCGGCCTTCTTCCCACAGATCTTTCCCTCGTTCTTTCTTTCGATGATGAGCAAAAGGATATCCGCTAAGATATGGCCTAAGTACTAGAGCTTCCGTTAACGGTGTTCCGCAGTTCTTTTTGTCTATCCACCTAAGTACTTCTTTGTTGGGTTTTCTTTTCCCCCAGAATATACGCAGTATCCGTCTATATAGATACATATTAAATGGGTCTATACATTTAACAAGTGACTAGCTAAGTATGCAGCTTTCAAAACCATAGAGATGTATGTTTGTCCGGCCTGTTCAATTCTTGATTTCCTTCTTGGCGTCGCCTTGTTCACAAGGATCGTGAGAAATTTAACGAATAACAATAATAATAATAATACTTTATTCCCAACAACCATACAGTTTAAAACAGGGAAAATCACATGTAGTATCAATCAATAAAATATAAATTTCAAACAAATAACTATAACTGCAGGTATAGCTATAGGTGTATGCGGTTTTGTAAGTCCCGACAGAATACTCTTTTGGTTGACAGCAAAATAACTAGACCATACTGACATTGGTGATATGTACGCATCATTATAATCAATAGTGACTTTTTAAGCTGCATACCGAGGCACATTAAAACATACTTGTTTACACTTGTGTGGAATCATTGTTTATACGAAGTACGGCCCGTCTCGTTGTCTTGGAGAATATGCTCACTTTAGTTTTGGCAACATTAATATGTAAACCGTATTGTGCACTATGCTCTACGATGAGATTCATCAAGTTCTGAAGGTGTGGAATACAGTGTTGGTGAGTTCGACCTTGTGTAGGATTGGTTTATTTTTGTTGTTATTTGAATTGGTTATGCGAAATAAAGTAATTTTTTTAGTTTTCTTGTCACATCCGGGTGATATTCCACAGTAGTTAGCTTCTCTTACAGATTTTATAACTCGTTGAGAATATCGTCTGGCCCTGGTACTTTACCGTTTTTGAAGTGTTTCAACTACTGCTCTGCTATTATTGGCTCTGTTTCGTCTATCTCTATTGCTTCTTGTCGTCTCACTATTTGATGTCTTACTAGTTCTAGTTGTTCCTTGTTTCCTGAGTACAGGTCTAAAAAGTAGGCTTTCCACTCATCTTTCGATATATTGTTGACCTGCACTGTTTCGCTTACTTCTCACTCTGTTTCCCTAAGCATTTGCCATATACGTTTTTGTGTGTCATTTTCTGCATCATGTTAGTCGCTTGGTTTCTGTTTTCCTTGTGTGTTTTTCTCTTGAGTTCTGGCGGCTTTATAGTTGAGGTGCGCGTGCTTCTTCTCCTTTGACATTTTGCACCTCTGGGCCAACCATGGCTTTTGGTGTCTGTGGTTGTTGGATTGGTTGACAGTTCTAATTCCAATTGCTTCTTCCTCAGCTTGGAAATATTGCTTTTTATCTCCTTTACTAGTACCAGGATTTATTTATTTTTCAGGAGAGGTGTTGTTTGTATACTTCCCTTGCATTAACTGTTTTAAGTGATTCGGAACTTCTACACTGGGTTTTATGGCAGTTTTTATTTTACATGGGACTGATTGTAACCCGATCCTATATTTGCGAAAGTTAGGCATCTGATCTATTACTCACTCTGGTTTAATTACTCTGTTTAATCGATTGTAGGTGTTGTTCCCCTAGTTCCATATAACCTCATCTTGTAGTTTTCCTGTTTGTAATATGTGTTAATAAGCTCATTGTGTGCGCAGAAATAAATGAGAATTTCCCCTCTACCATTGATGGTTTCTTCATTAAATCTATTGTTTACTCCTGGAATTATTTCGTTTGCAATACTCCAATTCCCATTATAATTATCTATTCGTTTTGCTGGGACAAACAACACAAGGATCGCCTTTGGGTTTTCCGGAGTAAATTATTGTATAATCCCTATACTGTGACGTTCATTTGTATCTTTTTTGTTTTCTATATAGTGCTGATGTCAATGTTGTGTTGTAGTAGTTCCAGTAGGATTTCTTGATCTTAACCGGACGCTCCAACTTTCTAGTCGGGGTCTCCTGTTCTTCTGCTTGTTTCGTTGTTTTCTGACTAGTATCCTGTTTTGTACGTAAATCTCTCCGGTTCCGAGACATGTATTTTGGGTAGGTATGTGAACATTTGTGTAGTTTTACTATTGTTAGATCATTAGCGTTACCGCAAAACCCTCCTCCTTTTGCCGGGCTTGGAATCGGCAGCGATGTACGTGACCCACGTACCCCCAGGCGATTACATACTGTCAACAAAATAACAATAACAAAAATGATTTACCAACTATCCTAACAATAATATCAACTCAAGTTAGATCTTCCACCTTGGCAAACGTTCTCACCCCTTCCCAACCTTACACAATTACCGACTCTTATATTATTTTATACCAAATCTTATTTTGTTCCCTCACACTCATTCTTCAGATTCTCTCATATCTTTTACCCTTTCTCATATAACACACACTGTTATGTGACGTTCTACTATTAATCATAGTGAGTTAACCCAAGCCTCTCGCACAAACGTCACATCTACCCACCCCTTCACACTCTTCTCATATCTTACCATTCATTCACTTGTATCACACCGTTGTCATTCCGTAAATTTCTTGTAATAGTATATATCGGTATGTTGATTTCTCTACCCCCAGCAACCAACTTTAGAAACCATCCTTGCTCTCTTTCGAGCACTTCCCATTCTTTCATTCCCCATACTTCGCCCCCCCCCCCCCTTAATTATCGTCTTTACATATACATCCCACGCCTTGCACCCTAGATTCATATTTCACCTCCACCAAGATACCCATTTTCTCGACGCCAATTTCCAGACTATGTTCCGCTTTCGCTTGCACCCACTCTACATGACTCGCATACGCACTCTACAATGAAAAATAAAAACCAACTACGTGAAGCATGCAACCTTCTTAATTGCGCTTCCCTGCCAATTACTGCTCTTTCCCTCTTCTGTCTTGATTTATGTATAGCATATACTAGTACAAGTACCTATTCACTCTCAATATTTCTCATCTGCATCTTTTCGACATCTACACTAGGAGGTTTATTCTGTTTGGACCAGTCTGGTAAAAAGCGGATTGAGTAACAGACCAGCCTGCTGTTTCACTAGACCGGACTGTATGAACTTAAAGAATAGACCCCATATCATCTGCATAGGCTAATATCCAAACCTTCTTACTTACCACAAGTACACCGCCCGCCTGCGTCCTCCTCAATACTTTCTTAGCGGACACCCTTGCCTTAATAGGACTTGATTTTATAATAATCAGCGGACCTAATAAATTGGAATTTTGTCAAACCTAGAAACTAGATTACAACACAAGTAAAAAATCTACGTTAATGATTATTATGATACGTATGATAAAGTAGTATGCACTAGCCAAATCCGAATTGGGTAATCCTAGGCAACTATCCTTGATGTGTATCAAGGTTAAATTTCCTATTGAAAATATTACAGCAGTCTCATTCTTTCGCATTGTTCACATTAACGATCATTGGCAGTATTAACATTTCTGGGAATATTGCCAGCTTTTTCACAATCCTTTTTTAATATTACCAAACATTGGCAATTTATGAAACTCTTGAGAAATATTGCCGACAACAGATTGATAGCTAAAACACCTGAAAAAATCAAATATATAGGAGCAAAAAAGATACGACATTACAGTTGGATGTATATAGAATTGCGTGAATACAAAATAGAATCGCAGTACAATTATAACGAAAATACCAGTTCCAATTGTAACAAAGTTTGATGTCATGATTTCGGAAAAACTATATGCTAATCAAATAATATATCATAATCAAATTTTGCATGATTGATGTTATAATTATCCATGTAAATTGATCATCGATTAGTTTTTGGTGAAAAAAAAAATTGTATAATGCTAAGAATGTAATTATTTCGTGATTTTTTCTGTAAGACGTAAGGGTATCTTTAAAAATCTGTTAAAATATAAATAAATTACCTATGACAATTTTTAGAAAATATACATACAATTCAGTGTATTTTTTACTGAAAATATCGAGAATAGTATTGTTAATAAATACGAATTAAAATTTAGGAATTATTATAGATCTTCATTATACACGCGTAAATCATAAAAATACTGGTAAATTGGAAAATATCGAGCACTGGGGAGCTTGAATTCGAACCCCGTTGGGGCGAATTTTTGCGAACAACTTTTTACTGTTTTTCAGAGAGTTTCTGTGAAGTTAAAGTAAATGCTTTATGATTAAACATCTCTGAGCTTCTCGCCGGTCAAAGCACCTCACGGCTGATAATCCTATAAAGATTTTATTATTATTTCGTTTAATAAAATTCATCTTAAATTATTATATTAAATATTGTAAAGTAATGTGCACTGGCAACATCAGATTTTTTTAACTTTAAATAAATGTAGTAGCAGTTTTAATTTTCTTTATTCATTTTACTTGTTAATAATTTATACAATTCTATTTTTCAAATTGTATAGATGCATAATTATTGTGAAAATTCATCATTCAACTATTATTTATATACTACAGACATAAGAGTATACCATTATATTTTTCTTTGCGTTAAAAATACTGCCCATCAAAGCAGAATATCAATACATTGGAATCTCTCATAATCATTTATTAAAATGTAACCCAAATATATTGAGTATTCGTGGAGTTCTTGTGAAATTTTGTTGAAGAACTAAACTTAGTCATAGTCATAGTCATATGTATTTCTTAATTCAAATATATTTCCTCAAATTTACTACTACATGTTTAAAGAGGTAAAATATAAAATTATATATAGTTCCGAAATATTGGAATATCAATATGCCAAATTTTGATATCCTTTAATAGAATATTCCGTTCAAATACTTACCGTAGTGATCTCATCCACTAAATCAAAACCAGATTAATGCCCAAAAATCACGAAGAACTTGCAATAAAAGCAATGTAGATTTCAAATAATCTGTTGACATATCACTGAGATCAGTTCATGTTTACTTCGTCGGTTTGTATTGGAAATTATGTCCATCTGTGTCCCCAGTTTCAGCAATTAGTGCCTTGCAAAAGAAGCGGAATTGTTGGAACGTAAGAGTCCACCACGTGGAAACTGCTCGGTCTGTAGTAACGAATTGCGTGTGAAATCTTGATGGTTAAGATCAAATTGATTTCTTATCGCCCTCATATTCAACTTCCTCCGTAGATTATGCATTTGAAGGGCAAAGTGATCAATGATAATGTTTTCATTTTCCATGAACGTCGTTTATCTCTGGCCCTCATTGATGGCAATTTGAATGCTCGACGTTATATTGACCTCATCCTAGGATTTGTATTACCATATTCACCATGTCCCTGAAAGCAATTTTCACGTTCGGCCATATACTACATTACGATTTGCCTAGGCCCCTCATGGGGAAAACATTGAGAGATCGATTCATCCCCATAAAACATGTGTGGTATATGATAGGGTGGAGATAGCAATATGTACAGCATCCTCGAAATACTTTAGGCTAACTTAGACTGCGAGTTCAGATTGCGATGAGCCAAGTACACAACTCTCACCTAAGTGTGCCGGGCTATATAAGAATACGAGGAGATGTTACATTATTTAACTTAGTTAGAAATATTGTAAATTAAAATTAATTTTGAACGTAAGTTTAAATTAATTTATTAAATACATTAGCAACAAAAACCAGTACACATGGTATTATATTGTCTTATTTTTTGTCTGTTTTATGTATTATTATTAGGTAACCATAATCCCACTTCCTTTTGAAATATTTAATATTTATAAATCTGTGTCATAATTTCTCATTATTTAGTCCATACAAATAATACTCATTGTATCTACAGTAATTATGATGAATTTCGATAGTTATTAGCAACCAACCAGTGCACACAACTGTTATTTACTGACTAGAGACAGAGGTTTACCATTGAAAATATTACAAGAAAAGTAACATAGAGCTCGTGTTGTGTAATTTCTTAAAAAAACTTAATGATCTTGTCATTAACGTAACCAATGAAGAAGATCGTAATTACAGAATAATTTATATTTAAGTTCTCATTTATTGAAATCAGACAATAAATAGGCGAAGACATTTCAATGTTTTATGAGCCTGAACCTCGTCAATTTCACTTATTATAATTTATGATGTAATAAAGAAACATTATTATTAGTATTATTATTATTATTAGTGCTGAGTGTCGTTGTTGAATGTGTTATGCAATTACGACCTTAGCCTACTCATTGTTCAAAAATGAGAGATTGGTATTTTTTGGTATATGTGTGTAAATAAGTATAAGGGATTGATTTCATATATATATATATATATATATATATATATATATGAATATATATATATATATATATATATGAATATATATATATATATATATATATATATATATATATATATATATATATTATTAGTAAATTAAAAATAGATCGGCATAGGGGCTATGCCCATCTATTTTTGTGTCGAACTTATAGTAATAAGTAAGGGGCTTCATTATTACTATAAGTTCGACATTAAAGGTCGTTTTAGACAAGACAATTTCTCAGAGGTTAGTCAACATGCGAGAAAATCTAAATTCTCTCGTATCATACAGCAAATTATTTGAAATATTGAATTGGGTGGTAGATTGATTGGAAAAATATAACGCGTTCTATTTCCCAAGAACAAATTCTATGAGAGGAGGATATATGAATTCATTTCTTGAACAACTTTTGTGTCAAGAAATTGTCTTGTCTAAAACGACCTTAACTCTTAGTTTGTTTTAATGTGTTTGCCGGCCTATTTTTAATTTACAATTAATATAGTTACGAAATCTATATCGTCATCAGTGAGTGACAAATAAGGTACATTAGGCTGTAGTATTATAATATGAGATCTATATCAAAAATATAAGTCATCTTCACATTTCTATGTTCTAGATGGATGTGATAGTAATAATTTCATTCATTGTTAATTTTAATTAAATACTTGAATTATTCAAGCTACATACATAACATACAAACAATAGGCTTCATAGATATTATTGTTATAAAATTTTAGATTTAATATATCATCTAAATTCCAACAACTTCCAACTGTACTACCAGTTTAAAGTAGTTCCATTATGTTATTTTATTTCGGTATGGCATTCATATTTGTAAGAAAATAATAATTATAAACAGTAGAACTGTATACATCTCTAACTACCGTGTTGTAGTAGTATTGTAATAAAAAAATACTTCTATCTTTATAGGGCTATCAGCCGTCAGGCTTTTGCGTCGGTGAATGGAGAAGCTCAGACGAGTCTAATCACCCGGTAGTTACCTTAACTTCACAGAGAACCTCTGAAAACCTGTGAAAGAAGATCCCCCGACGTGTTCCCTAGATACGGCCTTGGTCCTCAAAATCTCTACCGGGTTTCAAAGTAATACACCAATCCGTCTATATGAGCCGCAAACAAATAATATTAAATTGATTTATTTAATAATAAAAATACTCAAACTAATGACTTTTATCTCTTTCCCGTAGTTATTTTGGTTACATGATATAACCATTATATACTATTTAACTATTGTACACTACACTTTTTTTAATGCAGTAATGTTAGTAATTATTCAATATTCATTATGTGTCTACCTAATTATAAATAAACAGTGTTTCGCTTAGTAATCAGAAAATATTCTGATTCTTAATTATGATTGAGAAATGAACTTTACAAGAATTAAAATGTTAAATGTTGTAAATTATAACCAGTCAGGAGTAAATAACATTTTGCATCTAATTTGCTACTTTATCTACATGTAAAGAATTATAAATACTAACCATTAAACTATTTTAATTTAGCAACGCTTTTCATAATTAAGACACTTTATAAAAAAAATATTAAATTTATGTTCATGTTTACATAAAAAGTAATGTTATCCTGTTAAAATTATGTGTATGCATGTAAAACCCACTTGTGAATGTTTGTAATGCAAGATAATGAAATAACTGTAGTGAAGTGGCTTTACAAGATGACAGATTCTGTTTCATATATCCCTTTGAGGGATGACGCCCGCCCAACGAGTGGATGTGCCTCGGAAATTTATTTAAACTACCCGAGATAGCGCCCTCCGAAAAAACAGATGTCTAGTAGCGCTGTAATTATCTAACATTAACATTCGGTGCATAAAAAAAAGAATAAAGCCGGTCCGCTGTCGATATATTTTATTATCTCCGGATCCGGTTTACTATAAATTACTTTAATAGTTTGTTAAAGGGCCAAACGTGACCTCAGGTCAAACACATAAATATGGCAGACGCAGAAGTGTCGGAAACTATTTAATTTAATAAAATAATGATGCGTATGTTTGAACCGGTTTTGTACACTCCATAAAATACGGCTGGCATCTATTTTAAATGGCATTACAATAAAACGCATACGCTACTACACAGATAGCCAAGAATATTTATTTGCAACATTTTTATTTAAATTTCTTAATCCGCATTATCAATATTTAAATATGTCTCATTGGTTGCGGTTATGGTTAATTTATGTGATTAATTGTAGATATAAACCTTCTGGACACATTTCAAGTCAACAAGGCATTTATATAAAACAGGTATAAATGTATTGTGATTTTCATTCTTATGAGGAGCCAGTAGTATAAGCCACAAATCAAGTACATATAAAAACACTTCAACCCACTCTCAGCTTCTATTCTATTTTAGTTAGTACCTGTCCGATAAAGAATTACCCCATGCGCCCTTAAAGAAAGCATTTGAATTGACAAATTGCCTTATTATAATTTCTAATCAGCAGAGCTAGCGAGGGTGAACCGGAGGCCCTTCTGTTCCTAATCTGAAGTACTATATAAAAAACACGGCTAAATATAAACAAGTTTCCTACCGACTAGTAAATCTCAGCGTTGATAATCTTTAAGGAACCAGACGCAAATTAAGGAGGTTGTTATGCTGTCTTTATCCAGCCGCCGTCGGCCGCACTTGTTCACAAAGGACCCGCGAAAACATGGACTGTATTTTTTCCATGTCGCCTTTATGAGACCGACAGAAGTGGCAGGTGCTTTTCAATCTAACAGCACCGTCTAGACTAGACAAATATTGATAAATATGTTTAGATGGCAATATTTTACTACATCACATCTTGTACATGTGCATGTCTGCTACAACTGATTATTATTGAAACTGGCTACTGACTAAGGGTTTCATGCATAGCATCGAGTTGCAAGAAGTTCACATTTATATGGTTGTTTGTAATCGGTGTTTACTACAATTAGTAAATGAAAATACTAGCCATATAAATAATTAATTCGAAACAATAAAATTCATGACTACTACTCATGCAATGACAGAACAAAAAATATAAATACATAAGGTAGTTTGTTTGCCAAAACTAGTTCGAGAGATGGGAAAACGGCAGTTACAGAAACTCCATCAAAAATAAGTGATATTTAAAATTAAAAATTATATTAGAGAAATATCGATTATTTAATAATGGAGTTTTTATAATACACGCTTTGCCATTTCTTCTGAAAAAGACTAACGTCTCTAAAAAAAGACATAAATGTTCGGTCGGCTTCAAAGCATTACATATAAAGATATAAGTTATATTACCACTACTTTTATTCACATCAGTTTTGCAAAGATTTAAATATTTAATAATAAACCAATGGCGAATTTAAATAGAAATTTAAATGCACTTTTTTTGTGCCAAAATGTTTTTGACAATATATATAATTTCGATTTATAGTTAATTGATTTGGAAAGAAGTGTAGTCTTAATTTAAAATATCTGGAATCTGCATCCAGATATTTTAAATTAAGAATAAAAAATAAAAATAAATGCATATGTACGTTGTATGGTGGATTTTTGAGAATTACATATAATTCCAATTTATTGTTAATTAGTTCCGAAAGTAATGTAATCTGCAGATATCCAGATATTTGTAATTAAGAATAAATAATAAAAATAAATGTAAATGTTGTACGGGGATTTATAAAACTGACATTCAAATAAAAAGGACACTCATAATCGATGGCCATTTTACAGTAGCACCCCCGAAAAAAAAAACAGCGCTGCCGCTTTTTGTTTTGCTGCAACGGCTATCGCTGAATTTACATTTGAAATGTCTACGGTATGACATGCTGGAATCAAGTACGGTTAACCGGTTAACGACATGCAATTATAATTACAGCTATCAATCGAGCAGCGGTTCGCAATCGTCCCTATTAAAGTGATTGATATCGAATAGTTTTTAACCGGGGAGTGATAAACCTCAGCGACCATCTACATGTCATTAAAAAATATTGTTTCCCCTTTTAGAATTTATTAATATTTTTTTTGGGTTTTCCCCCGTAATGACACACATCAATCACATCTCGTCGGACCTTTATTAAACTAATGGACGCCATATTGTATGCGCGGAACAATACAGCATATAAGGTTCACTAAAGAAAATTTAATTGGCCTAGAGAGATTTTCAAAACAAAGGAAAGTGTTTATCTTCAATTTGAATTTATGTTTTAAAAAATAAAACACCTTTTCATGATTACTTTCTAGGTAATACATTTAATTTATATAACAATCCATAAAATATAAAAATAAAAACTACAAAATTAACTAAAAATTGTTATTTATTAATATAAATTATTAATCTCCTACATGTTATCCCTATAATAACTTTCGTTCATTAATATCGTTTTTTTTTTGGTCTAATAATAAGTTTATTTATCTTGTCAATATAAATAACAGAAACTTAATTATAATAAAAATATTATTCAAATTATTTCTACACTGACCGACACAAAAAGTGGCCACCCCTTGAATATTGAAAATAAATATGTTTCCTAAAATTTGATTGCTATGTTTCCAATTATAATACGTTTATTTCAATATTCTTCCTTGAAACACTTCAATTTTATATTCGTGCTATTGCTTGTTATTAACAAAGTGTCGGATTCCTCCAACGTTCTTTTACGACTAATTGTGTGTTTCAACAATACAAATTCTTCTCATAATCAAATTATGCCTGTATCGTCCACCGATGTCGCTCGGATTATTGTTTTACTACAAGATGCAACTCAAGGTAATGTATCGGGAAATCTTGGTATACCCAGAACAACAGTTCGGATAGTTCTTCATCGCTTCTAGCTATTCGCGACATGCTATTTCCAGTCGCAGAAGAGTCATCACTAAAGAGACGATCGGTTTCTTATAATCAAAATTTTATGAAATCGGCATACAACTGCTATTGCGGCCAGAAATCGCTTGCAACAGGTAAGAAATGTGAACTATTAGAAGACGCCTTGCTGAAAATAGATTATGTGCAAGAAGGCCGGAAATAGTTCCTGCTTACAACCTCGGCATCATAGCAATCGATTGCATTATGTGCACATTCACCACAACTTCACTATACAAGAATGGCGCCATGTGCTTTTTACTGATGAAACTCGGTTCTAGTTGAAATCTGGTGGTGGACGAGGGAGAGTCTGGAGGAGGAGAAATAATCAATATGTCCAGGTGTGAACGTAAGGAAAGGATAAGCTACGGAGGTGGTGAAATTATGGTCTGCGCTGGAGTTACCTTTGAAGGGCGAACTGACCTTGTAATAGTCACTGGCTCTCTCAATGCTGGTCGATATATAGAGGATATCATGGCAGAACCTTCTTTTTCTTCTTCTTCTTCTTGAAATAGGATTACAGCCTGTTTTCCAGCTTTAAGGAGTTGCTTGTGATGTCGACACCCAGCAATCGCTCCATCTCTTTGGTGGTCTCTCTGGGGGCCTTTTAGAGTGTGGGTTTCCGTCTCTGGCGATTTTTGCAATTCTGATGTCTTCCATTCTGTTAATGTGTTGGTTCCATTCTCCTCGTCTCTGCCTCATCCACTTTACAATGTCCTGTACGTCGCACATTTGTCTTATGTCTTGGTTGGGTATTCTGTCACGTAGTGTGTGTCCCGTGATACTTCTGAGCGTACTCATCTCTACCGTTATGCTCTTGGTTTTGCTGTTGTCTGCTCTAGATTCTACGGCGTATGCGATTATTGGTCTAACGCATGATTTATATATTCGGGTCTTTGATTCCAGTTTCAGGAATGGGTTCTTCCATATTATGTCCTTAAGCACCCGGATATTCTAGATGCTTTATCGGTTTGGTTCTTTACCTCCGTGTTCTGTCTTGAGGGGCGGTTATTGCTACCCCTAAGTACCTAAAGGACATTATCTGCTCTATTATTACGTCGTTAATGGCCAGTTTGCATCTTGTGGGCTCTTTTGCTACAACTAGTGCTTTGTCTTCTATGCCGCAATCAGCATATTGTAGCGTTTCGAGGTTAGGTAAAATTGATGTAGTAGCCTATGTAGTTCATCCTCGTTCTCGGATATTCGTAGCACAATATTGATATTTCTACTTTACTAGTTCTGAATCCATGCCCCGCGTTTTTTACGTCTACTATTATTTTGTCCATAATTAGGTTGAAGAGTGTCGGGCTTAGTGAATCCCCCATTCTTATTCCTGTTGAGATCGACTTCCTTGGACAAGCTGTTGTTAAGTAGTCTGGTCGTTGTATTGGTGTTTTCAAGCCCTGTTGTTCTCGCATCGGTTTGCATTCTGAGATGATGTTGTAGATGATTTTCGTGAATAGTTTCATAACGGCATTCAGGAGAGTTATTCCTCTGTAATTTGCTGGTTGCTTTTTATCGCCTTTTTGAATGTGTCAAGTCAGTTGGTATGGTTGTATCATTTAGGATCTTCTGGTAAAGGCTAGCCAGTTGTTCGATTAGTGGTTTATCTCCATATTTTAATAGTAACATTTCTTTAAAGTGGTTTATCCATACCTCTTCCGGAATAGTTTTTGTTGTTACGTATTCGTCGACTTCGCGTTTTCTTCGACGGATCATATCTTCTTTTGGATGCCGTAGAGATCATGTTCCACGTCCGCAGTGAAGGTTTCCCAGTAGTCGGTCTTTATTTTTCGTATTTCTGCTTGTACTCTGTTCCTTGTATCCCTGTAACGTAGTCACTCTTCCAGCGTTCTGTTATTTAGTTACCACAGGAAGGTTTCTCGTTTTTCTATCTGTTTGTTTGTCTTCTGGCGCGAACCATGGTGTGTTGTGTTTCTTTGGGTTTTTGTTTATCCTCCTGTTGCCTAGTGCTTCCCTGGCGGCTTTCTCGATGTGTGATTTTACTTTTTCCAACCGGTTTCCACGTCGTCCTCGTCCAGAATTGGTTGTTCTCTGATCTTTTGGATTAATCCTTTTTCGTACAAGTCTTTCACAGTGGGGTCACTAATGGATTCGATGTTCAGTTTGTCTACGTAGATAGGTGGTAGCTTCTTTTTCAATTGTGTTGTGAGTCGAAGTTTTGTCATGACTAGTTGGTGATCTGATCCAATGTTCGCTGACGTTTTGTGCACAAAATGTGGTGAGAGTTTCTGTGCTGTTGTTGACGTGTGCTTCATTGAAACGTTGTTTTACGTCATCTACGATTGCATTACCAATTCTGGCATTCAGAACGCCCATGATTAGGATATTCTGTTCGGTACGTATTTTGTCGACTTCGGTCTTGGTTTTACCTTTCTTGTCGTAGCAGCCAGTTTTCATGTTTCGTCTATTAAATCCCCAAATGCGCCGCGCAATTAGTCACACGAACTTTAAGAAATTTAAACCAACCCGATATTCATGAACGCTCGGTAGTTGAATTGCGGTATTATACTACATTCCCACGAAGACACTAATATGCGATACCTGTATGTGGGAAACTGATTTTACATGAGACACTAAAGGACCCACGTATTAATGTTTGCATTACTTACAACATAAAACTAGTATCCAGTACACCTGTGTCTATACCAGCATCTCTCATGCCAATAGGATGGGCTCTCCACTACTGGAAGTTACCCACAAATTACACGTCTCTGTCCTGTGCGTTATGGAAAATTAGAATGCTGTCAGTGCCGTCCTGTTTTGCAGCAAGGTGGTCTCCTTCTTACTCCTATTTTCCCTTTTATTATTCATTGAATTATTAGTTGCATTCATGTATATTTCTTGTTTCTCATGACGAGTCCCAGGTATGATGCTTTCCTCGTCATTATTATCTTTTGAAATTATCTCCCAGTTCCTTTGCGTCTGAGCACTTCTTCGGTTTTTATGAGCTCTGTCCGTATGTGCAGCATGTCGGAATGCCGACATTTCAAAGGCCTCTGATTTATTGATTGTGTTTACATTTAAAATCTATGCTTCAGTGCCATATAAAATTATAGAGTATATGTAACACTGATTTTTATGGACACGTCTCGGCACCAGACTTCATTACCAAAATTGAAGATCTTGCGATTTCTATTCTGGTATTGACGTGTGTGTCTTCGTCAAAATATTGTGTTAGCCATGTTTCAAGATATTTCATCTTCTGTACCTGCTGAATTTTTCTCTTTCTATTAGTAGCTTTACTTTTACATCTTTATCTCCACGAATTATCATGGTATTTGTATTGTTTAAGGTAGTGAATCAGCTATGGTATCAAGTAGAAATCGATCAAATTTCTAAGTAAATTTGGGGTTTAGAGAGTTTTGTGGGAAGAGAAAAATAGCAACAGATGATCCACTTCTCAGAATGAAGAAATTGGAAATATTGAATTGACGACTATTGTATGAAACAATTACAGCGGAACATTTGGGATTGAGTAAATTTTTTATCGAAATAAATTTATTAATATTACATATGTATAATGTCTTGATTATATAATAATTCATTTATTCAATTTATTTCATTATACAGATGATTCCATGTGGCGGCTTTTCGTCCCTCTTTCTTCACCTTAAGAATCTTGCAAGTAGTTCCATCGTAGGCTATTGGAATTGAGGGATGTAGTATGTTTATTTCCATGAAACCTATTTTACTCCATATGTTGTTGAGAATAAGGAATTGTATTTTTAGTTTAAAGGTGAGATTAAAATATTGTATGTGTTGTGGGATTTGGTTGTACTGTTTATTATGTTGTCAGTGTTTGTGTGTATTTGTTTGTTTTATGTCTCTGGATTCTTCGGATTTTCGTCTAGTTTGGATTTTGTGTGTTTCTTTGTTTGATTTCAGTTAGATGCTTTTTTTATTTTATTGTTTTAGATTGTGTGTATTAGTAGTAAGTTATTTCGTCTGATTGATTTTTGTATGTTTAGTTCTTGGGTTATATTGTATAGTTCCTCAGTACTTCTTCTTTTGTCAAATTTTTTTAAAATTTTGAGTGTTTTGTTTTGTTTTACTTGTATTATTGATAGGTTTTTCTGGCTTGTGTTTCCCCATAAGTTGTTGAGATATTTGTTTTGTGATGTGAATAGTGCATGGCATACTTGTGTTCTTGTTCTGGCTGGAATATAGTTTCTTATTTTTGTTATAGCAGCTATCGTTTTGGTATTTTTGTGTATTAGTTTATTTATGTGTTCATTCCATTTGAGGTTGTTTTCAATTTTTAGTCCATGTAGTCGATCACTTTTTCTTATTGTTTTGCCATTTCTATGTTAATCTTGTTTGGTTGTTGCTTATTGTTGGAGATCATTAATTCTGTTTTTGATTCGTTTATCGTCAGTAGGTTATTGTAGTACCAGGTTTTTAGAAGTTGTAGGTCTGTGTCTATGTCGCTTTGTATAGTTTTTAGTTCTTTCCTGGGTGGACTATGTAAGTGTCGTCTGCGTAGATAAAGTGCTTCCCTTTCAAATGTGCTCCCATTAGGTCGTTTGTATATAGCATATATTATAGAGGTGGCGCAGGTTACCTCCTTGCGGTATGCCGTATTCGGGTTTTATTGAAGTGCGTATCTGTATCGTTGATTTTTGCTGTTTGGGGTCTGTTTGTTATGTATGTTTTTATAAGGTTTAGTTCTTTACGCTTTTTCTTTCAGCTTCTAGTTTATCTATTAGTTTAGGTTTTGATATGGTGTCGAAAGCTTTTTGCTTGTCGATAAAATGGCTGTTACTAGCTCTTGTTCTTCAAGTTTTCCTTTTATGTGGTGTTTGAGGTCAGTTGTTGCAGACGTTGTTCCACAGTACTGTTGGAATGCATATTGTGCGTGGTAGATAATTTTGTAGGTTGTTGATGTATTTTGTTAGTTGGATTTGGATGGTTTTTTCAAGTATTTTGTTTAATGATGAAAGTAGGACTATTGGTCTATAGTTTTCCGGTTTTGTCTTGTCGCCTTTTTTGTAAATAGGAATGATGATCGCTTTCTGCATGTATTCTTCGATTACACCATTGATCAGTTTTACGATAATTGGTGTTAGTTCTGTTTTATTTGTTGTTTTTTTGTTCAGATATTATTTTCTTGTTTGAAACTTATGTTGTTGATTTGTTTTGTTGTGGTTTTGTTTCCCTATATTTGTATTTCTGCTATTTTTTTGCCAATGTTTCCGAAATAGTCATTTATATCGTTGCTATTTCTGTATTGTTTGTTATTTCCCCATTTTGTTGTTGTATTTGTTCGATATGTTTTTTATTTTCGTTTTTGTTTGTTTCATTATTGATCAGTTTCCATAGGCTACTTGTGCTGTTTATCTATTTTGGAATTTGCTTTTGAAGAATTTAGTTTTAGTGTTTTTGATCAGTTTGGTTGTTTTTCTTTTTTGGGTATTGTATTCGTCTTTTAGTGTTTCGTTCATGGGGTATTTTAGGTGAGTTTTGTGACATTTGTTTCTGTAGTTCATCTGGTGGATGATCTCTTCGTTTATACATTTACATTCTTCTCTCCTTTTGATTCTCTTCGTGTATGTGCTGTTTTCTATTATGTTTTGTAGTTTTGTTGATAGTTGTTTATTGTGTTTATATCCATTTTTTTAATTTTAAGTGTTACTTGTTCATTGTTTAATTTGGTGGTTTCGTAGATTTCGTTTGTTTAATCTGTGCTATTATCGTGCAGTGGTCTAAGATCCTTGATATTTTGGTTTGGATGTTTTCTATTATTTGTGTGTTGTTGGGTATTATATGATCGAAAATTGTATTGTTTTCGGTTTTGTTTGGTCTTTTGTACGCTTGTTTACTATTTTGTAGTTGTTTTCCTTGAAAATTCTTTTATATTCTTTCGTTATGTTACTATTTTCCAGTAGGTTAACATTGATATCGCCGAGGACTATGTGTGGTTTTCGTTTGTTTATGGCATGGTGAGTTAGGGTATATTTCAAGGTGTTGAGTGAGATGTGTGGAGGTTTATAGATAAGGGTTATTTTTGTTTTGTTTTCCGCTATTAGTATCGTGAGTCTTGCTTATTGTTACGTTGTTTAGGGTTTTTTATTTTGTATCTTTTCTTATGTATAATGCGCTTCCTCCTCCTCTTCCATCTCTGGAGTTTCCGTTATATGATTTTAGAGTTGTTTAGGGTTTTAGGAATTTAGGAACCACACGTGTTTAGAGGTGTTTTTCGTTTTTAGTTCTCTGGCTTTGTAGAATACAGCGTTTGCTAATTTTGTTAGTTGTTCATTTGTGTATATTAATTATATTCGCCCTTTAGTCCACATTCTTCTGTGGTAATTGAGCCTATAGTTTCTCTTGTTTTTAGGATGTTTGTTTTGGTTTCATTTGATTTTAGTTCGGCTATTTTGGGGCTTTTCTCGTTATTGTTATCTTCTCTTGTAGCTGTTATTATTTCCGCATCGTCCAGCTTTATGTGCATCTGTTTTATTATTATTTCACTACGTCTTCTGTCTTTTCGTGTTTGCTTTATCTTCCTACTCCCGATATTATTATGTTGTTTTTTATTTTGTCTTTTTCGTTGTTTTCTACTATATTTTCTAGTGCAAGGACGCATTCTTCCAATAATGCGTTTTGCTTATTGCTTTCTTTTAATAGTTTTTTTAGCTCTTTATTATCTTTTTGTAAGTCAATTTGGTATTTGCCTTATTATTAAATGTTTTTGCATATTAGTATCTGAGGTATAATGTATAAACAATAAAATAAATAAATAAATAAATATATGTCGAGTCCCATTTCTTATTATTTATCTCTATTACATACGTTTTTAAATCAGAAATTGTGAAATCTTTCAAATTCTGAAAATTCATTCATGTCTATATATGAAGTCGTAGTATCCAAATAAATACACAAAATGCAAGTTATTATCAGAACTGAAATCAGTGGGGAAATATTTATCTTTTTAGGGGGCCCAACCGCCGAAACTATTTAGAAACCTCGATCCTTCTAGAGAATAAAAAAATTTATTAATTAAAAATTAATAATTTCTGCATATAAAGCAAATAATTACGCTCACAGTGTTTGTGTTAAATTAAAATAGCTTAAAATTCGACTTAAAAAACATAATATTATCTTATCTGAACTTTATTTTGATATGATGATTAATATTAGATTGTGATAAAATGAACTGTGAACATTTTTGCTGTGCCATTTAAAATCTAACTAGTTCTAGCATAATATTATACGAGAAATATACTTAAACGATACAATAGCTAATTTATGATGATCAAATGTTCTGTTTTTAAGTCTTTTACTGTCTCGGAAAATTGTCACAGTCCTCTAATGGTAATTTACATACTTTTTAATGATAATAAATGTAGCTATTGCTGCATACGGCCACTAGTATTATGTATACTTTCCTAAAATCAACATTTTTATTTCATTGATATCCTTCAATAAATACTTTTTTTACAGGTAGTTATATGAACGCGTCTTAAATAATAAAATGAAATTTCTCGTTTTATTTTCACATGGTTTTAATATAAATGTAACAGTTCGTAACAGTCTTACACACATGCCTCGTTTATTATTTCGTAAGTGAATGATAATACTTCAACAAAAGCCAGCTGAAGGACTATCGCGATAAATCTGTAGATACCTCTATAACAATAGGAAGGACACTTAATGGTGGCAATAAATCTAATGAAAATGTAACAAGAGGCATTCGATGTAGTGCTGACCAAAGGGAGGCGATAATAAAACCACAGGACTTACCACCTCGCCTGTTACTGGAAATATGAAGGGCGTGTGGTCAAACCCGGACATTTATTTAATGTTTCCCTTTTGTTGTTAGGTAAAATAGGGGGACCGAGATACTTTTCACCGTTAAGAAACATGTTTTTTCAAAGACAATATCAATTAAAAATAATTATTCACTAATAATAATATGTTAGTTATGAACAATGTTGCTAAGTACATCGTGCATACGTAATTATTAATTCTTACAATTTATAGTAGTGCAGTATATTATTCTTGAATATATTTTATATAAGCTTGCAAATGTTATAAATTATGGCTGTAATTGTAAATAATTAGAACATTATAACAAGTCGCAACGCAGAGGCGTTCAAGTGATAATAAACCGAATTATATACAGTCCCAGTATTTTAACTCTCTCTCTTTCTTTAGTAGTGTTATAATCTCAGCCTGACCACCCCGAAGTACACCACATAAATAAACCATTATTGCCGTAAGTACTTTTGCATTGCACAATTGGCGAAGACCGGTTGGACGAGAGGACAAGTTATCAGTTTGTAGTGACAGCGTACGGCAGCCATTCGAAGGCAGATGTCCGGGAAGATCGATTATAGAAGCCACGGGATGTCTTTCAGGATGACCACTGGCCATTTAAAGCATTGTTAGCGGTTGGCAATTCGAGCACGAGTTATCTGAGTGAGTCATCAAGCATCAGCTGCTGAATCCATGTTAATGAAGTGATCGGATTAGTTCGACAATACACACACACCCCGGCCCTTTGCGTTTATCATTTTCGGTCACCCACATACTTACAAGGACACCAAACAATTACTTCTATAGGATTCAATTGACTTCAACTCAATCAAATTTTTATCGTATAAGTCAGGGTGGGCAAATTTCAACCAGCCGCTGGTTATTAATTGGACACAAGCTCAGATATTCACGGGGAATTATGCTAAAACTGGTAAAATTAGGTATATTATATATAACACCTTGGCGTGAGAAATTTTAAACGGATTATTATCAATTGTACAATCTAAAATTCTTCATCGCAATTATCGGTAAAATTAATAAAGATGCATTTTTAATTTATAAATTGATGATTAATAATACTCACATAATACATACAATGCAACATAACAATCATACAGGATAATTAAAATAATTACTATCTTGCCATTTACACAGACCAACTTCTCATCTAAATACAGCTATTTCGTATTAATATGGACAGAAAAAAGTATAAAACAATAACTCAATATTTAAGACGGCTCTAAAATATTATTATTAATTGTTTATGGTGGAGACTTATACTTCGTTATATATTAGATTAATAGAATAATAAAAAGAAATATACATTCACAATATTAAATAACATAAGTATATGCCAGCCAACCAAAAACGGTCGGCGTGAGACGTGAGATTTAGCCGGCGGATACTATATCTGGTGATAAAAAATTAACTATGGTTAATTGCCAATTTGTTTGCAAAGCAATTGTTTTTCACAATTTACATGACTATATGGCCAAGGGTTATTTAAACCTTAAAAGTACATTAACAATCCTGCATTCGTGCAATCAGCTGATCAAACCATAACAAACCAGCTTTTGTTACTGCATGATTTTTTTATTTTTAGGCGAAATTGACAAGGTATAAAAATATGTACGAATTATTGGGAAAATATTTTAAGTTAACTACTAACTCGAAGAAAAGCGAATAACAACTATAAAATATGTTTCCACTAATTCGTACATATTTTTATACTTTGTCTATTTCGCCTAAAAATCACGCAGTAACAAAAATTTAAAAAATGATATATGTTGTTACAGTAAGTGTTTTCTAAGATTATATTAAATTTTAGTTTTAGTTCGCAGATTAATACTAACACAATATGTGTTTGTATAATAACTTAAGTTTGGTAATAGTAAGTTGAATTGCCGAAAATAATATGGTTATATATTTATTTAAAAATGTGTGTTACACAAACAAAGAAATTATGTTTTCATTCATTTATATTATTTTTAAATTACTTAACTGATTTTAAATGAATAATTTATTTGATTTTTACGTTTCCAGAGGTGCGTATTAAATGAAAAATTTGCATACTATTGTGTTCGATATATAATTTTAACATGCGCGATGCGATTACAGTGGAGGTATCCGGTGGGCGAAATATTCTTTAAAATGATAGAGGCCATATCTTAATGCCTGTCATGGGAGTTCAAAATTTCATATTATTTTATACATCAGCTGTGCTACACGAAATATCAAATTAACAACAAGGTTAGAGTATATACATAATATATATAAAATTTATATAATAGTTATACTCCTATGTTGTAGTGTAATAATGCACTGCTTCTTTTGTTATTATCTATAAACTAGTTGGTTTTCAATTCTTTCGCCAACTCCTCTAAGCGCGTATTTAAAACAAACTGTACTTTCCCCCTCAAATGTATTTATGAAATAGGTCGTGGGCCGACGGATGAATAAATAAATAAGATGTTAATTTTATAAAAGCAAAAATTTTACTGCACATCTTTCTATTAATTCAAAACACTTAATACTCCAATTAAAACATAAAAAGGCACTACCCTGACGGGAATTCGAACCCTCAACCTACCCCCACAAAAGTCAAAAGGTCGGTTGGCATCAAACGAAGACAATATTTGTTTTTATATATAAGTATATTACGTAATTGTTAATCAAATGCTTTTTATTATGGTACAACCTTAAAGTAAGTATGATTAACAAATATGTTGCCTAGATTCATTAAAACAATATAGAGGTATCTGGGTCCTGGTAATTAGCCTACTGGAAGGACAAAATGGATACCATGCGATCGAAAAGTAAACTAAAGGGCCCAAACATTCATATAGAAGACTATGGGGACCGTGGAGGAGACGGTGGTACAAGTTACAATGGAAAATTATGGAAAAAGCAAAGAAGGAGAGAGCCAAGGGTGTGGAAGCTGAAGAATGGTGTGTCTGGCAGGGGGACTGCCTGACAAAAAATGACTTAATAGGGCGAGGACGGCCAGTAAGGAGTATGGGGTGGATGGAAAGGAGAGGAGAAGCAGGGCAACGGTGAGTTGTTGAAACGTTGTGGGTCTAAGGAAAAAGGCGCTGGGGGGAGTGTGCGGAAAACAACTGTACATAGTGGAATTACTGGAGACGTGGGCGACAGACGAAGAGTGGAGGCGTCGCTGAGGGAAGCTACGGAAGTGGGGAAAGAGTACATGGATAGAAGGTCTGTATGGGTGGGGCTGTGTATGGCCGGGACTGGAAAGGGAAGGAGATTTTCTGCGGCAGTTCTATGAAAGCATTTCTAACGAAATATTCGAGAATAAAATAGTATTCTAAAACTTCAACTGCAACATTGGAAGACAGGAGGACGCGGATATAAAATATGTAGGTACACATGGTTTGAGAAAAAGAAATAACATAGGCTATATGATTATAAACTGATTTGAGGAAAAATACCTATACAACGCTAACACCATGTTAATAAAGTTGTCCAAATGTAAATAGACCTCCCCCAAAAATAGATAGACATGCAGACTCGACAGATAACATATGTCTAAATGTCACACTACAAGTTAAACTGCATGAAAACCCCGGGAAAGTCAAAATAACTAGGAAAATAACGATTTTTGTCTACTATTACCACCACTAGTGATAAGCATGTGTACCGGGGGTGACCCGCGTTCTGTCTTACCGGCTAAACCAAAACTCTGGGTTCTGTTGCTCGGGGCGGTTCGACTCAGAGTCACTCGCGTCGTCTTGGGTCAGTCAGTCAATCCTTCTCTTAGTCTTAGCTGGTTCCGTGTATTTTCGCATTGGTCATCGGTCACGTATTTCATCGCTAAGCCATAGGCATGCGTCTTTGACCTCCTCAGGCCCCATGAAATCGTCGTTGTATTTTCGTCTCATCACTGGCCTGGCAAACCGTACCACTGCATCCCAATTTGCGCTGTTTTATAGCATTCTGTCTACCAGTTCATCTGGGGCCCAACACTAGCCATTGGATGGCGCGCTCCTGCACCATACTTGGCGGGAGAAGATGGTGTGTGCTCGACCATCTGTACCACTGCAGTATCGGCATATAGCTGTTTCAGCCGTGCCTAGCCGATGTAGGTACTCCTGGAATACTCCATGGACGAACAGGATCTGCGTGGTCCAGCTCCCCGTACCCTTGGCTTACCCATTGTTCGAATTGCGGGATGATCTTCCTAGTCCAGCGTGGGGTGTCTCCTCCCAATGTTTTTGATTTTTGACAATCGAAATCGGTCTGGCTCCGCTTTTGTCGATCTTTGGATTGTCCATCCCTTGATTGCCCTATATGCCTACATAGATGAGCGGTTATCTACAAGTAGGTCGCCCGGTATTCCCTTTGCGAGCCCTTCAACCGATTCTGTCGATACTGCTCGGTATGTCCGGGTAATATGACGAGAGCTGGTATGCAGCACCCTCCTTATCCTGTCTGCGTTACACTGGATCTTAATAGCATTGACCCGGGCCGCTTTTGCGTAGAGGAGTTGGGCGCGGCCGCATCTGTCCTTGTGACCGGTGGTTGCTGTTCGCCTCCAGGGTTGTTCCTAAGTAGCTAATCTTTCTGGCCACTGTGAGGTTGCATCCTAGTATTCGGATTGTCATGCCGCCCTCTTAGTGGAGAGTGCCATATTTTTTAAGGCCCGTTATGTCTTCATGAGTATGTGTTCAAGGTTCCGCCCCCGGGCGACTACCGGTATGTCGTTGACGAAGGCGATGGAGATCTTCTCCTCCGCAGGGCATCTATGATGATCCTCCATGGTAGTGTATTGAATGCATTGGTTACGTCTAGAATGACTATAATGCAGTGCCTGCGTGTTCTCCATATCCCTCTCTTTGCTTTCGTGACTAGGGTGTGTACGGCCATCATGGTGTCGGATTCGCCACCACTCTCTGCGAAATCCAAATTGTCAGTCGTGGAGTCCACCAGTTTCCTGGAGGACCTCGATCTGTCGGTTTGTTATCAACCGCTCCTTGGCCGTCTCATCCAGGAGGCATAGTGCTCGTTAGGAGGTCGATTCTCCGGTTTAGGGATAATTATCGACGGGGGTGGGTGCCTTCTTCTAGGTACTTGTTGGCGATCCGGGTCAGCAGATTTGCGGCCTCCGGCCCTGTTGCCTTCAGGACCTCGTTTGAAAGCCCATCCGGTCCTGAGGCTTTCTTATTGGGTAGTCTGCTTATGCTTTGCATTACTTTCTTCTCTTTCCAGACAACGGCTAGTGTTGTTGTTGTTTCCGGTGTGGGGCTTAGATCTTGTGTGTCCCTGAGATTGTTGTACTAGGCGAAAAAGGGATACTAGTATCGCCCTTATTCTTCCAGATACAGTGGCTATAGGTCCAGGCGAGCGAGCTTCGATCATAAGATCATGCATTCCAATTTTGTAGGGGAGGCCCCATGGGGCGTCATCGACCTCCCTGCACAATGTGTTCAACAGGCTTCTGGCTCTATTCTATGGCCCTCCTTTGTTCCCTTCTGCTCTTCCGGTATTGGTTCTAAAGTAATCCGGTCGATGCTATCGCTCGCTGCATATTTCTGCTTTTTGTCTCCTTTTTGCCTTCTGATACTTACTGGTTCCACCAATATTCTCTCCCTTAAAAGTTCAAGGTTTATGGCTTGCAGTGCCCAACTTCTCTTTTGGGTCGACGGCAATTTGTCTTGGCATTAGGGCTGAGCGACCACCCTAATGCGTTTGATGCAGAAAATGATATAGTGGTGGTCGCTCAGGGTTTATTCCTCAAGTAATCGCCACCAGCGTACTCTTGCCACCAGCTGCGTTTTCACGAGCGTGACTTCAATATAGAATACCGACTCGTCTCTTCTGAAGGTCGGACCCCGCCTGCGTTGCAGACTGACTGGTCTAGCGCGGCGGCCAGGACCTTCACCGCCTCTGCCCTTGTTTCTTCTGCTAGCGATCCCCCTGTCGCGTCTTAGGCATGTACCTGTCCACTAGTAATTCACACCATGTGTTCCAACTCAGCTATGTCGCCACATGTTCCCGGCTCTAGTCTGCATGATCTGGTCTAATAATTTTGCCCACGCGATTCCTCTCGTGGGTGATCCGTGGGACGTAATGTACCAGTTGTGGTTGCCAAGGAACATAATTGCGACGACCTCATCCGTTATATACGTGCTGTCAAGCTTTTTTGGTTTAGTTCACTCACTATTATCGCGTGTGCTCCCTTCGCCGTCGCCGTTGAGAGCAGTAAATGGTGTTCTCCCTCTGCCTATGTTGGCCCGTAGTATTATTACTTCCGTGGGCGGCATTACTGCTTGGGATGTAGACTCACTCCGTCGGCTCATTTTGGCCTGTTTCTGCCTCCTTGTTTGCCGTTTTTGGGCATCTGAAGCTTTTAGCTCCATGTGCCTCTTGTTTGCAGTATTCGCAGAAGAGTGTCCCTCCTTTAGCAGCGTATTGCAAGGTGGTCCCCTGCATGCACGTTTGTCTGCGGTCCAGGCCTGTACTCGATTCTTGTCGGTGTCGATGCTCCCAGCAGCGGTTGCAGCCCCAGAACACTTCCACCACGTCGTGGCCTTAACCTGAACTAGTCCTATTTCGAGTTTTGCTGCTGGCAGCCTCCGATCCTGTATTCCTCTGTTGTGCTCCTCAATAGCCATCTTTATGGCTTCGTCTACCTCCTCTCTGGTAGTAAGGATGACCAGGCCCCCAATATGGAGGTAACTGGCAAATTCCCACACCGGTGACTTGAACGGAGGAAGGAATACAGAGCTTGTCCATTCCTTTGTTCAGGAGCTAGTTGTCATATCTTCTGACAGATAAGATGATACATGTCGATAACTTTCTTTTCGGTGGCTTTATTTATTTCCGCTGTTGTTCGTCTATTCTTAGAACTGCATTTGGGAATGTTAAATATATCCTAACTATGAACTTCAGCTGAAAACCGAACTATACAACCAAATCATCTCGTAAGCAGCTACAGTGCACAAAATTGAACATTTACGAAGTCCTAGAAAAGCTAAAAAAAACAAAGTGCTATAGAGAAATGAACGGATGTCTTTTACCTAAAGGATCGGAGAATGAACACCTGGAGAAGCAGAGATGATGTAAAACGCATTGCTATCAAGAAATGAAACTGTGTGAAATACGTAGCAAAAGACCAACATAGAACATATATAAGTGTGAATCCACCTCATAGCAATCTACATATCTAGATTTCGATCTTATTAGATCTCGTCAGTGTAGTTCAGCTAGAGAGGATGAATTCACACAATATCTTATATATGTTTTACAAAATTGGCTTTGTGCTGATATCTCAAGCACTCTGTTGGAATATTATTCCCTAGAGGGCATTCCCGGTGATCCTGATGGCATGAGCATGTTGACGGTTATTACCATATGGTTGTGCATTGCTAATTGATCTGGTGCCGCCAGATGGCGTTTAACTTCCCTCTTCGAGGGTAAGTTGTACTACCAACATAGAAGATTATAGAAGAATAAAAAAATCATCAGTCTGCCCCAGGCGACGTGGTACAACGACCTAACACGGACCGGAAAGTAATTTCTCTGCACCAAGTGGCCAAATGTTCAGACAAATGGTAATTTTAATATTTCAAAATGATTCGGTCTCTTATATTATATCGCTTCCCTGTACTATCAATATTAATTTATTCCAAAAAAAAAATACGGTGTTAACAAATTCATAATATTTTTATATGGATGACACGATTTAATGGTTATGAGTGTCCAGTTACGCGCCCGTCGATCAATTGGTTAAATTCTACCGTAAACGTTTAACGCCTAACTGGTTATTAAAATTCAAAACATGACGATTTAAACTGAGTTTAGCTTTACACTTTACATTAGTTTAACCGACGATTGAACAACTGGGCCTAAAGAGTTAAATTCAATATTTCAGCTTGCGTTAATCGAACTCAACTAACTTTATGCGATTGCATAATATTACTCATTACTTAGTTAACCAAGGATAACTAAAACCGACAAATATTGTATTATACTTAGTTAAGTAAAATTTGAAGAAATATTGCACCAATAAAGTCAATCTATGGCAAGTGAATCGTATTTTTATAATAATAACTGAAATAGGCTTAATAAGATTAATAATACTATTAAACAACGAACAGATGGCAGATGTGAAAAGTTCAATGTAATAATAATATTAATTAACCACTGACTTAATTTTATGTTGGGGTACCCATATTTCAGTTTCGCGCATATTTCTATTTTATCTCCACGTTAATAAAACTAGAAATGTAAGTCAAGTCTGTAAAAGTTTCTATAGTGCACATTATTTTACACCTTTTTGTGGGAGTCTTCGCATACATAAGAAATAACCTGACGCTTTATGCTCTCCATAAAAATGTACTTTGTGTTGAATAATCTTCAAATTGCCCGGGAGCACATTTGAGCATGAAATATGCGTTCGCGGCAACTCGGAAAATGGTGGAAACCCGTTGGAAAATGGAATCGGGGAGCGCGGCCAAGTGTAGAAGCGATGAGGCGAGCGTCACATTAGCACAATACTGTTCCGCTGATGTTGGGGTTCATTCCGGGAGAATATTCCTGTTGGAATATACTGTCGTCCTTCTCGGGCTTGTGCGATAGAGAGATGAAAAACCAGCGCGTTTCATACATTTTACACGGATTACTCTTATCCGGAGACAAAATAGATGGCGACAAAGTTTGTTGTCTAGAAGGATTGCTTGGTAGATAAGACTCCTCACTTCGGAATGACATTGGATAGGGCATTATACAAATTCACTCCCTTATTCGTACGCTTATCCGATACGCCTAAAGCCCTTATTCCGGCTCGCAATTAAGTTGACTAAGTATGTTTATCGAAACAGTAAAGCGAATATCGCACCGTGCTCAGAAATCTTCAATACAAAGGCACTTCAAGAACAACTTATTGTAACAGATAAACACAGCAATAAACTACTTACAAAACTAAAATATAACCGCGTTCAATATTATCATGTACCTAATAGCTATAATTATATATAATGTCCAGTAATATAATTTAAAAAAAACTAATCTTCAATATATATTAAGATTCTAATGCGTTTTTCTTTCGGTATATTAGTAGCTGCCTTGCGCAGAAAAAATTGCGGCGGCCACAGTAAATTAAAGGAAGACGAAACTGTATATAATTAAGTAGAAATTGGCTAATACCCGTGCCGTGTATATAAAACAATTATAGTAAATTGTAGGTGTCATTGACGCAGGTGTTTTCTTTTTCGCCAGTAATCTGCCTCGCATTCTTCGAGACGACTTGCGCGCGTGACAAAAAAATCCCTTATTAAATACTTACCGCGTGGCCCGAGGGAGCGTCGCAAATGGGGGCGAAGGCGACATGATATACTTATTCCACTGCCTACCCCCAGAGATCATTTTCTAATTTCGTGGTTACAGCGGTGTTTAATATATATTTTATATTATTTTTTTTCTCGTCGGAGGCTTCGTTAAAATATCCGCCGGGGCGAAGTCGTTAAGTTTTATTTTTAGGAGCGTAAGAATGAAAGTAATGTCGTAAGAATTTAAGCCCCCTGTTCCCCCTACTACGTTATAATAGGGATTACTGTAATTTCTTTATGCGAACGGGGATTAGTTTTTGTGGAAATATTGAATTCAATTATGCGTAGTCTTATGTACTGTAGATACTGCGTCACTGATTTAGTGAAACAGACCTTATTATGTGTATTCATTATTACATAGACATAGCAATTAAAACATAAAAGCTAGTAGGAAACGAACTGGCAAATGTAAAAAAATGAATATATAGTTCAAAATTAACATTTAGAACAGCATTATCTTTAAGTAAGGAAAGAAAAAATATTTGGTGCGGGCAACACACGACTTTTCCGAATAATTAACAATTAGTACATTAGTTGCACTAATTTTTGGGGCGTGCGCTACAATTGTTTACATCTAACCTAACCTTAGATAATAAATTAATTGTTCATTTCTGACATAAATTGTTTAGAAACAAATTATAGACGACTTATGTTTCTATCAAATTTTCGTACAAATGGATCGTAACAAAGTTATTCTCAATAGAAAGATTTTGTTTCAGATAAACTGTCTGTTCATAAATATAGGGTAATGACTGCGTACTTTTAATTTTAAGGTGGGGAATATTCGAAAGACGCCCCGGAGTTTAATTTGGAATTCTCCCCCGAGCAGTGCTGGAGTCTGCCCTATCTTGGGCTGACCTAGCATCTAAACCCCACCTCCACCCGGCGTTAAGGTGTGTGCCACCACGATCCACTTCTCCTCTGACTCTAGCATTTGGGGAACTAGCAGCTCTGCTGTTGGCGGTCTCCCCAGGGCTTAACTGAGGACTTTCCTCTCCCGGCTCCAAGGTTGACAATGCAGCAGCGTGTGCGCTACATCATCAGCTTCGGATCTGCAGTAGAGGCTGGCCCCGTGGGCGATCTTTTTGATCTTCACCAGGTACGTCGGGTAGCACCCGTCTCCCGTTAGCAGCTGGGTCAACCTGTACGTGGTCTCGTTGTGCGCTCCCTGAATCCAAGGACCCAACTCTGGGATCAGCGACTGCGTTCACGGCCTTCCCAATGGCTTTCCTAACTTCCTCCTTAGCCGTGACGTGCGGCCTTCCTTCCTTTCGCGCCAGGAACCGCAATGCTCTCAGTGACGAGTAAATCAGCAGGTACTGCAGACGCCAGCATTTTCGCAGAGTCTGTAGCGACCGTGCGGTAGGCCCGGGTGATTCTCAGGTTGCTCATCCTGAGCGCGCTGTGCAACTCGCACTTGATGTCTGTCTTTGGTGCCTCAGAGCATGCTGGCACCGCGTATAGCAGCTTCGACCCTACAACGCTGGCGAGCAGTCTGCGTTTTCCCTCGCCTGGTCACCAATGTTTGGCATGATTTGGCATAGCCAAGCCGAATTCCGACGGGCCGCCCCATGGCTGCTTCAAGCACGTGGACGCTGCAGTTATTGTTGGCTTCCAGCGTGACTTCTAGATATCTCAGGGTCTTCGAGATCGGGATGAAACCCCCGCGCAGTAACCCTGTCATCTCTTTCCCTGCGGGCCCTTTTCGTTTATAGTCAGCCCGCCTCGGTCTTAGCCTCTGCTAGTTCGAGATCTGCCTCCCGCATCCAGCTGGCCACCGTGGTTCCTCAACGCACCTGGCCCTTACGACTATCACCAGGTCGTCTGCAAACGCGAGCCAGCTTACCTGCTGGTACAACATTTGTTACATTAGTAGTGAATGTGGAAAAAAACAAATGGATGATGTTTACAAATAAGAGTAGATTGGGTAGAGCGGAACAGAAGAATGGTTGAGAGAGTGACTGGTCTCAAGTATTTGCAATGGTAAAGCAATGGCATGAATGACTTGGGGTTAAAGAGTAAATGGGAGGGGTGGTGGGACGGTAAGGTAGTAATAGAGTGTAAAGTCTGGGACGTCTGTGTGAATCCAATATTGTTTTATTTGGTGGAAGTATGGGTATTGCGAGAGTGGGATATAATCGAAAAGGATCAAGGAGTTAAAAGATCATCGAATTTGTCAGTGCTCCAGCAGGAAACGAATCAGATGATATGGTGGGAGTCGTGTGGAAGGGTAGTGAAGTTCGAGAAAAAAATATAGGAGTTAGGGAAGAGAGACCAATACAGGACTTGTGTATCAGATGTAAGAGTAGGGCACAGATGATAGAGGAAGGATGTATGGGTATCTCTAAGGTATGTGTGTGTGGATGAGAAGCTGAGTGGAATGGGTAGTCTAGGAACTAAGGTCAGGTCGAGAATAAAGGATGTTGAGTGATAGGAAAGACAGGTGAAAATGACTGAAAGCTTTTACAACAATGGTTATGGGGAGTGGTAAGTGCGTGGGAAAACATTTAACTACATAGACAGGGGAGGGTGTACCAGGGAGGTCAAAGTATGCATGGCAAAATCGAGATGAGGTTTGGAAGCGAGAGGAAGAAAAGTGTGGATGGGACAAGGATACACTACGCGTTTAGTATACGAAATGAAACGTGGTGGCACCCAGGTAACGAATGTGAGGAAGTGTTAGCAGACTGGATGGGGGATTGCAAAAAGATGGGTACATGGTTAAGAGGATGAAAACGGCGTGGAAATCTCCAAAAGGCTGGCATGGGAAATGAATTGGGTGAGGGTAGATAGAGAGGGAATATAGTGGGAGAAGTTGTTTTAATATTAGATATTATGTTGAGTTATATTTGTTTATTATTATTGTTATTTTTGCGAGTTCATGCCAAATAAAGTTTTTTTATAATAGTAATTTACATTATTAGTGCAGGAAAGTAAGTTTCCCGAATGAACGAATGAGTTTGTATTAAGAGCGAATTCGCGAAACAACCTTCTCACACGAATAATGTATCTTTTTGTACGAATAAAAAATTAATATTTATTTAAAGTTGTTGTGACAAATAGGTTATGTCACATTGCCAATTACATTTAATTTAAAGCCTATATTTTCTTCAAAATTGTATTTATTCAGTACCATATCGTTAATTTTTAATGTTATTTGAAGTATAAGAGATGCATGCATTCTCATATTTATAAATACACATTTACATTGGTACCGAATTTTAAGTTGGCGATACTGGCTATTTCCCGCACTAGTGCGCACCCAAATCATTGTGGGAAATGACTTGTCTTAGGACATGAGTACAACAAATTATTTTCAAACACGCATGACGCACGCATGCAGGTTTGCAATTTGTGGTGTAAACAAGTGACGTCATGACCGTTAGATGTCATACCAAAAGTCACGCGGACATGTTCATCTAAGAAAATATCTGTTGTTTTGTTATGGGTGGACACAAGCGATGGTTCAAACCTTATCGCGGGTGCATTTTCGCGAATCACATTTCACAATTTGTCAGAGGTTTTCTGTGATGTTAAGTGATTAATCTCCTCTGGGCATGTCTCTTTACCGACGGAAAAGCCTTTCAGCTGATATCCCTGTAAAGATAGGCTATTTTTATTAATTAATTGAGTAGTTTATTCTAAAAGCCGTGGTGTGCCGACGCCAGATATTTCACTAGAACATCAAAGGTAAAATGATCTTTATTAGGCTATCGGCCGGTAGTCTTGCTGCCTTGCTAAAATATTATTCCACTAAGAGGTAATTCCAGATCCATAAAAATATATAATATTCACTGATTTTGGCCCTTAATGTAATATTAATGTTAATACTGTTTAAATTTAAAATAAGATACAATTTTGTTTAAATAATAAAACTACATTCCAGAAATAATCAAATTTCATATAATTCAATTGTTAATAATTTTAATTTACTTCCTTTGGAAGAAAATGCTTTCGCTACATATTTGCATTATTATAAGTAATAAGATAAAGTACACCCTGATGTAGCGCAATGGTTAGCACCCACGCTTTACTAACGAACGTTCCATGGATTCGATTCCCAGCCGGGTAGACAAATACCACCAAACTAAGCCCATTCACTATTTCAAATGGCTTGAACTCTACACTACACTATTACCCTTAATTCTTTATGATTCAATCAATTTCATTTATTAATTTAAAAACATATATAGGAAACAATGTAGTGTACAGTTTAAGTCACTTGAGATATTGAATGTGTATAGTTTGGTTGACAGTTCAAAGATGGGGCAAATTTCTCAACTTGTGAAAAATACAAGAAAGTTGTTGAAAAATTTGACCCATACCATTTGTCGTTGGGATACAATTACCGACTGGTTAGAAAACTCGGGGACAATTTTCTGCAGTGTTTATGTTTGTGTGAGGACTTATACTTACATAAACACGACAGAATGACCCGAAGGTCCTTAGCCAGTTGCAGAAATGTAACAAATACAGTAACTAATACTAATATAAATGACCATAGATATCTCTAGTGTAATGACTTTTAGAATATATCACACATACACATTTCAGACATTTCTCAAAAATGATTTTAATGATTTTAAACAAAAGTTGTCAGTACTTAAGTTTTTACTTTATTATACAAAATATGAATAACGTATTGTAATTGTGCGGAAAAAAATCCGAGCAAGTCCTCTTTATTAGGTAGCCCATATTCTTTTAAGACCATCTCTGAAAAATCACTGTCCGTCGTCAAGCATCGGCCTGTGATCTATATTTCCACTAAATTTTCGGAAAAATGAAAATTCTGTTCGCGTATAGTTATTTGCCCCAGTCAGTGGCCGAGTGTTTAGTGGCATTATCCGTCTGAGCACTCTGAGTTAGAAACATACAGGAGCGAATTATCGCGAATCACCGTTTTTCCGAGGTTTTCTGTGAAGTTAAGTAAATACATGGTGATTAAACTCCTCTGAGCTTCTCCCTTGACCGGCTAAAAAGCCTCAGGGTTGACAGCCCTATAAAGATAGAAGTTATTATTATTATTTGCCTATATTCATCATATTTACTAAAAGATCAACACAATTTGCTTCTTAAGTGATGTATATTTACGTACACCCCTTTAATAATGAAAATATAATGTATGTGGTACATTGTCAAAGGGTGGGGTATGTCTATCCCATACCTGCTCTGGAATCGAAAAAAAAAATAACGATAACCTCACAGATACATTTGATAGTATCAATCAATCTATAAATAATACGTTATAAAATGTAGAATTATAGTACACAATCTCATTTGAATCTCAAACGGAACATTATTTTAATATTATGATTGAAAAGTTTAGCAAATTATTTCAATGAAATAAATAAAAACACGTAATTGTATATGAAGGAACATATTATAAAATATAGCGTTCGCTCAATAATATTATAATTTTGATGTGTAAAGCATGTCACGTTAGAAGTTCTGCTGAATCCCTTTCATTTATATATTTTAATAACATCCACATGACACCAGGTTTTGCTGTTTTAAATTTTCCAATTATACGGCGAGATGAAACGTTTCCCCTCTAGTTTCGACGCTGATGTAAATGTAATTGAGTTTACATTTGTGTATAAAAACAAAGGAAGCGCGTCGATCTTTGTCCTGGCTGTTTCGTTTGGGAGGAAGGATGTCGATATAGCCTACACTCTATCCAATTACATGGTTGGCTGGATGAGGTTGCGACAGATTCTCACTGCTAGCTTGCCACGTCGCTCTGCCACTTATTGCCTAATATTTATCACGTTGTTCCCTTTATCATCCCCCTTGAATTTATAAAGGCAGCCCCTCTCGTTTTGTCTCGGCTCAGCCAATCTCTCCGCACAAACGAATTTATATTTTTTATGTGTATACAGAGCAGTGCTTTATATACAAGTTTTAAATTGCCTTAAGATTATGCTTGATTTATTTCGTTTTTAAATTGAACCGAAAAAACTCCAATACGCCCCGCAATGAATTGATTTATATGGGCGCGGTTCGTAATTATCTTCTTTCTGCCATTTCATCATATTTCAAACTTTCTGGGACTGCTCGGATGGAAATATATATGTTTCCAAACTGTGTACGTGCGCAAGTTAAGAAAGAAGGGCTGGAACTAATATATTTTTATATCCACATATTCAAATAATGCGTTTGGAATCGACAAGAATAATAATAAAAGTTATATGGCGGAACAGCTGGAAGCATGGACAGTGGTCGAAACTAGAGAGATAATAAATTCCAAAAATATGTTATACACATCGCGCGAGATAAGATCAAATAACACCAGGGGTGGCTGCCATAACCATTTTCTTATACGACTGGTATTTCACTATCATTCATGAGCGGATGTCTCATTCCACTAACCACCGGCCGTAAACACATTTCATCTCGGCCATTCAAAAACTTTAGTCCGTCTCCGATTCTAATTAATAAAAGGGAATACCGTGTTAAAAATCATAGCCATAAATATTATATTGTGTAGGTTATCGTTAAAAATAATGACTACTATTTGAGTGCACTATTTCATCTCTACACAAACAATATAAATACAACTGGGGAACATTAAAGGAAAATTATTAATTAATGTTATCAAGGGGAGGGAATAATACCTTTAATTAAAAAAATAGCATGCATTTGTTTTTACATAACATTTTTATATTTTGTTTAGTTTGTTTTCTTTAAACCGACTATCGACCCGAAGTCTTTCGGACTGTTATTATTATTTTATTTAATAATAATGAAAATAATATGAGTTACTTTCTATTCATCTATTCAATATATATATATATATATATATATATATATATATTTATATTATATATATATATATATATATTTATATTATATATATATATATATATATATATATATATATATATATATATATATATATATATATATTATTTATAGAGTTACAGCTGTAAATTTTGTCTTCTATAAAATGATGAAATTTAAGTAGTCTTACATTGCCCCTCCTATCACTTTATATTATTATTACCTTGCTCTTTCACCATTAGTTACTTTCAACGATTGTATTGTTACGTTAATATTGCCACTTAAGTGCTCAAATGGAATGAATGAATACGCTTAAAATTATTGTCGTAAATGAAATCTGTAGCACTTCTCTAGACAAATGTTAAATTTCAAGGAAGAAACAGTCGTGTGTGTAAACTGTACTATATGTAGTTAACAATAATAAATAATAAAATATTAGGTCCGCCACATTTCTCCTATAATCCGACAAGAATATTTTCAAAATAAAGCACCTGACATAAAATAACGTAGTCAGTGTCTATGCAATTATTGTGGCGATTGCTATATTACCCATGACCGAGCAGTAGTGGCCGCTCAAACTCAACGTGACAGCCCTGACCTGATTCAATTTGCCCCCCAAGATTTGTTTTCCATGTCATAAATCAGATTCGGTACAATCTCGATATCCATTATCGTTAGCCTCCGCCCGGACTAATATCGAATAGATTTGATTGCGCCCCTGTACGCTTGCTCCGGACCCCTCTGCAAACACACATATTCAATTGTTTTTATGGCACCGGCTCAGTGGGAATTACGCGCGTCTAAAAACTGGGAACGTTATTGATTGTAATTAGGTTTTACAGGGTTTAAATTTACGTGTCTCTTGTTGCAATTAAAATCGGTACAGGCGGAACGTATCACATTTACTGCCGCTACTGATAATATAAATTTAATTCTTTTGGTGTAATTGAAAACCCAACACGAAATTTCATCCTTTCACAAATATAATTATGCTATTATTTTTATGTTGCACGCTGTACTGACAACCATTAAAAATTCACGAAGCAATTAGAACATGTGTATACAAAATATGACAATTGAAATGTATGTTTGTAACTAATTCAGGCTGTGAATTATGTATGTTTGGGCTACATACAGAATGAGTAAATTTAATTCACTCAAATAACTATAATTGTTGTTATTTAAGATTTATCAATAGATGGATAGGAAATTGAGTTGAAATATATTCGCATCTAATGAGAAAATAATAAATTTACTTGACAATGTCATATAAATATTGTGTATATAAAGTTTATATTCAATAAAGAAAATATTGTTAGATTGAAAAATAATATGGAATTATAAAATATTAAGGAATAAATCGTAGTAATAAGTAGTGATAATTGTGTTGCTGAAAAATGTCATTAATTGGTAGTGATTTGAGTCACAACGTACTATGAGAAATAGAAATGAGAAATCTATGAAACTAGGTCTGGTCAGAATGGGGGACGTTGAGTGGCAAGAGCGGCAGGTGAGAATGACAAAGCTCGTACAACCCTGATTACATAGAGTGGTTAGTATGGAGGAAAACTCCTGAGCTAAATAATCAAGGGAGGGTGGAGCAGGGAGGACAAAATATATGTGGCAAGAACAAGATACGGTTCGGAAGAGAGAGGAAGGAATGTGCGAATGGGGCAAGGATACACTGCGTGTGTACTGTGTATCTTAAATCACAGTACACACAGTACACACGCATGCCACAACGTGTCTCTCCCTTAAGGTAGGGACACGTTGGATTTTTTATTTATTTTTGTGTAATATAACGTTTATTTTTTATAAAGAAAAAAGAAAGGAGGTTAAACGGAAATAAAGTAATCCTAAATAGAAGCAAAATTTGAAACGAAAATAGGTGAACACCACAGACAAAACCAAAAATTATTGTTCAGAACTCTATTAAAATGAACACAATATGATAATAATGAAGACAGAATTTTGATAATATGGAGATAATATTTTGGAGAACTGACACCAAATTTAATGCGAACGAGCATGAATCAGGAAGAAGAAGTAACAAAAAAACAAGGAGAGACAGAACTAGAAGAAATGGAAGAAATAAAATAACAGTAGGAGAAGTAATAGAAGCATTCAACAAAATAAGAAATGGAAAATCTCCAGGGAAAGGCGATATTATGCCATAAATAATAATAAATACATTGGAGAAGAAGCAACATTAGGACTGCGACGTAGGCAGAATACTAAAAATATACAAAAAAAACGTAATAAAATATATTGTAACAACTACTGTGGTACAACTGGCGCACCGAGAAAGCAAGAATATTAGAAAAAGATAGAAAGATGGAAATGGGAATATAAGGCAGGGTTTCATAAGAGATATAAGTGCCCTAGATATTAACTATAAGGCAAATACGTGAAAAATATATTTGGGAAAACAGGGATATTCAAGGTAACAAGCTATTTTGGGGCCCTACGTAAGACTGACCATTACTTACACTTACACTTTCCACATAAGAAGAAAAGATATGAAGATACGATAAGAAGAAGAAAACTACTATTGGTATATTGGACACTAGGAACAACAGAAAGATTGACAATGCCAATATGAAAGGTATTAAACAAGAATGTATAGAAATTGAAACATTCGACAAAAAATATTCCAACTACATAAAAAGATAAAATAAGTTGCTGGTGTCAGAAAATACTCAGACAAGATTTATTCTCTAACAAGAATGGGCATCTTATTATAGATATAGAAGAAAAGCTGACAAGATGGAAAGAGTACGTGGAGGAACTGAGTCGCGTAAAGAGTTGCGGGCGCGCCTGCGAATGGTTCACTCATCGAAATACGAACCACTGAGTTGGGATTCGAATCCCGCAATTTTACTGATTCGAATCACTCACACAGTGCTAAGATTCAACTCACTGAATGGGTGAGCCTCTCATGATGTACCCATCTCTAACCTCTACTTATGTTTCATTGATGTTTAAAAGGCCTTTGACACGGTGCAACATGAAAAAATCATGGAGTAGAAAAATAGGCTTGCCTTGATGATAAAGACCTCCGAATTACTGGAAATCTATATTGGCAGCAGACAGCGAATGTCAGAGTAGGAGAAATATATATATATATATTCTGAAAAGGCATTCAATAAAGCACTGGAGGATATGGAAGAGGTCATCATTATAAACTATACCCCTATAAATAATCTACGCTATGCAGATGACACCGTCCTTATTGCAGCGATCCTTCACGGACTACAGGAACTAGTAGATCGAGTTTCTCATGTGTGTACGCAATATGACTTGAAACTAAACACACCAAAAAAGAAAAATACATGATCATTAGCAAACAACCGATGATTCACAGTGACATTCAGGTTAACGATCAAGATCTCGAATATAGTACAAAATTCCAATATCTAGGATATACCTTAGGCGATGACTGGGACCACCCGCTACAGATACGATGTCGTATCGCACAAGTCAGAGCTGAAGAAAATCTTGCGAGGAAAAAATCTAACCTTGAAACTGCGCATGATAATGGTGAGATGTTATGTGTTTTCCGTGTTGAGGTATGGTGTGGAAGCTTGGACGCGCTGGCCGAGGCAACTACCAAAAGGCTTGAGGCGTTTGACATGTGGTGTTATCGTCGCATGCTATGTATTAGCAGGGTAGACAGAATTACAAATGACATCGTAATGGAGCGAATGACCAAACCAAAGAAATCTTTCGAACCATCAAGGCACGGAAGCTGGCCTATTTCGCGCATGTTATGAGGCACCCGGATACGTATAACACGCTACACCTTATCATTCAAGGAAAATTCCAGGGGAAGCGTAACGTCGGACGGCGAAAAAATTCGTGGCTGAAAAATATGCGGCATTGGTTTGGCCAAATTTCAAAATCGCTTTTCAGAGCCGCTGCCAACAAGGTGTTAATAGCAAACACGGTCGCCAACATTCGCACACCGAAAAACACGAATGCTAATCGCTGCGACCAGTTCAGAATGATCAGCTCATTTATGAGCCAGGCCCTAAAGCTCATTACAAAGATAATACATGACAGAGTGTATAACATACGTGAAAAGGAAATTGGCAAAAGCCAATTTGGATTCAGGCGGGGTACAAGAGAAGTACTCTATAGCCTGAATGTCTTCGTTTAAAAATGTCGAGACCAGCGTAAACATGTATGTCTATGCTTCATAGACTACCAAAAAGACTGTGCCAATCTTTCAGAATTAACATGGCTTTTATAACAAAAAAGGTGGATAACATCATATGATATTCATAAAGAACCTTTATATAAACCATAAGGCAGCGGTGAAATAGGGAAACGAAATTACGCAAAGTTTCCCCATACAAAAAGGCTGTGTTTTGTCACTACTACTCTGTAACTTATACTCAGTAGCTATTTTGGAAAACGCACTAAAAGACACAAACGTTGGTATAAAAAGCAATGGTCACCCGGTTAATAACCTTGGCTACTGATTACACAGTTATTATTGCTGATATCCAGGAAGAATTTCAATGCCTTATTAGTAGAATATCTGCCGAGGGTGACCGATTCGGTTCAGAAATTAACATAAGGAAAACAAAAGTCATGAGACTTAGCAGGGCACTGGCGGACATCTAAACATTTCGATGAAAGACGAACGATCTAGCAGGTTTCTAAGTTTAAGTACGTCAGCAGGTAGATAACCGAAGATCTAGATCCAGACACCGGGGTACTGAACAGGATTGAACACGCTAGTACAGTATTTACTAATATGAGAACTGCTGACTAAACAAAGCCTCAACTTGCGCCTACATTATCACTATGTGAAGTGCTGTGTGTTCTTTTATAGAGACCTGGACCCTTAAAGCTAAGACTATGAACTAATTGGAGACCTTTCTGAAGACTTCGCAAAAACTCGTGGACTGAAAACACAACAAATGCTGAAGTACTGAGACGTCTGGGGACAGAAATAGAACTGTCTCATGTAATTAAAATAAGAAAAACAGCTTGCCTGGGCCACACAATCAGAAATACCAACTACTAATTCCTGAAGCTCATCAAGGAAGGAAAAATAGAAGGAAGGAAATAGAGTTTGGACTGGTCTTAATACCTGAGAGTATTTTTAGAGCCGCATATCGAAACGAGTACGCCATAATTGTCGCTGACTTCCATTAAATAAATACGGCACCTCAAGGAGAAGAAGGTCCTACATGCATATTCTACTTTGATGGTTGGGACCCTTACACTTAGTCTAGTGCTATGAGTCTCGAGATCTCCGCACCTAAATAATTGAAGGTCATTAAATATTGAATAACTTTACACGCGGCTTCATACTTCCACCTGATCGGGTCCTTTGAGATGCTCATACATCATTAGTGTCATATTTAATGATATTTTAGCTGTATTAAGACAGTGTAGGAGCTTTTTTTAAGTCATCCTTCATTTCGGCGAGCAATACTGCGTCGTCTGCATAGTATATACGTTGAGCCTCCTCAGCACATTGTATGATCTTATTCATAATAAAATTGAATAGACTTCAATGAGTCCCATTGACGTATACTAATAGACAGCTCATTGCATGGTGCACCTTTATACGTGTGTTTCTTTTAATTCTTCCGTTACTTAATTTTTTGTTACTATCCGCACTACCTCTTTTAGTCGTATACGGTTGAATGCCATTGTCATATCTATAAAGCACATATTAATAGGATTGTTAAATTCGTGTACCTTCTATATTAGCTGTAACTATAAAGGTTGCTTTGATTGGGGACCTCATTTTTTTATGAATCCCTGCTATCCTTCCGGCATTAGTATTTCCTTACGTTCCTAACAATAGCTGAAAGTCTTTAGTGCAGTATTTAAAATGGTGATCCCTCAATAGTTTTCAGTATTTTTACGTACAGCCCTAGGATGTGTGTACTGTGGCCCTGCACTGACCTATTGTGCCTCATACAACATCCATGATATGCTAGCCGGGTCAACTTTTTGTAGAAAACTTTGCCGGCCCGTTCGCAATGGCTTCAGACCGTAAACCTTAGACCACTGCGCTATGGATCGTCTCTTTTTTGGTTTCAGGCTTTTTCCTTTTCCCTTTCTTAAAGTGGGAGCCATTTTATTTGACTCCAACCCTACAAGCAAAGCTTGTCGAGCTTTCCCCTTTCCGCCACATAGGGATGCGGCCTATGAATAAAAAAAATATTTTATAGTTTTTGATTTTTCGCATATATAATTTTAATAAAATTTCGGAAGCAATTTTTCATGTGTTAAAATTTGTACAGAGCCTTTTCTTTTTCAGAGAAACTGTGAGTTTCAGCTATTAGTTTTTCCTCACATACTATTCGGTTTGACCTATGTGACAACACACTTATTTTCCAAATTTGGGGCCCATTCATAAAGTTGTTCTCTTGCCATTTTGTTCACAGACAAAATTCATACGTGCAGTCACACACCCTCACAGTCATGAAAGAAAATTCTTAATTTCATTCAAATGGATTATGAACCTATAAAGTTTTAGAATTAACAGAGCGATAACAAGATTGTTATTGTCAGTTTTAGTTGTTAGCTTTGCTTAAATACAAACCGATCTGTCCTAGCGTAATAATAAATTTAATTTCCAGATTTGGAACCCATCCATAAAGCCGTTCTCTCACAATTCTGTTTACGGATAATATACACATGCGCAGTCAAACACCTACACATTTATGAAACGTAATTCATATCTTAATTAGTAACATTTGTTGATAAAAACAATAGTTGTTTGGTTATGTTTAGTGGTTGTTTAATATGCCACATACTTGATTATTTTCTTGAGAACTACTTAAAAAGCGACGCAACATATTCTGTATGGTAATTATCTTCTGCCATTTCAGTTATATGAATTCACTTTCTATATTTTTGAAACACAAATAATGAGTCCAGTAATTAGAAAAATAAAGGTTTGTTAGTGATAAGTATTTTTTCTGTCAATGATACGAAATTGTGCACATTTTTCAGTTGCTTGTAATTATAAAGATCTGTTGATGTATCGTAATATAATGACATGTCGAGAGGTCAGACGGCGTTTAAAATTGCTGCAATCATTCAGTCTCAATTATTAATCGTATTCTTATGAATGCTCAGAAGAAAACGTCCTGCACGGTGGTGGCTCGCTCGCGAACGTAATGAATTGTACCCACCGCGGTGTTCGCAATTCGTTTCACAATAAATAAAGACCAGCGTTTTTACTTGCCGTTGTTTATGCATACACTTTAAATACAAAATAAATTGCTTAAAACGTGCCCGTATAAATTCATTAATAAAGTGTGGAGAAATAGCGGAATAAAGAGAAGACAAAAAAAGGAATAGTGGTGGCGCGAGTTCCGAGAATGTTGGGGTTCACAATTGAAAAGGATTCCGTATTCATGAATGAGCCGGTAGCAAGAACTGTCCACCCGTTTTAGAAAATATGAGCTGGTCGCGCCATAAACGAGTTCTTGACCAGCGGGAAAATAATGTGATTTATAAAACTCGTAATTTGTTTATAATAATTGTGGAGAAACCTGAGCCCACATTGTCAAAATGTTTGAATAAATTTCAATAAGTCATAAATTCATAATAATGGTCTTGAAAAAACTGGAATCGTTTTATTTTTATTGAGAGCTGTGGGGAGCTTGCGCCCTCCCGCGGTGGTCGATCACACTTGTCCCTTTCAACGGATAAAGATTGTTTATGCCTCACATTCTCTGTGGAACTCACAGCGAGATTAAACCACAATAATATATTTATTACGAAGAACAAAGACACATTATTTTCAATATTTCCATTACCACTCGCATCGTAACTAAACGAATATTGATGGCTTCAAATGTTTCAAACAATCGATTCATTTTATTTTAACTACTTGATTCAAAATCAATTGATATAGTTAAATAAGTTATAGCTGCAACTAATTGGTGACAATAAAAATGCACACAAACAAATTAAAACAGGATCTATAGTTCACTACACTAATTGAAATACACGAATGTCGTTAGTGGGACACGTTTGTGATTATTCACAAGGTATTGGTGTGTCGGTATTTTCATTTGAAATGTAATTTCTTGATAAGTATATTGTTAGTATCCTTTCATTATTTGGTACTTATCGGGTCACAACTAGAAACAACGTTATATCAGAAGTTTGCAATATGCCTAAATATATTAAAAAGGTTTCATCGTAATTCATTTCGTACTATCCTTCTTTAACTTGAAAATATGCCTACTTTATCGTAAGTTATTTACTCACATGTATTTGTATATAATTTAGATGTGTGTTATACATATATTTCTTTCTTTATATGTACTTATATTTGTTATTATAAGATAAGTTTTTGCACAGTAATTGGGTTTACCTGTTGAGCAACAAAGATATTAAAATTATAATTAATATTATTTAAAAAAAAATTAATAAATAATTTTTTATAGTTATCAGCCCGCGGACTTTTCGCTGGTAAAGGGAGAAGCTCAAATAAGTGTAATCACCCGTTTTTACCCTAACTACGCAGAAATGTTTGCAATATCTATGAAGGGTGATTAGCGAAATTTCACACACAATGGAGTGAACTCACGGTCAGAACGAGTTGGGCTGCGCATTTAAACACTAGACCAACTAGACCAGTGAGTTCATGGGGAACCGTATAAGAGTACAACTTTCGACTTATGCTGTGCACGTGGAAAAAATGTTGGTAACTGCTGGATAGGGACTTTATGTGTTTTCAAGTTGGCGCATTTATTTATGTTAGATATTTCAAACGTGTTTAGCGTCCGTCAACTGTCCCGTTTGTTAGTTTTCATTTAATTGTTGTGGTGATTATGCTCTTTTATGCGTATATCGTGTGGATATTGATATTAATGAGCATTCAAGCGAAAATGCCTATAAACGTATTTTGACAATTTTATCATGACATATATTACATACCACATACCATGCTGGTAAGGGCCAATATCAAAATAACCACTAGATTTTCCAATACATTTAAATTCCAGCCTCATATTTCCACAGTATGCCGTAGCAGCGAGAGTCTCAAAAGTTGTCCGGCGACGTACTATTTTTACTATTATTATTAACAAAATAAACCAATATCAAATAGGTTGCCGCTGGTAATTGATTATAAGCAACATCCTAAATTTAACGCATTGTGTAGCAAGTTTACAATTCTAGGCTTGACAATGACGTCTATACCCTCTAGTTTATTTCGTTTTAGAATTTCAAATTTATTCAACTGCTTTAGTATGATCTATCGTCGAGTGTTTTGAGCAATTGAATGTGTCATTGGTTTGTGTGTGTTTATTTTGAAAATATAGTTTGAACTTTTAACGTATGCATATACATTTTAGGGATTAAATTTTGTTACTTTATAAAAAGAAATTTTCGGTTATGAATACTAAAATGGAAACCCGTTTTTTTATAACGAATATGAATAAAACTATGGTTTCTTTATATTTTCTCAAATTTTCAAAATTTTAATTAGAGCACAAAAGACTCAAAGATAATATCGAGATGGAAAAATACAAAAACGACCGCATATTACGGATAGTACTTCTACTGCCAGAAGGCCTCACTAATATTATTTGGGTTTATGCACCAGACATATCAAATCTAGTAGAACAAATAGAGGCATTCTAGGATGCTTTGTAAAACGCTATCAATACAATACCAGCGAAAGAAATACTGTTAGTATCTGGCGACTTCAATACAAGAGTAGGAAAAGCAACAGTACCAGGAATTACTACAAACATACAAATACACATGGGAGAATACCAGATGCCAGCAGTCCGTCATCGACTATATAATAACCAATAGGAAAATTCACCCAAGTCAAATTTTGGACGTATAAGTGATAAACTGGTAGTACGCAACCTTCTTTTGTCCTGTGAATTGGAATCTTCGAAAAACACCCATAGTTCCCTATCACCACTAGGTGTTAGAGGTATAGGTAGTGCCGTATTAACCCCGCGTTATGGCCTCTGCGCCTACCGGCTAAACCAAAACTCACGTTCTGTAAACAGGGGCTTGCCCGCCTTAAGGCATTCTAAGTGCCCTAGTACCGTCTCGTCTCAGTTTGTCATTCTTCTCTTTTGTTCTGATTTATCAGTCCTCTTCTATGCCAGTGTCTGTTACAAATGAAGATCGTCGTTGTACTTGGCTCGCATCACTGTTCTAGAGTATGTGGCCACTACTTCCCAGCTCGCCTCTGATTTCGCATCAGCCTTGTCCACCCTGCATTTTGGGATTCCCTCCACCGTCTCTGCCACTGGATCATTGTGCTCACGTTTTTTTGAGCTGTCTCAAAGGATTGTCCTTCCTCCACTACGGTGTACACCTTAGTACGTTCTTCCACCAGCAAGTATGCCGGGATAAATGCTGCAAGTACTTCCACGGCGTCAGTCGATGTGGTTCGGTAATCCCGGGTTATGCGTAGGGCGCTGGTGTGTAACGGCCTCCTCAACCTGTCTGTATTCCGGCCATTGTTGATGGCGTTGACCCATGCCGGAGCTGCGTAGATAAGTTGGGCGCGCGACACTGTGGCCAGCAGACTCCTCTTAGGTTCCCCCGGGCCTTCGACGTTTGGTTTCAATCTGACTAGGCCTGTTTCGGTTCCTGCAGTCTTTCGTGTCGCCTCTAACGCCTTGGAGGCCTAACTGATATTTGTAGCGAGGATCATATCAGGGTAAAGGTATTTGATTTATCTCCGTCTCATGCCCCAGCAGCGTAAGGCTGTTTGAGTTTTGTCTGCCGCTAGGCTTAGTCCAGTTTCTGTCATCAATTCTTTAACTTTTGCCACTGCTACCTTGGTTTTAGTAATCATTTCGTCTATGTCGTCAGCAAACACAATTGCGCGAACGCGTCGTTCCGCCGTAGTAGGTAGCTTTGCGGGACCCAGATCACAATGTGACCTGGTGGGTGACCCCTCTGTCACTTAAGTACCCTTGTACTATTCTTACAAGTGTCGTCGGCACCCTCTTCCGTGTCGATGCCCTTATAATGGCCACCCATGGTATCGTATAGAATGCGTTGGTGACGTCCAGTGTGACCATTATACAGTATCTCCTCTTCTTTCGTGTAAATTGGTTAGCTTCTTTAACCAGTTTTCGGATGTCCAGAATATCGTCAGACCGTCTAAACCCGTATTGTCGGTCGTGCAGGCCCCCGTTCCGCTTCGGCAATACGGTAATCCTTTCCACAACCTTCGCCATCCCGTCCAGGAGGCAAAGGGGAGGCACGCTTTCGGGTATATTACTGGCTTTTCCGACTTGGAGGTTATGACCAGCCTGGCCGTCTTCCACCTCTTGGGGAATTTCCCATCCTCGATGCTCCGGTTTGCCAGGGTTGTCATTGCTCCTGCCAGTTCTGGAACCGCCGACTTTCACCAACTCGTTGAGGATCTCGTCACGTTCCGGGGCCTTGTTGTTAGAGAGGTTCGTTATGGTTTGAAGGACTGTTTCTTCTTCCCAACGTTTGATGGTTTGTGGAGGAGTATTGTGCACCTCCTCTCCATCCTGGTGCGTGCTTTTTGCTGGCAGAAAGAGTGTTATCACCACCGCCCTCCGATGGGATTCCGGTCCAGGCGGGCGCGCTCTAATCTTTTTTATGGGAGGCCCCACGGGTAATCGTTGAGATCCCTGCAAAGTTTCTGCCAATGTGTTTTCTGGCTGCGCTCTATCGCCCGCCTGTATTATTTCCTCCTTGCTCATTACTGGGCTTGGCAACCCCTCCAAGCCCAGTAATGAGCAAGGTTTGGGCTCGAGCCGCGTAGCTCTGTTAGGCTCGACCTGCCTTGCTCTGTTAGGCTTGATTCGTGCTAGTGCCACTCCCTGGTACCAGTACACTCCTCTTTTGTGGATTGGAGGCCGGCCTAGATTGAATCGTATCGCTGCGTGTCTCCTGTAGCTTGCGGTGATGCTCTTCCGAGTTCTTGTTGGGATTTGTGTCATGGATGGATCTCATGCTTTCTAATGTTTCCCTTAGGAGGTCCGTCTGCATGGGGTTTGACATCCATCGCATCGCACTGTACCGGGTTTGGTGTTGAGTGACCCCTGTGCCGGGCTGGATGAAATAAAAATAATATAAGCGAATGTCGGTACATAGGTTACGATATTCGCTTATATTATTTTTATATTATTTTTATTTGAGGGGTCATCTGCCGCTCAGGTGGCCCCCTGTGCCGGCCTCCTTTCTTCTGGAGTCGGATAAGGCTGGTAGTATGCATAGATCAAAAGCTCAATATGACAACAAAACTAAATACGATGTACGTAACAATATTTAATGTCGAATCACTTGCGGTAGGTGAAGTACAAGTAAATTGTATGAAGGAAGAATAGCGCAGAAACTAGTTTCAAGTCCAATTGAACAAAACTCCACAATTGAGGAACAAATATTGGAACATAACATCGTCGGCGCAACCAGTGAGGACATTGGAAGACGGAAAATCAACATCAACCGCAACAACAAAACGTTCACACCAGAAGGCAAACAACTGTCACACGATAATACGAAAGCATATCTGAACTCTTATATAATGCATCTGTAACAATATAGTACATTGAGCCATGCAGCAAATCAAATATAGATATAAGAGGAGAATACAGCAGGTATACTGGAAGAAGTTCTCAACAGATATGGAATAGGACCTGTATGCCGCACATAGCATAGCAGCCTTGAAAGTTAAACGAATGCAATCGAAACCAGTGGTGCCATCGCACTCATGATCTCCAGATGTAATGTGTGAAACATAGAAATTCTATTATTATTAGTATCTCATTATCTACTGTTGAAATAGTTTTATTGAAAAATGTCCTGGGTAGAAGAACTGCATTTCATTGACAGTAGGCGGTTGCGTCTGTTGCGTTATGCAAACAGGCACTGGGCAGTTAAAAATAACTTCGATTATTATATGAGACTATCCTGTTATAAGGAAGACACCACGTATCACTACCCTTAATACACAGTACACACGCGGTGTATCCTTGCCCATTCCACACTTACCTTCCTATTTCTTCCTAACCACATCTTGCTTTTACTATGCATACTTTGTCCCCCCTGCTACACCCTCCCTGGTTATGTAACTCGAGGGATTACCCCGCACTTGCCACTCCACATAACCACGGTTATACGAGCTCCCAGTCATTATCTCCTGCGACCCTTACGACTCAACATGCCTCATACTATTTCTGCCTTCAGTTACTAGACTACCTACACTGCCGGCTAAACAAACACCTACACACGATGGGTCTGATGGACAGCCCGTTATATAGAGGGCGAAATGAAGAACCTCTGCCCAGCTCTAGTAAACACAAGGCATCTAATACTAGGGGAGTGCTGGCCTAGTATGGTCAGCATTGGCAGCTCCTCGCCCGCTAGAGTTTTGCAGGTTGCACGCAAAATTGACTGGTGGGACGAGTGAGCAATGGGCCCATTTTGAGGCCTAAGTGTCTGTAGCTATACTACCCTCCAGACAACTATCCAGAACTATCCAGAACAACTAGACTACCTTATCCTGTCATCTTTTCATCCACCCACACCTCAGGCATAAACACACTTTCATAGATCCTTCCTCGATCTTTTCACGATTCCCTCTCTGCACAACCTCCGGTATCAGTATCTCTTCCCCCTCTACCCTTCTACGCTACTCCTACCACATGATCATCCGATTAGTTTCCTGCAGGAACAACGTAATAAGCGACGACCTTTCGAATTCTAGCAGACTTTTCAGAAACCAGCGATTATATACTCGCGCAATACTGCGATAGTATTGTATATCGGGAGAATTTTTGTAAAAGTTTTGTGCGGATATGCCTAATAAAGATCATTTTTTTAATCGCACAATCCCAACAACACAATACAACAATATCAATAGTCGGTTCACATACGCATCACGCTATTACTAGGTTACCATCCCACTACTTCTCCCGTTTTCTCTTCGCTATCCCCCAAACTATTCGCGCTTTTGCTTGCACCCACTCCAGATGCTTCCGTAGCCCACCTCTGCAATCAAACCAAATTCCTAAATACTTAAAACAATTAACTCTCTCAATCATTATTCCCTTTTATGTCAACTCATCCGCTCTACCCAATCTACTCTTATTTCTAAAAATCATCCATTTGATTTTTTTTTTGACATTCACTGCTAACCCCGTTTTATCAAGGTCTTCTACGTCTTACCCTGTAATATTCCACTGCTAGACATAGGCGTCGCTCATTTGATTTCAAATATCCTTGTTGAATGATTTCCGGTGCCATTGTATTTCTAACGTCGTTCAACCACTTTTTTGGGGGCCTACCGACGCTTCTTTGCTTGCTTGACAATACCCAGCTAGATGTACTAATAAAACAGTGAATTAGCAGGCAAGGACCATCTAACCGCCAATAATCTGTTTTATTAGTACACCCTGCTAGCTGTTACCCCCCAAAATTCCCTACCCAGCTCCACGTAAGGTTCGTATTGCGGTGATTTTGCTGCACTGACATCGTACCTTACCCGGTCCCTCAAGCATTTGCCTACAGTCTCAGCTGTTGAAGCAGTCAATGTCGCTGTCTCAAAGCCCTAAGTTATGACAAGTAGCACACACGAGAGCACTTTGCCCATAAGTGATTGCGGTACTTCGGAATGTTTCAGTATATGCTCTAACCTACATAATGCCGCCCAATATAATCGTATTCGCATTGAGATTTCTGCAATTTGGTTGGTTTTGCCTAAAGTAATTAAATTATCAAGGTACCATCCCATTATTTTCTACATTTCTTGCACCCCCAACGCTCTCTTAGCCACAATCACTAGATCCGCATATACTAACATCCGTACCTTCATCCTTCCTACCACAACTCCTCACACTTGCTCTCTCCTTAACACCGCCTCCAACTCACATATGTACAGATTGAATCGGAGAGGGCATCCCTGCCTTTCTCCCACATTCATTCCAAATTGTACGAAACTTTTCATTCACTCTCGCTTTTGCCCACTATTCTCACCCATTTTACCGGTTTCTCTTCCATCCTTAGCCATTTCATACTCTCCACTGATTTACCAATAGGAACTGAAGAATATGACGGTTTCTGATGCACTAATATCGCACACATCCTGGATTGGTACTCAAGCACTTTCTGCACCATTCTCGCTAGTGTGAAAATGTGCTCCCTTTCTAAACCCACGGTGTCTTTACGGAAGCAACTCCCTTCTGACCACATCATCTTCTAGTCTATTTTTCGCCATTGCCATCGTTAGCTTATACCCTGCATCGATATCCCGAAAAAAGAAACTAAAGCCAAACTACAACAATTTTATATATTTCTTTTCTTGAAGATTGTTTATATTATTATTTTACCGTTATTCTGATAATATTGCACAACTAACAAGCGTACAAGAGACGTTTCTAAATTGAAACATGTATTCTAATACTAAAATTTCTATAGTTAAATAATTAAGCAACAACTGGCATTGGTGTAATTAATATTCATTCATTAAAGTTAGTTAATCCTTAGTCGGTGTAAAAAGTATTATTGAACTTTAGTGTGACTAAACCTAGCTACTGATATAATTGCAATTCGATATAAAGCAGTATGTATATGAGATATTTAAATTTGGAATTTGCAAAGTACTGTCCAGAGTTGTAGCATTTAATTTAACTCCCGTAATATTATAGTGTTAATATGGCTGTAAATTCATATTCTATAAACAGACGACACATTATAAATTGTCTAAATTATGCAAAAGTCAATGCAAGCCAAAAATACACATTATGTTTATGCCAGGCAGAAGATTTCACAGCAAGACACCGTCCTTTAGAGGCGCCCATTCAGTTTTTCCAATTCGCGTGGGTTTAAATGGCGTTTATGTGAATTGACGGCCAGACAAAAACGCACAAGTTCCTTTTTATTTTGGAAACGGATTATATTGCAGCGGGAGTTTCGCGCGCGGGCGGGTTTTATACATTTAACAGTCTATCAAAACACACTCAACTCGATTTATCACTACTATAAAGCGTATATGGTATGGTGATAGCTAACATGTATGCAAAACGGCGAAATACTGCAACGGGTGTGGCTAAATGCGAGGTATGCTCACGTTTTAAGATTGTGACTGTATTAATGATATAATACTAATAACACTAAATTGAACTATTCTATTTGATATAATAAAAAATAAAGCCTGGAAGGATAGTATAGCTTCAGCTATAGCCTAGTTATTTAAGTATGCAATCTTGAGCAAATAGTCATATCCTAAACTAGTTTCTATTAATCTCTTATTACTCAATTGCATATAAAGATTAGTTTAAAGCTATGGTATAGAATAATTACGTATAGGTACTGATAATATTATATCTAAATGTATATTTTTACTAACAACGAGGGTGATTTGAAAAATTCGCGAAATGAAAGGGAAAATATGTTTTTGAAATATGATTTATTTTTCAACATAGTCTCCTATAAGTTGAATGCACTCTATCCAACGATATTCCAAATGCCGTCACGAAAGTGCGATTCTTGAAGTACTCCAAAACAGTCATGGACAGCTGCTTTTACTTCTTCTTCCGTGGAAAATCGTTTACACCCAAGGAAAACTTTTATGTCTGCATTATTTAGATTGTTACTTGGTCTCAGGGGTATAATGATTAACCTAAACAGTTTTAATTGAGTTAAAACCATCTAGATTCTCTTGACAAATTCTCATTCTCTGAAGATTTTGATCGATTGTCAATATGTGCGGCAATGATCTTGCCGAAAACTTTTTGATCCGTAATTCCACAATTAAGATGTTAAATGTTCTTTCATCTGAGATACAGGCATCTTATGAATTTCGGAGTCCGTTTATCGAGGATCCTGCATAACCACATCGTGGACTTTTTCGACGATTTCAGGCGTTCTGGCAGTTTTAAGTCGTCCACTGCGCGGATTATCTTCTAGGCTCTCACGACCATGTTAAAATGCCATTACCCACTTATACACAGTCGTAAATGATGGAGCAGAGTCTCCTAACATATCCTGCATATCTTTATAAAATTATGTTACCTTCCAACCTTTTTTCACAAAATATAACAGCGCGCGTTTCAGTTTTATCCATTTTGCAAAACTCGTAAAACTGGCTTTACTCAAAGGAGCATCAAATTAATACTACTTTACAGAACAATGTAAAATTTGATATTTGTGTACAAGACAGTTGGTGACAACCATTGCATATATTTTATTCGAATTGGTGCTGCCATATGTGCTTCATTTCGCGAACTTTTCAAAGCACCCTCGTATTATGGTTTCATCTACAGCCAAATATTCCAAAACATTGTACATTACGAATATTTTTTTATGTTGGAGCATTACATATTTCCTAATAGTTCAATCATATCTAAGTTGATTTTCAGCCTTTCTATTTAAGCCCATATATGAAGCTGAAATAGAAACTGTGGAAAAATAGTATGCTATTGCTGATACACCCGCTGGAATTATGTTCATGAATGCCAGCGAATTAGATGTTCTACAGATTGTTGATAAATATTTAACCTGTAATATTGAGTGTGTACTAAGAATAATGAATCAGGAAGACATAATTATTTTCGCATTTTAATATTACTTAAAGTATTTCAATTGTACTAAACTCCCTTATTCAATGTCATCGTACAAATTAAAAATGTTTATTGTTGGGTACTTTTAATTGAAATCACCGTACACTCAAACAGTTAATGAGATAATCATAAGGTTGGTTGAAGCTGGATTTGTGTTAAAATGGGATATTTATTCTTCTGGTAGACAGCCAGTTACAAATTGTAACAAATACAGTAACTACTCCTATATATAAGTAATATAGTCACTGAGTAGTATACTTTTTATTTGACATAAATAGATGTAGCAAATCGAAAAGTTTCTTAAATAAAACAAGAAATACAACCACGACTACATTTCTTAGCATATATTATTCGTCCACCCGGCGTGTCTACATGGTATCAGTTATATTATTACATGGTATTTATATTGACGACTTCTCATCAGTTCCCAAGTGATCCCTGCTAGTTGAAGATGCACGCATATTCCATTTACCTGCACATGTCACAACCCATCAGTGTGCTTTATCTAAATGAAATCTTAGCGTGAAACCACAAGCAGCCGAGTCGACTTTTTAATATGATAAATACCCCAAATAATAAATAGGATACACCGTTTATATGTGTATATGAATGAGCACAGTTTGTATTGTCTCCTATCTTAGCTTTCTGCCATCTGTCAAGATGAGAAGTGATCGGTCATTTTAGGACCTCCTGGCTTGTAAAAAAACGTGTAAGATACATTATGAATAAAATGTGTGCATTTTCTCACATCTGCGGGACTCATCGTGTATGTACTTAAAAATGACAGTTAAATAATAAAAGCTATATAAATTTGTTATCAGAAAATATAATTAGGGGGTAGTTAGAAGTCATGAGTTGATCTTCAATCTGGCGACAAACCACAAACTATAGAACATTAAACGGTAAAAGAACAAATAACCGGTAATATTAGTTAAAATAATTTGATAAGTGAATACACTTATCATTTATCATTTAAAATGATTTACGTAAAACGAAGACAAACAACCGTAAATGATAATTTTAAAAATTATTCTCCGATTCTTGTAAGGCATAAGTAGTATAATAAATATGGAGAAACGTGATAGAGAATAATTATTAAAAATTAAATTTTCATGAAAATGGATCCCCAGCTCAGTGGCCGAGTGGTTAGAGGCGTTGTCCGTATCGTACTGAGCATTGGGGAGCCTGAGTTCGATCCCCAGCGGGGAACGAATTTTCGCAAATCACCTTTCACAGGTTTTCAGAGGTTTTCTGTGAAGTTAAGGTAAATATCGGGTGATTAAACTCCTCTGAGCTTCTACCTTGACCGGCGGAAAAGCCTTACGGCTGATAGCCCTATAAAGATGCAAGTTGTTTTTGGAAATGGATTAATTAATTTAATTCATTCGATCAAATTAAATATATCGAGAATATCAACGACGATTTATAAAATATTTAAAAATTCAATTATTAAATCAGTATGTGTTAGTATTAAAAATCGACATATCAAATGTTTTTATTGTAATAATTATAATAATAAATATACAATAATAAAATCTAATAAAATCTCAAAACGCACACATTATTCGGATCAAAATTATTTAATATACTACACTGAATATAGCACAAAATTTACTACTAGTATTATATTTACTTACTAAAGTACTTTATAATATCCAGGAATGTTTGGCTGACAATTTAACTTTATTTGTAAAATAATAAATAACCAAACAAAACGTTCGTGTTCTAATATCTACACGCCCAAAGATAAAAAATGCTTCTACATACAGAGACTACCTTGTCCGTAATGTTATATAGCAGATGTAGCCAACGTTTGTGTACATATAATCTACTTTTTATCTTAAATATGTGTCGCGATTTACTTGTTGTCATTGGTCCTCTATTTATTAAGTAGTCTTCTAAGGTTTCTAAAGGTCGTTTTAGACAAGACAATTTCTTGGCTCAAAAGTTAGTCAAGATGCGAGACAATCTAAATTGTCTCGTATCATGCAGCAAATTATTTGTAATATTGAATTGTATGGTAGATCGAATTGAAAAATATAACGCGTTTTTGTCAAGGACAAATTGTATGGGAAGAGGATATATGAATTCATTTCTTGAACAACTTTTGAGCTATGAAATTGTCGTGTCTAAAACGATCTTAATTTAAGATATTGCAAGCTATAGACCAAAATTGGCTTCGCGAACGACCGGTCGATCGCGATCGACTTGTTGGCCAACCCTGTTATATAGTTGTTGTTATATATTGTATGATTTTAATTTTTTTGTTTTTATATCTATGTTTTTATACTTCGTTTATATATTTTCAATATTGTATGTGTAAACTATATGAATTAGATTAAATAATAATATATGTTATAATAAGTTATAACAAACATTATATTTTCAGGTATTAAATTACTATTTATTCTACCAGGGTCGATTACAATTAAAATTCTGAAAGGGACAGATAATTTATAATCAATTTTAAGATGTCTATGCCATCTATTGGCTATAGTAATCTACCACACGAATTTTAATTACAGCAAGTAAATCTTGTGAGAAATAAATGTCCTTTCCACTTCTGGAAGATATCATCATCAGTGATTCTTCCAGTGGGAGGTCGCAGAAAAAATTTATCACATATCATTCGGGATATTTTTCTACACATACCCATTCTTCAGGGGGTCCTCTGAAATTGCAAAAGGGTATCGCGGATTAAAAAGTTTGAGAAACATTGATGTAGAGTACAACAATGAGTACTGCCTACAGCAAATACTTATTTTCAGAAACTGAAATTCTATACGAAGCGAAAATAAATCGGTTGTTGAAAAAAGTGAAAAGCTATTATATCCGTATAATATAAAACGAAGACAATGTTTTGAAGCCGACCGCCCTGTCATTCATGTATTTTTTACTGTTAGTGCAGTAGTGTCAATTAAAAAGAATTCTAATTCTCATAGAGATCATTTTTTTGTATGTTTTTCTAATCATTATTTAATTGAATTGTTTTTAAGTAAAGTTTTAAGTAAGATTCTGCGTTTTTACAATTAAAATGCTTCACAAATAATATTGAAAATTGTAAGCTGCAAAGTAAAAAGTTCACCAAAAATTAATTGTTGGGGACAACGCATTAAAAAATTATCTACGGACGACGGGAATTTTACCTAAGTTTGCATAATAACTTAAAAGCTTTAATCCATATTTATAATGTACATTTAAATTTGGTGGTATTTTTTCAGCCAAATAACTGACCAAATACAGCCGAATGTAATAATTATAATCCGGATTCAGCTCATTGGCATAATGGTTACTCTCGTACGTACTTTTGGAGCGAAATTTCGCGAATTACCCTGCACTGTTTTTCAGAGGTTTTCAGAGGTTTTCAGTTAAAGTAAATACTGGGTGATTAAACTCTGTTACCTCCCTTTACCAGCGGAATAGCCTTAAAGATAATAATAGCTATAAAGATATTTTTTATAATCCGGTTTACCGAATATCCGGTAAAATGGCCGAATATCCCGCAATTATCCAGCCGGTCGAATATCCGTTACAACCCTAATCAAATATCGATATTGAGATGACAAGTGCCGTACCTTCTATAATGAATTTTCAGTTTTGATTTTTGTTTTGATGATTCCTATGTATATTTTAAGCTCTTATAATCTTTTTTGCGTTTGGAATAAACCAAATTATTATTTAAACAAAAAATAGATAACATTATAGTCAATGACAAAAGTACTGGAACCTTTAAAATGCATTTATCAAAAAACTGTTTTGGAAGTTACGACAGTCGTCGTCCCAAGGTGCGATATATCAATTGCTTATTCGAAGAAAATATAATAAATTTTTCCTATATATTTTTTTCTCGGCAAAAATATTAAATATTGCGATTATTCCTTAATAAACATAAAACATACAATTTTAAATCTGTCTCTGAAATAAATAATTTAATAATATTTTTAATAATGGTTAAAATAGTACGGTATTGAATATAATAAGCTTGTGTGTGTTTTGCCTACAGCTGACAGTTGGTGCAAGTTAAAAAGCCTTCAATCAATTCGATCACTTTTGATGCGCCCCTATTAAGTTAAGGTGGCTGTTAACGTTCAGCGGCAACAATAAGCTGCGAAAAATAAGCGGCGGCAAAGGGAATCTGTGCGGGCACCAACCCCGATCCGTCATACAGTTATGACAGGAAGCTTTTGTGGTGCGGTTGCCATGCGGAATTATGTAATACGCTCATTGACACTATTTACGCGGGTAAAGAGTGTCAGTTGCCCGGGTGGCTCTTATTGTGGTCGATCACAATAAGTGTCATCCGGATGACATGCGTTAAACTGTTTGCTGAGTTTCTCGGTGGCACACGGCGGTTTTGTTGAAATATGTTTGCATGTATTTTGGTAAATACGGGATTACACAAAGATTATAATATTTGTGAAAGGAATTTCAATACAATGGGAAATCCGGGAAAAGTATGTACTGATTCTTATCCAACTTGCGTCCACCATAAAATTATTGTTTAGTCGCGGTCTGACCGATTACGCATTCCCATTTTTTCCCAAAGCCACAAATCATTTTAACGACAGTAATTTTGGGAAATTATCAACAGTAGAGATATAAACAGAGAGCGTAACTAATAAACCGGCCGTTCGGCGCATGGTGATCTGGCTAATAACGAGGGCGTGGGCCAATTGTTATCATGTAAAGCGAACGCGTACCCGGCGACGGCTCTCTTCCCAACATCCCCCAACCCCAACTGCTGATAATATTATGCGGAACAGTCATGCAGCTCATCAGGTTAAATGGAGTGAGTCGGATCGACTTATGGCCGGACTAACGCGCTATCATCAATCATAGGATTAAATGCTCGTTCCTCGAGATGCACTCGACTATGTCATATTAACTGACGATTTTATGGCGCGTCTTGAATTCAAATTGTAAGCTTGCGATTTTATAACGATCGCTTTTTAAATCGTTTTACTGCCTTGATTCGCCTTAATCTTATGACGCTAAGTATATGCTCTCGCTGGCGTTTCCTTATTTACACACAAATATGCGATCTTGCATGGATTATATGCAGAAAATTGTCATAATATATTACTAAATTCTAGATATAAATTATGATAAATCTACTTAATTATAATTAACATCAATATCAACAGTAAAATTTAGGTGTCTCATTGGTGAATAGTCACATAATATAATATTATTTAATGGGGTATGCAATAATAAACAGTAATTGAATGTTTTTATGTTGAACGTATTCTATTCGCCAACGGTTTCCTTATACTAGTGGGCGAAATGCTGGTATTTGTTATTAGTCAGTTTATCGCCCTTTTACAATAATGCGTGATTGTTAATACAAATTTAACATATAGATAGTTATATATTGGGTCATTTATAAGATGGAGTAACAAATTTTACCCTTATAATTACCCAAGGATACTAAACTAGGATATGCTTTATACTGCCATTAATATAATATTTAATAACAAATGTCCGTGCTTGAGAAAATTTCAAAGACTCTGATTGACTGATGTTTTATGCGCTATCTTATTTATATCTTATTAGAATCCTTGTAGATCACCCTTTAGTTTGTAGCACATTTTCTGCCACCAGATATAGTATCCGCCGGTTTAAATCACCTGCTATACCTCTATGCATATGTATTACACATATGTGTGGCAGTCATACTGCCACAGATATGTGTAATTCAAATATATTTAAATGCAATACTACAAAATTACGTTAAATAATTTTAAAATTACATAATGTTTTTTGTACTCTTAAAAAGGCATTGGAATAAACTAAATTTATTATAAATATGGAAAAAGAAAAAAAAATGCCTAGAAATTTACTATACAATTTACTGAATGGAACTATGTAGAATTGTATATAAAAGTGAGATAAAAGAAATCTAAAAAAATATAATAACCCATGCCTTTCCTGTACGACTGCGGGTAAATATATGGGATTTAATTAAATTTCTGTCATAAAAAAAATTCGTAAAAAGTGGAAAAGAGCACTGTATGGTATTGAACTATTTTTATCTTTATTCTGAAGAATTGTATTTAAGTGTGCTAGGGTTAAACAATTTTAAATTATTATGTAGGCACCATTCTATACCTTCAAAATTTTAAATCTATAAGCACTATCAATACTAAAATAAAAAAAACCCGAAACCGCCTATTTTATTCATATTTTCCTTTATAAAGATGTTTAATTTAAATTAATTCAGCGATTGAACCTAGAACTGGCAGTGATAACGTGGTAAGTAGAATGAGGTTCTAATAAAAATAAATAAAATAACAATATTGTTTTGTTTACAATCATTCTACTATTGCGTTTAGGACGTCGTATACATGGAAAGTCAAATTAAATTTTTGCATATTTGTTCTTGATATTAATATTTTCTACTACCAGCGAATTTCTGCATAGATATAATTCTTTAATAAAATATATAACAGCCTTATCTGTAGGGCCTAATTACATAATAATAAATAATTACAGAATTGGTTTAACAACAAACTATCAAATCCAGCATCAAAATATTTATTGACAAAGTATAATATATATATATATATATATATATATATATATATATATATATATATATATATATATATATACATTATATATATATTTATATATATATATATATATATATATATATATATATATATATATATGTATATACAAGAGTGCCGATTACAATGAGCTTACTTAACTTGCAATTATAGCAAGAAAAAATTGTTCAATGTCGCAGCGCAATTAACATGAAATAAAAGATGTGCCAAAAGGTTCCACAAATTCATTTATAATTTTACCCAATTAATGACCAACCTAATCTAGTGTAACCTCACTAGTTACTATTTATTTTCTTCTTTTTCTTCCTCATAATTTGGCATGTAGATTCAAAAATATTTGTTCACGGCTGATGTTGACATCCAGGAGTCTTTCCAGCATTTGGACGTTCTTCTCAGAGGTGGACGTTGCGGGGTTTTTATCTGCGATTTTTGGTATAGTCTTTGTGTTCGTCCTACTTATATGATCGTTACAGGTCTTTCGTCAATGGCTTCTCCATTTCAAAATATCTTGTGTTTGGTATTCGCTTTTAATGACTGTGTTTTTCCGTCTACCAGGGTATTCGCGATACAAATCCTAACGGTTTTCTTCGACTTAGTAGGTTAACAGCTGACTTTGTTATTGTTTGATGAGTTGATTGCATTAAAATTATATGATTCCAGTCATTTCTACAATAATGTGTCGTTGTTAAGGTATTTTAAGTTATACATAATAAAATCCTAAGTATATAGTCATGTATATGATGAAATCCCAAATGGTATGCTAACAGATTCCCTACTAAATGTTGTTCTTTTTCTGCCAATATATAGAGTATCTATCCACTGGCTTGAATGGCCTATACCCCGATATATTTCTGAGTATTTTCGTTTCTGTTGTTCATATTATCGCAGAGCGGGAATTTGAGGGGTTACAAAGGGTAACTCAGGTTAAGTTAGTATGACACAGTACCCTGTGCAATGTTGTCTTTATTACCTGTGGTTGGTTAGCAGATTACATAACTAATGCCTCATACAATTATTATCGTAGCTTATGAATTAAATATTAATTTGTCGTCGCTGCGATTTTTGCTGTCGATACACACGATCATATCACCAACACTATTCATAACCCTTCTATGCATTTTAAACAGATCAACCTCGATACAGGGGCATTAACATAGATACTGAAAAACAAAAACTTCTGAGATAGTATGGACGAAGGAAAATAAATGCCTACTCAGGCTCAATGCAGCTTGTATCACGCAGATTGGTCGATATTAGGTATCTCTCCTAGAGACACTCCTAGAGTCCCAAACAACATAATAAGGAAGAGGACCGGAGTGACAAATGCAGTTACCCGTATAACAATTTTAAAATAGAACTAGGCCGAACATGATGAACGACTTTCGAACAACTACTGGATGAAAATAATACTTGAGTGGAGAACGCGCAGAGATGCCTACAGAAATATAGGACGCCCACTAACTAGATGGGCTGACGCTATCAAAAAGATTAAAACCAACTGGATAGAAGCAACATAAGATCGGCAAGAATGATTAAAATTACGGAAAACCTATGTCCAGCAGTGGACGAAATTGGTTGATTTGTGATGACCCGTGTTACTCAGCATTGAAACTACTACTTTGTTTCAACAAAATTGCCATTTTTTATTTTTTTTCACCATAGTGCCACTTCAGGAGTTTAAAATTTGTACTCGAAGTGGATCCAAACCTTAAGTACCTTGTTTAGATATAATATAGTCTACAATAGTGCGGGATATACTGTCTTTCATAAGAAACGAAACAGACAGAAGTTTTAGACAACTTCTGTCTATTGCGTTTTTGGGACAAATGTGCAAATGTTTCATTGTTGGATAGTTGATGGATAGTTTAGTTTTTCTCTAGTGATATGATGGGAGGTTTTTATGATACCTAACTAATAAAACTAGGAGTTTATTTTTTCAACGTAAGAACTATCTACAGTAAAACACTTCATTTTATAAATTAAAAACAAATAATAACGCTATGCCCTCGTCCTTTTGGAAATGCAAAATATGACAGCGGTTTCAAGTCATGATTCGATAAAAAGCGACGCCCTCTCAATAGTTTTTTGCGTATTGTAAAGAGATAATAGTCGGGAGGTCTGTAAGGTTGATGTAATTCCTTAAAGCCGCATTCATTGACTATTTCTTGATAAATACGTGCCTTATGCACTCTGCAGTTGTCGTGCAGGAGCAAGATTTTCTGGGGAATCTATTTCGTAAGTTCAAACAACTGGCCTGCTAACCAAATAAGTTTGCAGAGAACCATATGAAGGTCAGTACCTATATTGACAGGCGTCAAGAATTTTGTGACTAGTATCTGCAATAGATGTACCTGTTCGATTTGATTTTTTGATGAGTGCTTGCCAGGTTTTTTTTTATTTCTGAAGGGTCTGGATTCGCTGTAGCTGCACTGCGGCCACGCTTGGCCTATTGTGCTCCCCCATAACTATTCCTCATTCATGAGCTCTGTATCTTCAATGAAGTCCAGAACTCTCGTGAATGGGCGAGCTTGGAGCTCTTCTAGGTTCATTCGCGTTGACCAAAGAGCTTTTTCCTGCCTGAGTTGAATGCCTCGCAGCTAGTTATTACATGTAGTGGGGTTTCTTCTTCTTCCCCACAGCTTCTTCACGTTGGTGATTTGTCTATCCCCATAATGTTTAGTGTCCTGTTAGGAGTCCTATGACATTTCTTAATTAGTTCCTAATTAGTTTTAAGATTTCTTCCGTCGCCTCCATACTGGAAGCCTTAATGAACCTCTCGAGTGTTTTATTTCAGTTTGGGCTTCCCAGTATCGGCTGTGGCGGTTTCTTTGATGCTTTCTCAAGCTATTCCTTGCGGTCCTATACGGTATCCCGCAGGTTGGTTCGGGACCAATGAATTTTAATTCGCTAGCCTCTTTTGCCAGTTAGTCCGCTTTTTCGTTGCCTTTGATTCCCTGATGTCGCGGTGCCCACACAAGTGTTACTTTGGTTCGGACTCCCAATATCATCAGGTCTTCAATGCATTCTATGGCAACTCTAGAGTTATTCACGCTAGAGTCTAGAGCTCTCAGCACTGCCTGTCTGTCTGTCACAATACTATAGTTTATTTCCAATAGAGTTTTAACGCAGAATTGAATTGCGATAATTTCTGCTTGGAACACGGAGGTATGCTCGCCAAGCTGGAGTCTTGTGCCTCCTGCCAAGTTTCTCTCATACACTCCTATTCCTGTTCCTTTGTTGGATTTAGATCCATCGGTAAACCAGATTGATCCTTTAAGTTTTTGCATATAGCCATTCCGCCCTATCTGGTATTACTAAGTTGTAAGGTTTCATCATGTGAAGTGTATTTATTGTTCTGTCAGGACGCATTCTTAGAATGTATTCTTCGGTTTTCCCTAACGCTAGATGGGTGTGGTCTATGGATGCGTCTGTAGTTCTGTAGATTGATATCTTGGCCTCTGTCTCCACTTTGATGTGAAGTGGAGGCAGGTCCAATATAACCCCCATTGCGGCGGTGGGGGTTGTCGTCATTGCCCCTGTTATTCTTAGACAGGCCATTCTTTGCACTTTGCCTAGTATTCTCCTGCTTACCCCGTCTGAGGCTTTATGCCACCAGATTGTTGGTGCGTAAGTCATAATGGGGCTTATAACCCGAGTATAGAGCCAATACACCATTTTTGGTGTTAGTCCCCAGTTATATAATATTCGCCGGCATGCCCAGAACACTTTCGCGGTTTTGTTCGTAATCGTTGTCATATGTGGCTTGAAGGTTAGAGTCTAGGGTTACACATAGATATTTAACTTTTCCTCCATTTGTATTTTTTCACCGAACAGCGTTGGTATCTTTATCTTATTTAAGTTCCTTCTACGTGTAAATGGTACTACAGAGGTTTTTTCGGGGTTAACCGTGAGGCCCTCTGCTGCACACCACCGTTCCACGTGTTTGAGTGACCTTGCATAAGTTATGATGTGATGCCGTCAAATTTACCGACCGCGAGTATTGCTACGTCGTGGGCGTAGTCTTGTACGTAGCATCCTTGCTGGTACAGTTGATCTAACAGAACATCTATGACTAGGCACCCCAGAAGAGGAGACAGTACGCCGCCTTGTGCGCAGCTCCTGCCGATCGATACTTCCATAGTTATTCCATTTAGTGATGTTTTTATTCTCGGCCCACTTAACATTTGGCCGATCCAGCCATCTACGATTGGTTGGATACCTCTTGCTTGTATGGCTCTTGTAATGAATTCAAAGGTGTTGTCAAATGCGCCCTCTATGTCCAAGAAGACTGCAAGAGCAGTCTGCTTGTTCTTGATTGCTTTTTCAGCTCTTATGGTTATTTCGTGCACTACGGTTTCGCACGACTTTCCTGATAAGCACATTGGTGTCTGTGCACTGGTTTTAGTGCCATTCCTCCGTTCCTGATGTGTCTATCAATCAGTTTTTCAATTGTTTTCAGTAGGAACGAGGTCAGACTGATGGACCTGTAGGATTTTGCCAGTTGGTATGTTTCCCGTCCTGATTTTGGTATAAATACCACCCTAACCTTTGCCCACTTATTCGGTATGTGTCCTAGGGCTATACTTGCCCGCAGATGTTGTCTTCCCCAGCAGCTTTGAATGGCTCGAATGTGTTGATTACCCATGGGAGTTTTGTTTGCGAGACTATGTTCTTTGCTAGTATCCAGCTATTTTTTTTCCCCCGTTTTAATGGGTTGTCGATAGCCAGATTCTAGTGTTAGGTACCATAAACCGCAGAACCCGGGAAATGCGTTTGAAGTAAGAGTTTCTTCGGCTTCTGTGTATGTTCCGTAATTTTTCCGTATTGATCCAACTTTATTGTTGTTACCTTTTACGAGAGCCTTCTGAAGTTTTGCACAGTCGGGTGTCTTCTCAACCCTCTCGCAGTACTCCCTCCATGTTGCTCTTTTAGAGTTCCTTATTTTGATAGTGTATTCAGTCAGGATTTCTTTATAAGTTCCCTAGTCACCAGTTCTTCTAGCTTGGTTGAACAGCTTTCTGGTCTTTGTTCTTAGATCTGAGAGTCCCTTATTCCATGGTATGCAGAGCCTAGGAATATTTCCGTCTCTGCTCCTTCTTTTGGCTCTAGTCTTACCTTGACTACTGTGAGGTCCCTGTAGTTTAGGTTCCACATGGGTAGTAGTTTGACCTTGATTTTTGCAAGGATACATGTTCTTGGGTTGTCGGTATCGGTATGGCACTATATAGTGTACCTTTACCCAGTTGTAGTCTCTGGGATTCCGTCTTGCATATCCATGGTCCTGAATGAGATCAATATCTATATCGTTAAGAATGGTATACGCATATAGAGCAGCCGAGGCTGCCTTGGAGTGATGTATAATTACCTTGCTTCATATTTGTGTTCTTAGTCCTCCATGTCCATTGAGGGTTCTTTCTTAAAACCTCTTCATTTATAATCTTATTATTATATATTATTATTCCAAGATATTCTCAGGATTCTGTTGTACGACCATACCTTAAAATAGTGTGTTCTATTCCGTAGCACTGAGAAAGCATAACATAGCATTAGTATTTAGATGTTATTGAGGTCACTGCTCGTAAAGAAGTGTTTAATTTTGAGGTAGGTATTTATATTTTTGTCAGTGACAAAAACAACGCTATAGTGGCTATAGTAAGATATTTGACGCAACTATCTAAAACAAAAGACGCTATTGTTATCTTAGAAGTTGCAACTGCATAATTAGAAGAAGAAGTAGTGCACACAATATTACGTTTGGTAAAATTTTAAAAGGAAAAGTATATAGTCACACGGGCTCAGAGGATAGTTGATTCATCATACATCAAACGAGGGAAATTTCACCTAGTATGTATATATAATTAAAACCTAAAGCTTGCCATTCTAAATTCAATAAATCCAATATCAATTGCTATGTATTCACTATGTAGACAGGCTCCTGTAATTCTATAAGCTCATATTGGCTAGAGAATAAAATAAAGTAGTAATGTAAAAAATGAGAGATGCAGGCAAAACATATAAATAATATTTATTTAATTTTACAAATTATTTGTATAAAATTTCAAATAATAAATTATTAATTCATACATACACCGAAAATGCATATATAGCAAGTGTAATTCAATTTTTAATTTCAATACAATATGCGCATTTTAATAAAACAGATAAAACGCAATTATCTTCATTTTTTGACGAATATTAAAATAATATGTTGTCTCCAAATATGTTATTAACTTTTGAAATGCATTCTGTTTTTTTAATTAAAAAACATAATTGATGCTCATAAATTAAGTGACTAGATATAAATTATGAAATACATTTTATGGTATTTTTAAATCAATTCATACCCCTATTACGAATTTATATTACGACCATTTAGAATTTCTATTATCCTTTTTTTATAAATATTTATTCAATTAATTGCCAGTGGCCACTAATTGGAATTTTATTACAAATACCCAACACACGTGTACTAAATTGTATTGTATTGATACCGAATTGTTTTCCAGAGACGCGGTCGTTTAAAATAAAATTACGCTACTAACTTACGGACATAACGGCGGCTTTATTATTTTATAATGGTATAATATTATTTCAGCGCGTATTATATTATAATGGCAGAAAATTATTATCAACTAATATCCATATTCAGTGGGAAAAGGTTAGGCCATCGGCAATTTTCGTGATATTTTATTTAATAACCTCCAGCCAGACATAAAAATGACTACTTTATTATATGGGTAGGATTTTATGCAGAATGTGCTATTAATATGCTCGTGTTTAGCACTTATAATAATGAATGATTATCGGGCAAGTTAATTACGTTACTGCATCAAATTGGAACAGGTGATCTAACTAGTTTGATGATATGCGGGCACATGTAATGGCACTTTATTAGATGTAAATTCTAAGATACCATATGTGCCATATTTACCTAGAACCCTATGTTACAAAAGTGTTGATTTAAATAATGAAGTACCGTGTATTCTCATTTCAATTTTCATACCTGCATTGCTCGTGTAAATTGTGTTGTAGGTTCTTATTGAATTACTGCATTGTTTTCAGCAATGCTTTCTCAAGTTCCTTAACTAACCCAGTGAAAATGTGAAAACTATATCCGTCAATTAATTCACCTACGATAGGATTTGATTTTTTGCTCTCCAATGCTTAAAACGAACCAGACCGAAACACTAAGCCAGCTAGCTGGTTTACACATATTTTACACAGGGCCGCACCAAGCTACTAATTTTAAAGCTGGAACGTGAAGCACTCAAAGGAAACAGATAGACTTGGAACGTGAAGAGCTTAAAGGTAACAGGCAGAATACACAATCTTATCAAAGAAATGAAGAAACCAAAAGTGAATATCATGGACATCATGGAAGTGCGATAGTCTCGAACAAGAACCCTCCCTAAAGATAACTATACCATTTATTACTTATACACGATGACACAGAGATACACCATAGACACGAATTTGCAATCATGGTTGACAATAAAACCAGAAAATTAATAATACATTTCGTACCTATCTCAGAAAGAGCAATGTCTATCAAAATTACATGACCACCTCCAAATATCAACTGGATACAAGTATACTTCGAACAGCGGACAAGTCATAGGAAGAAATGAATTCTACAGCGTTGTAGCTAAAGCCCTGAAAACCCCAAGAAGGAGAAAATCACAATTATAATGGGTGATTATTGTAGGAGATTTAGGCTTGGGCGTCAGGATCTAAGCAGGGGAGAAGCTGTTAGCATTCTGCCAAGGAAAAAATCTCACTGTCGCTAATACTTGGTTCCAACCACCGCCACGTATATTGTACACGAGAAGAGCTCTGGGAAACAAACCCAGCCATATTATACGAAACTAGAATGATTTTATATTGATAAAATAAATAAACGATTTCGGAAATTCATCAAAAATGACAATAACTATCCAGGAGCAGTCATATCAGCTGGCCATAACCCGCTATTAGCTAACGTTAAGTTAGGATAGCAAAATAACTAAAACCTAGTAGGCCAAGAAACACAATAGAGTTGTTGCTACACATAAACCCTAAACAATATAAGTACATAATAAACTCTGGCATGAGATCTATATCTCCGGACAATAACATCGAAGAAACCTGTCAGAAAATTAAAAAAATATATCACAGCAAATAGCGACATTTCAAATCAAATCAAACCCCGCAAAATAATGATTGGATGATAGAGGCAATACTAGAGTTAATGGAGGAATGGCGAAGAAAATACGACAAAGCCACTCAACCTATAAAGACGTATAACGTAATCAATCTGAAAATGAAGTAAGCAAAATATCAAGGGAGATTAGTTTGGAAAAAAGTTAAGGTAATCTCAGAAGGGGTCAAAAAGAATCAATTAACCCGTTTAAAAAATAACGTGTAGTTTATTACTGAGGGAGAATAAATCAAATAGATCTGGACGGAGTACGCCAAGACCTGGAACACCGTCCACTTCACTCGAGCATCTATCAGTTCTCTCAATTATACGAAGTGAAGTAAACAACAACTAAAAATCTTCGTCCGTATTGCATAAACCAGAATTTCAAAACACTAGAGGTCAAGTGGCGAAACATAGTTCGGCTTCAAAAAATGAGTGGGTGGCAGTAGCATTAGGTTTTAACACCCTTATGCAGAATTATCTAGATCAGTGCACAGGCGTATTTATATGCTTATATATTCTATAATTCACCAAATCATTTTTGGAATACAGATGTTTAATCTGCAACAGAATCCTGTCCTTTAAGATACGCTAGAGAATGTGTATTACACTTGGTCAGCGCTGGATAGTTCTGGATACTTGGCTGGAAGGTAGCATAGCTACAGACACTTTGGCCTCAAAATGGGCCCATTGTGAAACCTCCCTTTAAGGCTACTCACTCGTCCCACCAGTCAATTTTGCGTGCGAGCTGCAAAACTCTGGCGGGTGAGGAGTTGGCTTCTAATACTAGGGGAGTGGCCGTACTAGGCCAGCACTCCCCTAGTATTAGAAGCCTAGAATTTACTAGAGCCGGGCAGAGGTATATAACATAACATCTGCTGTTTCTAGTTCTAGTTACACCCTCTACATAACGGGCTGTCCATTATACCCATCATGTGTAGGTGTTTAGCTGGCAGTGGCCAGTTAGGATGTTGGTCAATTTTACAAGGTTGCCTAATTGCTACCTGTGATTGCTGCCCGGCGTTTCTCGCCATATTACCTTGTGAAGAACATCTGTCCTATGCTTTATTAGTACCTGCAGAAAGTATTTCATCCTCTTGGGTTGTTAGAGGATGTAAGGATCCCTTCCTGGCAAGCTCATCTGCTATTTGATGAGCGCTACTATATGAGCTAGACACGTAAACACAGAAAATAGCACAATATCAAGTTGGAAGCATTCGAAATGTGTGCAAAAAAGGCTACGTGGGAGATTTATTGAGAGGTGAAAGATATATAATACCTAAATGTATCCTCCAAGAAAGGATAGAAGGCAAATGATATTCATGCCGAAAACAACTTGCCCGGTCACACAATTTAAGGCAGTAGACTGGTTCCAATAGCGCTACGGAACTATATCAAGCGGCAAAAGATAAAATAATAGCAATAAGATAGTCGTCACTGCACTATTGATGTATGGCACTCTAAGAAGAAGAGGGAAAATATACGTCGTCCGTCGTCCGTCGTCCGGTAGGTAGGGTACGGTACGACGTTGTGTTAAGAAGAGGAGAGGCAGATCTAGAATTTTACCAGCAAAGGAGGCTACGTGTGTCATATTCTGACAGGTGAAAGATAAATAATAGCACAACTTATTTTCCAATGAAATATAGAAGGCAAACTACACGTAAGTCCAAAACAACTCTCCTGGATGCGCAGCATCCGGCAGTAGATTAGTCTCAATAGCATCAGGTCAGGTCTTGACATAGTCAAGTGGCAAAAGATAGAACAATGGCAATAAGTTTTTTTTTTGTTTGGCGCAAGCTAGAAAGTGTTGAAAATCTTCTATAACACCAATCCCCTCTCTGTCAGGAGAGACAGCGTCAGATTCGCACTGACTAAAAAGTACTCCATGCTGCAACACAGTGAAAAACATAATATTATATATGTGTCACTGTAGGTTTAAATTTAAATTTGCGGGAAGATAGGATGTAGAATGTCGGTTTGGCTAGCTTTGAAAAACTTCACTATAGTTGGCCTATTCGCGAGTCGTTCAGTTCTCACTGGGCATCTTAGGAATACTTCATGCCGAGGGATAGCACAGGAACTATGATCCGGGGTGAATTGACAATAGGTTCTAAACTATGTTTGCAACTGACTGAATGTCCACGGCCGTAACCGCCTAAGAGATTAGAAGAGCAGTGTAAGAATCAAGGCGACGAAGACGCTCATCGCGTGAAATATCATTTTCTATGAGATCGTTCAGTGTGCGCGTGCCAATGAGGCTGGAGTTGTCTCAGGGACTGAAAACGTTGCCGGATGGGCAAGTGTTGAGATCGAGGTGGACTGGGGCATTTGCGGAATTGTCTTATGGGCGGTAGCGCGGGCGTAAGAGATACTTGGCCGGCTTGAAGAGTCCGGTTGAGTTTTAGACTTGGGGAAGCTAGAGAATCCCTGATAGTTAACAGGATGATTGCCACCGCAAATTGCGCAGATAGCGGGACCTGTTTCACGAGTGTGCGTACACACCGTATACGAGTGAGAGCCTGCGCATCTAATGCAGGCAATTGGAAACGGAGGGGCCGAACGTTTGGCATCGATGGCACTGCTCAACGTCTAGAGATTTCCGTTTATGTTCCACCGTGACGGTGTGGACCCTAAAGATATTTGTTAGCTCGAAGACACGTCTTTCAGCTGGGGTCAATGGTATTGTCAATATTACCATTGGAAACACGCAGACGTTTGACCCATCTGGTGGACCGAGATTAACCCTGCTTTTTGACGTCTTCCAGTACGTCTGCAGATAAGGTTTCAGGAATGCCGTGATGGTGTGGAACGTAAATATATTTGTTAGCTCGAAGACACGTCTTTCAGCTGGGGTCAATGGTATTGTCAATATTACCATTGGAAATACGCAGACGTTTGACCTATCTGGTGGACCGAGATCAACCCTGCTTTTTGACGTCTTCCAGTACGTCTGCAGATAAGGTTTCAGGAATGCCACGTGGAACCACGCGAAGGAGTTTTTCAGAGGGTAAAGTGAAACTGTGATATTTAGACCCCCTTTCATCGAGGTATGCCGTTAGTCTCGGGAAGACACAGGGTGGAGACGCACCGCGTTAGCAGTGTTGACTGCTTTGCCAATTAAGTTCGTAGCCCTTTGGCCTGCGGGGTTACGAAGATTGGATGAAAACAGTTTTCGGGTGCATAATAGGAGGGTAAAAAGTATTATATTTAGAAGAAGTCACTGGGCGGAGAGCAGTGTTGACCGCTTTGCTGTTATTCATTATGCGAAGAGTCCGTAGCCCTGCTTTGATTGAAGGACTACGGGGAAGGGGGTTTCTCTTTGACCTGAGGGGTTACGGAGACTGAACGTTGAGTGGGGACAGATTCCGGTGTGGCCTCTGTTCTCGGCCGCTTCGCCGCTTTTTATTGTGACTTCGGGATCTGGAATGCCGCATTACGAGCCCCGTCTAACTCATCGTCAGATGATGCAGCGCTAGCTAAGGAAAAGCTGGGACGAGAAAGGTCATCAGTTCCTTTTCTTTTGGGAACTGTATGGTCAATGACCATGGGCTGGATCTCTCGGGTGCTGGTTCGGTGAGCAAGGGCTGAATCGAGTTAGCTGCGCCTGAAAGTGCGGGAAATTGTTCACGTATATTGAGTACATTTTATGACCCGGGCTAGTGGTTGCAGGTTTACCCCGCTTCTTGCTAAAAGACTTATTAGTCTTCTTATCAGAGACCGGTTTTCCGTGATGGGCTTTACGAGTGGGCTCCCAGGCACTTTAGTGGTGTTTTCTTCCCGACGGGATAGAACCGGAATCGGTCACCTGGTTCGGCGGAGAGCGTACTAGGATGCTGATGAAGGATCCCGAGTCAGGTGATTCGGGACCTGGGGGATTGGTTTGCTCTATTCTACATAGTCTTTCTATGAGAACTGCAGCTTGACCATTCAGGATTTTAATAACGGAAAGCATCTCCTCCGTAGAGGTATCGAGTGTTATTTCGAAGTCCATGGTGGAGATTTGGCGCACACTTAATTGAAGAATAATCCACTTAATATTTTCGGTAGTGTTGCAGCATCTTTCGGTGGCTTGTCAGTTGGGCTCAGAAGAAAACACGTCTGTCTGCCACGACAGTTCGACTTTTTTGGCAATAAGCCTGTGCGACGTCGCGCCTGCGCCTCGTCTACACCGCGCCTAAGCCCGACGCCGCTTATGTGTGAATTGGGCCTAAGGTATCCTAAGAAGAAGAGAGCATATCCGTCCGTCCGTTGTCCTGTGATACAGTTGTCCTGTATGTTATCGGAAACAATACTGGATATTTGCATTTGCATGTGGCTATTATCTCAGGTAACTTCGATTTGATTACATTTTGGTTTAAATCGCTTAGAGAAAAATTCATGTTTAAGTGCTATTTTCCGATTTCAAAATGTAATACCACAACGAATATTTGTAAAAATTCCATATACAAATATTCGATTGGCTTAAAATGAGTTTTTGTTAAAAATATCAAGAATAGTTATACAAATGTATTGTTCAGAATTAAAATAGAGGGACGTATACAGATTTTCATCTAAAAGTATCGATTCCGGAGACATTCGCAACATCGCAACAGAAATCGTCAACGATGATTAAACTTCCAAGCATCCAACGAGGAGTGCGATAGAGCTGCATAGTATACCGATGCTATTTAACCTATGGTTATTTCAGGAGGCACTATCAGAAGAACAAGCTGGGCCTATTATTAAATTGTGACCGATTAACAACATTCAATATGCGGATAATACGGTGATAGTAGCAGACAATACAATATACTAGACCTAAACGGATTGGCTGAGCTCACAAAAGTTTTCAGTGCACAATACGGGTTAAGCATAAATCTGAAGAAACCTAAGTATATAGTCATATCAAGAACAATAACGTCAAGACATACCTAATATTTGACTCAATCCAAATTGAAAAAACAAACAAATACAAATACCTAGGTACTACAATAAACAGCAATGACCAGACCATAGATATCAAAAGCAGAATGGAGATGGCCCAAGCAGTCTTCCTTATAATGAGAGAACTCTACAGCAACCGCGATTTAACATTGGAACGTCAGAATGGTGAGATGTTACGTCTTTCCCATTGTATATATATATATATATATATATATATATATATATATATATATATATATATATATATATATATATATATATATATATATATATATATATTATCTAGTTGCCATTTAACTTCCGGTGTAGGCTATTAAATTTACATTATTTAACAATTATTGCTGTTGTTTATACATTTGTAAATTCTTTCCACTCTTTTCTGTTCTTCGCCAGTTCTCTTGCTTGTATAACTGTCTTTCCTGTCTTGATTATTATTTCCTCTATTCTGTTTTCCCACTCTTTCTTGGTCTATCTCTTCTTCTGTTATTTCCAGTTCTTGCAACCCATACCTGTTTTGTTTGATTCTTATTGTCCATCCTAATTAAATGTCTCCACCAGTTTAGTTGTTTCTTTTCTATATACTTTTCTATAGCTTCAATTCCCAATTCTTCTCTGATGTCATCATTTCTTATTATGTCTCTTCTCGTAACTTGTTTTACTCCGCTGAGATAATTCATTCACATTGCTTGTATTCTACTTTTATCCCTCTTCGTTAGTTTCCACGTCTCACTCCCATATGTCAGTATAGGTCTATATATGCTTTTGTATATATTTATTTTTGTCCTTCTGCTGATTTATTTTTTGTTAGTCAGTACGCGCAATGCGTGGTATGTTTTAACTGTGTTGTTTATTCTGTTACTAAGTTCACCTTTCATTTTCCGTCTTCTGTCAGTGCTACTCCTAGGTATTTGAATCCTTCTACTTGCTCTATTTTGTGTTATTCTATCTTTATATTTGTTTGTTCTTTCCGGTTTCCCATTACCATCACTTTTGTTATAATTCATTTTCATATTATACTTTTCTAGATGTCTGTTCCATACACTCAGGTTGTGCTGCAGATTAGTTTCATTTTCTGCTATCACTACGACATCATCATCGCATGCTCCTTCCGATATTTTTACAACTTGCATGTTTTTTACCCTATATTTGCTTTTTTGATTTCTGGTTTCATGTCTTCATTATTTTATCCATGTATATGATAAATAACGTGGGACTGAACCCGCCTCCTCGTCTGAGTCTAGTGGTTGTCTTAAATGTTCTTGATGTTTGTCCCTTGTGTATTATTGCATGAGTGTTGTTGTTATATTTGTTTTGTATTAATTCGACTGTCTTTCTTTCTACACCTCTCTCTTCCAGGATTTTCCATAATTTATTTCTTGGGATTATGTCGAACGCTTTTTGTAGGTCTATGTATCCTAAATATGTGTTTTTATTATTTGTAGTTCTTTTTTCTGTGATTTGTTTTATTGTGATGTTGTCCTGTGTGGATCTTCCTTTCCTAAAACCGTATTGCGATTTTTCTAGTGTCTGTTCTATTGTTGCTATTATTCTCTTGTTTATTGTCTTTTCTAATATTTTCATCCCTATACTTATTATGTTATGCTTCTATAATTTGAGCATTTCGTCTTATCCCCTTTCTTGTGTATCGGTACGATTAATGCTGTTTGCCAGTCTTTTGGTATAGTATTTCTGCTCCATATGCTGTTGAGTAGTTTCCGTAATTTTTCTTTACCTACCGGGCACAGATGCTTGATCATTTCCGCTGTAATCTAGTCTTGTCCTGATGCTATTCCTATTTTTAATTCCCTTATTATTTCTAGTAGTTCTTGTTCTTGATACTCTCTGTATCAGCTTCTCTGTTGTTCTTGTCTCTAATTCTTGTATCTTGTTCTTTGTCGTTATTTGAGGTTAGTAATTCTTTCCATCTTTCTAATATTTCTGCGTTTTCCTTCAGCATTCTTCCTTGTCTGTCTTGTATGTATCTCATTTCTTGTCCTTTTTCTTTCCTGAAATCTTTTAGGGTTTTATTAAGTAGCTTTTGGATTTCCCTTGCGTTTTTTTTCCATTGTCTCTCCGAACTTTTTCCATTCCCTGGTTTTTCCTATTCTAACCTCGATTATTACAATTTTTCTCTTGTCTCTGTATTTTTTGTAGTTTTCGCTAATTTTGTCTTTTAGGTATCTTTGCCATGCTTTATTCTTTTCTTTTGTTTTCTCTCGTATATCCTCCGACCACCAGGCTATCTGTTGTTTCTTGTTTGTGCTTTTCTTCGTACCACATGTCTCTTTTGCTGTCTCAAGCATATTTTTCTTTAGGTTATTCTACATTTCTTCTACTTCTTCTCTATCGTTGGTCACTTCTATCTTCATCTCCATTTTCTCCATATATTGTATTGCTGTTTCTTTTTCTCTATGTTTGTATGATCTTATCTTGTTGTAGTTTATTGCTATATTTGGTTGCTGGATCCTTCTGTCACTGTCTTGGTATTCTTCCTTAATTGTCGTCACAAGTAGATAGTGGTCACTTCCAATTTCATAACTTCTCTTTGCCCTTGTATCTATTAGTGTGCTCCTTTTTCCTTTTTCTATTAAAACGTAATCTATTATAGATTTTTCGTTCCTGCTTACTACTTCCCTTGTGTATTTGTGTATGTCCTTGTGTTTGAATAGTGTGTTCGTTATTACTAGGTTGTTCATTCTACAGTAATCTGGCATTTTTTCCATTTTGGTTTAGTACGTCTTCGACATATCTTCCTCTTGTCAAGTCGTTATCTTTTACTTCCTTGCCAATTCTGCTGTTGAAGTCACCCGCAACGAAAACTGTTTCTTTAGCTGTTTCGGTTGCTCCCAAAATGCTTCTTTGTTGCTCACTAGATCATCTTCATTTGGCCCATATACTATAATTATTGTTCTGGTTCTGTTAATTTCTTTTTGTGTCACGGTTAGTATCCTTGATATCCGTGATATTTCTTCCCATGTTTCTATTTGGTGTTCGATGTCTCTGTGTATAATGCATCCTTTCCCATTGTATTATATGGAATAGAGCATGGACATGGAATGAGCAACTGACTAAGAAACTCCAAGCGTTTGAAATGTGTGTATATAGAAGGATTCTAAAAATATCAGATAAAATCTCGAATGCCGAAGTTCTAAGAAGAATTGGAAATGAACTGGAAGTTTGTATACACAATTAAAGCTAAAAAGCTAGAAGAATATCTGGGTCATACTATGCGGAGGGAGAAGTACATATTACTGCAGTTTATTATACAAGGCAAAATCACAGGAAAGTGAAGTGTTGGAATAGATGGGTTAAGAAACGTCAGATACTGGCTCCATTGTACAAAACATCAATTTCGAGCGGCAGTATCGAAAATAAAAATAGCCATAATGATTGCTAACTTTCGGGTAGGAGATCGCAGGGAAAATAGAACTGCTACGCATTGATAATTTACATGTCGGTACATTTAAAATTCACGAACAACGTTTAACAAAGACTTCTTTAAAACTTAATTTTAATTGCTAAGTGAATTTATAATTAAAATATTCTTAATTTTTAAACACCTCACACTATAAGAGTTATATATTATTTAATTAGTATTTTGAAAATTCGAATTGAAATTCAAATGATCAATTTATAGAGTGAATATTTTTATTAATTATATAAAATTAATATATTATGGATACCTTAATGCCACCATGGGTATAATTAAGAATCAAACTAAAGCAATTTATAGCCAGGGGACCTCGCAATTGATTTTTTATTTTAATTCGAGCACACAAATGCCGCGTTAAATTATTGAACGCCTCGCAGCCTCGTCTGATGCATGTTGATTTATGCAGATTTCCGTAAAATTAAAACTCCATAATCGTTGCAATTATTGCCAAAAAAATAAAACGGCAGCTTAATAAGGAGTTTTTGTATTCTTATGAAGTATTAATGTAAAGCAGTTATTACGTTTAATTGCGATATATAGTAAACATAAATAAAAATGTTTTGCACTGAGTGAAGGACGTGCCGAGTAGCGAAGTTATTAATTATAACATTGAATAACTTGCGGTGTCGATATTACAGGGCGGCGACCGAAACTACAAGAGAACTTGTGTTGCCTGGAATAAAATTACCAAACAATTACCATATCGCTGCTCGGCAGCTAACAGCTGGGTGCGCGGCTTGTGGTATTCTGCCAAGGCGTAAAAACATTTTATTTTATTCTTTACCATATGCTACTTTTAAAGTATTTATAAGAATTTTAATTTATAAGTATTAAATTATCAAAATTACATCTTACTATTGTTAGAATAAGTATAACATATTAAATTAAATTAATTAAACAGTATTTAAAGCCTAATTATTATTTGTTTGGGCATTAGTCCGTATTCATAATCGCTCTTCAAATTTTTACAATTGATTTTAATGTTGTCATCGAGTAAATGTACAACTAGCCGAAATCAACAGACACTATTTTTAACCGAGGATTAATGCTTAACAAATGATTAAAATAATGGCCCAACTAAATAACTGGTGATTAGTACTTTAAGAAGGTGAGAATGGGCGTAAGCAAATTAAACAGCCTGTTTTATGTATTATATAGCTGTATGTTTAATAGATGTTTATGAATACGGGAATTAGGCATAATTTATTGATTAATATACCAAATAAATTGTTAATAATTATATGTAGAAATAATATAATTTCTTGCACAAACATTCATAAATAATTCTATTATAATAATGGTATCATTGCATGTATATTCAATCAGATTACTTGCATATAATTTTATTGGTTTATGGCCGATACCCCATACACTATCTGAATGATAAAAAAGGTCTACTGATTGAGTTTTAATACAGTTAAGTGAATATCGAAAAGTTGCAATTCACGATTCTCTTGTATACAGAAGTGCAATCAATTGAGTATCAAAACGTGAAACCGCATGGGAAGGCACGGGGAAAGTGCACCGCCCCGTCAGGATACCCCAATAATTCGGGAATCACTAAAAGCAAGGCGACAACCGGATTATCCTGGGTAATCCCAACGGGCTCCGACAATAGTTTAGGTTTTCGATCCGCCACGTGTGCCGTTTGATTGGGTCGTAAGTAACGTTCGTCAGTGCGGATTACAGACGGTTTCACGCGTCACTAGTACATAATCTGCTTAGCATTGACAGTGATAAGGATGAATGGAACCTCTCCTAACTGAAGCTAGCTAGTTGCTAGTCATCCTCCTCACTTAGTCCGCCCAAAGGAGATCTGACTTGATGCTTTATACGCAACGGCCGCAGCCACCATTTCGAAACAGGTGTACCCTAGAAATCGGACGGTGCGGAGATGTGATCGATAACAGAACAAATATGCAGTGATTAATGCCGAGAGATCGATGTGATAACGTTTAACAATTGATATGAAAGAATCTGAAAAATGCATTGTACAATCGTTTTTATATCAAAACCATTTCGGGAATTTATATGGTATAACCAAATATATTAATATAATTACACGTTTACATTCAGTTAGTAAAATTCAGTGCTCAAGCCAACGTTTGTATAGATAATTTCAGTAATCATAATTATAAACTATTTAAGGGTGCTGTATATTTGGCCACCATTTCCGGTCCTATCAAATGCATCTAACACATGAAAGTTTTATTATGCCCGATCACAGTAAAAGCTAATATCAGATGAAATGTTATTTTATATGTACAAAAGGGGATAAAACACTTCTCGTAATGAGATATGCGCTGTAATTGAATTCGTCTGGTCTGCGAAACCCCGACAAACAATGGAGGATACACACGAGTCCTCCCGTTGAAATATGAAATTATTTATAATTCAGGATGTAGATAGGACCAGGTTGATTTTTTTATTCCGCCCGGTTTAAATACTCTACATGCGGATGCGTTCAATTTAAAAAAATATACGAAGATAACAACACAGCGCGATTTCTGTTTATAATACGCTCCGCTTCGTGCATTTATCTTTTTGCATTTTCTGCGAGCACAATTTTTTTTGCGGCGTTAAAATATATGTTTTTGTTTTCAGCGTAATTGAAAATTTGCATAGGAACAGGTTAATCTTTACCGCAGCTCCGGGCACAATGGCATATTCTTGTGTACGGTTCATAATATTAAATATTGTTCTATCGGGGGAAATTCTCTATGTTTTTCATTTCATTTCATCTACATCATCAATACTACAGTCCAGCTTCCTCTATAATCCTAATAAACACGGTTTCGCTACCTGGTTAATTGGAAATGTTTAAAATAGGTGGGTTTTTGCTGAAAAAGAAAACAAGAAATAAGGGATTAATTTTAAAGGGGTATATTCTATTATATTGTTAAGAAAACTAATGAGACCAAAATGCAATATGGGGATCTAACAAAAAGGAACAGCTAGATATATATGAATATTTTTGTCACGATACTATACTTAATCCATACTTCGTATTATAAAGTAAAAATCAAGAATAAATAAAGATTATGAATACGTACTTCATACTTTATTAACATAAACGATCTAATATATTTTTTTCTACTGATATCTGCTACCTTACTGCTTATTTTATGTCAGTAAAACACACCTTTATATTCATTTTATATTCTAAGGCAAATTTAAAAATGCTTTTTTGTGTTGATTTGTTTGATTTTAACTTTATCATACAAAGTATGGATTAAGTATAGTATCGTAACGATTTTTTTTTAAATTTGTACGCAAATCATTTTAAGTCTATTCGTTTGACGTCCATCGTCCTGTGATATAAAATTACCTTTACATTTTCGAAAAAACTGTTGCACATTAACAAACCAAATATTGCATGTGGCTATTATCTCAACTAACACTGTCTTTCTAGTTATTTTTGGTAGTAATCGGCAGGGGAAATATCAATGATTACCAACTGCGATTTTCCAGTTAAAATATTTCTTAAAACTCTTATTTATGATTTCGAGTAATTTATTAGAAATAATTAGATTGTCATAAATGACATTTACCTGTATATTTTTTTCAAACATATACATTAGATTCAGGTAGTGTGCTTTTTAATAAAAATCTCGAGAATAAGTATAGTAATTTAGAATTATAAATTTGGATTAATTATCCTGGGTAATCCCAACGGGGTAATTGAAAATAATTGTAACAATTTAGAACTATAAATTTGTAACCGATTTGCAGAACATTCGTTGAAAAAAACCATAAAAATAATGGAACTTTGAAAATCTTACATAATGTATTCCTTCAAAAAACAAATGATATTTCTTACAAAAATATTAAATTTTAAATATTATTCGTATACATAATATTTAAAATACAATATTTTTGTAAGAAATAGGATTTGTAATGTAATTTGTAATAAATATTAGTAATATGCACTGGCCATATCCGTTTTTATATATAAATGCGAATCATGTTTTACTACCAATAAGTTACAAAATGTATTAAAAATATTCACGATTCATTAAAAGTTCTTTTACATTTTCAATTCTGTAACAATCTTGTAACGATGAGTACTAGAATGAAAATGCTGAAAAGAAAAATAAATAGCATCACAATTAAAATTTAAAATTCTATTTTAACAAAGATTTTAATTGTCTTTGTGTATGGAATCGACTGTTGTTTTATATTAAAATTTACATTTTAAAGCTTAGATAAGATAATATATAGTAAAAATAACATTAGAAATAAAATTGATTTATAACACTATTTATTAAATTTGATTAAAGTACATAATAAAATTAACAGCGGTCTATTGAGAAATGCATAAAACTGCTTAAAGGTGTTACAATAATTATAAAAGGTTAAATAGTTGAGCATATGCAGCGGCCTCGTTTGAGCACCACCCTCTCGGTCCAATAAAAAACACCACCGTGCATCCTATTTAGAATTTTTATAGCCTTTGTTCTAAAATTAAAACATTAATATTTACATGGCAATTTGAATACTGACTGCCGTTCTATCTTAATTATTTGATAATAAAGTAACAAAATATATTTTATAGGTGCATCTGGTTTTCGGAATGAAAGACGTCGGTCGGCGCGCGCGTTTAATGCGGCATTTTATTGCACAATTACGCACGGACATTATAATTTGATAAATGCTTCGTTTGATGTTAGAACCCCGTCCTCTATTTGTTAACAGACGCTAAAGAGACAAATTGGAACTAGAACTTTCTTTTCATGCCTGCCTTTTTATGATAAACATTCGTTCTCATGTGGTGCCGCTCAAAAGGATCCGGGAGCTTTGAATTATTTTCGGATTATTTTATCATTTTACTTGCATAAAAAATCACTTTAAACAAACTTCCTAATGGGATAAGACAAACGAGTGGAAGAAACGAACATTTCATCTTGACGTAAAATTATGAACGCTTATGGTTTGAAGTAATTGAATAATATATCAAGCGGTGAGTAATTACCATTTGCATATTATTTTTTCTTCAGCCATGTTCCTAGAGAATTAATATAACACCATATTTACAAGGAAATGTATTTGATTTGAGGGCTACGTTAACATTTGTATGGTATTTAGTGTCGTTATATTATTAAATTAAACTAAATAATATGAGTCAATAATTAAGCAATTAAGTAAAATAATATAACAATAATAATAATGTCATAGCCTAAAAAATAACACTACTCAGTAGACATTTTGCTGCGATTTTTAACTGTTTCTATGTAATTATATTACTTTAAATCATAACAATAATTATAATTGAAGACATTATGTAAAGGTATTTTTGTATTGTGTTTATACTTCTTTTTGTTACAACTGTAAATGGGGTGTTGCCCATAAATAAATAGATCGTTATTTCTAGTTGCAGAATTCATCAGATTAAGTCTATCGGATCTAGTTTTTGACATACAGTAGATTGTGCAATTAATTACATATCTTTTAGATAAAAACTATGGACTTAAAATATTGTAATAAATTAAGTACTTCAAATTAGAACAAATAGATGATATAATGAATATTTACCACTTATTTAGCTATCCCGTAAAATCAAGTCTTGTTTATTTATTTTGGTAATTAATAACGTCGCAATGCGGAAAAAATCTATACACATAACTTGCATAATGTCTCAATGCGGAAATAAATTGTGATAAAAACGTTTTGTTTAAAAATCCTAATAAATTCAATTTTTGAAATCAAACTAGTATGATATAATTATACTTGTCGCTTCAAATAGAAGCATTATTTATTTATTTTGGTTAATTAATAACGTATGAATGACAACATATTCAAGACACAGAAATATTTTATATGGTCTATATTTAAAAATCATATTACATCAATTAAATTCTTGACATTTAAAATTATACGATGATATAATTATATTTTTTACTTTGTTAGCTTTAAAATTAAGCATTATTTGTTTATATTGGTCACTTAATAATATTTTAAGACGAACAATAACTTATGATAGAATCGCCAAGATAGTCCGAGACGGTAAAACATACACCAAACGCCCTCTCGGCAGGCCACCGAAGATGTGGAAGGACAGCTGGACGTCGATATCACAGGAGCAGGACCCGCGATAAGAGTTTGGTCAAAATAAGCCACATGGCTTCCGAAAAGAAGAAGAAGAATAACTTATGGAAGAAAACTTTTTGTTCGAAAATTCCCAATAACTAAATTTTGAAATAAAATCTAATTTCTATTCTATTCTATGATATTATCATATATTGGAACTAATAATTTTATGTATATCTAGTTTAATCTGTGTCATTTGTGCTGTTGTGAAATCGTCGGATTATCTGAAAGAGTGTGGAAGGATATTTGTATTTAGGGGTGTTACCAATACATGCCGAGGATATTGTAGCTGAAATTTCTCCAGCGGTTACTGCATTCCTTCTTCAATAGGAGTGATGTTTGTTAGGGAATATAGGAGTTGGAGGATAGTGGAGTTTTTGGGACGGTGGATTTTTGTTAGGGAATGAATAGGGGAGGGTTCACCTACTTGTATATTGTAGAGCACTAATGGTCGAGACAATAAAAGAGAAATCGTATTCCAACAAGGATCGACATATGGTTTTGTATAGGCTCACAGAGGTCTGGGTTGATATGTCTAGGATCTAAAATGCTTGGTACTTGCAGCTTTTTTTTGGTTTTGTGGATTGAATTTTATCATTTTTATCATTTTTGGGATTAATCCGAATGCACATATAGAGAACCAGCCATGTATATTACCTAGAAGGTTCTACAGGAATCTAAAAGCATTGAAGATGGATGGAGCATGTGAAATAATAGCATCCTCGTCGGCAATGAGTAAGGTGTGCAGTTACGGATTATGGTTGATGGGGCCTGGATTGTGAAGGCAGTCCTTGCTCTGGTGAAAAATTGATTAATTTTAATCTTTTCTAAGGTGGAATCTTTGAAAGGCCTCCGTTACCACCACTAGGTATTAGGCATGGGTAGTGTCGGATTCACCCCACGTATTGGGACGCCTACCGACTATACCAAAACTCAGGTTCTGTCCCGGGGGGCTTGACCACCATACAGGCATCCTAAGCCCTCTGAACCGTCAAAGCGTCAGTCAGTTTGTCTTATCTCTTGTGCTAGTACCTTCAGTTTGTCTGTCGTGTGCATCCGTCCTTGGTCCGTCTGTAGGTTCCGAAGATCGTCATCGAACTTCCTCCCCATTACCTCCCGGGAGAAAGCCGCAGATGCGTCCCACGAGTCCTTGTCTTGGAGCATCTTCGCCCAATTTCCTCGGGAGGGGTTTCTCTGATGTGAATCCACAGGGTCGAAGACAGGGCTACCTCCGTGGCTATGCGGCGGCCTCGAGTACTTGGGCGGAGTGGCTTGTGTTGGCCTCCAACACCGTCCCTAGGTACCTAATACGCCTATTAATGTACTCGTAGAGGACCACCACCTCGTACTTGTCGATGCCTGCGGTGCCTTCATCTGATATCTGGCGGTCGGCGAGGTAGCTTCGTATCATAATACGATAGTGCTGGTATTTTGCGTCGTATTAGCGCTGCTTTGATGGCCCCCAAGCAGTGGGTTCGTTTTCTCGTAGAGCGCGCCTTCCGGAAGCCGAACTAGAGGGCCTTGACTACGACCACCACTCCTCCCTGCACCGCAGCCTTAAGTCCCGGCGGGCGGGCTCCCGCCTTCTTCATTACAATCCTGTAGAGGAGGGAGGCACCACGGGTCGTCTTTTGCCTCCCTACAGAGTTGTTTCCAACAGTTTGCCTGGCTCCTCTCTATCGCTTGCCGGTACTCCATGCGTCTCGCCCGGTATTCGCATCTAAGGTGGTCCGTGGGCGTCCCGGTAGCCCTAACTCATTGCTCCCGCCTTCGGCACATCGAGTTAGCCGTTCCTTAATCCCGTCTACTCCTGCTTGCGTGTTGGTTGCTGAATCCCAGGTCTCCACTATCTCCTGGGCGATCGCCTCGCCATTGATAGCTTCTAGCACCCACCTCCTCCTGGGGGTGCTTGGTGCTGGGGCTGGGGCTGCCGGGTTTAGACGTGAGCGACTCCACCTGTCCAGATGTCTAAGGTAATGTAGAGGTGGTCGTTCAGGGTCCCCTCTCCCAACACGCGCCACACCTGCACTCCCTAAGTGGGGGGCTGCTTGGATGGCTGCCTTTACCTCACTCTGAGTGGTGAGGACGTTTAAGCCCCGGACGTGTAGCGTAACGTCCGATATGCTGACTCTGGCCTGTACACCTTGCGCTTTCTCGGCGGTAGCAGAGCATAGCGTATTTATTCTGTCCCCGTTCTCCTTCACTGATGCGGAGGTACGCTTAGGTTTGTTCCTCCGCTAGGGAGATGATTCTCGTCTCCTCCCTTGGGGGCTTTGGTGCAGTTGTCGGTGGTGAGTTGTTCCTCGGGGGCTGGGGTGCCTCCTCGGGTTGTTCTTTGATGAGCACCCTCAGTTCCGTCCCGGCCATCAGTAGCTCTAAGATCTATCTCGCGGGCCCAGTGATGGCCTTCCTCCATTCGGCCCTCGCCTTCTTCACTCCAGATGCCACCATCAGTATTGCTCCATTAAAAAGGGATCTCCTGGTTTCCTGGTTTACTCTTCGGTGGCGGTATATATTATATATATACATAATAAAGTGCGTAAGCCAAGTTTGTTTGGCGGGCGGCCCATCGCAGTTTAGCATCTAGCATTGTTTTGGCTATAGAGGCCACTTGGCCGTTTACAAAGGCCCTGCCCGACAGTTCGTTAATTTCTCGCCATTACTTCCTCCCGGCATTCATAGAACAGCAGTCCTCGTCAATGACCCTTATTAGGCGGGTGTTCGGGGAGGGTTTAATCTTCGTGGCTTTAACGGGCTTCGTGTGTTCATAGACCGTTCATCGTTATTGTTGGTACGTATGGCTGCTCTTATGCGAACGGTCCTGTCTCCGGGGAACTCCTAGGGGCGTTCTGTTCGGATATCTAGGGACGGGAGGCAAGTTGCTCTTTGATTGCCTGAAGCTGGGCTCTCATCTTCTCTATAGTCTTATCGGCCCTTCGCTTATTCTGCCTGAGGGTCCTAGCTGTTATCTCAGATCGGAGTCATGGTCAGGTTCTGGTGGGGTGTCGCCGGGACTTCGGTGTGGGCTTTGCGCAAGAGCTTGGCGTCCACTTTGGCATCCCTTGAGAGATGTGTTTCCCGCGGTGTCTGTTAGGCAGCGGATCGCCTCCAGCTTCTTCACTATCGTTTCTCTAGATGCCCTTGCTCTGTGGTTTTTGGGGCCACCCTCCTTCCCGGCAATGGGGGTGTACCAGCGTTTTCCAGAAGAAGGAAGTAGGTTCAACCCCTACCTCGATACTTAATAGTCTCGGGGTCGGAAAAGCCAAGAGAGGCGAGGAGGTGAGGCAGGCCGATAGTTCGTAGCTGAGAAATGACTATGTAAGCTCAGCCCACGCGCGCAAGGCGTTGCGTTGGACTCAAAGGTGTAGAGAAGTGGGTTGACCCCTAGCCCTCGATCGGTAATAGCTTCAGGGTAGAAAAGAGCCGAGAGAGTTTGACCGAGAGAGGACGGCAGTTCACAGGTGGTTGATTCTATTAAAGAGGCTCATTTGCCCAAGGAGTAGTAATGAGTCCCGAACATCTTAGCAATGCGAAGACTTCCTAGCGGGGCGATTTACGGATGTCGCCGCAGTGAGCCCCCACACCACGACAAGGTGTGTTCTGTTCGTGGGGGGAACTGGGATTTTCCTCAACCCCAATCCCCTATTTCTTATATTCTTGAAACACAATGCAAAATAGGCGTCTTTAAAGCGAATTATTGAGATACATAGGTGGTGAACGTAGTAATATATGTTACATATATCAGCTAATTATAATTTATATGTACGGTGTGGGGTTTAAACATCTATACACGTAGATAACTCAGGTTCGACTGTTGTTATTTATATATCTTAAAAGTATATTTACATTTATGTATTTATATTCATGTCGTTCTGCTATTCAACTCTAGTTGCTATTGTATTCCTCTCCCTTTTTATGAAAAAGTAAAAAACTTATTCTAATTTACCCCTAAAAAAATTAAAAAAATTACATATCTAAATTAAACATCATTTGTACATTTACATTTATAGCCTCGCAGGAGGTTTAACAATTCTACCAAACAATTTGTTTATTGACTATAGTAGGACTATTTCCTTGAGATTGAGAATATTAGTAATTAAAATGTTTCTAATTTTACTTTTTCATTCTCACTCTGAATAATGTATGTCCGATCTCTAATTTTATGTGTACCTCTATTAAATTTCCATTTATTTCTAGTCTTTTATCGACGTGGTATTCTCAAAAGAGCTTAAGTCAACATTTTGACGAAGATAATGTTCTTTTTAACCATTGGTACAAACGCCTTGTAAACTTCTTGACTTAAGCCCTTTTGCCCAAACACCAGTGATATAATACTATATACGTATAATTGTTCTAAAATCAGACATTCTAATGTAGCGCTAAAGGTAAATACATAACGTGTGTTGAAAATTTCGTGAATTCACTGAATACATTTTTATTATATAGTATGTCCCTATAAAAAAAATTTAAAAAAAATAAAAATCGTGCAGTTCATTATGTATCAGTTTGTATAGTAACATTACGGAATACTCCGATATAATATATTATTGTCGCAGAAAGAAACTCCAGAGTTGCTCCTCGTACATAATTTCACGTGTAAGAAGAAAGAAAGGGTCTGCCATCATAATAGTTATTACGATGCTTAAACGTATTGCATAAGTAAGTAAATTATAGGTAATGCTTTTAGGCGCGTTTTCCCTTCATTATCTACAATATATTTAGCACATGTTACACTCATCTTACTTTACCTGGCCATTATAATATTGCCGTGGGGCTCCCATAGCGACATTCTTATTTTCAATTTAACTGAGTGCCGACCTCTAATATGTGGCCTCTCGTGCTTTATTTTAACCCTCTCCGCCGTTTGCCGCTACTACCAACACGAAACTGCTTCTTTATATCGCCCGTCCCATAGGACCAGGTCTATTATATTGTTAAACTAATCTATTAAGGGTCGCTAAATTGTGCTGATGAAAATTGCCCTTTGACATGAAAAACAAACAGATTGACAACGTTAAGTGGGGGAGCAACTCGCTACAATTTCCTTTCAATTATCTCTTGATTGCACTAATGGGATACCCATCTGGTCCTTATGTAATGCCTGCATTTATTAATACAGTCTGATTACAGTATCAAATTATAACTCGAGCTTAAAACTATATATATAATCTTTTACTAATTTTCTTATATATTACAACAATTATTTTACTTGGTTAAATTTTATATATTATAATATAAAAAAAAAATAATGTTACTTTAGTTATATTTTATTTGTGTCTGTTTTTGAATATTTATTTCTTAAATGTCATTAATTAATTAATTGTATAAATTATTAGTTGTCTTTTCTAGAATAGTTAGTCTATCGATTTTCTATGTTTATTCGTCCGTTTTGCTGTGAATGATTTATATTTGTTTAGTATTATTTATTGTTATAAAAATATAAACCAACACAAAACTTAACGAACTTCCAAGCATATAAAACACTTAATTTCTTAAATTTCTTAAATTCTCCCCCCTTTAAATTAAAAATATACTACTAAAAATTTAATAAAATAAAGCTACCAATAGCCTGACAACCCGCCCACAATTAACAAGGAGAAGAAGAATGAAAAAAGATGAAGCTGGCGAAAACTATAATAATTATTATAATTAATTAATTAAGTAATATGTAAATATATTACTCCCTCTGTGCCCCAAAGTATGATTACATTTCTTCAACATTCATTTGATTATTTAAAAAAAATTATATATTTATTTATTATAATATATAATTTCAATCATTTCATGTTGAAAAATATTTGATTTTAATACTTTTATAGTTGGCTGTGCTCAAACCATATATTGACCTTTTGTTCCTGTTGGTTGGAAACTTCACCCAGAGCAGAAAATGAAAACCGCCCCAGTTTAGAAAAAAATATGGTATCATCAAAGCGTGGTGTGAGTAGCCCTGTAGAGATAGAAGTTTTTTTATTATATATAGTAAATAAATAAATAACTAATAAATTAACAAGGATTGTTTTCTAGTTAATAGATTTTCCGCCATTTTATTTTATTGTAAATTTCAAAGCTTGATTTTACACTATATACTACATGCTGTGGTGTACATTTAAATAAGCGATGAAGATGTTCATCGACGCAACCTCATCAAGTTATAAATAATTTATTTCCCCCCATAAAGTAAAAACTACTTGCGTTAGAAGTGCAAAACCTACGAACATACTATCGGCTGCGATAGTTAAATGAGCTTTTATGTTACTCATTACATATTGCATTAACATTTCCATTTCGCCGTAATGGTCTGCTTTTATGTTCTTTGATTGCAATTTAAAGAACGCTGAAAATGACAGATAACAATTTATGGGCTAGTGATCTGCGTATTGCCAATAACTGTCAAACAGCTAACGCAAGTACAATGGTGTTATGTAACGCTCTTAATATATAGAGATTGGAATTTGTAATAATATTGTTGAATGTGAGTCCAGTAAAGTTTTACGTTTAAATTAAATTAAATTGTTGTTTCCTAAAAATAGCATTTTGATCAGATACGTAAAGTTAACTAATAATAATAATTAAGGTTTATTTATTAGGATTCTTTAATGAGCCATTATAGAAATTCTCAATCTGTAGTGCCAAATACTATTCGAAATACAATGACCGTTAAGCGGCCTACAATAACTCTATAACTGAGGTATAATAATAGAATTTGAATTTTTTTTTAATCGTTTAATATTATTTAATTAGTTACAAGGCCATAAAGTACAGCTATCATTACTGTCTATGTAAGTATCATATTAAGTCAATTGATTCCATGTAAAACATATGGTAATTAAAATGAAGAAGGAATAACAAACAATGCCGATGATGCAGTCATTTGTGTATGGAAATTTTATTATTATTATTATTACTTTTTTCTTTATACAATTATAATTCCTCAGACATAATATTAACATGTTTAAAGAGGTAAAATATGAAATTAATTAAATACCAAAGTTCCGAAATATTGATGAATACCATATTATGACAATTCTTGATATCCTTTCATACAATATTCCGTTCAGAAAAATGCCATTGATATTGGTGCTCTCCTTCTGGTTGCGCCTGTTTTAATCCTCTAAATGAAAACCATATTAATGCCAATAAAATACGAACAATTTGATGGTATCATCAACATAAAATTAAAGAAGACATACGAACAGACATCAAACTACATACTGCAGTCTCAGAAGAACATTTTAGAACACAGAGGATAATTGGGTGAATGAATATTGAAAACAAATTCCAAATGCGAAATGAATACGGATAAAAGCCATCTTCTAGTGAATGTTGTATTGTGTTGTGTTGTATTTTGAATTACCATACCAAAATTGTAAATTGCAATTGTTGCTTAACCTATTTTTTTCCATTTAATAACAATGAAACTCTGCTTTCGACGAAATGGGTGGATGCAGTAGCCCGGTGTACCCGCAGCCGGTCCCAGTCAACACCACCGATAGTATATACAGATGGTGTTGTCCCAGTCCGAATAAAAGAGGAGGGTTTCCAACCGATGCTAGCTAGCGACCAGCTTGGGGTAAGAATCATGCAGTGCTTAAAGAACCAATTCAACATAATTCAGCCTCGGATAGAACTGAAAAGACTGATGACGACTCGGCCAGATAATTGACTGAATTAGGGAACCTAACGCACTGTGCTGGAATGTGACTGCGCTGAGCAACAAAGATCAGGAAATCTTTCTAGAAGTGGAAAGATATTGACATATGCGCCTTCTCGAAAGAGGAAGAGACAGGAAACACAAAGTACGGAAATTTTGTTGGAAACGTTCTTATACACTGTGGCTAAGATAGAAACGAAAGAGCAACTTCAGTCATTAAATGCTGCTGCATGAAAGAAATAAAATCAGTGACATCAATGAAACAATTCTACAAGTAAAATATAACTCAAAATTACAACGTCCGATAAGTGTCTATGCTGCCGACATCACCAAACCCAGGAAAGAAATACAGACACTTTCTATCATTACTTACAAACCACGCATCATAATTCTTGGGAATGTCAGTGCTAGAATCGAGAATAAAGCCAGGCGTAAAGAAACGATACAACAAAGACAGTAGAAACGAAAATGGCGAGTAACTAATCTAACTATGCTCGCAAATTGAACCAAGATAAAACACCACCTTTTATCCAAACAAGCCACTACAAAAATTTACATTTAAGAACACACGAGAACAGAAATCCATGATAGACTTTGTAATCACAAACAAAAATATGCTCTCCTTCAGAATTCAGAACCTGCGAACCTTGACCTCAACAAATTCCGGAACCATTCTTGTACTGGCGAAAATCACAGCCACCCACAGAAGGCATCAACAAAGTCAATGTGGAATCTCTGAGAACTCAACAAGATTACACGAGCTAAGACTAGAAGAAATAATCAGTGCAGGAAAATTACAAGTAGAAGACGAAGTAGAAACCGCATTGAAAATACTAAAATGCAATATGATAAAAGCTGTGGATGAAGCTCTCGGAAGATAATTTATACATCTACCGAGTGCTTCCGGGTAAATCGAAATACCAAGCCATATACCCAAGAGGTAAAGAACCTGAACACCGATAACTATACATTTAATAAAAGTGGTAGATAAACTATCTAATAAAATACTCGTGTTAACTGGAATAAGGCAGCTTAAGTCCTGGCTTATTTAACATCATAATGGACGCAATGATCACAAAAGTCAAACAGTTTGGAGAGGGGACGGGGGATGATGAGATAAAAGTTGTATGCTTTGATAACGGTGCTGCATTGACTTCCCAACATTAAGATAACTTGTACAAACGCGAACAAACTGTGTCAAGGTTAACATTCACATAGTGTCGAACAATTTATACACTTCAACTAACTTGGATCCATCTTTACAAGTAACGGGGATCTAAAAAACGAATTGAAAGCCCAAACAACGAAGGAAGCCTTAATATTGGGATACTTGAGAGATCTAATTTTGGCGGAACTAATATATGTCAGTGGAAAGTAAAGCAAGAATCTACTAAACATTTGTGAAACCAATAATGACATATGCGATTGAAACCAGCACGGCATGAAATCGCATGCATTGAGAACAGGGCATCGACTATCCTCTTGCTATTTCTGGCTCGAGTGTGGATAGGATTGGCCTTGCCTTTAGCCGCTTCGTGGCTATTTTATATCCTTGGCTCCACAGATCTCCTAGGACCGCTTCGAGGATCTCGTCCCATTTACTGCGTTTCGACCTTTGTATAACTATTTTCTTTGCCCCGCGATAACCCTCGCAGTGGCACTTCCTCTGGCTGCAAGACAGTCCCACCTTGGGAGGCTATTTCCTCGTTCCACCAGTATACTTCTATTCTCCCGCGACTTCCCCGCCCTTAATATGCAGGCTAGTCTGATTTGCCCGCTGGGGAACAAACGGGGAATCCGCGGGAAACAAACTCCCACCCGCTAAGCCTACTCTCACTCCTTGAGTAGTTTGTTCTGTTTTAGACTAGACACGCCGACTCTAGTGCCTACCGTACCCTTGACCGATGCATAGTGCTCGTGTTGTTCCCGGGTTATAATCACGAATGACAAGTACAGGTGATTGCTGTGGCTTTCAGTCTCCAACACCTGCTACTCCTTCACGCTGCCTGCGATGGCCTCCGCAGAGATGGCAAGGTTTAGCGTTTCTATATACCCCGTTCTTCGGAAAGTGGGCATGCCAATCTCGTTTGGAGAATCTTTGCCCACGCTGCCATCCACGCTGCCATCCACTCCGCCAACACCAGTCCCCTCCTACTATTAATTGGGGATCCCCACGCCTGTGACATAGCTTTAAGATCTCCTAGTACAGTTGGTACAGTGTGTGCGTCGAAGTAGGGGTTGATCACATCCAGGGTCGCCTCCACTGTGATCTACACTGCACGTCCACCCCGGCCCTTCGGTTGCCCTGATGTTAGGTTCACTTGCCAGAACAACGTCATGCGACCCCTCCTCCGCCGTGGCCCACAATAGATCGTGATTATATATTGACTGCCTCGCAGAAAACACAGAATGGTAGTTGAGCGCTGCACCTATTTGCATAGTGCCCGGTCTCTCCGCATCGTTGGCAATCGCTCGTCCAGTCTAGTCCTTGGCCCCTCCAGTGGTCAGTCCGTAGCATCGATGGCACTAACTCGAGGATCTCTCTCACCGCTACTCGGCAGTGTACCAGCCCCACGCGTACCACCCTCGCCTCCGCAACTTGTTTGGCCAGCTCGTTGGACACTGTTACGGTCGTCGCTTAGGTGTTCCCCAAGGCCGGTCTCAAGACCTTACTACGAAGGGGCTCATGCCCTCGCCCGTGAGTGTTGTCAGCGCCATCACTATTTTCTCTTTCTCGGTGGCCTGGTCCAAGTCCCTAATGATGACCGACGCCCCGGGTCTCCCGCCCCCCGCTCTTTCCCCTCTTCATTTCAATTTTACGTAAGCCATCTCTGAACTTTGAAACCCAGGACACCTGCACCTCCAAGCCTTCGGTACTTACTGCCCGTACCTTCCGACTGGACCAATATAGCCTCGCTCCTGAGTTCTCTGCGGAAGATGTTCTTTTCCGCTCTGCCGCTCCTGTGTCGCCCTTTCCGTATTATTCTCCCCACCGCGCTGTTTTCCTACTGGATGGATGCACATTATTTTCCCTGTTCTTGAAAATCGGTACTCTACTAGTTTCATTAGAGTTTCCTGCATATACCCGGGGGGCTCTACCATAACCTCTGACTTGCCTCCTCCACTTGTCTGATGAGCTCCTCTACTTGGAGTGTCGTGCTTCTTCCCTTCTTTCGCCTCGCCGCTCTTTTGGCGTTCTATTCCAAGCCATCCGATCCCATAGCTTTTTCAGTTTGGCGATGTCTTTCTTCACTGGTACGCGCAGGTCTCTGGCCTCCATTGCAAAAAGTGGCAGCTTGTCAATAAGCTCTCCCAGTTCGGCTGCCTTCCTCGTCTTCTATTTGGTCCTCCTCTTCTACGTCGACCACGTCTGGAGAGTGTTACGCTGTTAAGCTTCTATATCTGCTCTGGTCGTTTCTTGTAGACCCCCGGCCCAGGATTCCACCAAGGGCTCCAGGCAGTCATTGGATAACGACGCCGTGCTGCCTGCTTCAGACACCATCGGCACCGATACTGAGCTATCGACCCTCTGCACCGTATCTTTTTTCTCGTTTCGTCAGACATCATTCATATTCGTATGTTTGCAGAGGTGTCTCCCTTTTGCTTTTTTATTGCAGTGTCGTTACCGTAAATTTGTCGTTGGTAGATGAAGAGAAGTGGGGTGATCCCTAGCCCTCGATAACTAGTGGCAGCGGGTTCGGAAACAAGCCAGACTGGCTGAAGAGTTGACCAAGTGAGGTTGATAGTTCAAAGGTGTGAAATGTCTCTAGTAGTAAGGCTCAGTCACGCAAATATTTGTGATGAGTCTCAGAACTTCTTAGCAATACGACGCCACCTTTATCTCCACTATGTCTATGGTCATGGTGGGGCTATTGGGGCCCCACACCACGTCAAGGTGTGTTCGCTCATGGGAAACGTACAACGAACCTATAACAAAAATAAGTTACGTCAGGATTCATAGTAACCAAGTGATTAAAACAGCCCTGCTGCCTGTCACCAACATTATTCAATATGTATTTAGAATCAGTCCTAAGGCAAGGGAAAAACAAAGCAATATGGGAATACCCATCACCGAAAATATGCTATACACACTATGCTTCGTGGATGATCATGGTAGCTGGTCAGTACTATGATACGATAAACTATATGACACGAAAACCCATCTAAGAATATGGGAAATGGGAATAAGAAGTAAACCAAAAAAAACCGAGTACATGTGTATAGGAGGAGAAGAACAAGACATGAAATTAAAAGTTGGAAAGGTCATAAAACATTGCAAGGATTATCTAGGATTAACTAACTCATTAGATGGAACCTTGGACACAGCAGTAAAGGAAAGAAACACTATGGAAAGGACAGCGATCTTCCTACTAAACGGCGCGATATGTGATAAGAACATCATAAAATATAACAAACGAATCTGCAATACTATAATAAAAATATTACAACCTACAGCTATGAAGTAGGTCCCCTGAAAATTGGAGCAAAGCGACTGAAATCGAATTCTATTGAAGAGCGACAGGAAGATCAAGAACGAGAGAATATAACAAATATATTAGAGAGACTATATATAAATTTCAAATGCACTCAAGAACTCATGCATCTATATATCCAAACCAGCAAAAATGTGATATAAAGTGTGAGTAATTATATTCAAATAAAATTTACTGTGATGTCTTATTTCACTCACACATCGACCATATTAAAAATGAAACATAAAATAATGTAAAAATAAGCACGTATTCTCAGACAGTTCGTTATAACACTTCTTTTTATACAGTATTGCTGTGAATTAGGCAAAATAGACTTTCAAGTGCTGTATAAAAATTAACTATTATTGCGAAATTTGAGCTAATTCGTGTTATTTTTGACAATACTTTATGTTTCATTCTAATATAATCAAAATAGAATTAAGTCATCATAGATATTATTTAAGGATAACATTACTGAAAATTGTAATCAAATTTCCGTCAACAGTTGAATGCTATATGAGGGTAGCCCTGGAAGTAGCCGATCTAACAAAGAAAAACTCAATGTTCTCTCTTTCATTTCACTGAGAAGCAAATTTATGAAATCTATCAAATAACTGGTATATTTTCTTGCTGTTCTTTTGGTTCATATAGATATGAATTGAGATTTGATGTGTCAGTTGTCTGGTCACGTTACAATTTTCTATATTACTACATTATCGAAAAATTATTTTATTCACCAGTCCAATACAGCAATTAGTAGTAACGTATTGTATAACATTGCAAACATTCATATTACTAATTAACTTCCCACCCCGTAAGCTTTGCAGTCGAGTCTCCCACGCCTGTAGACAACAAAATTAAATGAAATCTGCAATTTTAACAATTTCACATTATTGGGCACTAGAATGAGAAAATAACATTTACATTTTAAAAGAACTCTTAATTAATCTTCAAATTAAAAAGTAATTTAGCAATAAAACTGGGTAGGATATTTATTGGTAAATTAGAAATGCAAAGCGCTGCTTCGCGTTGTGTAAAAAGAAGCCGCAACGCAGCGGCTGTGTTATAGGAGGGTTGTTCGGTCGGCCGCGTAATCCCCTGTTTTTACATCGCTTACAAATTATGCTTAAACATAATGAAATTTAAAAAGAAAGTTTTTTTTTAAATTTTCGAGAGATATTCAAGATGATTACTAAGTCTCGTAGTTCCAATATAAAGGGAAGGAACGGGTCTCACATTACACTCCGCCGTCGTGAATTGATGAACAAATTCCTATTAAATCCGCGCGCGCGGGGGCGAACTTCTTTTTATATTGAATAACTTTTAAAACGATTTAAAAGTACGACGCCGCCAGCTGGGATGGATTAAGTTTACAACCGCGACCGCTTACGATAGAATATTATGCCATATTGCCGCCGCCCGCAAGCCTCCCTTTCCATACCATATCCCAACCCCCTATATCAGTTATGGAACTTTTTACCCGTCATATTTTTATAACGAGCCTTCTAAGCCGCGATTAATTTGTTTGCGCTTCGGGTTAATGCATGAACAATTAGTAACTTTAAGTAATGACTGCTTTAATTCACTTTTTTAGGGGTGACGCATTCTGTGTGCCCTGGGATATCTACGCCTCGCTTTGTTTATTTTGACAGCTTTATGTCACAGTTAATCGCCACGTTCATTTTTTATTTGTATTAAAGCATTTCGCAATTCACAACAAACCAAGCATGAGTTATTACTCCCTTAATATCCTTCAATAACCATTACTAAACGATCGTATAAATTACGCTTCGCACGCGGATGTCGATCCGCAAAATATACAAGTATAATGAATTAGAGGAAACCCTGAATAACAATAATGGATTATGCATATTATGTGTCAAGTCGTTAATGAGTAATGTCTTAATAGAGCTATAATTAAATTTAATTGTATAATTAAAATAAACGGTTGTGCCTTACGGCAAATTGTTTACAACCAGCAGGACAAATTACATTAAAATATTTGTAATTACAGGGTAATTTTTAATTATTTTATTAAAACGGAAATATATATGTATGGGATTATACATATTCAATTTCTATTATTTTTTTACATTCGTAAAGGCTGGTTGGCATATTTTACCTTTAATGAAATGTGTGTGTCTCCGTTTCAATTTATAAAGTTCATTAATGAGGTTATAAACAGTATTAATTGATTAGAAAGACAAAACATTTTGTGCTATACAAATTATGTTGTCAATGTTGCAAAATAAAACATTCGATAGTTGAAGCAATTTTTATTGGAAATATGAAACGAAAATCCGATTATTTTCAGGACATTCAAGTAAAGTAATCTACATTACTTTATAATTCTTATACTAATAATTAAAACAATATTATTTTAATGAAAAACAAGAAACTTCTATCTTTATAAGGCTTTTCCGACAAAGGGAGAATCTCGCAGTAGTTTAATAGCCCGGTATTTACCTTATTTTGACAGAAAATGTCTGTGGTTATTCGCAAAAATTAGGATGCGATAGGGTTAGACTCCTCCATCCTAATGATCAGACGAAACAAACAATCTTAAGAAATAGTATAATAGGTTTTATCTTTTTTTTTTCACGTGATTTTTATAAAAATCTGTATACCTCCAAATTTTATATTCTTATCAATTTTTATTGAAATATTTTTACAACAAATGTACATTAATTTGAATTTAATGTAAGTTATTGAAACATTAACATCGGTTAATTTATCATTTGGCATAGATTCCATCTTTATAATAAAATATTCGAAATCATTAATAAAAATTCCATCATTAGAATACTTTACCCATACGTATGATAAAAATAATATTATTAAATTATACGCTACATTATATCGCCAATCTTGCATTAATCTTCTGAATTGGCTGCCTGACGTGATGGCAGTTGAGACGATTTTTATATTGAAAACAATCAGCACAATATTATCATTAATTATCAGTAAATTGACCAGTAGGAACCGTGAGAATAATCCTAATAACACAATAATATAAATAGGATTATATTTTCCTGATACTAATATGAATATCTTTCTTATTCTGAGACAATTTACATATACACTGTCGGTGGTGGTAATAATAATAAATTTGATAAATGTTTCTTTAATAGGCCTAATATTAGTGATATATTGATTCTAGTCTTTTCAATGGAACAAAAATTAATATAAAAAACATCCTAAATACTAGAAACATTAATTATTCATTGCTGGCATTATATATATATATATATATATATATATATATATATATATATATATATATATATATATATATATATATATATATATACAAATCGCTAATAATGATTATAATATTCGATTAATAACAGTTGCTGCCGTCTACGTATACATAATGTTCTGTTTAACGACATTTCAATTACGGCTTCCGTTTGTATTATGTCCGCATTTTAAACTTTGTCATTTGTAGATATTATCTCTACTAATCTCTAATGATTTTGTGGCCGCAGGTGAACTTATCTTTAAATTATCGAAGTGATTTCGTGGTACCGCGCATTCTTTTGTAGTTTTTTAACGCCATAGCACGGGCCGGCATCCTCAATTATATTTATATTATACTCTGTTATTATTTTCAAATGATGTGGTCAATTCACTTTTATTTTATATTCTGTGTCTTTTGAAGGAAACACATCCAGTTTATTTGATATAATAAAAAAATGTAGTTATATACTGTGAATGTAAGAAGCCATTAACTAATACTTTATCAGAAAGTAATTTAACATTATAAAGTCTATACTGTTTTAATACAATTTCAGTAGGTTTTATATAAATTGTTGGCTTAAAATAGTAATAGTCTTATAATTTAAATAGGTACGAAACGATAAGGCCAGATCCGGCAAAATTCGACGTATAACCGGACCACGTTGTGCATTTTGTGTATACTTAAAGGAAATATTATTCCGCCCATTGTGTAATTTTTAATTTTAACTACGAATATTGCCAAATATGCGATAACTTTTCGGTAAAAAAACTACAGTATAAAAAAATCAGTTTGCTTTACGTTTTATGCCTAAAATGCCGAAATAAACTCGTTTTTTGCGATATCTGTATAGTATATATGTATGTCCGTCTGTCTATCTGTGAACCAAATTCCAGGAAAACGGCATTACGGATTGCGACCACATTTGGAAATTATTAATTGAGAACCCTACCTGGAACGATCCAGTTAAAATTTGAGCAAAATCGGTCCAGTAACAGAGAAGAAAATCCGATAAAACCGCATCATTGGGTTTGGTCGCATCAAAGAAGCAACGCGCGCGTACGAACAACCATTGACCTCATCGGTGTTTATTTACTATACGTAAATAACGTGGAGAATTAGAGCGAAAATGGTGGCTTGTTAAATGCAGTAATGAAAATGAAAATGTGAAATCATGAGAAAATGTGAGAAAATGTAAGAAAATGTAGTAAATGAGAGAAAAAGTGGAAAATGTAAGAAATGTGTCAAAATGTCGAAAAGCCGAATGGTGCCCACACCAGATATTTTGTCTACTTATTGCATTTTCATGAGCCTGTTAGAATGAAAAGACGTAAGTCACATTTGAATTGTTTTGAAAAGGAGAAGATTTTACGTTTGATATTTATGTAAATCAAGATGTTGCAACAATAGTAAGATGTTGGTCCAGATGGCCCGATGAAGGGATTCAACTTCGCCGTCCTGAACCGGGATGACCCCAGATGACTACAGATCGTGAAGAACGCCGATTAAGACTTTTGGCTACAAGAGACAGATTTTCAATAATTATATCAATGGCAATAGACTGGATAGAAAGTGCCGGATGCACAATGTCATCTGTTTATCGCCGCATAACGTCATTACAAATGGACTGCATTTGTACCGTTTTGTACTCTTGTGTCTTCCTCTTACTATTGTGCAATGTATTATGGTAGCAGATCACACGAGGTCTTCATAGATAGTAACTTAAACGCAGCCAGTTACATTGCCAATGTGCTGAAGTCTTTTGCACTTTCTTCGGGGATTATAAAAAGTTCCAATAAGATAACGCACGTCTTTATATGGCAAGAGTTACAACATGATGTTTGCTAGAAGCTAGCATTGTTGTTTTCCCATGGCCTGCTCGGTCGCCAGATTTGTCACACATTGAGCATGTTTGGCATATCATAGGTAGAGGGCTAACTGATTTACCACATCCACGAAATAGCGTTATTATTGCAAGTATATTGCTATGTCTCGTTTTGAAAACGCCTATTTTGCACTGTATCTCAATATAAAATAGAGATAGAGATTGCGTTTTGTTGTATTGATATTGATATCGGTGTTTTTTATACAGTAAGCAACATGCAAGTTGTAGAAACGTCTGCTATATGTTGCATGGTTGAAGGAAAATTATATCCACCACGACTAGGTGGTCTGTTATTTTCGAGTAATGTAGTCGAAATATGAGTATTTGTCTGTAGCACACGGGTAATAGATCCTTAAGCATCAATAAATATTTAGATGTTTGTTAGTCCTTGGTATACGAACGTTTCTATTCGGAATCTGTCCGCTAGTACTATTATTCGTCACGCACATACAAAAGTTTAATGCGGTAAATAGGAGATCGGCTACAGGAAAACAAATCAGTAGAGGAGTTTTCCACCTGATATGGACAGGGATGAACGACCTAGTAAATATATAAGATAACAGAGAAATAATCAGCAAAACTGAACCAGGCCTAGTCGTTTAGTTTTGCTGATTCCTTATCGAACGCTTTTTCGAAGTTGATAAAGCATGTGAAAACGTTTGCATTCATGTCTCGTGCTCGTTGAATGAGACCTTGTATGGAGAATAAGATTATTTCTGAAGCCGAAATGTGTATTACTAATATTATAAAGTTTTCTATACATATATGCGAGTTTGGATGATGTTAGGGAATACTTTTAGATTATGCCTCTTCCAGGTGCTTCTTCTGTAATCAGAACAAGACTAATAATAAGAAAATAAAAGAACATATTGTTTTGTGTATAAACTTTTCAATTTTTGAGAAGAAATCAGTATTTTTTCTTATTAAAATAACTTAATATTTAATATATAATAATATTATCTATGTTTATTTTAAATTTTGTTTATTTAATTAGTACTTTTCTGATGACCACTTAATACATACCACATGGGTAGACCTCTGTCTGTCATTTAAGACAGGTCGCACAAAGTGTTCAAAAGTTTGACCACCTAATACATTTTACTACACAACTATTCTATATCTATGTGAGAATTGGTATTTTCAGAGATTATCTTGAGCTCCCTGTTAATACTATGTTTGGTTTTTTGTAGTACTTGCTCTTGTTGCAGCTTCTACTTGTCAGCTTTTTCTGGACGTCTCTTTTTAACTATTTTCTTCATTGTATCTTGGTACGAAGGTGGTCAGCAGTCTGATTGTATGTCGGCACCCAGTTTTAACAGATCTGATTGCGTTGTGGTATTTTTCTTTACCATGACATAGTCATTTTGACTCCTTATGATTCGCTGGTAGTTATCAGCCGGATATCTTCACGTGTATAATCTTCTAGGGGGTAGTTTAAAATAGACATTCTTAATTGTAATTTTCATTCTTGCGGTCGCCACTATAGTTTCTCACGCTTAATCCTTCTTCGATCCCTCCTACTCCCACTATATCGTTCATATCTCCTATATTCACATTATAAGTTGATCATACATTTCGTTACTATCACAACTATGTGTTAGAAGCATGAATTGTCTCGAATACACCCCGCGTCTAATCCGGAGCGCCTAGCGGCTAATTCCTAACCTCACGTTCTGTCACTAGGGGCTTGTCCGCCTTCTACGCACCCTAAGCGCATCGGCATGTCGTGTTGTCATGCGGTTCGTCCGTCTTGTCACGCCTCGTTGGTCTGGTGTCTGGTCTTATGTCTGTAGGTCGTACTGGAACTTACATCGCATCACGGTCTCAATTCCCCAATGTTCCGTCAAATCGAGCAGTAGCTATCTCATTCGTTGTGGTGTGGGCTCCTCTACCCCCAATTCCATCCATAGCCTGGCACGTTCACTATACCATCAGTATAGTGTGTGGTTCGGGTCATCGGTCTCGAGGCAGTAGCGGTATATCATGGATGGAGCCTTTCCTTTCCTATCTTGTATCGGTACGTTTGGAAACCACCGTGTCCCGAGAGTAGGTGAGTGGTCCAATGGCCAGACTCGCCGTGTTCACTGTCTACTAGTGGTTTGACTTGGGGAATTTTATCTTTGTCCATTACCCTTTCGTGGTCTCGTACTATCAGGTCTGCCATTTCCTCAGGATATTTTCTCTGATCTCGTCCTGCGGTAAATATTCGCCCATTTTTCCACCATTAGGTTCGCAGGCGTCACTGTCGCCAAGATCACTGCCGCGTCCATAGATATTGTCATATAGGCCCAGGTGTTGCCCTCCTTGATCTGTACGCATTCCTCTGAGTGGGAGGAAGCAACCTCGCTAATACTGCCTCCACTCTGGCGGTCTAGCGTGTAGTTTATACTATTTGTACTGGTTGGTATTGGATTCTAGAATTGTTTCTAGGTATTTGATTTGGAGGCATATAGGGAATATCACCCCTAATATCTCAATCTCAGGCCTGGATTCCTGCTCTCTTAGTAGAGAGCAGGGCGACTTCGGTTTTGGAAAGGTCATCGTGTCTGTCGCTTGTCTGCCCTTCGTCATGGTTTCCCGGTGATCGCGTCCGCTATAGCTGACGTGTATTCTGGGAGTGTGATAAGTAGCGCCTCGCCGTATGTCACATTCCGTAGGATGATTTCTTGACTTCAGAGAGGCGGTCCACTTTATCATCTTAGCGGTTTCGTCGAGCAAGCTAAGTCGTCGGTACGTAGCAGGTTCCTCCGATGGTTTTCCTCGTTTTGGAATCCAGACCAGCCGGGGCGCTTTCCATCGCTTTGGAAAAGTGCCTGTCTCTTGACATTTGTTGGCTAGTCTTGTTCCATCCTGCTATTGTGCGGGCGGGCGACTGATTCAATACCTCATTGGGTAGCCCGTCTGGCCTTGGCGCTTTGCTGCCTGCGAGCTTCTGTACGCCAGTACTTCCTCGTCTCTCCACTCATCTACTGTTGCAAGATCATCCTATTCCTCGTGAGTCTGCGAGTTATCGGTCGTGTTTGGGCTTGGCAGAAAGAGGGCCCTTGCCACCGCCCTCGCAGCTCCAGTAACTGCTGCTTTCGGGCCAGGTGTACCAATCTTCTTCATGACCAGTGTACCGGTCACTGTTTGCACACCTGTCTACACCTCAGTCCTGGATGTTTATATGTCTAGACCTCTAATATGGAGTACGACTTCTGGCCTAGGAGTGCGTCTCGGCACCTGGAGTCTTACCCGCCATAGCCTTACAAAGCCTGTCAACTCTCTCGTTATTACCTTTAATATAGATCCGCAGGTAGCTATTATCTGTTTTTTCGGTTCTGGCGATGATATTTTACCCCAGGTCCGCCTCCCGTGAGCTTTTGACTAAATCTACGTACGTCTGTCATTCTGCGGGTTTGAATAAGATGTCTTCTTCCTGGCTTTTGGTCTGTTTGGCCTTTTTTGGTATTTCGGAGGATGTCTGTTGGGGTTGTGCAATTAAGAACAATGCCCCAGATGCCCTACAAAAAAATTATTTATCATTGTCACCTATGATCTAGCTAGTGGGGGTGCCCAATAAAATTAATTATCGAAGGTATGAAAACTTCTGTTTTTTTCTGTAGATTGCATTAGATGCAACCATTTCTGATAGTAAATAACTGATAAAAATGTTGATATGAATCCTATAAAGTAGATACCTACCTAGTCCAAGCAGTAAAATTATTATCATTTAGACCTTACTAGCTCATAGATAGATGAGTGATATAATTATTTCTGATGCCTAAGCGATTATGGAGTATAGTAGTTAATTAAAATCACTTACCTTACAGTAATTATTCACCCATTAAAATATTAATTCCACATTTATTGTGAGCATCTTCTAGAATAATAGATATGATGTATTGCAATGACTACACTACTAAATACACAACAAATTAGAATAGTTTGGTAAACCCTTGTAAAAACTTTTCAACAATTCCTAGTATTCTATATTGCATATAACGGAATAGTATACTAATTTGCACACAAAGTTTAAATAATAGAATTCAATTAATTACAGTAGTTGCAGGATATACATATTTAACTTAATAAAATACAATGGAATTCTTAAAGTCATAAAATATAATAATTGCCGAGAAGTGTTAGAATGTAATAGAAAAATGTCCAGCAAAAAAGGTAAAAAAGCGGCCCGGGTGGTACATGGCACGGTGACGGTGTCTGTAATAACAGAGCCGCCTAATTGACACCGAATGAGAACTGTAATCATCGCGCCGCGCTCAGGTGCGGTTTCAATTACTGTTTTGTCTCACGAACTCAATTTCTATGCAACTGCTCATTTCCTACGATCCTTCATGGGTCCGCCCAGTGATAGGAGCCGGTACAAGTTGCCAACACGGTGCTACAGCGTAGGTGGATGACATCTCTACGTTATTACTAAATTAATGTTACGATACTTGCCTTCTGTACCTCGAACATGCATATAATAACACTATTTATAATCAAATAGTGTATAATCTGGGAGAATATGCTCTGCTTTTCCTACGTATAAAAATAATATCCGATGGGCTACGTGTGTGAGCATAGATCGAGTTTTACTATTCAAGCGCAAATAACCTATCGATTTTATATAATTTCAGAATTTGCATAATCAGTACAATAATTTACAGCTATAAATGTACAAATTCTTACCCTATTAAAATGTGTTTTTATTATATTCCAGATTATTTATTTAAATGTTTTTACACGCTTCGATATTATTAATGTGCATAAAATCAAATTAAATCTGATGTCTTATTAAAGAATGAAAAGTTTATTTTTTATTAGTAGCAGTTAATAACTGTTATTTAATTTAATGAATGATAATTTTTTGAAACGTTGGTCGTTGTCCACATGTTTTAAGAGCCACAATAAGATATTCAGAGAACCGCGGGTGTTCGAGAGTGAATAACTGCAGGGGTTCTGCAGACGCATTATATGCCTAAAATACACGTTAAACACGAGCCACGACGATGGAACACCATCTAACAATCCCTATTATTCTGATTATTTACACTTTATCTACATATTAGAATGCGCGATATATATTTTTGGACCACACAGAATGCTGAGGATAAATCAGTGTTAGTGTACACGAAATCAATTTAGATTTATGTGCTTTTTTGTCTTAATGTCCAATGATTAACGCGCAGAGTCACGATCTTGATGAATGACTACAGACAATGGACGAGATTTTGAAAGTTCGCCTGGGATTTTTGGTGATAATCGTGATGATTAATCGTCTTCGAGACTACATGAGGTGAAAGATGTTTATGACATATGTTTTAATTCGTGCCTGTCAGTTATAAATGAGTTTAGAGACATTGGAGTGATATAAGTATAGACTACATATAAATCTGTGTATTTATAGTACATAAAAAAACCTTCATCCACAATAAATTTAATATTCAAATATTGATTGCTAATTATTTTAATAATGGAGTCTATAACTGCCCATATTGCCGGTTTTTTTCCATAAACACTATATATGTATAATTATCTTTTAAGCCAAATATTAATTCATTATAAAACCGCACTCCGTCGGTTCCCAAGACTTACTTCTACCTAATTAGTTTTTCGGCAAAAACGACTCAAATTAAATCATTTTATTATTAGTTAAACAAATAAGAATTATTAATACCACTTTTTCACAAGAACATCGTGAAAGCTATTAACTCAATAACATAAATATGCTGGATAGACAATACTTATCTTAATTATATTAGTAAAATCATTGACTAAAAAGTTGGTAAAATGGTAAAACAATTGAAAGACAAAATACTATTTTCCAGTTGTTCATATAAATTATTCAATAGATAACTATTTTTACGCGTTGTCTACAAAACGTACATATATTAACCCTAAAATATATTTTTTAATAGGAAAAAAACTTATAAACATTCAAAACAACCAAAAATATGAGTACAATTAATCGTTTCCCATTCAAGCGTGGTTTAACCACAAAGCAGGATTGATATAATCTGCCTCTATCCTCCGTTTTGTCATGTCTCTTTTAACAAAGGTGTGAATATTTACAACCCACTATTGTATTCCAATAAATGCAGTTATACGGTTTTAAGTACTGGATCGTCATTTTTTATTTGAAAATCTCCCTTTCTTCGCCATTGACAGAAAAAAACTGCGCCAAAAAATATTATGTGCTTCTCACTGGCGGGGGGTCCTGATTAAAAATAGGGTTGTAGCTATGTGTTATGCACCTTGAGGGAGTTTTTGATGTCACGACACTCAGTGGGTGGTCAGCAGGTGTCGAGAGATATCTCTAAGAATGATTGCGACCATTGTAGCACACCTTACCATGAAACGTTCACATATCTATCGTGAAAAACAACTCTTCAAATGATAAATAAAATAATCCTATGCACGTAGCTACGATTTATATAGGTGTAATAAATACTAAATGAAATACAATGTTTGTGCGGTTACTTTGAATAATATAATTCGTGTAACTAAAACAAATAAATAAATGTTATTTACAAGTGTATAAATTATTAAAAATAAATATTGTAATTATGCTATTTTATTCAGTATTTTAAAAATGCAGTCACGTGAATAATTACCGGACCTTTTGTCACAGAGTGTGGTCGTCGGTGTGCACTCGTTAATAACAGGCCGTAGTAAGCGCCTAACTATTTGTAACACACCGATTCATTGATAGGCATAGTAATTTGATAGTAATCTCAATCAATGGGAGGACCACCTGTCTGAAAATACGGTTGTGGCAGTAGGTCCACTGTGACTGGGGGATTCTATAATTGATATATAATTTAGGCTCCCTGGTGGTTATTAAACTAATGCTCGTAGGTTCGCATGTTGCCCTCTTATTATAACACGAGTATCGTAAAACACAACGCCAATTTTATTCAAAGTGTCATATTAGTATCCCAATTTAATAAATTGATCATAAAACGAACTACAATCAAGCATAGTATAATTTTATATTCCGTATCACCCAGTTTCATAATCATAATACACTTTAAAACAAAAAAAACAGTAGATATTAAATTTAATTATAATATTTTCTAACGCAAAATGAATCACGTAATCTTTAATATTATAATCCCGCTGTATCTCTCTTGCTAAATGTGGGTTATATTATGGGCGCGCGGTGGTTTTGCGAGGGCAAATTACAATTTTAAAAACGGACATTCTGTGATTTGTGAACGGTGGCCGGGGCCCGATGTTGACTTCGCAAGTGTGTGGCGGTCATCCCGTGGGACCCTCTTTAATTTAACGGTTTATAACTTGGAATTAAATTGAACAAAAAAGAGCGGTACGCGGGCGACAGTAAAAGGGGGATATGTGTCAGGGCGGGAGCGTGTATGCTAAGCGATTGGCCCGGCCAATTTGAAACATGAAATTTACCGGCAAAAGTTACTAGGGCGTTTAAAATAATTAAAATTTACGCTTTCAACTGTGGACCTCTGTGCATTTCATTGCGGAAAATTAATGGCTTATTTCATAAATAAAGCGTGCAGGATTTCGCATGCCGCTACAAACGGATGTTCGTTATGTTATATTCGCGCCAACTTTAGACGGTAGGTTGTTTCACTCTCTTCGATTTTTATAAACCCAGTTTCAACTTTAATCTATCTATATCTATATGTAACTATTTATGCCATAGAAATTATAGCTTTTTCTAATTTAATTGCAATTTGCACTTTTATGACATATATTATCATGCAATATTCGTTGTACACTATTGAAGATGGAAACAGTGATGAAAACGGTAAAGTAAAGTGAAACATGGTTTACAAAACATAGAAAATCGATCATAATTTATACAAACTTGTACAATTTTTAGGGTCGAGCTATGAATCGTTTTTTATAAAACGAATATTACTCAGTAAAACGATCTCTTCTGTAGATAGTGTGAATAGTAGCTACGCCGTACTAAATCAGCTAGAATGTTTTTGTTTTAATTCGATGCATTACTCCATGAAAAAAAAATACATAAAGGTCGTTTTAGACAAGACAACTTCTTGACTCAAAAGTTAGTCAAGATGCCTGACAATCTAAATTGTCTCGTATCATACAGCAAATTATTTGAAATATTGAATTGGGTGGTAGATCGAATGGAAAAATATAACGCGTTCTATTTGTCAAGGACCAATTGTATTAGAGGAGGATATATGAATTCATTTCTTGAACAACTTTTGAGCTAAGAAATTGTCTTGTCTAAAACGACCATAAGGATTATTAAAATAGAAGCAACGAAAGGGCTTATGAAACTCATGGATCCTGTAAGGAATAATTTTTTGAAGTACGTAATGGGGGTTGGCTAACCGTTATGATATTAAACCAAATAACTACCACGCAAACAAAACTCCCTACATATTCTGGCGCTTATATTATATATTGAGGAATATTTGATGAAGATTAAGTAATTTAATTATTTATTTCTTAAAGCTACTATCATTTACAACATGTAAATATATATATATATATATATATATATATATATATATATATATAAATCCGAGTATGTCTTAATTGACTCTAAAAGGGGTAGCCCTGTCATGTCTACTGTTTTTTATATATGTCATTGATGTGTTGTGCAATGCGACAGAATGAATACCTTAATTCGTTCTAGTGTATGGATGTGTAGAACTATAAATTTCTTAGAGGGTACGTTAATACTTATTATTAAGTTTAGCAAACACCTTAGTGAATTCAAGGTGTTTACCGTTTAAAATCTTGAAAACGAGTGTACATGTCAAGACTCTCCTATATTCTAAAGGTGACAAATATATTCCTGTGTTGCTCAGTTTGAATGAAACTAATTAACAAAATTTATATCTTATATGTAGCTGACCATTTCTTCTTCTTTCTTTCTTTTTCAGCCTTTAATGGTCCACAGCTGAATATAGATGTCCATCTGTCCCTGTCTTGTGCAGTTTCATATGGCGTCCCGTAATCTGTGTGAGAAACACTTAGAAGAGTTAGAGGAAGAACTAGATCACATCAAGTGGGATATCTTTGGTTTACCCAACGCCTACCCGATGAAAAAAACCACCACTTTACACTCCGAACACGTATTATATCAAAAGAACTTGCGTTGGTTTACTAGTAAATAAAAACATAAGGCACAAGATAACTAAATACATGCCTATATCCAATTGGGTAATATATATCAACGTAAAACTGAACGTTACTATCTAAACAGAGCGTACTATAGCCTCAATAACTTTTTCCAAGACGACAATTAATAGGAGTTTTTATATGTATGTGTTATTTACTGTATTCTTTTATTCTATTTTATTGTACCATATTTTAATAAAACAACAGAAGAACAGTGTTATCCTGTGGAAAAACTATGCGAGCAAAGGTGGGGTGGGTGGGGTCCCCCACCAACCAACCTATGCCCATCCACTATTTCAAATGACTTGAACTATGTATTACATTGTTTCTCACTTTTTTTTTTATACATTAGCCGTAAATTAATAAGTAAAATTAATTGAATCATAGAAAGTAACAGATAACAATGTAGTGCAGAGTTCAAGTCGTTTGAAATAGTGGACGGGCATAGTTTGGTTGGTAGGTAATGTGTTTTATATCTACTTTTAAATTGTTTTGACGTTACCTATATTATCTGTGAATGTGTTTTATAAGTGTGTAGATAATCCCTGGTGAAAAATAAATCTAATCTAATCTACAAATTATTAACATTTATGCTCTTACAAACTCCTCGGAAAATGATGTAGAACAAGTGTATCAGGATATAACAAAAGCCATGCAGATAGAAAAAACGCACTTCAAAATTTTAATTGGGAACTTCAATGCCAAAATCGAAAAGAGATTGGATACAGACACCCAATTCACCGGAAACTACGGTCAGGGCGAAAGAAACATCGGGGAAGAAATACTCGCAAATTTCCTCAACAAAGAAAAACTGTATTGTTTGAATACGTTTTTCAAGATGTGATAAGAGATAACAAAGAAGCCTACCAGGCCAAACAAGAGAAACACCTGGTACCGTCACGTCTTAGGGGCAAGGATGCAGACCAATTAACAGACATACCAAAAACTGGCATCCAAGCTGCAACACAAAAATAGGCCTCAGAGTAAAATGTTTAGAGGACCCAAAACTAAGTCAAGAAACAATTTAAAAAATGGAACAAAGAAGGCTGCTATGAAGGGGTTCAAGTGAGTACAAGGCGTTAAACAGACAGCTCAAAAAGAACATCAGGACGGATATACGAAAATACAGGACCAAATGGATTCAGACCTTCATTGAAAATAACTGCAACATGAAAATATTAAGGTCAATACTCTCTATAGGAAGAGCAAGAATAACCAAGCCCAAAAAATCAACAAGAAACAGTAGTGTCAAACCTAGAACAAATCCCTAATATAGTAGAAGAAATTTACACCGATCTGTACTCGTCTAAAGCACCAGACCCGCCCTGGAAACACAAATCATACTGAACGTGGGATCTAAAGATATACCAGAAATATCGATACAAGAAATAAGAGTCGCCCTGGCGAAGAAAAATGGCAAATGTCCGGGAGAAGACCACATTATCTCAGAGATGCTGAAACTAGGGGGGGCAGCGCGGTCGAAAGAACTCTGCAAGTCCTGATGAACAAATGTATGCAATATAGTACAATCCCTAAGGACTAACGGGTAGGTATAACGCAGAAGTCATAATTCTATTCAAACAAGGCGACACCTGACACATCGAAAACTACCGCCCAACCAGTTTGCTATCACATCTCTAGAAACTATTGACGAGAATTATCTAAAGCGCAAAACTGGATTTCTAGCAATCACCAGAACAGGCTGGCTTTCGCAGTAGATATAGAACCATAGATCAGCTACAAACAATACGCACACTAGTGGAGAAAACAACGGAATATAATGTGCCCATACACCTGGCCTTCATTGTTTTTCCTAAAGTATTTGACTCGGTGGAAATCTGGTTAATTCTAATAGCCATGGGGACTACTGGACCTTCTTAGAAGGGAGACTGCAGTAAAAACAGCATTAAGGCTATCTTTACTCAACCTGTGGCATGATAAAGGTAGAATCATTGGACACAGTAGCATACTGAGTGAAGCTATCAAACTAGACCCCCTCATAGAAGGTAAGTGCGACAGAATTGTACCCAAGTACAGGTTTGTCAAACATTTTCAGACCATCATTACAATGGATGGTATCTCACAAGGCGCCAACATAACCATGTATACTGATGGATCCAAAACAAAGACGAGAGCTGGCTATGGATATTCTCACCAGAACTCGATCTCAAGATAAGTGCACCACTTGGAAGACTCACGTCAGTCTTCCAAGCTGAATTAACAGGAATACTAAAGTGTGTTCAAATTTTAGCTAAACGGAATATTAAGGATAAACATATCCAAATACTCACCGACAGCAAAGCAGCTATAAATGTACTAAATACCAACACATTTGTGTCGAAACAGCTATATTCATGTCTACACAGCCTGGAGGAGCTAGCTAAATATAACAAACTAGAACTCTGCTGGATCAAAGGACATAGTGGCATCAAGGGGAACGAAATAGCAGATGAACTTGTTAGGAAGGGATCCTTACATCCTCTAACAACCCAAGAGGATGAAATACTTTCTGCAGGTACTCTGAAAAAAATAATAGAGCATAGGACACATGCTCTTCACAAGGTAAGATGGCGAAAAAAGCCGAGCTGCAAGCAATCAAAGGTAGCAATTAGGCAACCTTACAAAATTGCAGCCACGGCCCGCCTTAACTTATCTAGAACTAATCTGAAATTATTGACAAACATCGTAACTGGCCACTGCCGGCTAAACAAACACCTACACACGATGGGTCTGGTGGACAGCCCGTTATGTAGAGGGTGCAATGAAGAACTAGAAACAGCAGAGCATGTAATATGCCTCTGCCCAGCTCTAGTAAACAATAAGCATCTAATGCTAGGGGAGTGCTGGCCTAGTATGGTCAGCATGGCAACTCCTCACTCGCCAGAGTTTTGCAGCTTGTACGCTAAATTGACTGGTAGGACGAGTGAGCAGCCTTAAAGGGAGGTTTCGCAATGGGCCCATTTTGAGACCTAAGTGTCTGTAGCTATGCTACCCTCCAGCCAACTATCCAGAACTATCCAGAATAGCCATGGGGATTGCTAGAATAAACTCAAACTATTCAGCTATAATAAGGAACATCTAGAGGAACGTAACACTCCACGTAAAAATCCAGGAATAACTAAACACCAACAAGATAAAGATAGGAAGAGGAGTGTGCGAAATGGGAACGTAAAGGGTTAAATATCGACGGCATATACCTCAGTCATCTTCGTTTTGCAGATGACATTGTACTAATTACAAAATATGTCATAGAACTGGAGGAAATGCTACAATAACTCAACGAAGCAACAAAGAAGGTAGTCCTAAAATTGAATATCGACAAAACAAAAATAATGAGCCCGGCGGACCCCACATTTTACTCGATAACACGACCATAGAATGTGTCGAGCAATATAATTACCTGGAACACGTAATCAAGGTGACCAACCAAACTGCAGAAATAGCTAGACGGATCGGGAGGTAAAGGGAGTAAGAGGTAGTAAAACGTATAGAGAAAAAGATAACTCTAAAAAGATCAAAGAGATGGAGGGATAGCTCGACATCGATATTCGGATCCAGGAATGAAATATCATCATGTCAACGAGCGGCTTTCGATAAGAAGATAATTTTGTAAAAATATGTATTTCTTAAATAATATATAATAATAATATGATACGTGTTAAAGTAATCTGCACTGGCCATTGGAAAACTACGGCACATCCCAATTAGCCTTAAAAGAAAAGTTTTTGACTCGTGCATCCTGCCGGTGGCCACATATGGCCTTGAAACAATGAGCCTTACCAAACAAAGCTCCAATCGATTACGCACAACACAGAGGGCGATGGAACGCTCGATGCTTGGGATCTTGTTAAGAGACAAAATTAAGAACGAGTCAATCAGAGAAAGATCGTAGGTGACTGACATTATTGAGCGCATCACCCGTCTGAAATGGAGCTGGATAGCACACGTTGCGCGGCAAAAAGACGACAAGTGGGCAAACAGAGTCGCCCAGTGGAGCCCCAAAGAAACAAAAAGAGGAAGAGACTGGTCAAAAAGAAGGTAGCTGAACGACATAAGGAAATATTATTGGTAGATAATGGTTCCAAAACGCACAAGATCGTCATTTATGGAAGATATATGGAGAGACCTATGTCCAGAAGTGGATTATGGAAGGTTGATGGAGAGGGAGAGAGAAAACCTATTTGATAACACCAAACCATCGTTTTTTGTGGTCGTCCGACTCCCTTTATTGTTGTTTAACGTCTCCAAGAAACAATCCTGTGTCCACTTACAGACGTCTTGTCTAGTCATGTGCAATACCCAGCTCCACTTAAGGTCGCTATTCGCTCTCCGACTTCAACTACTTTAATTCTTCTGCGTATTTCGGTGTTTCTAATTTTATCCCTTAAGCTTCTGCCAAGCATAGCACGGCCCATAGTTCTTTGTGTTGTACTGAGCTTATTTGAGATTTTCTCTGTAACACCATAGTTTCCAGGCCGTATGTTGTTACTGGCAAAATACATTTACAATACGTCTCTTTTCACTACTGACAAGTACAACGTCGTCAGCAAAGCGGAGTTGTTTGAATATATCTTCCATTGTCAGAGTATATAGCTTTGGAGATACTGTGTCGCCTTACCTTGCGCCCTTCTCTATTGCCAGTCATGGTATCTTCATCAATCTTGACCTGCATTGTTGCATAATTGTTTCTTGTATTGTCTATTTCGATACTGTAGCAACGCATTTTTCAATAAGCAGTTTAAGACTTTACAAATGTTCCGTCGTGCCTTTCCGAAAGCCAGCTTAGAAGAAGTATATTTTGTTTATGAGTCCATTTGTTATTACTTTCGTTAATAACTTATAGAGATGAGACAGAATGCGAATGGGCCTGTAATTTTCATTTTGCTGCTGTCTCCTTTCTTGAAGGATAACCCTAGCTTTCGCCATATTCGTGGTCTTTCCTTCTTGGATGCATTTATTGTAAAAGATGCATATTGATTTTATGAGGCTGTGGCCATGCAATTTTAACATCTAGTTAGTGATTCTTCTCGTCTTCGCCAGATGCTTACTTATTTTTCATATGCCCCAATGCACCCCTTATTTCAGGAGGACTAATATCGGGAATCTCCTCAGAGTTATTGTTGTCAATGCCAGAAGGGTCGCTGTGTTGTTCTTGAATATCTTGGTAGACTGTCACAAAAAGCCTTGTGTAGAAATATTCTATCACTGATTTTATTTCTCGTTTATAGCGTACCATAGTAGCCTTTGGGTGTCTGATATTGTTAATCGTTGTACGTCCCTGAGATAGTTTCTTTCTCAACAAGTTCATGTTCACGTTGTTTTCAATATCTTCTTTAATATTTTCCATAGTGTAAGTCCTGACGTCTTTCCGTATACTTTTCTGTATATTTGTACTTAGTGTTTTATATTCGGTGTTGTCTTGATTTACGGATCTTCTTAATTCTATTAGTTTTATAGTATTCTGGCTAATTTTTTGGTTCTTCTACGGTTTTTGTGGAAGCATATCTTTTTGGCAGTACTCAGTAATCTATTATTTTTCTCGATAGGTCTTTCAGTTCTAGATTTTCTAGATCCGCAGTGGGTTATTTATATTTTCTATTACTCGAAAACATGTAATTGTTTTTTTTTACTTCAGAGTTAGGGTTTATTCAATTGTCTATTTCCTGTGCAGTAGTTTCTGGAAGCAGGTGTTCATGCAATATAGATTTTCATTTCGCATGTAGTTGAACATCATTTCGCCTCTTTCATCATTCGCCTATTCCAAAGTTACCTACGTAGTTTGTGGAACGGTCCTTTCTATTTCCATTTTTAGCATTAAAATCTCAGATGATAATAGATAATTGTACTTTTTTCAGATGTATGTCTTCGTAGTATTGTCCATACAGACTCATCGAAGGTACTCATGGACACGTAAATTTGGATAAACTCACAATAATATAGCTGACGCTACTTGATATTGATATTGTTATTGTTACTAGGTGCTTCAGTTTCTAATTGATCAGAATAGCTACTCCGCCATTTTGTGAGTGTGTCTCACTTTTCACCTGGTCTTCGCGGTTCACACAGATCGAGGATGTCCCATTTTATTTTTGATAATTCCTAATTCCTCTTCCGTTATATTTAGGAATATATTCGACCGCTGCCTTGGGCGGCAAGTTACGTTTCGCTGGGAACTCGGGACTTTTTGTCTCTTCTGTCATCTATGTATTTTCTAAAAAATTATTCAAATTCAAAATAGCCCGTTTTAAGTGTTAAAAGGTAAAAACTACTCAGTTATATATAAAAAGAATAACAAATATTAAATTACTTAAAGACACCAATTATATCTAATGTTTATCTTATATTAATTAAAGCACACGAATATACGCTGCGTAAATAGATTACTCTCTCTGTATAATTAGGTTTTAGTTACTTTGTAATTTAAATAAGATTCGATTACAATGTTAATTAATTATACAAGAGGGCAAAACGAAATAAAAATAAAAATTGTTAAGCTACAAAGGGCTAATTACTATAGAAACGAATATTAGTTCCAAGACGTTAAGTTGAGGCGTTCGAGATGATTCTTGTTTTTATAGCGCTTCACTTGAATCGCTCCCCAAGTCACTATTAAACTAATTTGATTTTTTCGTTCCTGTCCGGGGTCTTTATTTTACTGTATTCAGAAATGTGTTGCGAGCCGTATTTAGGTTATAAAAGACCACAGTGTCGTTGATTAAGTTGTTAAATTAATGGGACGGAGTCGACGGGGAGTTTAATTTTAATGTTGGCAGGGTTGGGGGAAAGAGTGTTTAATATTCTAAAAGAAATATCGAATTTTATCCCGCTTGAAATTAAATGCGATCTTATTAACCCTTTAATTTGGCTCTGTAATTGTTTCTGAACAAAGAACGCATGCTCTTATAACAAACTGTTACATCCTTAGTTCATGCCGTATTCTCTAAATTCAACAGACATTAATGTGGTTCTAAGATTACAGTCATGCCGAACTTTTCTTTTGTCTGCATACGATTCTGTTGATTTTTTTAAATATTTGTATATCTTTATAAAATGTTTAATTATTAAAAGTAGTAGTAGGCCGCTTTACGAACGGGCGGCCAGTTTTCAAACACCGGCACGCGTAGTTAGTACCATTTGTCCAAGTGCGATCGCCAGTTACAGAATTGTCAAAAACACAGAAACCACTACTACTACATTTATCAGATTCTAAAATGAATAAAATGCTTAAAGTGAGAGCTTGACCGACCAATCAAGTCTGCTACACTACAAAACGTCTAAACTGTACATCATCATCGTCTAATTAAAATGCAGAATATTATTACAAGCTTTCAAATGCAACTAATAGTGTATTAAAAATAGTTTAAATCGAAGTTCTGTGTAAATAAATTTAAAGATTTTGAGTAATTTTCATCCAAATAGTGTGTATTTTTAATTACATATAATTTTTTTGTAAATATAATTCAAATTAAAGTTGTGAAGATTGAAATATATACTCGCCACCATAAATAAATAACACCCAGTAAACGCTGATGTATTTTGATGAAATTTTCAGAAAACGTGTATTTTATTCCCATTAAGAAATGATGAAAATTTCAGCAAGATACAAATATTGTTAACACAAATAATGCGTCGATCTTCCTCTGTTTCTTACACATTCAGCTAGCCGATTAGGCATACTTGAACTGAGCGAATCTATGCTAGTCTGAGGTATCCTAAGCGATGCTTCTAAAATCCCTTGTTGAAGGTCATCCATATTGTTTGGGCTGTAAATCATTTATCCTCCGTCCTAACATAGCCCACACATGTTAGATTGGTGATAAATCTGGCGAACGAGAAGGCCATGAAAGCAGATCAACATTTGCAGTATTTAGAAACTTCATAACAACCCTTGCAAGATAATGCGCGGCCGCATACCGCCGCGCATTATCTTGCTGAAAATTGGATTTTCTATTTCTTGCAGATATGGCGGTAAGTAAGCACGGAATGTACGGAATTGCATTTAATGTTCTCTGAATAATTACTAGAGGAGATCTGCATTCATGGCAGATAGCCCCCCATTCCATCACACCATCAGTGGGAGCGTATGCCGTTCTACACAAAATTCTTTCTTCAGGACGCTTTCTAACAAATCTGCGACCATCATAAGCCCATAAACAAAATCGAGATTCATCACTAAAGTAATGACATGATTCCATGATTGCACATTCCAATGCAACCTCTAATTACACTATTGGCGTCGTGCATTGTAGTGTGGAGTTAAAGGTATACAAAGCAATGGTCGGTATGATCTGATCCCAAAAGATCGAATTCTTTGATACGTCCATCGTACGGAGATTCGATCAACAATTAATCCTCTCCGTCTATCACCAATTTCGCTTGTTGATAAAAAAACGATCTCGAAGAGCCACACGCCGAAGAGCACGATCTTCGCGATCAGTGGTGTGTTTAGGACCGGAATGCAAACATCGTCGTTCCTCATTATTTTCTGACCATCTTCACCAACATAAGGAAATCGCCACTATTCACTGTGTCCCACGCGAGCTAATCGATAATTCGGCTTCTCGTAGACCGATTATTCTGCCATGTTCAAATTCGGTTAATTTCAACTTTAATGTGTTTACTTATTAAGCTTACAAATATGCTTTACATTAACATTTAAGTAACTAATGCCAAATGAAGAGAAATAGTTTTTGTTTCATTGTCGATATTAACTCTTTATTATAAATTTAAATTTTCATCGTTTCTCAATAGGAATAAAAACCATGTTTTCTGAAAATTTCATCACAATACATCAGCGTTTACTGGGCGTTCAATTATTTCTGGCGGCGAGTATATAATAATAAAAGCTTTTCTAAATTTGAATCTCGAATAATAACTGATATCACATTCAAGTCACAGGTCACCTACACACACTCTATAATGAACATATAAAACGTAAAGTCATTAATATTGTGAGAGAGAAAAGTACAGTGTACGATAAGAATCTAATGTAATTCGGCCTTTCCTGAAATTTATATAATGACAACGATTCACAAATTTGTAACGAACATAAATGGTCATAATTTAAACGTGCACACAATACAAATTATAATGACACATTTCAGGTATCTGTAACAAAACCATTACCTCTCTATGAAAGTATAGAGTAATTAAAACCACATTTTGTCCGTAGATTGTCGTTGTGCTCAAACAAAACATGTAATTAACTATATCACGATTATAATTATATGTAGTTTCACTCTTTTGCTTCCCAAAACGATGACATTTGGAAAAATAACAGTAATTACCCAGATCAGTTTACCTTTTACAAAAGAGGACGGTATAACGGATCGCGATAACATACAAAATAAATATATAAAGCACATCCGTGATTTATTGAAATATGATGTACCATATATTTTTTAGCCTGGCGGAAACAAATTGTTTTTATTTTAAATTATCTACTATACCAAATGTCATCAGATCCTTTATAATTTTAGGTATTTTCCTTACATTGTAACTAATCAGAATTAATATGTTGGAGAATGGAGTTGTTAGCCCTGTATTTTGCACAGTAAATAATATTATGTAAAATTATGGTAAGAAGCACTTATTATTCCCATGCCCAATTAGAAGGACGTAAAAGATATAAGAGATCTAAGACTTGGATCAGCATACCAGCATACTTTATCAAAAATACTGAAGCAAGTGAGCAGTAAATGTATCTGTCAAATTATTCACTTCTACCGGATTACCAATCGGCCTTCAGGAACTATCAGTGTGCTACTGTACTGTAATTTCTAATGATATAATTAAGGCACACATAAGGAGCATCAAGTTACTACCCTTGTTCTTCAGGATTCTTCCAAGGCGTTTGGTCTAATAAATTATAATAACGTCTTATCAAATTGGAGGATATGGGATTGGGATCAGGTATTATACTATTAGGATTATACAGAAACTTCTTGTATGGCAGAAGTCAGAGAGAATCTATCTCTGATTGTGCACTGCTAAATTGTGGTGTTTTTAATCCAAAAAGATAAATAAAATAATTCTCGGATATTGATATCAACTTTGGTTCAAATAAGACCGTCAATGGTGCATGATGAATCTTTAAAAGGAAAATCTAACTGATGAATTATAAAATTCTAGCATAACGAAATGAACTTTCGATCAAATATGACCTGCGCTTGTAGAGTATAGAATTCCTTATTTGTCGCATAATAAAACATCATTACTATCTTTAAAAAAAGGTGCAATTTGATAACGTCATAGTGAAGATTTCTAAACAAATAAATACAAACCGTGCTTACAATTAAATTGTAATACACAGTAAGAAATAATTAAAAATATATATATATATATATATTTGTATGTACAGAACGTGTACACACTTAAGTATACATCAATACATCAATAAATGTTTATTATTGATGTACTTATAGAATCTTAGTTTTGATTCTAAAGTCACACCTAGATTCCTGTATGAGTCTTTTATAGGAACTTCCTCTCTATTTAAGGATATTTTTACCACAGCTTGAGATTTAATCCTTTCTTTTTCTGGATCAAAAATTAGTGCAGGAGATTTTTTCGCATTTAGCTTCAATATATGAGCATTGGATATATATTTCACGACTGCCGAGAGTTATGCCAAATAATGGTTGTTTTTTATTACATACAGTAGAACAGAGGACATTGCATGGGTGCTTGTAGAACACCGCAATATACCAGTGCAGAATCTCAAATTGATACACTCACCTCCACACTCTGCATAATCCCAACTCCAATTTGGCAAGAAGTATATTATTTATATTATGATTTATTAGATCAAACGCCTTGGAAGAATCTAGAAGTACAAGGGCAGTAACTTGATGCTCGTCGTGTGCCTTAATAATATAGAAACTTTAGCCAGTGCCAGTCCCAGTCCATTTGGTAGATGCGAATAATGTGACAGATTATGATGTTTTGAGCTGTCTTCCGAAGAATATTTGCAACATGGAATATCATCATCAATTTGTTAAAAAAAACTTGTATCTTTATAGGGCCATGAAGCTTTTGCGCCGATAAAGGGAGAAGCTTAGATTTTAATCACCCGGTATTTACCTGAACTTCAGAGAAAACCTTTGAAAAACTGTATAAGGTGATTCGCAAAAATTGAACGCATGCTCCCCAATGTACAGTGCAAGGCCTCTAGACACTAGGCCACTGAACTGGGTTTATTTTTCAATTATTCCATATAGTTTATTTATTCCTTCTGGGACTTTTTGCTTCGAATATAAAAAAATCGAAGTTTTGGTTCGTGAAAAATCTTATGCATAGGTCTCCATACCAGGATTTTGTTTTTATCAAATGCACCGTACCTATTTATTTAAGGACAGCCATCATATTAAAAATAATGTTTGCATTCATATAGAGTTGCCATCTGTAATAATTATTTTTGTTAATTCAGAAATAGGTATGACCGTTAGGAGTTTTAAAAGATTGTTGCCACTGTTAATTCATATGTGTTTATCCTAGAGAGAGAATTTTCAAATTCATCCATTCATCTATCCATTTCATGTCATATATGTCCTTTCGATGTTTCTCCCTTCTAAAATACAAGGCTGTTTTGAACGATAGTCTATGCAGTATTTTCATATAATTTAAACATCTAATCAAATATGATACAACTAACCCCATAGGAGGATAGTGCCATCTGGCGGCACCACATCAATTAGCAATGCACACCCATATGGTAATAACCGTCAACATGCTCATGCCATCAGGATCACCGGGTGGAATAATAATCCAACAGAGTGCTTGGATATCAGCACAAGGCCAATCTTATGAAATATATATAAGTGTGAATCCACCTCTTAGCAATCTACATATCTAGATTTCGATCTGATTAGATCTCATCAGTGTAGCTCAGCAAGTGAGGATGAATTCACACAATCTCGAGTGGTTGTATACAATATATATATATTTATATATATATATATATATATATATATATATATATATATATATATATATCCAATCAAATATTTTGAATCCGTTTACAAGGTCCATCCAGGTTTGAATATATTTGTTCATGTCTCTGTAGAACATTGAATTGTTGAAACTCGTTTTTAGTATATTCATGAGTCCGTTTAGTTATATTTAATAGTGAGCAAAGATCAGGTAAATCACTAAGAAAAAGGTTGGCGCACGGGCTAAAAGTAGAAAACCTAAATATTTACAAACTTTTATGAAATTGGACACAATGTTTAGAAACTCGGACATCTTCAAAAACCCCTCCTGCACGTTCTTAGACGCCTCCACAACTAGAACAAATATACGTAAATACAGAAGGAAGGCAATTTGTGATATTTGTGATATAAAGTAATTTAAATATTTCCACCAAGAAGAAATTGGGAATTTTTATCATTAAATTAAAACACAAGTTGCTAATACGAATTTAAATTTGTTAGTTTTCGGCTTATTTTTTAATTATAAGTTTTCCTCTCAAATGTCTTTGTATTTTCTTAATTTCTGTATAACCAATTTAGTATTTCTTCGCAGTCTCAGATGTTTGTATTGTATGTGTTCCCAATTAGAGGTGAATTTTTAAATGTTTTTGTTCCGTGTGGTTTTGTTAAATTAATTAGTGTGAGAAATCGTGCCGTTTGCGTCTACTGAGTGATCACCGGGTGTACCAATATTTGATTAGTTGCGACTTAAAAATTCACTGTATAAACGAATATGAATTTGAAACCAGGTATTAAGTCATTGAATTTTTAAGCAATTTCATAGGAGTACGAATGTCAATATCGTGTATTACCTCATCGAGCTCTAACAACTGCTTGGATCCTTCTAGGAATGATACCAAGAAAATTTTGAATAACTTGAGAAATTGCATCCCATTTCTCTTTTGCTGCAATTCATAATTCGTTTCTTGAATTAGGAACGGAGTTTCTTACTCGTATGCAACGTTTTAATATATCTCACATATGTTCTATCGGATTTAGATCTTGGCTATACGGTGGTCACTCTAATTTTTGAATTTGAACCTCTTCCAGATAATCTGTCACTATTCGAGCCGCGTGAGGACACGCATTATCGTGCATTAAAACAAATGTATCGTACCCGATATTGCCGATATATGGCAAAACATGGTCTGCCAATAGGTTTACGATATACTGATCCACTGTCATTCGTCAATTACTTCTACAAGTTCGGTGCGTCCCTCCCAACAAATTCCACCTCAAAACTTCATTTCGCCACATCCAAAACTAATGATCTTGACAAGGTTACAAGGAGCATACCTTTCTTCTACTCTTCTGTATACGTAGTTTCGTCCATCTGGCATCCATAATTGAATTCAGGTCTCATCCGTGAATAAAATATTCTTCCAGTGCTCGATAGTTCAATCAACATGAAGTCTCGCAAATTCTAATCGTCGAATTTTATGATTTGGCTTGAGTCAAGGAACTACGGCAGGACGTCTTGGGGTTAAATTAGCTTCTTTTAGTCTTCGTCTGACCGTGTTCGAACTAATATTATCTCATTTCTGAGATACATATTTGTCAACATGCGATTTAGTGAACATTGTCGCAAAAAAATGGCCATCAATGGCCTCTGTACACCTTTTACGTCTTTGGCCGGGTCTTCTTTTTAAACATCGAGTTTCCCGGTAGCTTTTTAATATTCTTGAAACTGTAGATTGATTTAAACGAAGACTTGTCTTGCAATTTCTTATTGTATAATTTCTTCGTTAGATAAAGTTACAATTTGTATACCTTCTATTTCATTGCAACATCTACCCGTCGACATATTTTACGCTTAAATAGAGAAAATTCATAAATGCAGTTCACTACGACTTGCGAAGCAACAGTAAAAACAATTTAACGCCAAAATAAAACTTAATAGGAACGTTTTTTTTTTAACAAAATGTAAAACTAACTAATAATTTTCATGCAATACATTAATCGTCAAAATTTGTTAACCATTTTGTTTCCAGGTAGTACTTGTTACATTATCTCAGCAACTATTACCGTTTTACGCCACATTTTTAAAACTTTCCTTTAAAACATATGCGATCATTTTATCCATAAGTATCAAGAATGAATTTGGTTTTAATTTTTAATGTCTTCAAAGGACCTGCCCAGAAGATTATAAATAAATAGGAGAAATGTCTATCCGACTTGCGGTGAAAACAATTAATTCAATTTATGTATATTAATTCAATACAGAGTGGGCTACATAAAATTGATTTATTATTCGACCCGATAGGAAACTCGACATTTTTCACAAATGGTCTTAATCAAAAGAATTTGCGCTAAAAATAAAAATTTTTTGTACAATAACAATAAATGTTAAATTTAAAAAGTTAATTTATTTATAGGATTAATATAATAATTAGAAATAGATAATAGAATATTTCTTTGGAAAAATAGAAAAATGAAACATACAGCGACATCTATGATTGAGAGGTTACGGTATCCATCGTATTTAGGCTTCCTTGCAGTTCAATTGATGTAGAGCGCAATACACTGAATATAGAAAGACATCGTTCACGGCTTATAATACACAGTTTCCGTCATACTCTTATTGATTTAGCTTTCACACAGTAGATAACGCACCAAAAGTCATCAGCGCATCTCAAAAGTTAATATAAAAATATCTGTTAGGTCAGTTACAAATAATATAACTTAATATAACACCACGCAATATGAAAACTACATTTTACAGAATATAAAATAAAAAACTATTTTCTATTTGAAATTGCTTTGGTATAAAAAAAATGATTGTTTCGAAAATTATGTGTAAGAAAAGTATTATAACAAACTCAAATATTTATTATCAGTGCCAGTGAAGAATTATAAATTTTAAGATAAGAATTTAAAATCTGTCTCTCGATAAAATAATATAACCACCACGTTTGTTCATTTTCATATTTGTAATTTAAAACATAATAATTCAGATCAACAATCTTGTACGGCAGTGAATCATGGTGCCTGACAGAAAGACACAACACACTGATTAATGCAACGGAAATGAGATTTCCAAAACAAATTCTAAACTTTCAGATGAACCCGATAAACGAGAAAATAATGCTACAGCTTTGAGGCTACAGATATATGCCGAATGAAAGAAGAAAGATTAGTAAGAGTATATAAAACTACAATAATAAGATAAACTAAAGAAGTAGACCGCGGAAAGATAGAATAAGAGAAGAAGCGTAAATGGTGTTTATTAAGAGATTAATAAACCAATTAATTACCCAAAGGAAATACGAGTCATCATTTCGGAAAATAAAAAGCTAAAACGTAGGTGGTAACAAACTAGATACACACCCCATAAAAAGAGCTAAACAATGCGGTGCAAAAACTCAAAAGAGAAAATTTAAAAAGACACAAATGAAGCTATTGGAGTATACCTGAGCGAATTAACGAATGCCAATAGCACGGACTACTCATTATGAAAAGCCACCAAGAACCTAAAGAAAAACATACATACATAATCCACAAATAAGAAACGCAGATGGTACTTCGGCCAGAAATAATATTCAGAAACCTACACGCTTCGCAGAACATCTAGTACATAGTACACACCTTCCAACGAAACGAGGGAGATGGCATTGAGGAAGGGAACGACATCTACCAAGATGAAACAAAAATTAAAGCTGTTACAACAAAATAGGTCGGAAAGGAGATAAAAGAAAATATTAATCCTAGAAAAGCTCCTGGACTCGATCCAGTGAAAAGGGAAATATTAAAACAACTACCAAAAAAGCAGTATAATAAAGGCATCATTTAGACTTAAGTATGTGCCACTGAACTGGGAAGTGTCAGAAGTCATAATGAGAGCAAAACCATGTAAACTCCCAAACGAAGTTTCACCGTACCGGCCCATATTCTTGCTGCCTGAATTGTCAAAACTATACGAGAAGTTGTTGATAGAAGATTAGAAAAAAGGAACCTCGTCCCAAATCATCAGTTCGGCTTCAGAAAATACCACTCGACCCTGGATCAAATACATAAAATAACAATGTAATAGAGAAGGCACGGAAGGAAGGAAAACCCTGCTTAGCCGTATTTCTTGATGTAATCCAAGCCTTCGACAACATATGGCATGATGGACTCGCTATGAAACTAAAAGGAGTACTTCCAGCTCAATACTCTCAGTTATTGGAATCCGACATTATAAACAGATACATTAGAATTAAACAAGAAGAGGCATATTCATAGCTTAAAGAAATTATGGCGCTACAAACAAGAGCGATATCAGCTCATATTACAATAGAAAACGCGCTCGTCCCTCATATAGCTTCCGCAAAATATCTTGTGTTACACCTTGACAAGAGAATTCGTTAGAAAGTCCATATAAAAAAAGGAAGAAAGAACAGCTCAATCTAAAATTCAGAAATATGTACTGGATGCTCGGCAGAAATTCCAAGCAGCTCTTATAACGGAGATGCGCCAGTAAGAGTAATATTTAAGTGATGCAGAGGTTTCAGAATAAAGTACTGAGAACAGCTCAATGCACTGCGACCTGAAGATTGAGACTGTACAACAGACAATCGCTTGCTCCAGCAAGTGAACGCTGAGGTCATCCAACTCCTGAACAACACAACTATACAAAGAACGCTCAAGAGAACGAAACTCTGTGAACTAATGAATTAACAAAATAGTGTAAAAGCAGAGTGCGTACGAGAATGGTGAAACGTAACTAGTTAGTGCAATAACAGAGTTTAGGGTACATATACAACGAGTAGAACCTAAAGGATCAGTATTGAATGAAACTATAGATTCACAAGAAACCTTAGTTAGAACTGCTCATTGATCCTGTTACTTCTTTAAGTAATAATAAAAATAATAATAATCATAAAATTAAGAGATTCAACAAATAATACAAGTCAAGTACAATTTTACACAAGAGCATAATAAATACACCGACCTTCCAACAAAATTTGTCCCAACAGGTCTTCTGGCTCTGTTCTACGACCCTCCTGTATTTCCTCCTGCTTTATCGGTATTGATCCTGGAGTAGTCCGGTCGGTGCCCCGGCCACTCTAACTCGCTGCACCTTCCTCCTGGCCCTGTTTGCATACTTTTTGCCTTCCCGTATAATCCTGGTCCCACCGTATGCCCTCATTCTGTTCCCTGTAGTGATTTTTCTGCTTGGCCTCCCTATGTGTCTCCTATAGTCTGGAGTTTACTTCCTCAGCCATTTGGTCAGGAAGAGTACACGGGTGGCGCATTGTCACGAGCATGACGTCAATGACGACTCGCCTCTTGTGAAGCTGGGCACCCCGCCCGCATTGCAAGTTGACAGGTCGAGCGCGGCGGCCAGGTTCACCACCGCATCAGCCATAGCGGAAAGCATGACGCAAATCGCTAACCGCTGTTATAGACAGGGGCATGTTTCCCAGGCCATGGAACAAGGCCAGGTTGGTACTGATTCCGAAGCTTTGGATATCGCTCACCGGCCCAAGATCCTATAGACCACTGTGCTTACTTGCCGCCAAAACGAGGCTGATCGCCTCACTGATGCACTGGAAACTGCCGGCGGACTGCGTAGTCGACAGTATGGATTCAGGAATGGCCGTCGAAAACAGACGCGATCTTAGCGATCCCCGAACATGCATGGTCACCCTGGAGATCGCCAACGCTCTCAATACACTGCCCTGGGGGACCATCGTGCAGGCCCTGCACTGGAAGGGAATCAAACTCTGCAGATTCGTACAGTGATATCTGAGTAAGCGTGATGTGACTCACGAAGCAGCCGGAGAAGTGACCACATGAAGCAACAGGAGGGGATCAGTCCTGGGTCCCCTCCTCTAGAACATAGCTAGCGTACGACGATGCACTGCGCATCAAACTACCCGACGACACAACGGCGATCGCGTTCGTGGACGACCACAACGCGAAACAAGCGACAGAGATGAACGGCCTTGCTATTGCCCTTGCTAAAACCGAAGTCGCCCTCCACTATGTGAGCAGGTATCTAGGATGCCATCGAGAACGTTCCCGATTGCTAGGAAGCTGAAGTTTCAGACATTTAGGAAGGCAACTCCTTTACGCGACTCCGGCCTGGATCTGCGCCACATCGACCCAGAGGAACGTGGATAGACGGAGGAGGGCACTGCGCACCAGCGCTCTTCAGATCATCCGGACATACCGCAACATCTCGAAAGCCTAACATCGGTAGACCTACTGTTGGTAGACAGGACCGAGATATATTCGGCCATCGGAAACGGAACGACCCCCAGAGGCGCTAAGAGAGCACAGGTAGAACGAAACCCCGAATGCTGGTTGGTCCAAGAAACTCATTCCCCAGGTGGAGCCCTGGGTGGAACGTGAGCAGGGGTAATTGGACCATTACTCCACGCAACGGCTATCCGAGCACTGTGTTTTTCAAAAATACCTGTACCGTATAGGGAAATCCGCAACGATAGATACTGTAGTGGTACCGATGGTCTAGACCACACCTTGTAACCTTGTACCAACGCCAACGATGGTACCGTGAACGAGCCGTGTTATGGCTCTAACTGGGAGAAGCCACCCCCGGAGAAATAGGAACCCGGATGCTAGAGGACAGCTAAATATGGAACCCAGTATTCTTCTTTGTCCTCCGCAATAACCGTCTCTATGACTTCTGCTACCTCCTTTCTGGTAGTGAGGATATCCAGGGCGCTAATATGCAGGGTTACCCTCCTCCTTCATATTTGTGCTCTGACCCCGAAGCTTTTGCTGCTATGGCCCCGCGTAGCTGGTCCAATTTGGTGGTGGTGCCTTTGAGTTGGATTCTTAGATGGCCATTTTCCGTTTTTTCGCCCCTAGCGATGATGTTTCTCCGTGCGCTGCGGACTGGGTTCGTGTACGTTTGGCCTTTCCCCGGTTTGACCAGGATGATCTCTTCCCGCTTCCTTGGCTGTCCTCAATAACCGTATTTATGACTTCTTCTACCTCCTCTCTGGTAGTGAGGATGTTGAGGTCCCTAATATGAAGGGTTAACCTTCTCCTTCTTATTTGTGTCTCTGATCCCGGAACTTTTGCTGCTATGGCCCCGCGTTCCACATTTGTGATGATGCCTTTTATTTGGATTCTTAGATGGCTATTTGTTTTGTTTATTTTTGCTAAATGTTTTCTCCATGGTCTGCCTCGCGTTGTGGACTAGATCCGCGTACGTCTTGGCCTTCCCCCGGTTTGACAAGGGTAACTTCTTCCTGTTTCCTTGTCTGTTGCGGTTTTGTCGTGGCTAGGGCCAGCTGCGGTGTTCGGGCAGAGGGCTCCTCTTCTAGATCCATCAGTGCGATACTTATAGGCGATGCCTTAAATTGGTATTCCAGAATCTTCCTGGCATCAGTTTTGGGGTACGTAGGGGCTTCTACCAGTAGTGTCTGGGTGCTTGCCGCTTCCGCTATCTCCATAAGGTACCGGGAGCCATCGTAAAGGGTTCTCCTCGCCCTCCCTGTGTGTTACATCCTAGGAGTTGGGTGACCCATTTAATTTTTTAATGGGTCCATTGCAGTTTCTGATCTCTGTGATCCTGCTTATCGCCACGACCCTTCCATGGGTGAGGTCTTGAACTAAGTTTGTTTACCACTCACCCCACCTTTTTCTTCTTGTCTGTCGATGTCATCCTGCATCAGACACACCAAGTTTGCAACTTTGTTTTGTTTGCCTCGCCACTTACGAATGCTATCTTGGTGTAGGTAGCTTCTGTCCAGAATACTTCCATGACTTTTGTAGCGTCTCCCTAGTCTGCTTCGTTTTGATGAACGCCCGTATCCGCTTTGCTGTCTGCATCTGTGGTGATGGCGTTTCTTGCCTCTTGGAGTTCCAATTTGTGGTTTGTCGCCTGCCTCTTTAGTTGTTCATTTTCCTGCCGGTCTTCCTCTCTCTTGAAGGGATGGATATTGAATATATTTTACTCCGTCAAATCGAGGAAGTCTATGGCCCAATTCAAACATAAGCGGCGTCGGGCGGAGGCGCGGTGTAGGCGAGGTGCAGGCGCGACGTTGCACAGGCGATTGTGATGTCCATATGCAGTGAAGGGGTGGACATTGCACCATATGTTTACACAGAGGCGGCGTGGAAGAGTTTCGTCTCTTCGCTTACCGTGGCTTAGGCGAAGAGGCGAAGACGCGGTGCCGGCGCGGCGAGAGGCATGAGGCAAATACCCGCGCCTCGTCACCTAAGTGGGCATTGCACCACATGTTTATATAGAGGGGGCGTGAAAGCGTCGTGCCTGTCGCCGCGCCGGCACCGTGCTTTCGCCTCTTCGCCTGAGACACGGCAGGCAAAGAGGCGAGAGGCATAACTCTTCCACGCCGCCTCTATGTAAACATAAGGTGCAATGTCCACTCCTTCACTGCATATGGACATCACAATCGCCTGTGCGACGTCGCGCCTGCACCTCGCCTCCGCTTATGTGTGAATTGGGCCTATGGCTCCGGTCGCTGTTTGGGGGCCCCCTGCTCGAGTTTTCAAGGGGCAAGGCTTGATTGAGGGAACCATGGTAAAAACAACATTTAAGTTTTAACTCTGTTTGCCTTATTATTAAAGGAGAGGTATAAGGACTCCGTGGCGCAACGGTAGCGCGTCTGACTCCAGATCAGAAGGTTGCGTGTTCAAATCACGTCGGGGTCAAACTTTTTTAGTATTTTTCCAGAAACAACTTCTCACGTCAGTAACCTTATATTATATAACTCATTTTATTATACCTAATTTCCATTTTTTTTAATTTACCAATAATGGATAAAACGCTTTTTTTACTGACATAATCAATAGTACCATAAAAGTAGCATTTTTGTTTCTCCGTATAATGAGTATTGAGTATTTATTAAACTTTTTAATTCTTGATACAGGCTCTTAAATCGAAAATGGATAAAAGTGATCAATTTTCAATATAAAGGAAATTCAACTAAAAAATAGACATGTTTTCTTTCATAAATCACACTTTTAAAAACACAACTGGGAAATGAAACACAAAGAAAGGAAGTGGTATGTATGGAATGTATTAGGCAGTACACAATTATGTTTAAAACATGATCGCAACAGATTTAGAATTGGATAGCATTTAAGTAAATATCTGGTCATTGCACAACTTTTACTTAATTAACATTTAAGTAGAATTTCAAATAAACATTATTTATTTTAAATTTAAGTTTAGTGCAATTAAATGTTATATAAAATCTCCACATTTCTCACAAAATAATAATTCCTTTCAATTGTTTAATAAAAAAAAATTAATAAAAGCTATGCAGAATCAAATTTTAGAAGTTATGTGAAATATAGTTATAAATCTATTGTTTTGTTGTAATGTTTAGTGTTAGAAAATTAGTATTATTTTAAATGATTTGATTTTCTTATTATTCAAAACAATGATTTTAATAAAAGTTGTTCAAAATTTTACACTGACAGTTACAAAGTTATACACAAAAACAGATTTTTGTTCAAATGGCACTATCAGTTTCAGCTGTAAAATGTTGCTCAAATTCTATGGGTTTCATACTACAGTGATTATTCCACATACTAAATGATCTCAAATATGTTACTACGTGAAATTCCCGTTATTCGACGGGGGATGATTTCTAAATTGCAGCTTACAATTTTCAATATTATTTGTATATTTATTTTAATTGTAAAAAAGTAAAACCGTAATTAAAACAGCTATTACTTCGAAACACTTAATACTTCAATTAAATAATCAATATAATGACTTGTCTGGATGGGAATTTGCACTTGCAACTTTTGAACTGACAGCACTAACAGTACAAAACACATAAATGACAGGTCAGTTGGCTTCTTTATTTGTGTTTATATATTATAGGGATATAAAATACTATATTTCCATGCACCTAAAGGGTAGAACACTTGTTTTCAAACATGAACCTTATTAAGGGTAAATTGAGAAATAATGGATAAAAACTTTGAATAGTGCTTCAAATTAAATATTACAAGCTACATACCATATGTACTAAAACTATCCAGGGAGATATACAATTCTGTATCTATATGCTGGATAAAACAGAAAATTGTAATTTTAAGATACATTTGCCTCTTCTGCCTCAAAAGTTTGCCTACCTCTGATCTAGAACATTGTATATGAATGCATTGTGGGAATAGGTTGAACCCAAATGATATTCAATCTGGTCCTTGCCTATATAAACAGTTCATAACACAGCAATTTCAACTCAAAATTAGGAAAATGGTATAATTAAAATATTCATATCAAATTTAAAAAAAATGCAAATATATACTGATATGCCATGGAGTTGTTCAGAAAGTATTGTTGGTATTGTAGCATCAGTTATTTGATTGGGATTTATATCAGCCTGGGGCTAAATTAAAAAGGTGATAATCACAGTTGGCAAACAGCAATTGAATTTCTTAATTATAAAATATTGAAAAACTATGTTTAGTTGTGTGTGTGTGTGTGTATGTGTGATAACAAATACTATAAACAAGTAATAAACAAATTACATATCAATTAAAAATAAAATTGTTTATTAAATATTACAACATAAATATATGATTTCTTAGAATATTATCACAAGGGAATTTAAAACATTCAAATAAAACAAATACATTTGGCATTCCTGTCACATTATATCAATTTAAGTACAATACAAAACAAATAGTCAAGCTCAATCACAAACATCTAATTGACTAAAAGCATGAAGCTTAGTTTACGTAAAAGTTAAAAATATATATTAAAAATCTCAACAATTTTCAGATAACTTCAACTCTACATTGTTAACTGCCTCAAGCAAAGTTATCTCATTATTGCAATTTATACCTTGCTGTTTCAAAAGTATCAGCCTTTGCTCCAATCCACTTTGATCTCTACCACTTTGAGACCATAGTTTTGTACATACCTGTATTAATGGAATGTACAAAACCAACAAATCACTATCACTTACACCATCAAATCGATGCAAAGCCAAGTTAGCCCATTTCTCTGCTTGTGGTGATCCTGGTAGTGAAATACTACATCCCAACAATTTACACAGTGCCAATAAAACTGGTGGTGATCTATCTGTGTAAATATTATTCAAAAGAGTAAAATTATTTTCAAGCAGTGGAATTGCACATGAATAATCCTTATTCGACATGAATTGCTTTGCTTGATAAAACTCATGTTCTTGTAAAAATGCCAACATATGTGGAGAGTTTCTCAAGCATTCTTCCTTCATGATATGTTGCAACATATTCTCAAATGATGAGCTTCTAGTAGAAATCAATTTGTTATCAAAATTCCCCATCAGGGCCTTTTTTGGGAAGCTAATTGAGCTCATAAGAATTGAATGATCATTATTCAAACCTGAATATAAATTTAAGAAATGAGTATATCTTCTATCAATAATGGCTATGGGTTGATCTTTGCCAGAAATGTGCCGCACCCTCAATGTGTATACCACATAGTTCTTTTCATATCCCTCAGTTGCACATATGTGAGCTGATATGATTTTAAATACACCTGCAATGATTAATTTTTATAAATAAATACAAGTAATGACTATTTAATTTTCTCACCAAAAGTATCTTCAGTGGTCAACATATGTCTTCTTGAAATTGACTGCATAATCTGAAGTATGTGTTGTGTACTGATGAGTCACTATTGAATGACAAAGTGTAATTTCTATTTTAACTGAACTAACGTGCTGTTAATAATAAACAAAGATGATTAACCTTCAAATGTTGCTAACTTGTATGAATGTGTAGACTATTACCACGTTTTGTAAATCACATGACGTCGTACTGTTGTGTGGATTCCTGCTGTTAATGCGTTCTGTTCACGATTATTAAATTATAGTAATTTAAAGCCTGTTGTTCCACGAATGGATAGTTGTCCGATATTTACATCATAGACAATGATTTACATCTATAAGTGATGTGGGTAGGCAACCCATATCATATAGTAGTACGAAATTGGTAAGGTTAAGTCTCGATTCATATATAGAGAAAGTTGCCTAGATTCACATGAAAGTCTGTTTTTTTTTAATCTGGGAATATATTATTAAATCGTCAATTTTTTAATACTATGCGTTCTTTAAAAATAAAATGTATCATTACTAATGAAAACTGCAACAACAGGTTCGTGCGCATGTGTTGGAATTGATGTTTTACAAAAAATATCACTAACCACGAAGTTCTATTTTATTTACTTCAGAAAGTGAAGTTTCTGCATTGCACAATGCTTTCTCAAACGTATCATATTAAATAAAACAAATCGATTTCAATTTTGGTCCAAATTGATCCTTATTTTCATCGATTTTTCTACCTGATTTCTTATTTTATGTCAGCACCTCATAGGAAGATAACAGATTTTCATATGGCGCCATCTCCAGGGATAAGTTTCCTACTCTTACGGGATTCATTTGAATTCTCCATAAGTTGATTGAAGTATTATACTAATACTTCAATCAACGCTATAATGCTCTGTGGTCAACACGGTTAGCACAAACCAACCTTTACTTTCTATTTAGTATAGTATACAACATCCATGATATGCTAGCCGGGTAAATTCTTTGTGAAAAATTTCCCGGCTAGCGGTGAATTCGAACCACCAACGTTCCGCAAACAATGGCTTCACCATCGCCTTAGACCCTACGCCACGGACCGCCTCCAGCTACGAGATTGCTAATAAGGAAGGTGGAAATGGATAGAAGGTCGGTGTGCATGGGAACAGTGTACTGCAATAAAAACCAGATGGAACTAACGGAGATACTGGGCGGACTGGAGACGGATACAGATGAATAGATCAGGGATGACTGATATGTGAGGGTGGGGGCTACGAGAGGGCGGTAAATAAAAAGACAGACGCTCGTAGGATAAAGTGACCAACCAGGAAGGTAGAGAATGGATCGAATGCGTGAGAATGTCGGGGTGGGATGTGTTGTGTGGTTACTGCGAATGGGACTGGGAAGGAAAGGAGGTTTTCTGCGGACAGGGAGGCGGATCGATTTTGGACTATGTCGTGGTCCAACGTATAGGAAGCGAGGAGTTTGAGTGCCTCAAGGTTGACATGTGGCGGAGGGATTTAGGGCAGCTCATGTACCGGTGCCTCCACTGGTCTTGAATGCGAGGAAAGGTTTGAAGAGGGAGGAGAGCAGAAGATTGGATGCGAACCGGACATGGCTGTGTATCAGAAATAGCTAAGGGGCATTAAGTGCCGGGAGGTACAACTCCGCCCGTGAGGAAACTGGGTGGATTGAGTAGCCCAGTGGAATCACAGCCTGTCCCAAGCCCGGATAAATGAGGAGGGTTCCCAGGTAAGGCCAGCGACCTGCCTGGAGTGATGAGTGTGCTCAAAGTGCTCAAAGAACCAACAATTCAGCCTCGGATAGGACGGGAACAACTAATAACGACTCGGCGAGAAAAAGGAATAAACGACATCGGAAACCAAAAACAAAGATCAGGAAATTTTCCTAGAGATACAAAGACTCAAGATCGACGTTTGCACAATTAATGAAACCAAGAAAAAGGGGAAGGGAAACACCAAGTATGGAAACACTTGTATACAGCGGCAAAGACAAACACGAAAAAACAAAGTCTGGGGATGGGATACTGCTAACGAGAAATTTGAAAATAATAGTAAAAAACCGGTATAACGAAGGAAATTAAGAACGAAAGCGGTGAACAACTAATCCAACTATGCGCTCAAAACGAGCTACGAATAAACAACACCTTCATCCCACACAAGTCACAACACAAATTCACATTTGAAAACACGCTAGGACATAAATCCGTAATAGACTACGCAATTACAAACAGAAATATCCACCCATGCAGAATCTAAGACATCAGGACTCTCAGCGAATGCCGGAACTAATCATGGCCTAGTACTAGCGAAAATTGCAGTCACTCTGGAACTGAAAAAGAACCAACCGACAAAGGACACTAACAAAATCAATGTGGAATTTCTAGCTGATGCCTCAACAAGATACCTGTACCAACGGAGACTGGAGGAAAACATCCAGGCCTGCGAGATACAACAGCCGGACGAAGTAGAAACCGCTTGGCAAAAACTGAAATCTAACATAATAAAAGCTGCGGAGGAAGCACTAGGAAGAAGGCGCCGTACGGGGGGAAGAAATCCAAATACCAAACCGTGGTTTACTCAAGAGGAAAAACGAAAAAAGTCTTACCTACAGTACAGATCAAAATCAATAACGTACAATGAGTACAAGCTTGTAAGAAACAGAATTAACAGCGAAATACAAGCAATAAAAATAGCACACTGGGAAATATTCTCCAAGGATATGGAGCGGGACCTTTATGGAGGACAGAAAAAGGTGTGGAATATGCTCAGAAACAGGAAGAAACCCATAAACGAATTCATACAAACCACGAAGAATTCAATCGAGGATTGGGGAAACACTTTCGGGAGCTGTACGCTGCAGCCGAAGATAACACCGAAAATACCTTAACACAAATAGATGATAACACTCACCGACCATGGGACATGTCCCGGGAGAGAATAGAACAATTAACCAGCAAATTGAAAAACTGAAAGTCGCCCGGGGCGGATGAGATACCCAACGAAATCATCAAATACGGCGGCAATATACTATTGGATCAGATCCATGTCCTTTTCAACAAGATACTAGACAGTAAGGACATACTGACGGAGTGGAAGTCAGCGTAACAATACCAATACACAAAAAGGGAGCAAAGACCGATCCAGCAAACTACAGAGGAATCAGCCTCCTAAGTACGACGTCAAAACTCCTCACGAAGATCTTCGAGGAGGAAGTTGCTGCCTCTGGGATATGCCAAGAACAACAAGGATTTAGAAAGAATAAATCCACTATAGACGCAATATGTACCATACGACAAATAACTGAGAAAGCTATAGAATTCAACAAGCCTGCTTTTATGTGTTTCCTCGACCTAGCAAAAGCGTTCGACAGAGTGAGGCTAGCTGACGTCGTACCGTTTCTGCAGAAGAGAAATATACAGCCCTCCATAATCTAACATTATATAACTATCATTGCCAAGCACCAATAACTACACATCTATAAAAGTAGCAGACAAGCTATCCGAGAAAATACCTGTAGCAACTGGAATAAGACAGGGAGACAGTTTAAGCCCTACCCTATTCAACACCATGGGCGAAATAATCAGAGTGATATTCTATGCTGACGACGCCGTATTGATATCCGAGAGCGAGACGATCTGCAACGGCTTCTTTATAATTCAAACAAACTGCGTAAAAATTCAACATGCCGATATCGACGAGCAAAACACAGTCTAACCGTAGCTAAGGAATCGCGCAGATGTAAACTCGCCGTATACAACAAGAGCGTAGAACAAATTATTTATTAACTTCAAATACCTGGGCGCTAATATAACAAGCAGTAGGGACTTAGGGAAAGAAGTGAAAGGCCAAACAGTAAAAGCATCGTTAATATCGGGATATCTGAGGGATAGAATATGGCGAAACAAGTACATGTCTGTCGAAAGCAAGACAAGAATATACAAGACCTGTGTAAGACCGATCATGACACGCTATTGAAACCAGATCAGAAAACGCTACAACGAAGCGACTCATATGAGAACTTTGAGATGCATGACAGGGTGCAGTCTACGAGATCACATTAGAAGCCATGACATCAATAGAAGAAGAGAGTGGAGAGACCATGTCGACAGGATGGATAATACGAGTCCACCAAAAATCGCCAAAGAGAAATCTTAAGGTGCCTATCCGGTTTGAATGTTGGCGATCATCTCTTCGACTATTTTGATTTTATTTGCGGCTGTTCTAAATAGCTCAGTTGTTGTGGAGTCAAACCATTGCCTTAGGTTTTCAGCTACGAAATTCTTCTTATCTCTGGACTTTTGCGGTCGCTCACCTTTCCCTGGGATATAAGTTGGAGCTATCCATACCGCTCGTTGTTCCTCATTATGGGACCAAAGTATTCCACCATACGTTTCTTGAAGGTAAAAACGTAGTTCTGGATCCTTTCTCATGCATTCCAGTACCTCGTCCTTCAAAACTCTATCCATCCAAGATATTTTAAACACTCGGCGATAAATGCCCCTCTAGTTTCCTGGAAGTTTCCTCCGTTACGGTCCAGGATTCCGCGGTATATAGAAGAGTGGTGAAAATGTAACATCTAATCAGTCTCATTTTTGTTATCAGCGAGCACTTGAGGAAGAAGCGCGTGAAATACATTGCAATAGATTCGTCAAGAAACTTTCATTCAATACTGAAATAATGCTGAACTGTATAAATCAGAAGTTTCGTACAGGAAATAATATCAAGATCGCAGATAGGCAAGACAGGGCTCTCCGTCGAGTTTATTATGATTCAATCTATTTGTGGGAAAGCTGGAGGAAGTATAAAGAATGGGACAAGCGGAGGTGTGGTAATAGGCAGAGAAAAAGTTTGGTCCATATGCAGACGATCTTGTAATTTTGTAATTGAAATCCCTCTTCCAATACCTGGGTTTCATGTTCGCTGGAAATGGGATATTTAAAGAGCACATCCGATATGTCACGCATAAATCCCAAGTGGCATTGGAGCGAATAACAGTGGCGTTTCGCAACTGTTTGTTATTGTTTTTGAAGCCATTGGTAATCTAGGATGCGTTCGTTATCACGGAAGATGTAGAGGATGATAAGGTGCAATTGCAGTACCTGAAGAAATTGCTGGGTCTGGAAAGATCTACCCCAAGTTATATAGTACTGCAGGAAATAAATAGGATTAGTTTAGGATGGTTGGCTGTGGTAGGAGTGATGAGTGGTAGCAGGAATGATTGATGAAAAATCTGAGAAATCAAGTAATATCTTTATGGTGGAAATGGCAAGCTGGCAAGACAAGCAGAAAGTGATGGGTGCAAAAAGCATCAAGAACTGGAGGACTTTGTTGATACTTACATGAAACAAGTGAGTTAATTCATACTTGAAACCCGGAATTTTGGACACTAAGGCAAAATAAAAGATAAAACGAAAATGTATTCGAGTAGTGCACTCAACAGCTTAAAAAATAATGTACATCCCATAGACATTTATGTAACAATAGAAATAAATATATAATAGTAATCTTAATCATCCCTTAATTTTTGGTCCGGTTCCAAGCATATCAATTCCAATGCAGTTTGTATGCATACAGTTAATTTATTCATCCATGCATTATATGCAAAAGGTTTATTCTTCCATTTGATGCATATATAGTAAACTGGTATACCTAAACAAGAAATTTTATTACGAAATTATCCTCCAGTCGCGTGTTTATAGTTACCTGAGGTAGTAATAATAACAGCAGCTACAAAATTCCAAGGTTGAAAAGCTATTGGGAAAAGAACGAGGAACATACAGCATATAATGAAGATTACTGGAATTGCTGTATGGACGCGAATTGGTCTTGGTGTATCTGGTTCTTTGTGCCGCAGCCATAACATACCAGCTATACTGGCTGCCACTGAGAACCATAGTATTTGGCTGAAGTAGTTGATAAGTACGAAAACGTCACTAACGAATAGCATGGCTAAAGATGTAGCACACTAAAATGGTACAACAACCAAATTAATTAACATAGAAATATAAACGCAACAGTTACAGAACATACAAATACAGCGTAAATTCAATATATCACTTAATATTTTCTAATTTTTTAATATTCATCCAGTAAATACAAAAGTATAGACCAACAGTTATCCAACCGCCGATAATTGAAGCATCGGTATGCTATTGGCAAAAGTCATCGGGTATGTATCAATATGTCAACAATAGTCAACATGTTACATTTTGCAACAATGGGCCGTCTATCTCTTCGCTGATATCTTTTGTTAATATTTCCGACATCGTCAAGGATAGTCGGCACGATACAGGCACACACCCGATGCCCGACACCAATCAGACGCATTGCCATCTGACGACCTACACTACTGTGTTTTCTGGGGACTCATTCAATGCGAATTAAATTGTAGGGAAAAAATTCCTTAAATGGTTTTGTTGGTACTTCATATCTGTTATTTATATAGGAATTTATTTTAAAGCTGATTAAAAAATATAATAATAATGAATTATAAAAATAATTGGATGCAAAACTATACGTAAATTGATATGTATATATCTTTATTACTGCAATTAAGACTAGTTCAAAACAAAAAGTTACTATTTCTCATATTTACACATCAAATGTGATGTTTAACTATAGAGAGGTAGTTTATTTTTCAAAATGACAGAAGAGATATTTCTTCCATATGTATAATATTGTAAACTGTTAGCAAACACAAACGTTTTTGCCGACACTGTATCGGCATTGATTAATCATCACCTAGATGATCAACGTCGTGGAGTGTGTAGTGCTGACCTGACCAATGTCTCTGCCGTACTTAAATTGCGGTAAGTGCTAATAAAACGGACGCTGGAGGGTTTTGTAATTTTATATTATATATAGATGACTTGAAAGTTTAATGCCAATGTGAGAATCATTGTGATAACCAAGAATTCAGAATTACTGCTTAAAAAATAGCATTTGTTAATACAATAATACACTCTGACATATCGAAATGGGTAAAAGTTAACATACCCATCGGTCAGCACCACAAACGCCAAAACGTTGCACAATGGTATCGGAATGTCAGCACAACGCAAATTACGGAATATGAAACAATTTTGCAAAGGGTACTAGCTCTAAAGGTATCAAGGTTAAAAATCAAAAACATTTTAGAAAAACAAATATATCCTCTAGCCAGTTGTGGGCTTACAGACCATGTATTTGTGGTTCCTATAATGCTCCTTCCTTTGTGGGTATTTTAAACTTAAAGAAGATGTGAATAATAAATCATATTTCACTTACAGTAAATAACAAAGATGGTATGGGTGTCATCCTCTTAGAATGAACAAATGAGAATAACGTAGGTAAATGTCCTTCTTGGGATCCGATATAAAATAACCTTGAAGATGTGAATAGTATTCCATTAACACCTCCAAATGTTGATAGGGCTACAAAAATTGGTACTATCCAAGCCATGCTTCCAATCGTTTTAATACCAAAAGTCTACAAAGAATATATTGTAATATTAATAATTCCATAAACAATTAATGATTATATGGACAATTGATAAGGTTATGAAATGTATTTGTAACGGTCGTTTTAGACAAGACAATTTCTTGACTCAAAAGTTAGTCAAGATGCGACACAATTTAAATTGCCTCGTATCATACAGCAAATTATTTGAGATATTGAATTGGATGGTAGATCAAATGGAAAAATATAACGCGTTTTATTTGTCAAGGACAAATTGTATGGGAGGAGAATATATGAATTCATTTCTTGTTCAACTTTTGAGTCAAGAAATTGTCTTGTCGAAAACGACCTTAAAAGAAATGAGTTTCAATGTTAATTTTAAGTTTGACTTAATACCTACTGTTCTCTTTAGTATTATTATTTTGTAAATAACGTCGAATAATGAAATGATTAGAAAATGAAAAGCGTTTTATCTTCACTTTATGTATGACGCATACACACCTATAATTTTAAGAAATATTATGAATTCGTATTAATAAATTTAAAATTTCAACAAAATTAGTTTTACTTAATATTCGTACTACTCAGGCATAATAGAGTTTCAATAACCTTATGTTTTCATACATACCACAGCAACTGCCCCAGAACTCAGTATTTCACTTTTCGATAGTACCACAAAATATGCTACATTAGCTAAAACGTAAACGCCAGTAACCATAGGCAAGGCAATCCAAATAGCTCTTGGTAAGTTTCTGGAAAAGAAAAGTTCAATTATCACTATGCAGCTCAATAGTGTTCACAAAGCGGTTGATTTGAACATATTTTTTCAGGAAGAATATGCGAACAAATAGTACAGCGATCTATAATAAATATTTTTTTTTTTATAAGAACCTTTATTAAGAATAGCAGTCTCAACAATTCAAAATATTCCTATTAAACAATACCCTTCCAGCTAAAATAAAATAAAGTAAACTATACAAATTAAAAAATATACAATAATATATACATTTGCTCTTCATTAAAGCAAACAATGAAGAGCAAATGTGCTCCTCCACATTAAACCTCCTAAGGCCTCGCAAACTTCCTTTCCCACGTTAGCCTCCTACAGAGTATACGCCTTTCCCATCCTCTCCTAACCTTTCACTTCACCTTTCTGCAGTCTCCAACACACTCTGCGTTCACTCCCTCAGATTATTTGCTAAGGTGCCACCATTGGTCGTTCCCCTTCCTACACAACGCACATGCGGTATACCACGGTATATCCACACTTGTCTTCCTCTATCTTGTGACCCACACCTCGCATGAAAAAAGCGAGGGGTGGGTCACACACTTTGTCCTCCCTGCTCCACTCTCTACTGGCTAGATATCTCGGGAGTTGTTCCCGTGCTTGCCACTCTGTCAAGCCAGGGTTGTACGAGCCATTCGCACCTGCCTTTCTTGCCACTTAATATTCCTCAACCTCTCCCTTAACTCAGTTCCTAGGCTTCCCCCTACTCTCCTCTACACACACCTGAGACATACTCACTCTTTCATACATCCTTTCTCTATCCCGCACCAGGTATTCCTCACCCAAATCCGGCAATCATTCTTTAAACTTCACAACCCTCACTGGTTACTCTCCTGCCATAGCATCGCCCTTTCGAGACCTAGTAGACTCTTCAGGAACCATCCTTGCTCCCTTTCCATTACATCGCACTCTCGCAATCCCCATACTTCCACTCCATACAACAGTATAAGTTTCATACTCCACATGCATCTTAAACCCTCCTGCATAGTCAAACAAAAAGCCCAAAAATTTAAAGCCATTCGCTCACTCAATCATTTTTCCCTTCCATTTCAGCTCTTCCACTCTACCCATCTTACTCTCCCTAGGAACTACTACATACGCCGCATTCAACATCCCTTTGCGTTCCAGCGTTTCCTCCAACATTGAAACGTGAAACGTAAAAATCTCCCTCATCTTTTCTTTCTGAACCTACCCTGGCATTGCGGCAGCAGCCGTTTTCTTTCCACTTCACTTTCCAATCTTTTCTTTATCATTATCCTTATAACGTTATACCCTGCCCTCATAAGTGATCCACTTCCACCTCTTTCCGCGAGAACGCCACCTCGTCCGCTTCATCCTAAACTCCTCGTCAAACCAGTCCTCCCTCTGCTCCCCACCACCCTTTTCCACCATGAAGCACTTCAACTCCCTTCGATCCCTCCAGTACCACTTAGTCCAAAACCGAACCTTTTCCCTGCCCGCATAAAGTGTTCTTCCTAATAAAGAGTGTTTTATGATTTTGTCAAGGCTAATTCATCGGTAGACATTGAGAGCTTGTGATTTTTTTGTGCCTTAGCAATCCCATCATTCTAAGGATCATTTTTATTATTCAGTACTTCTTTATGAGGTAGTTTAGTTTTGATGAAGACTTTATTATATCTCTTCTGATATTTGCGTTAATGAATACTAAGTCTCCCGTTGTGGGATATGTACGTGTAGCGTTCTTTGTTGTCATTTGCGGCGAGGTTGTACCCTCTTATAGTATCTAGCAGTTCATTAACTTTGGGATTATCTATGTCGATTCTGCAGTTAAAGTCGCCGGTTCTGTTAGTGCTTGAGTAATGCCCTGTTTTAACAGTAACATCTTGACCGGTTCCAAAGGCTGTTTGAATTGTTTCTCTTTCGGCGGTTCGAACTATTTTTACCAATATGTTGCAATGCGAAAGCATGGTAAACTAACTAACCTCTTGCTTACGGTGGCTGTATTATTTGTCTGAAAGCCCAAGACAGAACATCTGCCTTTCAACACTGCAGATTCTACCTTGGAAGGTAGCAGCTGAGAGATTGCCTTTGCCGTACTTAATCTCATCTCTTAAAATAATTAGATTCATATGCGAATTCACCAACAGCAGCTCAGTTCTTCTGGCACAGGTGGGAATTGCGAGTACAGGAATTACTACAACAATAGAGATGAAGTAGTAATAAAATAGTCAAATGGGATGTAGAGACAGGCGTCCCCGCTTTAAGATGAAAGTGTCCTTCTTTTAAAGAAGCACATGGAGAGGGGGAACCTATACTAGGAGAGCTGGAGTAAGGACAATTTACAAACCAAACGTCTAATATTTGAAATTTATATTAGCAACTTGTGTTTAATCTTTGCACTAAACTAAATTTATTTTTTACTTTTTACAGTCTACCGCCCATCCTACAGCCCCATTTCCAAATGTCGCCCAGTACTCTGTCTTCCCATCGTATTTTGGATCTTCCTCTTGGCTTGTCCTTATTTTCTCTCCAGTGGGATGCTTTTCATACAATTTACTCGTAGTGTCTTTGTTGAATATATCTGAACCATTATAGTATTTATAAAAGTTTACCATCTCCTCGCCTAGCAATATATTATTTATTGTAGGTATTGTTCCTTAGCCTTCTATAGATATCATCTCACTATATCGTTGATGAAATTCGCGTTTCCACGGTGTAGGATTTGAAATGATAATGTTTTTCTTTTCAGTAAGACTTTTAATAAGCAAATAAGATTATTTATTCAATTTCGCGATTTTGCTACTTAATTAAAGTAACATAAAATAAATAACATTCTTATAAAACATATATAAGTGTGAACCCACCTCTTAGCAATCTACATATCTAGATTTCGATCTTATTAGATCTCGTCAGTGTAGCTCAGCTAGTGAGGATGAATTCATATGGGTGTGCATTTCTAATTGATGTGGTGCCGCCAGATGGCGTTTAACTTCCCTCTACGAGGGTAAGTTGTACTATTTTTAAATAACATTATGTTTCCCTAATATCTAAAAAATTACATATATGTATATAACCATGAATCACGGTCTAATTAAAATTATACTGATTAAACTACCCGTTCGCCCGTCCAGTCCGGCCCTACTGCAGAATGATAATGGAAAGTGACCGGTCGGAGTACTTCGGGAAAAATATCATATTTTACTGCTCGCATTCGTGAAACTGAAAGAAATGTTGGGGAGGATTTTCCAGAAGGTTATCTCAAATCAACAAGTCGAGTTTGAAAAGGCTGACGTCCAGTATAAGCGGAAATATTGTAATTGCAGGAAGAATTATTACATATCCTTGTTTATCGGGTTAGGTTTCATATTTACAAGCAAAGGAAGCAATCAAAGTTTAGTCAGTAAACGCACAACAACTAAACAAACACAGAGGATCAGCTGACCGTTGGTAACGATTGCTCGAATAGTGCTGGGGGTCGGATATTTACCGGCAACGCACACACGAAATGCCTGAATATTTTACATTAAATATTGGTTGTTCGTGCAAAACCTGATACTCGTATTAACAAATAAATAAATTTTCCAAATGTAATAGACCTTCAATTAACATATAAACTAATAGGTAGCACATCAGTTACAAAAACTAAAAACATGAATAAATAGTTAGTCTTAAACAAATTATATATTATAATACATACTTTCTCATATATTTAAAAAAGGTAATATCACAACTGTAACCTATGCTATATAAACTGATTCTAATGGCCGAACAATGTTCGAAATAAAAACTAAGTAGCTTCATTGTGTTAAAACCACGAACGTCTATCGAGAGGAACGACAGATTTCACTTAGCTGGGGCGTGTGATAAACTGATATGTTTAATTCAACACGATTCTCATCCATTTTAATTTTAAGGAATAGCGTATCTTGAAGGGCCACATATTGAATTACATACATTTTATGCAACGAAGGAAAATAAATCTTGAATACTGATGCATAACTGAATATGAACTTATTGGTTATCTTTCAAGTGATATGAATATAGAGTTATATAGATTGGTAATTACAATCGTTGCTGGAATAACCGGGTACATCCAATTGCAACATTTATTTTATTCCACATAAATAATAATAAATATAACTCGAACTAAAAATAACTACATCCATCATAGATTATATTATTATATAAATCATATGAAAACTAGTGAGTATAAAGAATACAATACATGGTTCCTTTAACAATTCAAGATCTTTTCTAAAAAATGTGCTTATTAAAACGTTTGCAGATGAAATACATATTGCATGCAGATTTTGTCTGAAAACTTAAATATCCTTGAATATTATTTTTCTGCAAACACTAAACTTATCCGGTAAAAGTTAACCTGTTATGCAAATTTAAGTAATGTTTCCAAAGACAAAAATATCTTGCTGTTAACGGCTAGATTATTTCTAAGTTTAATAAGTGGAGATGGCAGCCATTTAAACTTATTAAAAATAAATAACATTGTTAATACAGCGCAGATTCTTATAAATAATAGATAGCCAATTGGAACAAGTATAGTACTGCTACTAATGCTACTAAAATTGTAATAAGCTATAAAAATAAAATTCAGGTTAGGAAGATATTTTCGATTTTTTGTGAGGATATTCTCCACCAATACAATCTTTGATGTTTTTTTTATAGCTTAGTATGTCGTAAATGTTATCACCGCCATAAATAAAACAATTTATATGCCAGAAAATAATCCGAAAAGCATATATAGTAATATTATACTTACTTATATGGGTCTTGCAATTCCTCCGTAACAAAATTTAAAAAGTTCCATCCTCCAAAAGCGAACAAACCTGAATAAAATGCGAATGCTAATTGAACGGGGCTATAATCTCCTTCAAATGCATTTTCAAAATTCTCAACGTGACCTGAAAAACATTTTAAGATTTATTTTTAATACAAAGAAACGTATAATTTGAAAAATATTTTAAACAAAATACTCTAATAATAAACTAAGTATAATGATTTGAACCACAATTAAACATTAATTTGTAATAAATTAGAACGTATAATGACCAGTAAAATAATTTTAATCATTAATTTTTAATACACTAGAAAAATAGAATGACCTGAACAATAATTTAAACATGAAGTTTTAATACACTAGTTGCGCTTAATTTATCAGGAAAATATTTTAAACATTATCAAAATAGAAACGTATGATGTATGAATAATTGAGTTTACTGAATTAGCAGCCGTAAACTATGTTCATTGCAGAATCATTTCAGTTTTAACTCGATTAAAACTCGAGAGCTTGTTAATTAAATAGAAGCATGCTTTAGGATAATTGAGTCTAGAACGCGAATTTTATTATACACAATACTAATTAGTAGCGGTAGTTCGCAAACTTGAAAGTTATGGTATCAAAATACAATTTATAATTTTTTCCCATATGAAACTTTTACAATGTAAATAAAATATGTTGTACATACATATTTTATTTAAATTGTTTCTACAAATTTATATAATAGAATACATCATCAATATTTTATTTTATGGAAGAATTAAATGAAATATGGAGTTAATAACTAATAATAATAAATATGTTGTACATACATATTGTATTTACATTGTTGCTATACATTAATATAATAGAATACATCATCAATATTTTTATTTACCCAAGAATTAGATGAGATATGGTTTTAATAACTAATAATTATAACTATGAACTAATAAATATGGATATAATTAGGCTGTAGGTTATAGTGCATAAAATGAAGGTTTCTCGTTCGCTTATTATGTATTTTAAGTATTGTAGTTCGCTTCGACTCACGTTTATGATTATTTCAGTTCTCACAAAATTAATTTTTAAATTCTAGGGTGCACTACACTTCTTTCCGTAAACAAGATTATTGTTATTTTACATATTCTAAGTTCTTTGTTTTTATATTTTAAATATTTTTCAAATATAATTTAAATACTACTTATGCAGGAATTAATCTTAGGCATAATCATGTATAATAATACTAGCATTATAATCATTACTGTATATTTTATTACTGTCATGTGTTATTGTGACTCTTTTTTATGGAAAATTAATATGGCAGTTCGAATTATCTCACTCAAAATATTTAAAATGATGCCCAACTTGGAAAAAGTTTTGTTTCCCAAAGAGCAATTTAACGAAAGTTCTGTGAATAAAATAAAAACCAAAATATTTGTAAAATAAACGGGTGGGTTGTAATTTTCATACAATTAATGCAGAGGATTTCAAAATTATTCATAAGTCTTGCCAACTATTCTTGTTTCAAAAGGAGGACAGCTCGGGGAGTGGGGTTAGGTTAGAGGTGGTTGCGTAGGGACGGGAAGGACAGGGGCAAACCCCCAATACCCAAATACTTAATGAAGCGTGGAGATGGATGGCTATCTCACCAGGTCTGGCCGGGACGGCGACTTCACGCAATCGGCCGCAACACTACCAGGCGACCGCGAGGAGAAGTCGATCTCGTGAGTGAACTACTGACTACCGACCCTTTCACGAAAACCAAGAACTGAGACAAGTGACAAAGAGCAAAAACTTGTAAAAATAGAAGGAGAGTGGAGGGAACCAATGAGTAAAATAACCCCGCTGAAGACCACTGGGTACGACCGACGAAGGGCCCTATTTTTCCCGTGGAATAAAATGAACTAATGGACAAGTATAAAAATAATGAATCGTTTACTGTGCAGAGGAGGGAGACCACAACGCCGGTCAGTGAGGGCATCAGGTGGATGCCCCGTGTCCGTCATCAGACTACCACCCAGTAGAAGATACCAGTCCATTTTGAGGAAGCATGATAAACACCTAGGACCCCAAAAAACAGAAGACAAACGGAGGTAGAACCAAGCAGAACCCCCGGAGAAAATCGCTAGTCGAGTGGATAATAGCGAAGGCTGGGAATTCGGACACACAGGAAGAAAGCCACTAAACTCTGTCAACTATGAGGAAAGCCAGTCGCCTCGGGAAACAGGAAACGAGAAGGCGGAACCAACAGTGACAAAGAAACACCACATAAAACACCCATGGACGGACACCGAGGATGAATTTGAAAGAGAGGACGTCTACATACAACTGGCCGAGCATATAGTGCTATGACTAACCAACACGTCTGTGGCAACAAAGAATATACCAAAGGAATCTAAACTAGACGTGGCGGTCCTTCGTGAATAATACTAGCCGTTCCTCGGAAAAATCGGAATCCCACTAGAAATCCCCCAAAGATACGAAGCAAAAGGACTCAAACGTTGGAGGCCCTGAAGACGGAAAATGCGTATACCTGAGGAAGTGGAGACAACAGAAGGAAACATAGCTAGAATTCGGGGCTCTGTTGATAAGTATGCCAGCTACAAGAAATCAGTCCAGAACGTGAGAATGATGAGGAACAAAGCATCCAACTGGTCCGCGCGTTGAAAAGGTTAAGATAATAAATGTTGAGTGCAGAGCAGTGACCAGCGGCTGGAAAAGAAAAACCGGACGTGTGGTCGCTCAACTCGCCAGACTAAACCTGGAGGATGGTGAAGTGACCACAATATGCCACAACACGTAGGTGCCCAGTCGCGATGTCCCATCGCGGAAACCCGAGCCGTACATAAATTAGATAGTTACCACCATTGGACAAGATGGCGAAAACCACCTACAATGGCATCCGACGCCTCAGGATAGAGGGAATACTAGTTGAGGCGCCAAAGCTGCCCACCCGGGACATTATGAAAAACATAGAATATCATTTCACAGGCTCGCCTGTCCAAACCCTGATCAGGAATCACAAAAAGACCAGGAAGGCAGATTCATATTGGTCAAACAGTCAACAGTACAGGGAAGAGAAACCTAGACAGGCCCGGAACGCCACCAAAAACATAAGCCGAGACAGGTGCCGCAGCAAGGTGGAGAGTAGGCTTGATATAGTGCATAGCAACACGGAGGGAAAAACTGCCACGCGGCTGCATCCGCTGCTAGCTGGATGGCCACCGGACTCACGAATGCAGTGGAGAGGACCGACAATATATGTGCTTGAGGTATGGCAAGGAAGGGCACCAGGCAAGCCACTACCTTGAGGCAGACAGCCTTCTGCGCCCTGTGCAAGGAAGCGTGGTGGAGCTTAGTGTTCCTTGAAGAAGATATAGTCAGTAGGCGCCCCGCCAGAATGCGGGGTGAATCCTACACGGCCAAAGCTCAACGATAAAAGCATGGGCGTCTTTAGAATATTCCTCCTTGCAGAAAAAAGGGTTAGGGGTGGTTAAACATTTTAACAAGAGGGAGGATCGGTGGACATTATAGCCAAAAGGAGGATTCTCCTCCCAAAAGGAGATCGGATGGCAACCTTAGTTCTTGCTGTTAGAATTTGATCAAAGTCTATCTGTTTTATTATACACGGTCAGAATAAAATGTCAGTCTTAAATATTTAGTATAAGACAAAAAATATCATAAATTCGAAAACATAGATGCTGTGGTCAGTTTTGTACACCTTAAATATATTATCCAACTATGTATGTCATGTTGTTTTAAAGACAACATTTATGCCCGTTCACGTTCACTTGTTGTATCTACTTCCAGTTGTATGGGATGTGGGGCTATGGCCATGTATTTGTTTTTTTCTGCACCGATCACCTTGCAGCAACCTTTCGAGATAATGCTCATTGTTTCAGATTAATGCCTCATTATCTGCATGGCACACACTGTTGAGTTGTAGTTCTCCCATCTGATGCCCTTTGCGAGTTCTTACTTGGGCAATTATTTTGTCCATGATTACGTTAAACAGTAAAGAGCTCAGTGAGTCTGACTCCATTGCCGACTTTGATCGGTTCAGTGATGGGGAAAATAGGCTGGGTTTAGAACGAGAAGAGGTACGTGGGAGCAAATGTTCACGCTAGCGAAAATAGCGGAGTAAGCACTGGAGTGCAGAGGGAGAATGTATCCGGTATTTGTGTTGTGAATCTAGAAGCAGCATATGGCTCAGTTCCTAAGGGTAAGATAGTGTATGGAAACGTTAGGGATGGAAGAGGAAGTGGTGTAATGTATGAGAAGTATATACAAATAGTCATGGGCAAAAGGGAGAATGAATGGATAGGTTTCGGGGCAATTAAGAATGAATGTGGGAGTGAGGTTGGGATGCCCTCCAAACCCTCGCCTCTTTATTCTGTGCACACGTAAGTTGTAGGAGGTGTTAAAGAGAGGACAAGCGGGATGAGTTTGTGGTAGGAAGAACGAGTGTATGGATGTTAGAATCTGCGGATGATAATGTGCTTGTGGTCAAGAGAGTGACTTGATAAGAGGGGGTTAATAGAGACTGTAAAAATATCAAATAGATGATGTTTGGAAATAAGGGTAGGATGGGTAGAGTGGTAGAGTTCAAATAGAAGGGAATTATGATTGAGAGAGTTAATTCCTTTAAGTATTTAGGTTTTTAGGTCAACTGAGTTTGGGAAGCATTTGGAGTGGATAAAAGTGACTTTGGCAAGAGCAGTGTATGGTTCAGAAGAGAGGGGAAGGAACGTGTGGATGGGGCAAATATACACCACGTATGTACTGTGTAGTAAGGAGAGTGAAACGTGGTGGTATCTAAGCAACCTATGTAAGAGTATGAAAGTAGGTTGGGTGGGGGATTGCAGAAACGTGAGATAATGGTTCAGAGACGATGGGAAGGGCGTGGAAATTTGCAAAAAGTTGGCGTCGGAGAGAAAATAGATAAGCGAAAGGGAATAGTGGGCGGAGAGGTATTTATCAAGATTAAGGATGATATTGTACGTTTTGATAATATGTTGATTTATTTTTGTGTGTATATGATTATACTAAATAAAAGTTTTTTAATTTAATTTGTTTTTATTAATTTGAATTACATTACATTCCGCGTAACAATTTTAAACAAAAAAACTCTCTTCCAATTAGAATTCTGACCATTGTTACCATGGTTACTATTTTAGCGTGAAACTTGTTAGGTATTAAAAAGTTTAGAAACTACTCTAGTTAAAAGAAAATTTTTTTTGTCTTTCTGAACACAATTTAGCAGTACGAATAGACGTTAAAACTGACCCTGTATATAAAGTTTGATCATTTGTATATAATATGTGCCTAATGATGAACATAAAACTAAACATAATTTATCCATCCTGTATATGGAAATTGAATCATTGCGGTGCCTACTATGTGGTAATTCATTTTCAATGAAGGAGATGAACCATCTGCTTCATTGATAATTATAACATACTACTAAATATAAATTCAAAATTATATTATATAACAATACAACGAACTAAACAAGGAAATCAAATAACTGGCATAAATTCTGATCAAAGTCAAAATTAAAAACCTACTGCTAAACAACAAAATTAAAATGGAATAGACGAGCAATAAAACAACAAATAACTTAGACACGGACGCAGAAAATATAAAACGCAAACCCTCAACACCCATATCCCGAGGAGGAATAACAGCCACAAACCTTGTAAATATGGAATAAGTAATTTTCATTTTAAATTTGTTATGATTATGTTGTGTATTGACAAAAAAATTAACAAATGAACTTTTCTTAAAAAATAATATTAATAGCTGTTTTACACGTTAAAATTCAAGGAGAAAACATGCAGATTCCAGTATAGTTAAAATAATAAAATATAATAAGCGAAGAAGCTATAACCTACATAAATGTTGAAGAGAATATATTAGGATTTCCGTTTAGACTGTGAAATATCGCGTATCTGCGTTAATTTAATTAAACGACCATGAATGGAGGATAAATGAGGTATATGCGGGTACATAAAGAAGCTAGATCCACACATAATCTCTTGTATTAGTACGTTTCTGAATTTGTCACCTCTATATAGGCACAATGAATGGATATTTTTGATTTAATTATGATTGTAAAGCATATCATATACCGTGTATCCAGACTATTGCACGGAGAATAAAACTTAATTGAAGTATTTTTTTTATTCATACTATTATTTAAGAAATATGGGGAATAGATAACTTCTTTATTTTATTATTTTAATGGCTGTGATATAAAAATAGGAACATTTGTTTTTGCTATATTTCATAACTGATTTAAAACCACTACCAATCAATAATAAAACAAGGTTATTTTCTTTTCGTATATGGAATGGAATACCATAAAAACTATTTATTATTATTTTAAGTGTTGCTTCTTATAATAATTAGATTGCCACGGAGAATTACAGTTGTATAGAAATATGAAAATAATTTAAAAGAGAAATACTTTTATTTATTACTTCATAGAAAATGTTATAAGAAAACGTTATTTTTAATTACTTTCAACAATCACACAATTACCAACTAGTATTTTTAGTCTTATATTGCTTAAATCATAAAACCATGATTCCGTAAATATTCGGAATCATAATACCATGATACAAATTATTAAAAGCTAAGCTCAATAATAATAACTAATAATATATGAGAATAATCTTCAATATAAACTAATATTAGAATAACCAAACATGTAGATTTTGTCATCGAATATTTTTATAGTAAATTGCTGTGGTTTGAAAAAAGCAATATTTTTATATGGTATGTAGAGTATTAATTAATAGTTATTTAATGATTTTTTTTGTATTTTGTAATATTTAATACTTTGAAAATATATTCTTTGACATTGTAATAATTTTTTGCTAAAAATATCTGATTCTTATACTATTTTTCTCTAGAAATGTTTCCCTCAAAATCTTGCCGCTTTAGATATTTTTAAATTATATTAATTTATATTCACCCCGTAAATGAAATTGCAACTTACTCCATGGTAATGTGAATTTATAAATAAATACGATATTTTTTCAATTGGAAATATATCTCCTCTATATTATTCTATATTTTTCTCTAGAAATGCCTCAAAATTAAAGATGCTTCCCTCTTTAGATATTTTCAAAATTTAATAATTTATATTCACCCCGTAGATGAAATTACAACTTACTGAATTTACAAATTAATACGATATTTTTTCAATTAGAAATATATCTCCAAATCTATATGTTTTGTGCTCCAAAATGTGAAAACTCACTTTACAAATGAACTCATTATTCTACATAGTGCATAAATCCGGTTTCCAGCAAATGTTGTCAATATACTTCGCATCACACACAGCGGTGATTAAAATTGGTTTCCAGAATTGCGAGGCCTCAAAAAAACTATTACGCGAATTCATATTGTAGAATGATAATAATCAGCGGTTTTCTGTGAAGTTAAAGTAAATACCAAGTAATTACAATTCTGAAGCTTCTCCTCTACCGGCGGAAGAGCACTACTAAAGATACAAAGGTTTTTTTTTCATAATCAGCGCAATCTAGAAAATAATATCCCCGCAAAAACAAACAGATTAGATGTTTTCCCAACACATTTAGTATTTTATTACTAATTACTAATACTACCGATTTTATTTAAATATTGGTATGGTAAAAAAGTTGTTAATTAATTTGTCTTAAGACAAAATAAATATTTCAATGTAACATGATTATTTCAATTTATTTTTGCTCATAGCTCTAAAAAAATCTGTTATTTCATTCAAAAGCTGTATTATTGTGGCCATTAATATGATCATGTTCATTTTAAGGAAGGAAATAAAAAAGCTACTTTGTTACCACTTAAATTGATTATGTTCAGGTAATCAGGGTAGTTTGATTGCATAATAGACCCAAACTGGATGTTATTTGCAATACAGTGGTAAAAACAGAGTCGTTTATTTATTACTTTCCGAATACTGCATAAGGGAAGTATTGTTATCGCGACGAATGTGTGTATTGTGTTTTATGTATTGGGACTCACTGTCCACTTAAAAAAAATATATACATCCGTAATATGTGTGAAATACTATCCTGATTTTTTTCTACATCTTTAATTAACAAATTTTTTCCAGTAGAGTGCTGAATTTTATAAATGTATGCACTTCTCTATCATTAACTGTATAATAAATACGTCTTATATGTATGATATTTAATCTTACCAGCTCCAAGATAAATGACTCCAATCGCTATTATTCCAAATAGAGCGAACAATTTCGCCATTGTGAATATGCTTTGAATACGCATGGCCCATCGTACGCTAAGACAGTTCACAGCAGTCAGCAGACCTGAAATAACAATTAAACATTTATCAATGTCTTGTGGCATATAAGTTACATGCATCGCTAAATTGTAATATGGACCATTTAAGACGAATAATAGTTATATTATTAATAATTATGTATGGTGAAATGAACTTTGTAATTTATGTACATATACAATATATTAAATACAGAATGATTTATTACCTCGGTAATAAATATTCTTGATGAAAGAAAACGTCCAAGGAAAAATATCTGATGTGGCCTGTGCACATTACTTTATCATACGTATCATAATAAATATGATAAATATTTTTTAAGAAATTATATAAATGTTTATTTATTTTTACTTTCCGAATACATCACTGATGTATAAGGAAGGTATTATTTTAGCGAAAACGTCCTCACATATTCTAACTATGATTGTGGAAATATGCGATAAGATTCCGGGGAAAAAACAACACTATAGTGTCGTTTTTTTGTTGTCACGAACTATTTAGAAAAGAAAAATATTTTTTTTCGTTTTATGCCTAAAATAGCCAATGTATAGGTGTATGCGCGCGTGTGTGTGTGTATGTATGTATATATGTATTTATATCCGTATGCTGTGAACAAAATTCCGGGAAGACGGCACAACGGATTGAGTTAAAATTTTGCAATTCGCTGAGAACCCTACCTGGGAGATCCAGTGAAAATTTTAACAAAATCGGTTCACTATCAGATAAGAAAACTCGATAAAAACGATTTATAGTGCATAATTGGGTGGGCCGCGCCAAAACAACAACGCACGGCGGGAAAACGGCACAACGGATCGAGACTAAATTTGAAAATCGGCCGAACATGTCAAAAAGTCAAAATGTTTTCTCAAAAATTTGTCAAAAAGTGGAATAAGTAGAAAATGTCGAAAATGTTAAAAAAAAGTCAATAATGTCAATGTAATTCAGAAAGTCATGTGGTGTGCCCACACCAGATATTTATAATTTGTTTCCGGATTTGTTATACGAATCTGTACTCATCCTATTTTTTAATTCTAAATTATTAATTTTTGTAACTTTTCTCTATGGTTTTACCAAAAAACACACTTTACCTGAATCAAATATTTACCTAAATCAAATGTATATATTTCATTTGTGTAAAATATTATTTGATGCAAGTTTTATTACAATTAATGCTACAAATCAATTACTATTTTCTGGACAATACAATAAAATGGTAATGTCATAAAATGTTTAAAATTTAATGACATTTTAAATTAGTTATTTTTTGGGAAAAACAATATCTAAAAATAACTAATAAATAGTATTATTAGGCCATCAAATCGTTATCCAAAAATAACTAATTTAAAACTAAAGTTGTGTTATTGAATTTTAAACGTTTTATGAAATTCCCATCTTATTACATTCAAATTTAACAGGATAAGTTGTTACTACACCAGATGTTTTTGATTTATTTGAATAATTATTGATTGTTTACATTTTTTTAAATACGTTCGAATTATTTAATACTTATATTTAAGGTCATGATAAGCATGTGTTGTAAGTAATAGTAAAAAAAAATAGTATTCTCTTATTTAGACCTGTGTAAATCCTTTTTACGAAGACGAGGTAGTAGAGAATTTTTACGAAGATATCTCCCAGGCGTGAGGAATCACCTACTCACTTTACACTGGTAGGAGGGGATTTTAATACCAAAACAGGCAAACAGCTAGATGCATACAAGACTGTGAATAGAAACCATGGAATAAGGGTCCGGAATGATCGGGAAGAAATGCTAATAAACTTGGTCATAACACAGCAGACGAACTAAATACCAAAATCCTTGAAGCTATAAATGAAACAACAAAGAAATACTGTAAGCCAAATAGAGAACAAATAAGTAAAATCAGCACACATACCACAGAGTTTATGAACTCTAGGGAAGTGATGAGAAAAAACGGCGAAACAAACTCAAAACAGCTTAAAGATTTAAACAAGGAAATTAAGACGGAGATCAAAAATGACATAAGTAACATAAAACAGACAAAATTAACTATCGAGAAGAACAGGAGTATGAAAGTACTAAGAAGAAATATTTCTAATAGAAGATCGGAAATTTTCAAACTTAGAGATAGAACGGGAACTACAAATAGAATCGATATACTGAAAATAACGGAAGAGTTTTACGCAACCTTATACAAGAGTTGGCTGCAGCAAATAAAAAAACAGCCACAAATAAACGCCGGGAAGATAATAAATCAAGGGTCAGAGGACATGCCAAATATATCGATAGCCGAAATTGAAAATGCTCTTGCGGAGACGAAGAACAACAAATCTCCAGGTGAAGATGGTATAGAATCCATAAAATAAGGAGGAAACAGTACACCATTCAATTAAAACACTATTCAACGCCTGACTAGAAGAAGGTGTTACACCCAGCAAATGGAACAACACCTCTACAGGCTGGGTTCAGAACGGGATGTGGAACTAATGACCCATCTTCAGGCAATAAAAACACTCATTGAAAAGTGTAACGAATAGAATAAGCCGGTACTAATATTCATCGACTTCGAAAAGGCGTTCGATACAGTCGAACTACTCGCTATAAAAGCTGCTCTAGATCAAGCAAGAATAGACTATGGATACACAAAGTGAACAAATTATATTTACCTCAACGCTACAGCAACTATAGGACTACATGACAATACCAACAAATTTCAAATCGATACGGGAATTCGCCAAGGGGATACTATCTCCCCAAAACTATTTACTACCGTCTTTGAAATAGTATCCTGGGAAACCCTAGGAGTCGAAGTGGATGAAGAACGATTGAATCACCTGAGATTCGCGGATGATAGGTTATAATAGTCGACAACATCAAAGATGCGAAAACAATGCTCAAGGATCTGAAAGAAGCAACGGAAAAAATCGGCATTAAGATGAATATGGGTAAGACAAATATTATGACCAACTTAGTACTAAATGATCAAATGCAAATAGATGATACAAATATAGAACAAGTGACTTCCTATATATACCTGGGTCATCAAATATGCATAGGCCGCGATAACCAGACGTGCGAGATACAGCGACGCATAGGCATAGGATAGGCTGCATTTAGAAAGCTTGGAATATCCTGAAGAGCAAACTTCCAATGTGCCTAAAAAGGAAAGTGTTCAAACAGTGTGTGATACCAGTAATGACATATGGGTCGGAGACTTTAACATTTAAAAAGGCCTCCGCAGTCAAACTACAGGTTACACAAAGGTAACGGGCAATGCTGGGCATCTCCTTATGAGACAGGACATCAGACGAAGGACAGGTGTCAGCGACGTAATAACACGCACATCCACCGTCAAATAGAGATGGGCAAGTCACGTTGGCAGATATATCGATGGCCGTTGGACCAAACGGCTTATGAAGTAGAGACCCCGAGTCTACAGACGCAGCAGAGGTAGGCCACCAACTCGATGGTCCGACGACATCAAGAGAATAGCAAAAAATTGGATGCTAAAAGCACAAAATCGAATTGCATGGAAAGAGTTGGAGGAGGCTTATGTCCAGCAGTGAACGCAAACGGCTGGAATATGATTAAATCCCTTTTTATTAAATCAATTAAATACTTACTTTTGTAATTTACAATACAAATACAAATATTTTTTTTAATCTCGTTTTTAACAGCATGTCACACATATACTATAAACTATTCTCTTACATTTTATTATATAGATTACTCTCACATAGTTCCTAGTGTAATAATATGAGATTTTTAACCGAATATGAAATGAAATAAAATATCCAATAAACGGAATGCATTTTATAGGGATAGTTTTATTATTATTATATTGTTTATTGTGACAATAAACAAAAGGCATATTCTTATAGTTTTGAAATAACAAATAATAACGATATTTCAATTGTATGTAGCAAGAAATCGTTTTGTATTTGAATTAGATTTGTCAGACGTAACGTGTCTATCACAATATCTACAAATATATACAGGTTACATATTAAAATATAAAATTTGATGTATTTTTCCACCGAGACTTCGTATATACATTCAATCTATTGCTCTATAATATACCTCTGAAAATTTCATTGTATTAATATATAGAGAAACAAAAAGGATAAAGGTATAGGCTTGGTCACCAGGTGCATATAATTTGAGGTTTGCGTTGCATAACTTCCATAAAATAATGAGAAAGTATAGAAATATTAATAAAGGCCATCAAAACGTCTGACACGTGTTTATAGTTTTGAATTATACTTGCAAAGTGATTTAATATGTAGGCGTGAAATAATAAGCATCTATAGGAATTTCTTAGTGATAAAAGAATTTACTATACAGTAAGAATTACATCTAAAATTTCTCTGATTTATTACCTACCATTTATGTTTATTTTTATTATAATCTATAATTTGTATCATTCGCACATTATATGAATGTACAGTATACACTGATGTTCGTAGCAAAACACTTTTTTAGACTTTTTAAGTTAATTTCTATACAACTTGTTAATATAATTTTAAATTTCTCGTTTACTTAAGACGTAAAACTTAAAATCAAGAACAATCTACAATTAATAAACACATGTGTCAATCAAGCAATCATGAGGCGCGCGTGATTATTTTAAACTAGGCTAATTTTCCCGAATCATCGTTCACAGTTTTTAGAGGTTTTTTTGTGAAGTTCAGGTAAATATCGGGTGATTAAACTCCTCTGAGCTTCTCCCCTAACCCTAACCGCCGAAAAAGCCTCACGGCCCTATAAAGATAGAAGATTTTGTTGTTGATTCTGTATCGTTGTAACAAAATTTCGTAAAAATAACAATAGCTAGAGCTGATAAAAAAATTTCTTGTGTCTCCCAAACAAACATCAGGTAAAAAACCGGGTGCACACTGAAAACTCAAAATTTAATACCGCATAATTATTAATGTGACATTGCCAGCCATTTCCATATTAAGCAATATTGATGGCAATATTGCCCAATATAGGATATATAATAATACTAGTTCCTTCCCAAAATAAAACTAGATTTCTGGTTTGAATTGGGTCCATGAAACATAGTTTTATTTAATTACTTTTCAAATCTAGGAACACGTATTTTTAGCTGCCTTCTCTACTTTCATATCCAAAACTACGCTCCAGCCGTGAAAAAAGGGGTAACAATAAAATGCACTGAACATATAAAGAATTTATAAAGATTAGAATGATCGTCCAGAATAGTTTTGTATCTGGTATTTGGGTGGTGGGACATACAAATACTATGCAAAATTCAAATATTATGCCAATCATACTATGATATACAATTTGGGAGTTACGTAGACCAGGGGCCGGCAAACTACGACTCCTAAGCGGTATGTGCCTTTATAGATACGTGTGTGCGGGTCTTCAGAAATGCAATTTAAATTACAATTAAAATAATATGTGTATAATATGAATGTATGGGGGCAAGGAGTGTCGGCCGACGTCACTAAAACCAAGCAACACAAATGTCAACCTCACCTGCACGCAATACACCCGCTGCATCAGCAATGAGGCTCTGGCGACCGAATATTGGCGGTATTATGGTATTACCATAGATTAAAACAAGGAAACAAGGATACTGACTAAATTCTGTTGTTGAGAAAGGCAGGGAGAAATCATACCAAGAAATATCTTTAACAAAAGAATCATTCATCAAATATTTCAGACGTTAAAATAGTTCTCCAATCGGATCTCTGGGGGAATATTTGAGAGACGCTGTACATTCACTTAACAGAATATCTATAATTCGAATAGGCACTAGGCACTTACAACGTGAGAGGTCACATTCACATTCCACATTGTTGAAAAAGAACTGCAACGATGTAGAATACCCATAGCGGGCCTTGTTGAAACTCATTGGAGGCCATTTTATCACCAGCAATGATAATTATTTTCGATCATGGTGTCGCAATTCTATTATTTCTCGAGATGAGTAAATACATGATGGAACACAAACCTATAAGCGATACAATAATAACACTAAAATGCTATGCTAAACCTAATCCGATATTTACAAGTCTATGCATCCAACAGCCGACGACGATGAAATCGAGGACTTTTGCAGAACATACACGGAGATCACGACAAAATCCTTGGCAGGGAGCTTGTTATAATCCCTGGAGTGTTCAATGCCAAAGTGGGAAATACCACAGACGACGACCAGATTAGCACTGTAGCCGGGATGCACTGGTACAAAAAATAAAAGATCGCCTCAAAAATTTAGAACTACTTACAACTTTGCAATCGCCAATACCATACACCAACATTATATACGACGAATTTTTACATGGGAATCTCCAGACGGAAACTACAGGAATCAAATAGACTAAATTCTTATACATGCAAGATGGAAGACATTAATAAAACACACAAAGACGCTCGATGGAGCCGAATGCTAATGGCGAAGTTCCAAATAAACTTAAAGAAACAAAGTCGGACAACTCCAAGAACTCCACAGATCAAGGACGATGATTTCGAAGTAACATGGCCCACACTATAAATAAATTCCCAGTTTGAAACTCAAACAACCTGTCATGAGAAAACGTATGGGAAGAAACAAAGGACATCATCACCAACATATTAGAAGAACATCCCAGTAGCCAACAAACTTACAAAGGCAACACTTGACGTCCGATGAAACCCTAGACATTATACAGCAGAGGAAAGCAATAAGAAGCGCAGGGCGCGATAGTCGCGAAAAACGCCTACAGTACTCATACATTAATAGGTATATGCAGCAAATGTGCAGAAGAGATAAAAACAATTATTTATTGGATATTAGCCGAACATGTGGATTACAGAAATATGGATATAGATGTGGATCACAGAAATATAGAAGGAGTTACCAAAACCCTGCAATCGCATACAAACCCCGCCCCGATGATATCTCCGCTAAAATAATAAAAGAGATATGAAAGGCATCGGAGTCGAGATTTTATACAGATTATTTCAAGACAAAAATATGACCGAAAGAGTGGACAAGATCTAGATTTGTACGTTTCCGCAAGAAAGATCATAAGGAGATTGCGAGAAGTATCGTCTAATAGCTCTTATATCACAATCCAGTAAAATTACTCTAAACATACTAAACGAAAGACGAAATCTTATCTCTCCTGACTACCACTAGAACAAGCTTCATGAAAGGGAATAAATCTCCAACGTGCTTCTGATCAAAGAAAAATGTCGGAAATTGTATCTTCACTTCATCGACTATCGCAAGGCCTTTGATAGTATTGAGTGGAGTAGCATATGGGATTTTCTAATAGAAATGTTCATATGAGTTCGCTTCTCCATAATCTGTACATAAAGTACAGCAGTACTACGAGTGGACAACCAACTATCAAACTCCTGCTCCGCCAAAATCATTCAAACAAGGCTCTATATTTTCTCCCCTCCTCTTCAATACATATGACGAATACAATAACCACCTCCGTTACGCGGACGACACGGTCCTGCTGGCGCAGTCTATGACCGAACTCAGAAACCCTTCTAAGATTAGCAGAGACAGATATTCGACAGAGCACACCAGCACCTGCTCTACATCGGTCAGTGTCAAGTGATAAACCACTATTATCTAATGAGGGAGGGTGCACTGCACTGAAATCAGAAGACAGCGACATTGTAAGATTGCATCGAAGAACATGCAGAAAACATGGAAAGCCAATAACATAACTCTAAACACTAAAAAGGAAACCTTAAAAACATTAGTGTTCCTCGTCATTCTGTATGGGTCGGAGTCATGAACAAAGAGGACACAAGATGAAAGAAAGGTGGACGCCCTCGAGAACTGGTGCTAGAGAAGAGTACATCTGCCTTAACCGAAATCAACGAACCATGACGCCTAACTCAAATTATTTATTCACGGATTCTGAGCTATCTCAGTCACTTTATGCGAAGAAGTGACGTGATAAGAAGTGCCACAATAATCCGATGACCACTTTATCAAAGCCATGATCACGAATCCTCCTACGAAGAAGAAAAATGATATTTATTTCGCTGTCAAAAGACCATTATTGGTGGCATTAGAAATATATGAGTGTGAAAGCGGAAATGAGAATGAATGAAAATCTTATTATATTGTTAAACGTGTAATAATATATAATATTATTAAATGCTTCTTCTTCTTCGTGTACCATATCCGCTCAGCGAATGTTGGTGATCATGTTTGCACCTTGTTGGCAGCGGCTCTAAAAAGCGACTCTGAAGTCTGACCAACCCACTACCGCAGATTTTTCAGCCGCGAATTTCTCCGCCGTCCGACGCTACGCTTCCCCTGGATTTTTTCCTTGAATGATGTGTAGCGTGTTATATGTACCCAGGTGCCACATAACATGCACAAAATAGCTCAGTCTTGATGGTTCGAAGGATATCTTTGGTCTTGTCATTTGCAATCCTGTTTACTAAGCTAATACAGAGCATGCGACGATAACACCACATTTCGAACGCCTCAAGCCTTTTGGTAGTTGCCTCGGCTAGTCCAAGTTTCCACACCATACATCGACATGGAAAACACATAATATCTCACCACTCCCATGCGCAGTTTCAAGGATAGATTATTTCCTCGCAAGATTTTGTGCGATGCGACATCGTAATTGTAAATATTTTTAGCAAATAGCGTGGAGAGGAGAAGCAACATCTCCGGGAATATTCCCGGAATTTATATATTGTTGGCAATATTCTCAAAATTGAGCAAATTGTAGAAAAAAAATTAACTTTCCAGAAATATTAAAATGTGACAAAATTGTTTATTGGCAATGTTGCCTCGATAGCACATTGTTATGCACAATGCCAACTTACGTTATTTATATATTGTTACGTTATTTAATTTGATATGGTTAGATTATTTTATTGATTTCAGAAATGAGACAGTCTATTTATGTCTCAACTATGTTACACCTATACGAGTTCTTTTCCAAGTGCACTCCTGAGGTGATAGAATTTCTCAAAATTAAAAATCAATGTTTTATTTATTTAATTCAATGCCTATCTACCGTATTATTGGTGTAAGGCTGTTATATACATTATATACATTTATTTCTCTATTTACATTGTGTGTATATTTTTTTCCATTTCTTCCTGTCTTGTGTTAATTGTTTAATCTCTTTCCATTTAATGTTTTTTCTTTCCGCTTCTTCTCTCATTCTATGGTTCCATGTTTTCCTTGGTCTCCCTATCTAGTTTCTTCCTGTTGCCCTGCTCTCGTATATTAGTCGTGGTAGTCTTTCTTTTGGCATACGCAATCGTCCTAACCATCTGAACTGTCCTTCTATGATTTTGTCGTTTATTGGGTAAATTCTGAGGTTTTGTCTATGTGTTTCGTTTTTTATTTTGTCCATTCTTGTCTTGTTTTCTGTTTCTTAGTAATGTCATATCTATGGCGTTTATTTTTGTTTTGTGTCTTTCCGTCATGTTCCACGATTCACTTCTATACATAATTGTTGGTCTTATAACTTTTTTTGGCTATGTACGTTTTGATGTTTCTCGGTATGTCTTTCCTACTAAAGAACATCTTTTTAAACATATTATATATTTTCCTCTTTTTGACTAATCATTCGTTTATCTGTTTGTCTATTTTTCCAGTTCCTAGGTATTTAAAGCTTTCTACTTGTTCTATTTCCGTTAATTTAGCGTTATTTTATGGGTTTATTTTCCTTGGATATATCTTTGTTTATTCAATATTTAGGTTCATGTTGACAAAAATAAAAAATTGACTATAATTTTCAATAGAGAGTAATTGATAAATATAGATCGTATTATTGACGGTATTTTGAAAAATATGTGTACTTTGATGACCTCTATGATCTCTAGGGTTCCACTCTGGCGGAAAAGTATATATATTTTATATAAGGTACAGTTCAGCAATACTTTAGGACTATTATATTGTAAAGTCATTTTTAATTTAAATTCTGAAAAACGTTTATAAGTGTTCATAATATTTAAAAAATTACACATTATCTAGATCAGAGCTTCAATAAATTAAAATAGTAAAATTTATTTTAAAAAAGCCTTTTCACTTTGTTAGGCAATATTTGTTTTTTTTTTAAAGCTAGAAGGATAATTTAAATTGCAAAGCTATAGATAATGTCAAGTCTGAAAACGAATCTTTGGATGTTTTCCGCTACCCATTTTCTTGGGAAATGCTAAACATTGTGTGAAAAATGTGACCTTATGAATTATTTCACGTTTCTTTGGCTGTTTTTTCTTTCTAATGCTAGAAAGATGATTCAAATTGCAAAATTATGGACAATTCCAAGTCCGACAAACGCTCGATAAATGCTTTATCTCTTACCGTTTTCCCAGAAAATAGCAAAACATGTGCGAAATATGTAATTTTTGAGCCTTTCACGTTTTTCGGCCGTAATTGTTTTTAAATAATTCTTCATAACAATTATTATATATTTCACAAGGTGTACCTAATCGAATTATACTCAGACTAATAAATAAACATTTATTTATTAGTCTACATAGGATGACTTTGGAAAAGTTTGGGAACCACTGTTGGTAGTAGTATATAACTGTAAGAGGGAGTGGGATGGTAAAATACAATTATGTTGACATTTAATACGGAGGTTTCGGAAAGTTTGGAAAAGTTTAATTCTGATGTAAATTCAGAATAACGCTTTCTGTTTTATGTTTTATTCAAATTAATAAATTCCACCGGTCACAATTCATATGCGATAATACTAAATAACATAACCGAATCTAATCTAATCTATATATCTGGTATACAATATGTGCAACATAACTTATTTTCCTGCGATCTCCTACGTTAGTGACCTATATTGTATGCGATCGTATGGCGGAAAGTTGAGAATTTCATGTACCATGAGGAAAGTAAATCAGAACCGTAACCTACGCCTTTTATTTTCTACCTTTGTGTGGGAGTCGCATGTTTATCAGAAGTTTCTACAGTGGTGGATCACTGGTAGCGGCTTTCAATGACATGCGAGCACACATCGGGATATAAATAACTAAAATGAATATAATGACGAATACATCAATTAGATGGCTGTTAAGAGTCCTAATTGAAAGGTCAAAAAAGTTTAATCACTCAGTATTTACCTTAACTTCACAGAAAATCTCTGAAAACTGTGAACGGTGATTTGCGAAAATGTCCCCTCTATGTAGTCTCAACCTCTGCTCCCCAATGCTCAAGACGAAACGGACGGCGCCTCTACCCACTGAGCTAGGTTGTATGCACACATTTTTAAAATATTCATTTTTAATATTTAGAGATTTTGGAAACATGCCAGTTTTATTATAAATATTAGTGCTTGACATCAAATCACTACAACTTGAATTCCTGTATCAACTTCAAATTAATTGAAATTGTTAAAAACTTAAATAGCAATAGGTCTATACATTTTCAAACGAGTCTTTTAATTGTTGGCGATTTTTAAACTTTCGAGCTTATGTCTAAATATTTAATTAAATATTTTCCGCAATTGTTAATGATTTAATCTATTTAATTCATTGATTAAGTGTTGATTTGCACAATTGTTGGCCTTGGAATAAATCTTTTATCTCTGCACTAAAACACTTTGGCAATAAATATAATTTGAACATTCAATTGTATCTTCACCACGCGAAACACAGATAACATAACATAATCATTAAGAGTTTTGAATTTCTTCTATCGTGATCGATCGAATGGCATCTCGGTTTCGATTTTCAATATATTTACAACATTTGGAATGAGAGTACTGTAAACAATTTGTTTTAACCGGCCCCACAGATAAAAATCACAAATCGTTAGATCAGGGCTTCTTGGAGGCCATGGGACTGGTCCGTTTTTTCCGATCGATTTCTCTCCAAATTCGTTCAACCAATTTATTAATATGATGAACCGATGAAACGCATATTTTCAAAAATACGGGATCCAACTCATAGACACAAGTTAAGACGTTTTGCGTCATCATCTTCTTATAACGTGTGAATTCTTACAGGTTTGTATTGATAATATTCATGAGTTTTAAGGATTCTATGGATTACTGATTCCAGTCTCGTCGGATCGGATTTTTAGCGATAATCTTAGCCTATCTTGCACAAACGAGGACAAGGACTGTTGCTGTATCGTCTTCATCAAGAATCCGTTGTGTTTTATTGTTTAACAAGTTTTTATTATATATATATATATATATATATATATATATATATATATATATATAATAAAAACTTGTTAAACAATAAAACACAACAATTCAAAGTAAAATAAAAACATTAAAAGAAGAAAGCATGAAACATCATTTAGAAAGCCTAGCATCTTATGAAAAAAGTGATCGCTTCAAACAACCAAAAGAATAAAAAAGACCTATGAAGAAATCGGATAGTACTACTTAGGCCAGAGTAACAGGGATAAAGACCTTGGCCAAAGACCTAGAATGAACGTCTTCTAATGGCCTAATGAGATACAATCAGAAGTTATGATACATTAACTTAACTCATAAACCACGAAGAAGAGGAAATTCCACTAATCAGTCCTCAACTAGTTGAGAATGAGTCCGAAGAAATCGCCCGGCTATGATCTTATATCAGGAGAAATTTATGAAACAATTGCCCAAAGATAAAAAATAGTAAAGTTTTCTTATTTAATAAATCAGGCTAAACATATGCCACGAAAGTGGAAAGTGTAATAATGTTGCCAAGCCAGGCAAACCACCAAATAATCTTAAGTCATACCAATATACCTTCTGCCCATCACTTCAAACCTCATCTAGAAGCTGTTTGTTAGGAGACTAAAACTGATAATTGAAAGAAAAGATCTGATTCCCAATCACCAATTCTGTTTTAGGCAGAAGCACACCACTATCGATCAAATTCACTGATGCAAAAAAACATTGTAAAATTATTTTTATCCGAAAATGTATATTATTCTTGCAGATTTAAATATTATGGGTGCATACAAAAACGATTCTTAAATATGTAGGGTGTAACGGAATTCAACAATTCAACCTCTCCTTCATGCACATAATACCATATGATATACATGTATCTGTAAATTTGCACTTAATGGTAGGACATAGCTAATTATGATTTCTATTTAACCATTTATTATCAACCAACTGTTAAATCTTTTTAAGTGTTTATGTATTTATGCGATGAGATGGTCCAAGTATATTTCGTAGAGCCCCTGCTGAAAGAAATTCACCTATTGCATCACTTCCTTGGCGCCTTAAATCTGATATACCCTCAACGTAGCTAAACGTTTAGATAATACCGGTAGTTCCATTGAAATCAATAAATTCCGTGAAAAATCGGTATAATAATGGAATAAATAATAATAAATGTCTGCATATTGTAATTGCTATATGGGAATTGCTATTTTGAGAAACACGATTAGTATTTTTCTTTCATGTTTATTTTTTATTTAGACAATTCTTGAATCAGTTTGTACCGTTAGTTGTAACAATGATTTTCTAAATCCCAATTACTTAGTAATTATTTGGATTTTATAAACAATATTTGTATGTGTATTTAGGACCTTACAAATCATATCCTCAAGTGAAAAAAACAAAAAAATTATTTCTAGTAGGAGATACTGACTGTATTTGTTACAATTCTGTAACTGGATATAGACCGTCGAGTCCTGCTGCGCGATACTGTTTGTGTACGTGAGTGTTAGACTTGATACTTCAAAAAATCGTCCGCGAGTTTTCTAAAGTGTCGTTAATTGTATCCCAACGAGAAATGGTAACGACTGCCTGGGCCGGGATTCGAACTTTAACGGCTCGTTCGTTAAGCGGGGGTCCTAACCACTATACTACATCGCCGTGTAATTATTTGTATTATAGCGAATATTATGAAAATTTTTAGTGCAACGATAAAGTTACAGTACATTGTCCTATTTAAGTTCGTTCACACAATTTCAAACGATTTAACATTTATTCTTTTAATTATGCTCTATAATCATCACCATTTTGTTGTATTTTGTTAAATATGTAATATTATGATTCTATATGTACCTTATGCATTTGAATTTAATATATATTATTATTATTGAAATTAAGTCACGTTTCTAGAAAGAAATAGGTATCGCGGTATTTGGCGGATTAGTTGATCAAGATCGCACCCTAGCACCTTTCTTAAGATCTGTGCAGTGTCCATGATTGTGATTTTCTCCACTATATATTTCGATGGTTGGCTTAATCAGCTCATTAATTTATTGGTGCTAGTTACTTTCCTTGGAGACTGTTCATAATACTCGTTTGTATTCCCATTTCCCTGTACATAGTCCAATACAAAAAAACGTTATTGTGGCTTTGAGTATATTTATCATTATTATTATTAATTTTAAAACATGAACAAATTCCTAATTAGGATATCTTTGCTAAAATATTGTCAGCCACAAAAAATGTAACGTAGTGTAAGCCAACACGTTGCACACATCCGTAAATTTAACATAAATGAAAAATCAGTTCTTATAAATTGGTATACCGTTTATTTTAAAATTGCTCATTTATTTATTGGCGTTTTCTTCGAGGCTTCACGTGCGTCCATTCAGGATTTACTTTTTCCATTGGCGAGTCTGCATTAGCTTCAGCGTTTTCAGATGTTGATGGAGCTGGAGCGTTCCTTGGTTAGCAACTGTTGGGATTATGTTTTTATAAACATACATGTTCCGGGAATACATTATTTTTTACTGCATGAAATTGAAGCAACGCAAATTCTAAAATTTAAATAGTAATTACTTTAAAAAATTGTAATTCTTTCTAAACCATTTAGTCATTAATTAAATTAAGAAATCTGATGTGCTGCCAGTGCAAATTACTTTATCATAGAAACCAAGAAAAAATTTTGTTGAAAGAAATAATTTCTTACTTTTCTTTTATAATTTACAAGCGATTGTTATGACAATTTGTATACGTGCCTATTTTATATTCCTGGCTAATATGAAAGTTAATATAGAAGCTTTAAGAGATTTAAGAGCTTAAAAAGTGCCAAATATATGGCCATACACAAACATCTGCCAGAGAACCGTGATGTGTATAAGATGTGCAGCCAACCACTCCACCCAAATGCTCATATTGTGGAGAAGCCCATACAGCAAACTACAGAGGATGCGCCATCGCAAAAAACGGCAGGACAAAAGAAACGCCAGGCCAGAACAAAATGCAATCTATAATGGCAAATATCAGGAAAGTTACAAAGCACTTCACATACGCTAATGCCTCGCCACAAAACAAAAATCAGGAAGCTGAACACCCGTCGGGAAGTCGAATAGAACAAAACAACAACGAACAAATATTAAAATACATGACAAATATGATTAACAAACTTGCCAACAGGCTAGACAAAATTAAAGCCACGGCCAGCTCGAGGCGATACTATTAAGGAAACTGCTCAGATCTAATGATTGGATTTGGAATGCAAATGGCATCCTAACCACATACATGAAATAGAATATTTCCCAAAAAGGAATAATATTTACTGTTCATTACAGAAACGCAGAGCACCGTACAATCATATCTCAAAATGTACGGATATGAAAGTTACCAGTGTACCCACCCAGCGAATAAAGCAGAAGCTGAGTGCAATATTAGCAAAAACAAACCATTATGAAGAAAACAAAATACAGGCCAGATTATCTGAAACTCATACACCACATGGGAGAAAAATGTATACTTGTAAACTTTATCGAAATGCAAGAATACGTTGACCTCAACTAAGACCCATCATCAATCGTCCTAACGCTCAGCGAAAGAATAATCAGAAAGGAAACCCAATCCAGACTCGTAAACAAAGCAATGGACTGCGACGGCTTCAGAACACTAATCGAATGTGGTATTAAACTAAATGCTAAACTTAAAACTAAAGACCATAAAGAAGCAGAAAACCTAATAAATGGTATACAAAAAGCTACGCATGGCAACAATAGAAACATAACATAAATATTGAAAGCAAATAACTACCCCCAGGAAATCAAGAAAATGGTCAGCGAAAAAAGAAAAACGAGAAGAAAATGGCAACAGACAAGAATAAAATGGACCTAGATAAGAAAATCCAAAATCCAAAACATGAAAGAAGACACGATGAACAGGAGCGATCGATCAGTAGATGTAGAGAAAGTCTACTCAGAGTGGAAAGCCACAAGAAAGATTAAATGATCCGTTAAGACTATACCACCAATCAGAAAGCAGGATATAACATGGGCACGAGATAATAAACAAAAAGCCCAAGTTTTCGGTGATCACGTATCAAACACCTTCAAACGAAACCTGACATAGAGCTTCAAGAAATACAAAACCCGAACATCGAAAATATTCCCTTGGTCACGACAAAAGACGTGGCCCAAGAAACTTGAATGCAAAAAAACCTTGGCGTCGACATCATTACGGGAGAGATTTCAAAGCAGATACCAAAGCTGGGAATAGTCATGTACAATGCAGCAGAAAAAGCAGTAATTATAATATTGCCTAATCCCGGTAAACCATACAACGAAGGCAAGTCTTATAGACCGATATCACTGATTCTAGTTATCTCAAACATATTTGAAAAATGAATACTGGAAAGACCCATAATAGAGAAGAAAAAGCGAATCCTAGATCACTAATTTACTCATCCATTGACCAGGTGCATAGAATCGCAAATATCATTAAAAATGCCCTAGAAGAAAAATCGGCTTGTGCAGTCTTTTTAGACGTTGCTCAGGCTTTCCATAAAGTGTAGTACCAAGGAGTCATACATAAACTAGGCAAAATACTACCCAATCAATATCGATATACTCATCTTACCTAACGGGCACTCAAATTTGTATATATTTGTTTTAAATACACAGTTTTAAGAGCGGATGTGTTTGCAAACGATCTACAATTGCGTATTATGAATCCTAATCCTAATAGGTCTATAGTTAGTGATATTACATTTATCTCCGTTCTTAAAAACAGGTCAAACTAGCTAATTTCCAGCACTCAAATGTTGAGAATTTGAGGTATAAATTGAAAATATGTTCTAGAATAGCAAAGATGTCAATCTTTTAATAAGGAGCTTGGAATAGAATTATATCCACTAGTTAGTTTTTAGTTTCTGGATAGATGTAGTAATATTTCCTATATTTAAGGAAGGTATATTCAGAGAGGGCATATTATTGATATATGCTATATCACCAGACATATTAGAAGACATACTTGAAAAAGTCAGAAAATCCTTTTACAATATCAGTCGGTGTTTCAAATTAAATTTCATAGAATTTGAAATGCGCGAATTATTTCTGTTATTGTTAATGTAGGACTAGAAAGATGCAGGATCGAATATGATATTCCTTTCAGTCAATGTTAAATATGATTTGTAATCCTTATCTAATTAGCACTTTATTAAAGATCTGAAGTTGATGGTGTTAAGATGAATAGGATTACTTCACCAGAATACCAAAATGGATACTTGGATTTCTTCTTCTAGAAAAGTGGCAAGTGTGAGTCTAATAAAGTATATAAAATACAAAAAAGTTCGCATGCTACATTGAAATTCAGAGTGTTAAGGACGGGAGTTCAATCAGTATTAAGAAACGATGCGTATAGTGTTACAAGATTTGATTTTGTTAAATTATATGCGTTCGTATATATAGCAGCAGATATTTTTTGGTGTCTATATGAAGTAGGAGTTAACTCAATGGCAAGGATAGAATGATGATCGTCCTCCTTAGTGAGGGCTGACGGATCTTGCGAGACGATGCATTTATTATTCGACTCTATTAGATCTAATAACCGTCCATTAGCGTTTCAATAATTGTTATTTTGAGACAGTTTGTAAACGATAACAAGTTATTTAAAATTCTAGTTTGGATGTCATTAACAGAAGTGTTATAGAAATATGTTATATTTGAAGTTCCCCATAACAAGCACATTTTTATTTTATAATATTACTTGCTCGAAGTTTTCTAGAAATGATTGAAGATCATTGACTGTTATATTACAATGAGTTTTATTAATTGAATACTACCACTTGCCAATTATTAAGGTGTGATGAATTTTTTCTTCGATTATATTGGAAATACTCGATTTGAGCCTACTTGAACAATAAATGATAAAGTAAAATGTCTATTTATGATTTTTCTCGAGAAAAAAAAAACGATCTACTGGATTATGTGGCAATCAAAAACATAAATTAATTAAAGACAGTTACGCCAAAATGGATATGCCTACATTTATTTTAAATCAAAATATCTGGTGTGCACCATATTTTTCGAACAAATTAATTTAAAAAAACTTCCTTATTGTCTTTATTGCTATCAGCCCGAGGGCTTTCCGGCTGATAAAGGAAGAAGCTCAGAGAAGTGTAATCACCCGGTGTACCTTCACTTCACAGAAAACCACTCAAAATCTATGAAAGGTGATGCGCGAAATTTTGTCCGCAACGGGGTTTGAACTGTCGCCCCCCAAAGCTCAGTACGAGTCGAAAGGCGCCTCTAAACAGACTGAGGTACAATTAAAATAAACATAAATGAGATTTTAATATTTCTCAAAAACCTTTATTTAAAATCAAAATTGTACATGATAATTACGAAACCTGTTTATAAAGTTACCAGCACAAAATATTTATTTTTTGATTGTTTTAATAAATGTTGATTCATAAAGCTTTAACGCCATCAATATTTCAGTTTATTGCGGAAAGTTGTTTGTATGTAGTGTAAGGATTGTGTTTATGTTGCGAAATATTTATAAAAAAAAAGAAGCCAAAAGTAAGATCACCAACGCAGAAAGACTATACCGTGTTGAGAAGAGAAATCATTATTTTGGAAAGCATACGAACGGTGTTATTTAAAAGTGACTGCTGAGCAATACAATTAATTTCATTCATTATGTTGGAACATTACTATACAAGATATATTTGAAAAAAATATAAATGAATTAAAGAAAACTAGAGACAAAAATTTACAATCTGGTTTGAGCAACAAGACTTTAATTTAGAACTTGTTTCCCTCATGGGTTAAATCCTATAGCTATACAAAATGAGAAAAGGGTATTTGTGAAAGTTTTTTTAAAGGTACAGTTATTTTGATAAATATTATCCAGTGTACAACTACCCCCGAACCACATGGGGAACCTAACTAGATGTGGCCATCAATTATGCCAATAAAGTTAACAGATTTACAATCGTTTTTCAATTCCCTGAAACTGCAGACAATTCAATTATAGATTGTATGGCTAAAAATAGCTAATGCATCCAGTTATTTTCGAAATAGCATCTTTGAAACCATATTATGTTTACGGATTCAATCAACGTCATATTCTGCGATACTAGATACAAGAAGTAAAACCAGATCATCTGGTTTTACTTCTTGTATCTAGTAGTAGATGAATAAAATAATCGATATTCTACATTAGATGGGGAATTATAGTATTGTCTAAAATTTATTTATTTGTTAGTACGAGTATCAGTTATGAATTGAACAACCAATATTTAATGAAAAATAAAATTAAAATATTGTTTTGTTAATGTGAAAAGCTATTTGAATGATTAGACTGAAGGAGCATAGAGCACCATCGAAAAGTACTGTTGTAAGAACAAATTGGCAATAAAACGTTACAATCATCAATAAATATGTACTAAGGAAAAATTATTATGTTACGTCAAACGGGAAAGTTTATTTGAAGTGCGACTAAAGGAGATAACATCTCATAAAAAAGTAATATTCTGTAACTGTAAATGTTCGATACATTCCACTCCAATACTATGGAATATCTTATTAAAAATATCTAATAGTATATTGTTGTTCATAACTCGAAACTTTTGGAAGTTATTTATTTTTTATTTAAAACAAATATTAAGGAACGCTCGATATGGTTTTTGGGTACATTCATATGTAATAACAGTTATTTCATAAAGATCCGTTGTTTTGTTTAGGGGTGTTTCGAAAGCCGCGCTAATTCTCCCGCGTTAATCTAAATAAGCATTATTTTGAGTGGAGGCACTGTTCTATTGTAGCATATGGACCCTAATAGTTGGATGGAGCCAAATTAAAACAGCCTCATAACCAGTGTAGATGTAAAAAAAAATTTCAGGTTTCAAAAATATTGTAGTATTCTATAACTGATAGAATAAATCATTTTACTGTAAACACTGTATTTAACATTTATATTCGTACAGTCATTGTTTCTTTAAAAAGTAGTTTATTTCAAATAAATATAAATATTACAAACTATTATATTTATTATATATTTTTATGGCCTTTTGAACGAATTTTAGGAAAGGTTTCGTAGTTTTTTTTTAGAACTTTTAGTCTTCTTGTGTATGTTATATGTTTTTGTATCTGCTCGCTAGTTATAAAATACACAGCATTTATCGTATTTTATACATTTCGCTTTTTACGACTCTTTTAACATTGTATGCCTTTTCAATAGGTTTATGCCTATTTTTATGGTTTTGCACATATTAAACATATAAATAACTTTAATATAAATACACATGTTTATTCTTATAAATTTTACAATATACATCGCTATCACACCAACAAAAATCTGTCATTATAAAAAGAGGTATGAATAATTTGGACCTCAAAAATATTATTCACACTAAAATTTGAGAAAAAATATTTTCATGATTCGTATTGCATATGTTATTCATAAATCGTATGTATGTTAAGTAGTAAACTATGTATAATACGAAGTTACAATATTTGATGTATTCATCATATGCCAAAGTAAAAATAAAATACAGATATTTAATAATTCGTATTGTTATTTATAGTACACAATATGTTGTTGGTTATTTATACCAAACAATATGTTGATAGTTGCATCGTTTTATTTCGAAAATATTTATTTTTGTAGGTAATTCAGTGTCATAAAAGTATAAATACAAATTGTAAACCCACAATGTTATCAGTCTTATTGTTACAAAATATAAACAATACTTGTTATCGTTACACCTCATGAAATATTCAAGTTTACTTACATAAACAAACAGCAGCTAATAATCTCACAGCATTCTGGGGTGGATCGCAGTCGGGGAAAAACGGTTTGGCGGCATATTCGGCAAATGTGAGCGCAACAATTGTCTGCGTGGTGGGCCGAATAATAAGCAGGGCAATCCACAATCGCAGGAATCCGCACAGAGGCCCAAAGGCGGCATAAATGTAAGCGTAATCACCGCCAGATCGAGTGATAGATGTCCCAAGTTCCGCGTAACATAAAGCGCCGAGGGTTGAAAATATTCCCGACAAACACCAAACAATGATTGAAACCCCGACGGAATTCGTGCTTCTAATTACTCCAGTCGGCGATACGAATATCCCGCTCCCAATGATCGTGCCAATAATTAAGGCCACGCCGTTCAAAAGCGTAATTTTACGCTTTATTTTCACCGGCTCTTCCGCTTTCATTATTTCAACTTCACCGATTTTTTCGTGTTGTCCATTTCGAGTTCCGTTGGATTCAGTCATTGTAAAATGTCCAGATGGAATGTCAACTTGTTTTATTTAAAACTTTTATATCATATCAAATTTACCGGCTCGTAGCAGACATATCGAACGCTGTAGTACTACAACACGTGAGAGATCGCGCGAGAGAAGCGAAATGCTTGCCTATATATTTTGTTGGCGCGATTCGCGTGCGGACATGCGCGCGCCACGCTGAATTTACTATATATACTTTCGGCGACCCCCATTTATTCGATTCAATCAAGAGCGAAACAGGTATATTTCAATTCATTCATCAAAAAGAGATGATGTTGCGAGCACTGTAGGTATATCGGAAACAAATTGCTTATTGAGTTGCAGTAGGTAATAACTAATTAGGAAGTCAAGTCTTGTACTAAAACCATACGTTTATTATGAAAGCTATATACAGTCAGAATAAATTACATAAATATAAGTCAATATAAGTCTCATATTTGTTTATAATCAATCATAATTTGATTACTAAATTTAGATTTTGAAATTTTTTTTGGGTCAACATTTTATATCACTATAAAAAATGTAGAAAATTGGCACAGTTCCTGAGTTTGTTTAAGCGTTGTATACCGCGACTGTTCAAGTTTATTTTCTGCGTCATACGGAATTGTATACATACATATGGCATTTTATGTTTATTATATATAAATAATTTTTAATTACGCAGGCTGTCACGAATATATCGCCCTTCCTCAACATACTCAAAATAAGATATACTATCACAACGTAAAAGTAACAGTTTATATTTCCGCCTTAATTGACAATACAATGTATAAATACAATGTAATATAGACTATAGCAAAATGTTCGTAATAAAGTATTTAAAAAATATCTCGACAAGTCTCCGCAGCATATTCATTCAGTGAAATTATTAAGAATGCGATGGTTTTAACAGTTGCAAGTATCTTCTGATTTATAAGAGGCTACAAGTAATTTCTGGTTTATAAGAGAGCAGGATAAAGTTTGCGTGGGACACAGATAAGCGGCCTGAAGCAGATTGTATTACTTACACATACTGTTTCGTCGAAACAAAAATAATTTTCTTTTTTCTTTTGCGAATTCATTTTCCCGCTAACTACTTTCACAATACTCGTTTTTATAATTATCATTTCATAAACATATGGGAATCGCACAGAAGGAGGAAACCAAATTATATTACCAATAAATTAATATATACGAGGGTTGTAAATAAAATAGTGGCAACATACAGGATGTTATGTAATTCTAGGGCAATCCATTAAGTGGTGGTAGAGGTCAGTTAATCCAGTAAGAATTCTATTGTTTTATTGGTAAATTCGTCTTAATTTGGTAAACTAGAGGACTTTTAAGTTGACCAATGAGAACGTGCTTCATATTTTCGACAAAAAATCAAATCACATTACCATGATAGAAATCTGACACTGACGTATATAAATCTTAATTAAATTAGTAGCGGTCCGCTAAATTTTTTATTTAATTTTTCGTCGACATCGACCACCAAATTCTGCACTCGGATGGCGAACAACATTCCATTGTACATGAGGTATGGGGCACCACCACTGCACCACCACTGCACCACCACAGCACCACCACTGCACCACCACTGCACCACCACTGCACCACCACTGCACCACCACTGCACCACCACTGCGCCACCACTGCGCCACCACTGCGCCACCACTGCACCACCACTGTACCATCACTTTTATGTAGGATGTATGAAATTTTTGTAGTGGCAAACCATCCAGATAATTCTCCAAGTAGTTTTTTGGAAAATGTTGCAGAACGTCCTCTAAAATTGTCCAGAATCCATTAACAGCTGGATAAGATCAGAAAATAATCTTGTACCCGGAAGTCTTCTATTCGGGAACCTTTCTTCATATAATCTTACCGCAGCTAAATTATTTTGTCTGACGTTACGGAGTTTGATTGAGATTTATATACGTCAGTGTCCGATTTTTATCATGTCAATGTGATTATTTTTTGTTTACAAAATGTGAAGCACACTTGTCCTCCAGTTACCAAACGAAGACGAATTTACACATATAGAACTTGAATCCTTGCTAGATTAAGTTACCTCTACCACCACTTAAGGGAATGCCATCGAATTACATAACTTCCTGTAGATAGAAATAAATTTATATTGAATTTATCAGTAAAATTGCAAATTGCGTGATAGCAAACTCGTAGATATGTATATGGGTAATTCTACCCATAGCGCAAGAAAAAAACAGATTCAATATTGGTGTTCCTTTATCATACGAAGTTAGGACATGCTGGAAAAAATCTATTTCTTAAAAAATATTCTATTTTAATTATTATGATACATATGATAAAGATAGTGTGCACTGTGAAGTTAGAACGTTTCTACGCCCTCATCTATTTAAGTAGAAGCGCTAACACAGATGTAAACCCAGAAGATAACAACGTAACACTCGCGAATCAGGGATCAGAGGACCTTCCAAAAATAAATAAAGCAGAAATAGAATTGGCTTTCAAACATATGAAAAATAGGCGTGCACCATGAGAAGACGGCATTGTAATAGTGGCAATAAAACAAGGAGGAGAAGCCCTCAAGAAAATATTAAAATCTCTTTTCAACTTGTACATAGAAACGGGCATAACACAACCCAGTGGAATTCTGGAATACGGAGATGGTAATAATCCAAGAAAAGGCAGAAAAGACTAAGCTACAAAACTATAGACCCATTAGTCTACTATCTCACATGTACAAATTATTCACGAATATAATTACAACGGCTTTCAAATAGACTTTACCCAACCAGTTGAACAAGCAGGGATTCGAAGCGCCTTTAGCACCAACGATAACCTCCTAGTCGTGAAAATCTTGATCGAAAAAGTAGTGGAATATAACAAGCCGCTGGTGTTAGAATTTGTCGACTAAGAAAAAGCCTATATTCTGAGGAGATGTGGGCAATAATAGAAGCATTAAACGGAATCCGCATTGATCACAGATATACTCGCATAGATCAGTATATCTATCGGAACGCTACAGCAGTGGTGAAGCTCCACGAAAATTACGGAAAGTTCAATATAGAACGAGATGTTCGCCACAGAGATACTATCTCTCCAAAGCTTTTACTGCGGCACTACAACATATCTTCAAAAAACTGAACTGGGAATTCATATAAACGACGAAAGATTCACCCACTTAAGATTTGCAGACAACATAGTCATTATATCTGACATAATCGACCAAAAGCGTAAGAGCATAATGCTGCAGGAAATAAACTCAGAATCACGGAAAACTGGATTAAAGATGAATCTTGAAAAAAAAAAGTTATAACTAACCTGGTCTTGAGTAATAGTCTCCTTGCAGATAATACTCCTATAGCGCAAGTCGAGTGCTACAAATACGTAGGATATGAGCTAACGATTGGACGAGATACCAAACCAGCGAAATTGAACGACGCATTGGACTTGACTGGGCAGCCTTTGCGAAACGTAGATCTGTCATAAACAATAACATATCCATACGCTTCAAGAAAAAGATCTACGAGCAGTGCGTCCTGACAGTCATCACATACAGAGCGGAACCCTTAACACTGACATACAGACCTGGTGAAAAGCTAAGAATCTGCAAAAGAGCAATGGAGCGCTCCATGCTTGGCATAAGTAGGAGGGGCCGAAAACAAACGATTGAATAAGGCAACAAACAAAATAATTTGATATTATACCTGGAATTGCAAACCTAAAGTGGTAGTAGGCTGGACATATGACGAGGATAAAGGACCATAAATGGACAAAGAAGATTCTGGAATGCAAGCGTAGAAATACTGCGAGAAACAGAGGAATACCACCAACCAGATGGACCTTTGTCAAGAGATGCGCGGGAAACAGGCTCGGTTGGGGATGATGATGATGATGATGAGGGACCAGGATGGAGTCACAACTCCTTGCATGACCCTGGCCTCCATACTAATCATCTTCATGCCTTTAATATCGGCCTCCCTTGACCAAGTCTTCAATCACTTTGGTTCTTTTTCTAGGAGTCCCTTTTCTTCTGTTTTATATAAAAAGTAAACCTGTGGTCAATGCCAGGATGGGCCAATGGCTTTCTACAGAAAGGAGAGGGTACCAATACAGACCAAGCACGTGCAACCCCCTAGAGTGCGAAGAATAGGAAAACACCGAAAAATCAACAAGATCCTGGACGTGACAACAGGCAAAGGACAGGGGCAGGTCAGAGGCCTTGAAAAAGAGAAAAAAGCATCTGGGGGTACGAATACATGACCCATACCACTGCAGCGCCCAGGAGAGACATGGCAGTAAGCAGGGCTATTAGAATTTCTATTACAGCATGTACGACCCAATAACGGATGAAAATATAAATCGCACATTCTTGGAGGGCCTACGAAACCTGAGGGGGATCTGTGTCGACACCGGCCGAAGGAAACTGGCCGTCAAATCTCCCGGGGTGAACCCAGGAGTAGCCAGAAACTTATATTTACTGACATTGGCGCCGTCATCACCTACTACAAGGCGAGTCGCAAGGGGTGGTAAAATCAAAGGCCAAAGGATCAGTCACGGGAATGGGCCAACAGCAGGGGAGAGAGAAAGAAGACAATTCTAGTTAGAGCAGCCGACAACACCATATGCCATCCTCCTCTACCAAAACTGGTAGAGTACGCGGAATATGTGGCGACCGAGCGTAGTGAAGAGGAGCTTAGGGCGGGCAAAGGTCAGTGATAGCCTTCAGGCCATGCGACAGTGGCTAAACGAAAACTGGTGCTCCTAATATGCGATTTCCCATCGGAGAAACCGAAGTGATCCCGAGAAGGAAGGTCAAGTACCTGGAGGTTGTCGTGGACCAGGGCTTATCCTTCAGGAAACATGTAGAGGCGACGGGCACAAGGGCTGCTAGGTGTGCAACAGCGTTGCCTGTGTTCATGCCGAACACGAAAGGCCCGGGCCATTACAAAAGGAGGAAACTAGCCCGGGCCTCGGAGAACAGAATGCTGTACGAAGTTCCTATTTGGGGACATCGGTTGCATCTGTTGAAGTACGAAGGCGCCCGGCAAATCCTAGCCAGGGTGCAGAAGAAGAGTGCGCTCAGGTTGGCAAGAGGGTATGAGGGTTGAAAATGGCAGGACGGTGGCAAATTGGGAGACACAGTGGGATGAAGTGGCTAACAAAGCCAACTGCACCCGTAGACTCATTCCACAGCTAGCACCATAGATCGATAGGAGACATGTAGACTACACACTAACACAAGTACTCTCGAGGCATGGCTGCTTTAGGGCATACCTGAAACGAATGTGCCAGCCCCGAGGCGTGGAGCCGGGTACACACCTATCATGGATCATCATGGAGAAACAGTAGGCCGCGCAAAGGCAAGCTGTCATGTAGGAAGGAGGTTGATAGTCTCTCCTGCCCGACAGTCCTGCATTTTTGGCATGGGATAATCCAGGCTTTTTTTTTATTATTTAATTAACGATTAACTCGATATTTGATATTTTAAACAAGGCGTTCCCACTACTACATTGGCAGGTATCCCCTGGGGACCCCGATGAACGTAACAGAAGACAGAAATCCAATAATTTAGTTATTTATCTACCTCTAAAACGTCTATGCGCTACTTAATTTCGACCCTGTATAGTAGAAAAAGTATAAGAAAGGATTCTCACCAAAATAAATAAAAATTTAGTGCGTGAATGAAATCTAGAATAAAAAACAAGGTAACTTTGAAAGATACAGAGAAAATTTTAAGTGAAACACGATTAACATTAAGTGTTTAATTTTATTAAAATAAAATCCAATAACAAGTTTTTAAGGTAAAACGCACAGCAGATCAACAGCTTTGTTTTACAGTAATTACCCATGAAGGTGGTGAAGGTTTAACAATGGAAATCATATCTTCCAATATTTTATTTAATAAATTTATATTAGTCATATTGCATAATTCCCATTTATGTCTAAAATACATGAAAGGAACTTCTTTTTGAAAATATAATCACGCGCATGGACCAAACTACCAGGGAAAGGGTGGTATCCAAGGTATTTGTGACCACATTGAGGCTGCGGGCGTTTATATACACGCAAAATAACAACAGAAATGCCCATATCAGGTATAGTGCCAGAAAAGCGGCAATAGCGGCGCACAGAATGTGGATAGCGTGGAGGAGGTGGTTCAGGATGCATACAGTCCACATGCATGCTAAACCCACCTCCACAGTCGAGCCCAAATATATAAATCTATTCACTCTCTGTCATTCTTCCTTTTCATTCCACTCGTCCACTCTACCTCTCCTACCCCTACTCCTAACATCACCACTAACCCCCTTCTATCAGGGTATCTTCCCATTATTTCTCTTGCATCTCTTCCACTCTAGTGGCTACTAGCACTACGTTGTCCGCATATATCAACATTCACACCTTGGTTCTATACACCACTTGATAATCTTGTATCATCAGCCTCCTCTCAGCTTTTCCTCTACTGACATCTTAGACATACCCACTCTTTCATACATCCTTCCTATATTTTTTCTTCATTCACTCTTCGGCCTACTCCTACACCCCATCCATACCTCCCGAACCAATCTCTCCCCACCCAGAAGCTGTAATCTTTCTTCAAACTTCACTATCACAATACTCCCACCACATTCTCATCCGATTCGTCTCCTGTAACAGCTAACCTCACCACTAACTCCCTGCATCTCTTCCACTCTATTGGCTCCAGCACTACGTTGTTGTATATATCTAAATCCACACCTTGGTTCTACCCACCACGACCGCCTGATCTCTCCTCAGTACCTCCTCCAACTCAATCGTGTACATATTAAACAAGAGGGGCTTAGCGAGCACCCCTGCCTTACTTCCATTTTCTTGTTCTTGCCCGTGACTCTTTATACACCCTTATCACACATACCAGCCCTGGCTCTTCCATCCCCCACCTATCCATACACTCCACTCCAAGCAAATAAGTCATATGCCGCTTTCAAACACCGCATAAATTCTCCCTTTGCATTTCAGCGCTTCTTCCACCTTGCCAGCGTGTAAATCTGCTCCCTCGTCCCTCTTCCCTTTTTAAACCCATTCCTGAAATTTTGGTTCACTTCACTTTCTAATCTGTTCTTCAACCTTTGTCATCGTTACCTTATACGCCGTTTTAATTTGTACATATTTTTTTCAAAGAATATAGTGGATGACATTAAACATTATAAGGTGTTGCTGTATGCAGATGTTATGAAATTATTCAGAAGGATATCTAATCTAAAAGACTATAGATTGATTCAAGACGAGTTCCTTCAAATTTTTGGCTAGTGAGAAAAAAATACATACGTTGGAATATAAGTGAAACCGTTTGTTATTTATCGTAATAATAATAAATCTGTCCCTGGGACCTAGTTTAATGGCAATAATATAATGCTGAAATTGAAAGCATTATAAAAATAAGGGATTTGTTGTAAATCAAGGGCTCAATATGTTAGGATTTGTCTTTAGAATTACTAAATATTTGTAGTCTACCTACAAACATTTACATTGTGCTTTCATTCGTTCAAGAGCAGAATACGCGTGTTCGATATGGGCACCGCATCACCAGAAACATCACAAAACTAGATTCTACGAATGGCAGCGTACAAAGTAAATATTATAATCTTAATAACAACAAACGTATGTGCTTTCTCAATTTACCGTCATTGGAACTCGATCTTATATTCTTAAGGCGCGTCCTCACTATGCCGAATGGTGTTGATCATGACAATGTCGAACGGCTTTGTTGAAACATGTAGGGCCGAGTCAAACGCAACCCGAATCATGTCCGTACGGATCAAACGAACAGTAATGTGGACGTGTCGAAGCATGTTACTCAACTTTTCAGCTACAGCTGATGTTATTAGTTAACTTTATCTACTGCTAAAACTTATAAAAACTACAAAATATTCAGTCTGTTCAGGTTTTTGCTGGGTACAAATACCAAATATTTTTAGTTTTATTAATTTTAGTCATAATGATTTGGAGTGACGAAAAACAGTTTCTTTTATTGTAATTGTGGGACTCACTGACTGATTCACAATACAAAAATAGAAACAAAAAGCATGATGGACTAATGGAAATTCTGAAATTCTGGCCCGTATGCTAGAGTTATTTATTTATCTGTTCTCCTCAACCTTCAGCAACGCTGGAACACCGATGCTCTCAATCGTTATAATATCGCAATGGTTTGTGCATAGCCATAGACAGTCTTTTATGGCTACTAGACCTGAAAAGACGCTATGCATATATGTAATCTTTGTAAGAAATAAAAATCAAATTTGCATCAAGGCCATCTATGTTAGAGTGTTTTGAAATACACAGTATATTCCTGCCGGATCCAGTACGTCTGGACTGCTGGTTATTAAAATAAATGAATAACCAATGCAATTATAGACAACAAAACAAATTCTTTACTAAATGTACGCTCAACAAGTTCGATATAAATAAAAAATATAATAAATAAAATGCTCTGGAAATGCCTAGTTTTACAAATTACTACAAACTACAATTTGGCATGAGCATTGGCTAGTCTTGTAAGTGCTTCGGCAGCATCCAGTTCCTCTCTGCCATGCTGCTGAAAGTTATTGTTAAATCTATTCTTCTTTACCTTCTTCCGCTCGTGCATTTCATACGTCCAGTTCAAATAATTATTCTCACTCGGTTTAAAATTAGCCGCACTCTCAAGCCACCGAGAAATCATCGATGGCTTCGTGTTCTCTTCCGTGTAGTTGCTGAAACGTATGTTATTATTGGGATTTTGGCAATCGCGCAAGTACTTCTCCATTATGTGATTTTTGTACTTGTGCTGAGCGAAAGGATTCTCTTCGGGCTCCGTCTCGGTGGTAGAACTGATATAAAAGCACTGTGCTTGAATATCGACGTTATTTGAGGTCATGGTGTAGCTGTGTGCTACATTCGCCATATTGGCTTCCATTTGTTCATATTCAGATTCGATTTCATGCCATATACTATCTTCGGAACATATGCTGAAGTGCTCGACGTTGCCTTGTACTTGGCTGTTGTAGGTTTTTATGAGGTGTCCCCATGTTTTTCGTTGGGGTTCTTTTCCCGCATTTTTTAATTTTCTTCTCCAATTAGCAAACCAGTTGCAAACCTGAAATTTAGTTTTCGTTATTAATTAGAAATAATATACATACATAATTAGAATATCTATGCAGCGTGTGTACCATACAACTTATTAATGTTAATGAGAATTTTAAATGTTTAGATAAAAAATATATTATAAGTGTGTGTAATTCACTTTAATTAGTTTTTCGTACAAATTATTCACAAGAACCGTTTATTTTTTTTTCGACAATTGCTTTTATTAATAATAGCTGCTTCCGTTTTACGTGTCTACCTGCCTTATACGGTTCGCACCGGTGTTAGTCGTCGCTGAACGTCAAGAGACAAGGTAACTTCGTCACGCATAAACGAACACGAGATAATCAGCACGGAACAGCTCCTGAACGATAAACGAACGCAGGTAATGTGTGTGATGGGCGACTCTGTAAAACTGTTCTGTGAAATATCCAGACTTAAAAATAAAGTTTTGTATAAAGTTGAAAAGATGAATTTTGAAGTGTCGAGCACCACTAGACACCTGTAGTAACTCTGATAGGTATGCATTTAGTAGGGCTCAGTCCAAAGCTGCAAATCAAACACCTTTGAGCTGCAGGGTACTGAGTAGTTTTACTTCGTACCAAGAGATCGTACTCACGCATTTACGTGCTGATGATGCTAAGTTGAGACGTACAGCCAGAGAGGAAAACGATAGGTGAGCCGACATTTGCACATCTCACGAAGGAAGGCAACAGGAGACCAACTTCATTATTTCTCTAAGATGACTACGTTCAACACAAAATGTTCTAGAGTAAAGTAGTCCTCCAATCTGATCTCCTACTTACAAATCGCAATAAGTAATAGTCCACTAATACATCAATCAAATAACAATAATATCAAAATAAATTGACAGAAACATCACGAGACATACATGAGCTTAAGCAAATAATGAAGGACCTGATGAAACAAATAAGCACCATCCTCAATCTGTTACAACAGTCGTTTCAAAAATGAATTGATGACCAGTAATCTCCAAATAGTACAATGGACTTGGTCTACATAGTCAAGAGGTAAGAAGATTTCTATTAGACTAAAGTATAGACATCATGCTGATTTCAGAAACATACTTTACCACAAAAGGGTTCATTGAGATACCGAAATACACAGGCATCCAGATAGCACTGCCTATGGAGGAACCGCCATAGTCATAAAACATTATCAAACTGACAGCTATCAGCAAGACTTCCTACAAGTTACAAGTATCTATGTGGAGGAAATTAACAGAGACATTACGTTCTTGGCCATCTACTACAATCTTGGCATCGCTCACCGATTCAAAAATTGCTTCAAAAATACTCTCTTCATCTGTGTTGCAACAAAATCTAAAACTGCATAAAACTTTGGCGGATTAATCCTAATGAAACAAAATCAGCACACGTAAAGTACACACTGAGAAGGAAAACTTGTCCACCAGTGCCCCTAAAAAATCAACTACTACCACAAGAAGAATTCGCTAAATATTTGGGAATACATCTAAACAGAAAGCTTTCCTACTGGAACCCCATATTTTTGGAGTTAACCTTTACAGTAAGACCAGAAGCTTCGAGCTATGTACTGGACCATAGGTCGTAAATCCCAAATGAGTATTGACAATAAAATGTTGGTTTACAAAGCCATCTTAAAACCAATGGCATTTAATTGGGGGGAACCAAATATCGAAATTCTGAAACGCTTTGAGAGAAAAGCACTACGTATCATAACAGAAGTTCCAAGATACGTGTCTAAGTGGTTATTGCATCATCACGCCAACGACTTAAGGAAGAAATAGCTCTATACATCATTAAATATAAAATACATAATAAATCAGAGACAACTCCCTTAGACGTCTGAAACGAGCTCACCCCCTAGAACTAACAACTAGATTTCATCAAGCAGATCGACGGTAGCGCGAATCACCCAATATAACACTAAGTTTAAAGTTTAAATAAAGGAGGCGCTGCCGCTGGAGTGACTCTCCCACACGATCACTAACAACACATAATTTACTGAATACCCAAACGGGTAGATAAAAAAAGAACAAACTTACGAAAGAAAACCAAATAGGAAAATGGGACGTACGAAGCTTGTGTGGAGAAGGAAAGCTAGCAAACCTAAGTCAGGTTTAAGGAGGATGAACTTAAATAAACCAATATATATATATATATATATATATATATATATATATATATATATATATATATATATATATATATATATATATATATATATCAGAAACATGGTGGCCTAATTCAGGCAAATGTTGGATTCCCAACGACACCCTATATTACTCCGGCAACCAAGACAGGAGCACAGGAAGGAGGTTGTATTTTTATAGCTAACCATCTAGAAAAAGACGTCACCAGTTTTATTTCTTACACTGACAGCGTAGCACTAATAAATTGGGTCAAGTCTGCAAATATCAACATTATAGGGCATACGTCTCAACAGCAAAATCATGAGATGACAAGACATTATGACGTAAAAGTATATTCAACGTCATGAAAAGACAGAACGTAAATATAATCATGGAGAACTTTAAACCAAAACGGGGAAAAGATAGATTCTAAGGACGCGCCTTTGGACTAGGAATACGAAATGTAAGAGAAGATCGTCTCTTACAATTCTGGTGTTGCCTACCAGCCCGGCGACTATACACGTGAAGAGCCCCAACAGACCAATCGCATAATATACTAGGAAATCAAATAATGAAATCTATTAACAGAAGATTCGGGTCATCCATTACGAAGATATGTACATACCTAGGTATGTGCCTAGGCACGGACGGCACATCAGACCACACACAACTAGTAGCAAATATAATAATTAAGCTCTCAAAGCCATTCAGACCCCATTCGTAACGTAGGATAGGCCTTGAGAAACTCAAAGACAGACCAATGGACGAAATCCTGTTGTAAACGAAAGGCGTAAACAAAGGCGTAAACAAAAGAACAAAGGCGATGGATGGACTTTAAAAATATTCAGAAAATAATAAGAACAAAAATTTGGAATGCGAGGAACGACTGGATAGCACGGGAATATGGAGAAATCGAACAACTACAGAGTACAGAGGACTTCAACCTATATAGGAAACTAAAGGGAATAACTGGACTTTTCAACAAAAAAACAACTTCTCTATGTTAGTGATCGGAAGAAGGAAGTAGTCCCAGATACTGAAAATAAGAAAGTCTGGCAGGGGTATGTTAATAATCTCTTTGCAGACCAAAGATCCGACAACAACACAGAGACGGTCACTGATTTGCGGATCGGTCAGCTGATCCGTAAATCAGTGACCGGTCCGCAAAGGCGAAATTGATAAAGCTGTTCCTCACAATAATTCACCAATGGATATATAGAAAATACGAAATCACAATTGGAAACAGGATATGCTATTATTGCAACGCAAATTTTAGTACAAAATTGTTACGACCAGGGAAAACCCGCATACCTATGCTTCATAGACTATGATAATGGCTTTCGACAAACTCAATTGGACATTGAGCAAAAAGATATGTGATGCATAGAAAGCTTGTACTGGAACAAGACAGACCAAGTGAAAATTGAAAACGATACAGCCAGTGAGATCAAGATCTACACAGGGGTGTGTTATATCACCTCTTTTGTTTAACATTTATTCTGAGAACACAGTCATGGAAGCACACACGGACCTAGAAAGAGGCATAAAGGTTTATGGATATACAATATGGATAAACAATAATTCTATTGATAGCCGATAATTTAGAAGACCTCCAAGAACTCGTAAAGGTAGTAGCAGAGTCAACTTATGAAACTGAACATAAGTTCATAAGTTGACTCTGCTACTATATTACAAATTACAAGATAATTTGTGATTATATCCCGAGATCCGAACATAGAAAAGGACGTGGTAACCTACCAATAGAACAAGTCAGCAAATTCAAGTATCTGGGAATATGGCTTACAGAGAACATCAGATACTGAGGATAGATGCAGAATTGAAAATGCGTACAATGCATTCATGCAATTTAATAAGGACCTTACCAATACGAATTTGATTTGAACCTTAAAAAGAATTTTGAATGGCGCCAGCTAGAGAAAGTACACAATGTAATAGCTGAAGTGCTGCAATGGATGAACTTATATATCTTAGGTATTAGTGACGTTCGATAGTCAGAACAGGGAGAATGTCCTATCAATAAGTACCATATGTACTACTCAGGAGGATGCAATGCACCATACAGATACGGAGAAGCCATAATAATCTCACAACTAAAATCAAACTAACATTGTTTTGAACGTTGTGAACCTACCAAATAGGATTATAATGGTGTAATTAGATCATGTACAGGAAAAATAAATTTAATCCAAGTATATGCACCCACATCAAATAAGAGCGTCCAAGAAATAGAAGAAGTCAACAACCAATTAGAAGAAATAATGCAAATAGTCAAAAACTCAGGTGTCACCATTGTTCTAGACGACTTTAATGCCAAAATAGGGTATGAGAATAATACTTAATATTTCCATACCCTATTTTGGCATATGTAGGTCGATATGCTATTGGCGGAAAGGGGAAAACGCATTGAATTCTATCAAATTAAAAATATGGTGATTACTAACACATGGTTTAAACTACAAAAAAGAAGATTATACATCCCCAAGTCATACAACAGACAATATAGTACGGAACCAGATAGACTATATCCTTATGAACAAAAGATATAGGAACGATATCCGCATAGTAAAAACGTACACCGGAACAGATATCGAATGTGATCACAATCCCCGTATTGCCACTTTGGAAATCAGATTTTAAAAAGTACAATTAAAATATCGAAAGCAGAAATTAAATACAATTATACTCCGAGATGAAACCAGACAAAACATAAATAAATAAATAGCTTGAACAGATTGTAAACAAAATTAGACGCAAATATAGATGAGCCATGGAACATCATAAAGAAAGCGCTGGATGGCAGCATAGATAAATTGAGATAAAAACTAACAACTCCCAATCTCCAACAAGACCGTGGACGACACATGAAATTTTCGCACTCATGGAAAAGAAAAGACAATAAAAAAACAAGGATATGAATAAATACAAAGAGATACAATAAAAAATAAGAAAAAAAAATATAGACGCAAGAAACATTCATGGGCAAATCAATGTGAGGAGATAGGATCGCTTCGACGGAGGTATGATTTCTTAAGCTAAAATAAAAAATCAAAGAATTCAGGGGCACGGGAAGGAAAAAACAGAATGGGATAATAAAAGGCAACAACGGTATTATTATAGTGGATATAGAAAAAAATATCAAAAGATATGAAGAATATATACAACAACCATTTGAGGACACTAGAAATGAAACAGACATAAAGGTAACTTCCCAGGGACCATTAATAACAGCCGAAGAAGTAATATATGCTATCAATAACTCAAAAGATATAAAAGCAGTAGGGTTAGTTGAGATACCAGTATACATTCTTAAACTAATTGAAGAAGACAAAAATAACATTATGGTAAATTTATATAATACCATCTATAAGACGAAATCTATGATTTTTCTACTACAAAAGAAGCACAATGCAAGGGTTGTTCAGATTTTAAAACAATATGTCACACCTTAAAAGTTTTCTTAAAGGCCATCCATTGTTGGATATACAAGAAGTTAAAAGCAGATATTAGTGAGACACAGTTTAGGTTTTGTAGTAATTTAGCCACAAGGGAGGCTTTATTTGGAATGAATGTCATAATCCAACAGTGTCTCGATATGAACATAGACCTATTTAACGGATTCATCGATTTCGAGAAAGCCTTCGATAAAGTTAAACACGACCGGTTAATCGAAATAGTACAACAAGAGGGTCTTGACTATAATGACATCCGAATAATTAAAACCTTATACTGGAATTAGAAAGACCTAATAAATGTGAAGGGACATGATTAGACGAACTGGACATACGAAGGGTAGTTCGGCACGGATAAATATTGACGCCGCTACTATTTAATATGTATTCAGTGTGCTTATTAGATAGGTCATTAACTAAAGGTCGTTTTAGACAAGACAATTTCTTGACTCAAAAGTTAGTCAAGATGCGAGACAATCTAAATTGTCTCATATAATACAGCAAATTATTTGATATATTGAATTGGATGGTAGATCGAATGGAAAAATATAACGCGTTCTATTTGTCAAGGACAAAAATATGGGAGGAGGATATATGAATTCACAACTTTTGAGCTAAGAAATTGTCTTGTCTAAAACGACCTTAAGACTCGGACTCGGTCGAGTAGTTATAATCGGGCCAACTATCAATAACATTCGATACGCAGAATCTTCAAAAAACACTACAAGACATAAACACGGTTAGTCAAGTTTATGGGCGAAAATGAATTTGAGTAAAACTAAAATGATGACAACAAAAATTAGAAACTGAAATTGAAGACAACAGAGATCAAACCATAGAAGTTAGCAAGTGTATAGCAATAGCAAGAGCCACCTTCGTCAAAATTAAAAAACTATTCGTAAATAGAGACCCCAACATAACCTTGAGAGTCCGAATAATGCGTTGCTATATTTTCTCAACGATATTATACGGGATGGAAGCATGGACATTAAAGAAAAATAACATAAAAAATCTGGAGTCGTTTGAAATGTGGGTTTAGCGCCTCATGCTCAAGATACCCTGGACAGACCTAGGAAACAACGAAGAAGTCATGCGAAACTATATAAAGAAAATAAATTTAACCATCACGATTAAAAAAAGGAAAGATTGAGTATTTTGGACACTACCCGGGGACAGAGATACTCGATTCTCCAACTAATTATGCAGGGAAAAGTACAAGGAACAAGAGCCGTAGGGCGTCGAAGAACTTCATGGTGAAAGAACTTTTGAGAATGGTATGGACAAACAACAATCCAACTTTTTAGAGCAGCCGCGTCAAGTTCGAATCGCCGTGATGGTTGCTAAATAGGAGACGACACCACAAGAAGATGTTTTAACTCAAAAATATATACATTCACACTACTATTTTTCAGTAAAACATGATAATCTGACAATATTTTCATAATTCATAATTCATGAAAAATGTAAAACAATTATCTAATAAAATCATTCGATTTTATTTTGTCATTTTATTTCATAGGAATATTTAAATTATTAAAAATACAACTGACCCATTAGGAGGAAAGTTAAACGCCATCTGGCAGCACCACATCAATTAGCAATGCACACCCATATCTAGATATGTAGATTGCTAAGAGGTGGAAACTTATAAATGTTTTAAATTATTAATTAATTAATTTCTGGCAACCATTATTATCAAGTATTATATTTAAGCTGGGTTGTATATAAGCAGATTACATAGATCTGGAAGATGACCTAGGGGTCTTTACAGATCTATGTAATCTAATATATATATATATATATATATATATATATATATATATAATCTGTTCTTATTTTAGAAAAATTATTATTTCGTCAAGGTGGACAAATGAAAATAATAGTTGGACAAACAAAAATAATTAATGAACAAATGATTGTAGTTCTTATTGATATGACTGTGTGGTTAGTATGAACATACATCATATCCAGTGTCCAGTGTTATTTTGAATGATCTCCATTATGTGGGGTGGACAATCGAACATTTTGGTTGGACAAACGTTAAAATAATTTGTTTGTTTTGGATATAACCTTTTTTTAAGGGCGTTGAAACGATTTTTTTAACAAACGTGAACACCACGATTTGTTCACATTTGTTAAAAAAATCGAAACGAAAAACGAATGATACATTAATTTTTCGAAAATTGAATCTTAGTGGTGCCAGTTGAGTTCCACAGAGTTGGAATACATCCATAATTTCGAGTCTAATACACAAAATAGAGCGACATTGCTGCATGCAAACAGAGGTATATGAAGCTATGAAATATAAAGTTAACAACAATGCATATCATTTAATCGCGGGTTACATTTAACCCACTTTTATACAACCTAGACTAACTATCAATTGTGTTTATTAATTAATATACAGGGTCATTATAAAATGGAGCATTTCTTTTTCAGTGCGTTGTAGAGGAAAGTACATTGATTATGTGACAAATAGTAAAAAAATCCCAACCTTTCCAAAATATGAAAAAAGCTAAAAATTCAACTTACTTGTTTTCCACCATTTTTCATCAAGAATTACTTTTCGTTTATTGTTGCCAATGGAAAAATAGTGCAACAATTAATAATAGGTATATATCGCTACTTTGGAACAATACCAGCATAACTAAACAAGTGCGATTTTTCGATTATGTCATAATCAAAACTGAAATGCGATAATTTTTATGTGTAAGACTTTCATAAAATACTCGCGTATTCGGTCGCTAGAGAGGAGTACGTCAGTGATGAATTATCAAAACCCTCTACGTACCTAAATATTTGAATGGGATTTTCTCAAAAATAGTAAATTTGAGTATGCTGGTGTTCTTCCAAAGTAGCGATATTACATACATTTCTGAATAACCAACTAGGGGCGCCTAGTTGTTACGTTTTTGTGGACCATATTCAACAAACTGTTTACAGTAGACTACTTGAAGACAAGGATGATTTAATTAATATAATTCAGAATGCGTTTCGCACCACAAACGCTCCAACATGTTCGTGCCCACTAAATTAATTATTATTTTATTTTAAAATTTAAGAATCAAGTTATAACCATTATAACTATGTTTTAGATCTGTCAAAACTATCTATGATTTTTACTAAATATTTTTTTTACTATTTTTCATGGGCTCTATGGATGTGCTCCAACATCGTACAGGAAAGAAAATGCACGGATTTATATTTCACTCTATATGTATACGTAACAATATTATAATTACGATTATTCATATTCGTTAATATTAACTTAGGTTTAGGCTGAACTAAAACAAGAAATAAGGCATTCGTTTTAAAAGATTATGTCATTATTGTTTATTGTGACGAAATACTTAATAAGAACTAAGTGGTAAATTCTGATTTTGCCAGCATAAGCGTTCCTTATAATCTTTATTTTGACTGATTTCTCCTGCCTTATTTCTTATATTATGTCATAAATAATGGAGCAAATTAGTTCAAAAATATTAGATATACAATTGTTGCTGCATCAAATATGTGATAGTTAATTTGAAACGACAAATAACAGTGATGTTTATATTATGTAATACCTGAATATATGTTAAACCCGTCTGAATAGCCAGCGTCTTTTTCTCATCCCTATTTGGATATGGATTGTCTCTTCTCCTAATCAGCCAATCCTTTAAGAATTTCTTAATTTCTGGCGTAAAAAGCCGTTTAGGCGGTCGCTTTTCCTCCCCAAACATACGTCTAAGAACAAATAAAAATACATATAAACCCAACAATCATGTTATCTAGAAATATACTGTATGTATATGATATGTTAGGTAACAGATATAAAAAAAATAAAACACAAACTTGTTAATTTCACACAGAAATTCCTCTCATAGTTTGAAAAGCTGACCTGCTATATCTTTTACTTCTTATGGGCCTTCGTGCCCTTTCTTTAATACCTTCTAGTGTCCTCTGATCCATTTTCTACACACAAAACATTTAAATTACATTAGAAAACGAGAATAACGCATATAAATAGAACTAACATGATCTAGGTATTGGGTAATACGAAAAACAAGATGGGAGCCTGCACCGTGTAAATGAACGTGTTTCTTTGAATTGGAACATTATGAAACCGATATTTCAATTGCGTTTCGCATGATGAGCACAGAACAATTCCGATAATGCCTACTGAAGCGATTAATGCCAGGTAGCGGACGCAAATATTTATTTTAAGTCACATCAGCGCGTTACCGCATAGAAAACATTTACTGTTTTTAACGAAAATTGTATAGAAATTGAAGTGAAAATATGTAATTGTCTTACTAAATACCTTGAACACTCGTGCGTTGTAAGGTGCAGTACTTTTAAGATTTCACAGCAAACAGTGTCAATGGTACTTTACTACTGAGACAACAGATCTGGGGACATCTCAACTGCAACACAGTTTTATTTTCAGAAACATCTCCCGCGTGGTGTGTCTTATTACAGTAAATTGTATTCCACTACTTACTCTTGAAAAGGATGCAAATTCGTTTATATTAATTGACACATGTGTCTTAATGCAGCCGCAATTAATAAGTTAGATTTATTTTAATTACACGATGCAGCGTATTTTAAAACATTCAAATTCTATTTATATACCTGTGTGTAATAATATATCTGTTTTCATATCTTTTTCTAACGCTGCTTACTTCCATTCGTGTCAGAGTAATGATGTGTTAATTTATAAAACACTTTCAGTTTTAAAAATATAGTTTGTTTATAAAAATGTACCGAAAATTTAGGCAAGGGGTAGTAAGGAATGTTTTAATTAAACTTGTAGCAATAATTTACAATAATCGGCTCTGAATCGCCTAATAAAGGTTGATTAGATATAATTTACGATTTCGCCGAAAAAACATTAATAACAAATACGTACAATTAACACAGTGGAAACATCTTCATAAGGTGGGTGTGCACTGAAATCGTAATATAAGAAACAACGAATAAAATAAGAAATTAAGTTTAGAGGCATATTTTTCATTATTGTGTTTATTTGACAAATATAAGTAATAAGAATTAAATGGTAGTTTTGTATTCTTATTTTATGAGCATGACCAGTAAAGTAATCTTTATTTCTAGCGACTTCGTTCTGCCAATTGAGACTTATGTAAATAAATAATACTGTGTAAATATTTGAATATTAAGGATATTTAGTTTAGTTGCTCCGGACCCTTTAAAATCATAAAAATTTGATAAACTATACTTAGATACATCCAAAAACATTAAAGACGATTGATATGTATCACATTTCTTAAATAATAATAATAATAATAAAAATAATAAAAATACGTATTGTGATACATAACATTTACATATACATAACACAGTGGGCTAACGACTTTCTGCCTGCGTCAACTTTTCTAGTTGCATATAAACATTTATTATTATCTACAATAGAATTTTATTCTTAATTTTAATATTGTTGTTTGTGTTTGCATTGTCATATCTTAAATAAATGTGTTTAGTTTAAAATACCGATTATATAAAAACTTATAGACAACATCATAATTCTTGAAACGTATATTAACATTAATTTATAAATATTTCAAATCAAATAATAGTTATTAGTTGAATTAGGTTTGATTCAAAATTATTGCAATTTAACAATGCATTATTTATAGAAATTTTTACGTATCACATGTAGTCTATCACAAAGCATAAAACGGATATGCTTATTTTATAATTTACAGTGGTAGCAGGCTCCAAAAAATATCTCAAGAATCATATACATTTTGAGGTTTTCAACAAAATGCCAACCTTTTAAATTTTTCATAAAACTTAACTTAATTTAAAAATAATAAATATTAGGTGATAAAATACAATTTTAATATATTTTTTAATTCTAAAACAATTATATTCTGATATTCGTATGTATATTCTTTCTAATTAAATGAAAACAAATTTCTTGTTGATCCAATTTGAAGAAAATTGAAAAATGTCCACGTTAGCATAATATAAAGCTAGTATATGACATGGCATCCAATCTTAACATGAACAAATTAAACCCAACATGGCGATTGTAGAACAAATCTATGACACAATGACCTCAAATAATATCAAAATTCACGCGCAGTGCTTTCATATCAGTTCTACCACGAAGGCGGAATCAGAAAAGAATCCTTTGGCTACTTTCGCGATTGCCAAACTCCCTATAACAATATTTTCACGAAATAGAACACGAAAGATAACACGAACCCTTTGATGGCTTAAGTGTTATTTGAACTGAACGTAAAAAATCCACGAGATGAAGAAAGTAGAAAAGAAAAAAACATTTTCAGCAGCTTGATAGGGAAGAACTAGATGCTGCTGAAGCCAATGTTTAGTAAAACTAGTCATTTCCAGGGCATTTTATTTCATATATTTTTTACTTATATTTCATTGCTGTGGAGGAATGCGTTCACGCACACCAATTGCTTCTCATCGGGTAGTGTGCGATTAGCCTTGTAGTTCGGTACAAGGAATACCCACTAAACCTGAACCCCTTGCAGTCCCTAGCCTGGAACTGATTTCTCATTCGCCTTCGGGCTGGCCGATAGTCATTTTCTCGTCATTACTCTTTTCCCGGAAAAAGAGAAGAAGAAAAAAGAAGAAATGAGTTAGTCGTGTTTTGGTAATTCATTTCCCCAGTATGCCCTAAAACTTGGGCGGATAAGAGGTAGATAAATAATATAAATAGATTAATAACTAGATTATTGGATTGCTGTCCACTGTTACGTTCATCCCCAGGGGGATCAGTGCCAAAGTAGTAGTGGGGAGGCCTTGGTTAAAATATCACATTTTGTTTAAACCACACGTTAAAAATGGAGGTCCAGGAAAAATTTCATAATAGATAATACATAACACATAGAATAAATCGTTAATTATATAAAAGATCCTGGAGGAACTCATGCTAAATACTCAGGACTGTCGGGCAGGAGGGATTAGCAACCTCCTACACGACAGCACACCTCTGGATTCCCAATCATCATCTCAAACATGGTGTTCTCCATCTCCGTACGTTCTGAGGCACAGCGGGGACAGTCAAAAATGGCGTGTTCGGTCGAGCCTGTGGTATGCCCTGAAGCAGCCTTGCCCCGAGAATACTTGTGTTAGTGTGTAGTCCACTTCGCCATGTCTCATACCAGTCCAGTTGCCTTTGTCCACCAGTTCATTCCACTTTATCTTCCACCTTGCCACTGTCCTGGCTCTTGTAACCCTCACACTCATGCCCTCCTTTTATCTCTCAGTGCGCTCCAGGACAAGCAGCTCGATCGGGGTATACCCGCGAAGACCAGGATGGCTTCCTTGGAAACCGTCCAGTACCCCCTTGCCACGCTGAGCGCACTCTCTAAACCCTCACCAGAATTTGTTGTTGTGGTGTTTTGGTACTCCCAGCATCCATCTCTTATACTGGCCCGGACCTTTTGTATACGGCATGATCGCAGACAGCGCTGTTGCACCTGCCGGCCTCGCGCCGGCCCCTTCCACATGTTTCCTGAAGGACAAGCCGTGGTCCGCGACAATCTGCAGGCTATCATTGACCTTTGCCCTAAGCTCCTCTTCGCTACGCCCCGTCGCCACGAGGGCCACATCGTCTGCGTAGCCTACCAGTTTCGAGGATGAGGTATCCGTAGGATACCATCATAAATTATGTTCCACACGGTCGGTTCCAGGGTCGAGCCCTGTGGATCTCCGCATCCTAACCTCATGCACCTATCTCCGTCTTCGCTCCCCACAATGAGCTTTCGGGTTTCAAGGTAGCTTCTAATGAGTCTTAAGGAATCCACTGGGAGGCTCATACCACTGCATCTTTCCAGGATCCTGCCCCAGTAGGCCGTGTTGAAGGCATTGCGCACGTTAATGGTTTTGATCGCACAGAGCGTGCGCCTTCTCCACAATCCACCTCTTGCTTGCTTTGCCACTTCCATTACCACCTCCATCTCCTGGATGGTGGACCTGCCAGGCCTGAAACTGTATGGCTAGACTGCAAGTCCTCCGAGGCCCTTGGTGACGGGTATTAGCTTCCCCAAAACCAGGTACTCCAGCAGCTTCCCCATGATGCCAAGCATGCACAGCGGTCGGTACGCCGCTTGGCTGTGCTGGGATTTCAATGGATTGGGGATAAGCACTAACCTGGCCCTTTCCATATGTTCGAGAATTCATCCCATCTGTGCGCTTATCATCACGATCGCATCCTGCCAGTTTCACAGCTTCCGGTGAGACTACGTCCAGCCCCGGTGCTCTACTGCAGGTCTTCTGGTTGCCGCTACCAACTCTGAACGAACATTTAGTATATATAAACCTTTCATTGGGATTAGTTCACCCTTTACGACACATATTTAAATTGTCAAAAATTAAATCTCCTACTTATTTTTCCCTTAGCCTCCCCTATATTCACCATTACTTCCCACCTCGTCCCGTTCTGGTTCATTAATCTATATCTAAATCTCATCAAGGTCCTTTAAGTTTTCAACTAGTTTAGATATATACACCCATTAACCAAATATCCCATATTCCCTTCTACTCCCGCATAAATTACACTTTCTCTCCTCTTCTTTCATACAATATCTCCTTTCACTTTCCTCGCTCCCGCATCTAAACATAGCTATCATTCGTTGTTTTCCATCTATTCTCCATTTGTTTGAATATTCACGTAAACCCCACAATGGACTTAGGGCAGTATTATACTACACTACCGATGGGGGGTTGATGGAATAATGGAAGGAGACAGTGCCTCAAGTGTGGTGAGAAGTACAAGTGCACGATACCCTGCGGCGCCCTCTGTAAAGAGGAAGGGCACGCGACAGGGAGCATTCGCTGCCTCGTAAAACGGGGCGCAAAACATCGATGTCATACAGGCAAACATCAGCAAGGGTAGGGAAGCGCACCAACTGCTGCTCGCCTCTGAGACGGACCATGGGGCCCATCCGGTCATAGTGAGTGAACAAAGAAACAACAAAAAACTCTGGTGGGTGACCGACGGTCCCATAGGGGACGCGGCCATACAGTTTTCAGGTAGCCACCATGGACACATTACACCGTACGACTCATTTAGGATGTCCATAATTGCGTGCTACCTGTCACCTAACTGTGGCACGGAGTACGCAAAACTATGGCTGGACACGCTGGAGGCAACGGCCAGGAACATAGGAGGACAGGTCGTCGACATCAATGCGTTATTTCATTAGTTTGTCTGTATCTTCTTTGCCCCCCTGATACTCTCATATCTTCCCCTCAAATCAAAATATTTATAACGTGTGATATCGCTCGGCGTCCAGTGTGTGGAGAAGGACTTGCAGTCCATTGATGTTGTTCGTAAGACATGTACGGGGAGGCTTATAAAACCGTCAGGCCTCCTTACGGGGAAATATACTCGAAACTGTTCTCTGAGTCTTGGCGAGGGAGAACCGTTATATGAGAAATAAGGACTCAATTATCAGTGTAAAGCTACTAGGGAATAAATCGAGTTGTCCAGTTCTCACTGGACAACTCGCGAATAATTCAGGTCGAGGAACAGCACAGGAGCTATGATCTGGGGTAATTTGAGGGAAGAGGTGAGCATCCAGGCGATGAAAAAAATCATTGCATAAAATCTCAGGCACTATGAGATCGTTAAGTGTGAAATAAGGGGTACGGGGGCTAGAGTTGTCTGAAGAACTGAAGAAGTTGCCGGATAGGCAAGAGTTGTCCGTGGCATTTGCGGAGTTGCCTCATCGTCGGTAGCGCGGGCGTAACTGGCTAGGTTGAAGGTACCGGCAGTACCGGTTGGCTTTTGAGTTAACGCTAACATTGGGGAAGCTAGAACATCGTCGATAATTGACAGGATGACGGCCGCCGCAACTGACGCAGGCACACACCGTGTATGATTGAGCGGCAATTGGAAACGGAGTGATGTTTAGCATCGTTGGCACTGCGACGTTGGGCATCAATGATTATTGATGACTCGGTGGAACATGAAGATGTGTCTCCCGGCTGGGGTCAATAGTAAGTTGACATTACCATAGGAAACACATGAGCGTTTGGTTTTTGGTCCATCTGGTAGGCCGAGATCGCGAGGAAGCTCTGCTTTTTAACGTACTGGAACGTCTTCTATAGATAAGGTTTCAGGAATGCCACGGAGAAGATTAAACAAAGCTATGATAAGTTAAGCCCCCTTCATCTAGGTATAGGATTAGGCATCGGATAACGTCGGAAGACTCTGGGTGGAGACGCACCCCATTAGCTGCGTTGACCGATTTGCCGATGTTAATTTCGCGAAGGATAAGTACGGTAATAAGTACCCTCATTTTATTGAAGACTGTGGGAGGGGATCTCTCTTTGGCCTGAGGGGTTACGGAGCCTGAAGGATCTGGACATGGGAGATTTGAAATGGCATGTCATCCGTGAAGATGCAGAATTTCGCGTTTCAGAACGTACATCGTATCAATCGTAAGTCCTGCATAGCGACATCGGGGGGAATCCCATCCTCCTCCATGGTGAACACCATCTACGAACACTCGAACCGTAATTAAACAAGACGTACTTGAGAGTTTCGTTGTGTTTTTGGTGACTTGGCTTGCTAACTCAATAGTAAACACGTCTGTTTGTCATGACAGTCCACCTACTCTTGGTATCCACTGAAGAGGCGTATGCCTCCTATTTTCCTACCCCACTAAACGTAAGTATAGGGGTAAGCGACGCGTTCTGCGAAACAGTAACAAGTTCCTCCTCTATTCTATGGGTATACCATATAAATGAAATTTAATTTTTTCTGTCTCTTTTTAAATAAATACCACAACTTTCCTTCTGTTCTTAGTTAATTTATTATTATTCGTCCTTTATCAGTTCCGGAGTATTTGCATACTCTTTTTTCCTTCTTGGCATTCTGCCGCTGTTATTAGGCCTGCTTCACTTTCATTCATTGTTCTTTTCATCTCCTTATATTCTCTATCAAACCAAGCTGCTTGCGTTTGAGTTTCTTTCATAGTTCTCCATTACCAGACCGCTATTCTGCATTCTATACCATTTATGCTTTGTACAACTCTTCCATTCTGTTTCATTCATACGTCTTCACTGCATGCGAGGGCGAAAAGTTAGCGAAATGAAACACATATGGCAGCATCAGTTTAAATAAAATATATGCATTAGACGACACCAACTTTCTTGTGCACAAATATCAAATTTTACATTGTTATGTCAAGTTGTATCAATTTGGTACTCATTTGAGTAAAGCTAGTTTTGAGAGTTTTGCAAAATGGATAAACTGTCTGTGAAAAAGGTTGGAAAGCAACAGAAATGTATAAAGGTATGCAAGATACGTTAGGAGAGTCTGCTCTATCATTTGCGACTGTGCATACGTGGGTAACGGAATTTTAAGATTGTCATTAGAGTCTAGAAGATAATCGACCAACAATTGCCAGAACGCCGCAAATTATCGAAAAAGTCCACGATGTGGTTACGCAGGATCGTCAATTAAGTGCTCCGAAATTAGTAAGGATATGGACATCTCAGATGAAAGAACATTTCATGTCCTAACTGTAGAACTACGGATGAAAAGGCTGTTTGCAAGATAGGTCCCACGCATATTGACATTCGATCAAAACGAATCATAGAATGAGAATTTGTCAAGCAACCGTTTATACTCAAATAAAACCATTAGGGTTCATTAGTATACCCCAGAGCCCAAGCAATAATCTAAATAATGGAGACATAGGGCTTCTCTACTACCAAAGAAAGCAATGTCCGTGAAGTCAGCCGGAAATTTTATTGCGTCTTTTGGGATGTTAACGGAATATTACTAATTCACTAACTTCCTAAGGGCAATAAACGGTGAATATTACGCTACACATGTGGACTAAGTAGATACAAAAATACACAAAAAAAGACCTGGCTTGCGTAAGAAGAAGATCATTTTCCATCATGACAATTCACGTCGCTATACAATTGTGGTAGCAATGGGAAAATTGAATTAACTGAAGTACGACTGTTGCAACATCCACCTTATTCGCCTGATTTGGCTCCTTCTGACTTCCATCTATTTTCACGACTACATATTTTCCTCGCGAGAAAACCATTTTCCATGGAACAAGTAAAAGCAGCTGCCGACGACTATTTTGGAGGACTTCAAGATCGCACTTCCGTGAGAGCATAATGACTTTAGAACATCGTTGGATGATTGAACCAACTTAAGGGAGATTATGTAGAAAAATAAAACATATTTCAAAAGAATGTTTTCTCATTTTCTCTTTCATTTCTCGAACTTTTCAAAGCACCCTCGTCTTTCCCCCAACAGCAGAGCAGACTATCGTATTATTATTCTCTTTCTTCCCTATTTCCACCTACTTACCAAGCACAACGGAAAATTAAAAACATTTAGTAAAGAGTTTTTGTTGTTGTCTATAATTCTATTGCTTTTAACAATTTATACTAAACCAGTGGTAGACTTGTAGACCAGATTGTTTGCAAAAGGTGTATGGTCGGAATTCAGGAGGGTGCTGGGTAAGGTTTCGGCAAAAATATTTTTATATTTCTTCATTGGTTAATACATTTTAGAAACCATGTAGACTGTGATTCTAAACACGTGTCTCTCGTGTGTGTGTGTTCTTGTTGACAAATTAACCCAAAGACTGAACAAAGCTGATAATTTTAATTGTGTATGCAATATTTAACTCGAAAGGTACGATTCGTGGTGCTTCTAGACCCTAAAACATTTGCCGTTTACTCGGTGATATATTGATTTGATTGCCAACAGTTGACCAAGTGCCTAGTCAGTCAATTAGAAACATGCATTGGGTGGTAGCACTTGGGAAATGAATGTGAGGGAGTGAAAGGATAGTGGATGGATTATTGCATAAAGGTGAGTGAATGGATAGGAACGACGTGGAAATCTGCAAAGGACTGGCGTGAAAGAGGGTGGTAGAGTAGATTATATTGCAAGGGAGTATATTTTTAGTTAATGTTTGAATCTAATATAATATTGATGTGATGATTTGTGATAGTTATGCGAAATAAAGGTTTTTTGAAACTGCATATCTATAGAAAAAAGTAAAACGCTATATGGAGTCGGTTGACAAATATCCGAAATCCGATTCTATTTCAGCAAACCGACATATAGCCAACAATAAGCCGACACTTCTGTGTTTGCTAGCTATATAGTACTTAGTAAGCTAGAATAAGGATATTTTGTCTATAGCCGACATACCTATTAATCGTCAATCATACAACTTCACTAAAGTGCCTTTCGTTTATCACTCTGGGCTGGTACGGGCTTATTGTTTCTTGTTCTATTTGCCACTTCCGATGCGCATAATTCTACCTCGACCCTACAACCGGCAGCACACGGCCGCTAGACCTGAGCAATACTGCACGCCACGGGGGCGACTAGCAATGATAAACCATGCTAAACGAAAGCGCCTTAAGTGAAACTTAGATTTAAGCGATGTGAGAAAACGGACATCAATGAGCAATATGCGCTCAACAATATTATTCTAAAGAAAAAATAATAGTCATGATAGGTGAACTGTAACTGTATTTATTATATAACATAAAACTATAACTAATATCACACTTCACACAGTAATTGTCTCTTCGACGTCCATTTTAAGTACATCCGGCGGTGCCCATAGCTTTATAGTATTCACTGAAGCCGTAAGTACAACATCCTTGTTCGGATGTACGCAGAGTGAGTGAAGTACTTTCCTGAATGTATGTTCATATCGCTTTACAACATTTGCAGTAACCAAGTCCCAACACCAGAGTTCACCAGATATAGAACCAGACAATACTTGATTGTCGCTAGTAAGTACGGCACTCTCCACATTTAAATCATCTGTACGATGACCTAAATATCTATAGATTGGTGAAAATAAATTAGTTGGAATTCAATATAAACATGAAAGCAACAAATATAACTTACTCAGCTAACATTTCCCCAGAATTTTTATCGATTAGTCGTACAGTGTTATCAGCAGACCCTACCAAAATACATTGCCCATCATTTGTAAATGACACTGATGTAATTGCAGCTGAAAGAAATTAGGGAAGAATGTTAATAATTACAGAAATCATAATCTTTGTACCGGAACATTTTCAGAATGAAGAGGACTGCTCATTATGTAGTAATACCAAGTCAAGCTTACTCCAAACATTTTGTTAAATATTGAATGCAACATTTAATTATAATAATTTTACCTTTCTACCCCTTAAGATGGGTCTCTACCTCTCCTCTCTCCGAAAAATGTAAACAATCATTCCCCTTTCGTTTGTATCTTACCAGCATGTGCCCATATATTACTATAAATAAATAGAAGAAAGCGGGACTAGACGAGCAAGATTAATTTTTTCATACAAATAGTAAATTAACAGAGCGATAACCGCGCGACACGCACAAAGGGGTAAGGATGGATTGTCTTGCCCGTAGGCTGGTTATTTCCATCTCAAGTTAATACCGCACTATGCTCATGTTTACGCAGCCCTTGTCCCTTCTTCTTGTCGCCAGTGTGTTGCTGGATATTATTTAATACAGACGTTATTTTAATCAAAAACTACGTCCCAGCACCCTTGAGAATTTAAACCAAATTTACAACACATTTTATATAAACAAACAGATGCGTGAACAAAACTTAAGCAAGAGCGTAACAGACCAACATTTTTTTCTGTCAGTCTTATTACCTCATTTTTTTTATTTTATGTAACTTTAAAGTAAATATAATGGCATTTACGCAAAAAAAGAAGTCCAGAAGGACCGAATTCATCACTTGGCTGGTTTGAAGACCCAGTCTAGCTCTGAATGTAACCATAACAAAAAGTCGTGGAAACAGACCTGAAACTACCTTAAAATAAATCTATGTATCTTACCACCCATAAAATCAGCTTCCATTTTTCGATTCCGAATATCATATCTTCTCACGCAGCAATCCACAGATCCTGATATAATTTCATGATCTGTCACTTGTATGGAATTTATACAATCTTTTGCATCATTTAATACCTGTATAGGTTCATTACGCCTTGATTTCAAATCCCACATCATCACAGTGTTATCCAGACCGCCGGAAATTGCGACACTAGAATCCTCATTATATTTCACACATTTGACACCTGATGCGTGCCCCCTTAATCGTCTTAGCGGCTGACCTGTAGTCACGTCCCATACTATAACGGATTTATCGGATGAACAAGATACTATTTGGCTACTGTCACACGACCCGGCCGCATCGAGTACTTCATTCCCATGCCCCCCATAAGTTTTCAGGAGTAGATTGCGGTATGGGTTCCATAGTTTGAGCTTCTTATCCGAACCGCAGGTTAAGCAATAAGATCCATCAACTGAAATTAATTTCATTTTAATTAAACGCGTTTTTATATAACGCAGGGAAATTTATCAGTGAATATTTAAATATTAGATTCGAAAAATAAAATTAGAATACCCGAAAGACAATAAAGCGCGAAGCGTGAAGAAACTTGCACTTTCATTCAAGACTGCTCAGCTGAAAATTGTACCATTGACTTAATTTACAAATCAGTTAAGAATACATACATTTCGCTCAAAATCTCTTCAATTTGTATTTAAGCCAGGTGCAGTACATTATTAGTCATTTCTATTCTATTTGGTTCTATTGAATAAAATGTTTATGATAATTGAACCCAGGAACTTGACAAATCTAGTACGGACACTGTAATTCTCGTCTAAGGCTGTTAACCTCAGACATGTATTGTGAGTAAATTTGTCTCAATAGTTATATTCCAAAACTGTATACTACGAACCTTATTTGTGCATAGGTTTGGGTGTCCACCTATTTCTCCTTGTTCACTATCAAGCCAATCAAGAAAAAAAGACATTATTTTATTGCATTTTGTATAATTTTATTGTTTAGTTTTTTAGTTAATTTTAGTTTCCACAACTATTTTTGTGAAGTTGAACGAAATCTTAAAAATAAAAGTTTATATTGAATATAAAGTTGTATTTATTATAAGTATGATAATCACAAAAAAACAGTAAAATTTACTGATATCTACCTTCTGAGGTAAATAAGTGAAGTCTACCTGTCTAGGGTTAAATGTCTAGATTGACATCTATAAAACTATGTATAAGATATAGTAAAGTAGATTAAAGCTTGGATAATATTAATTATAAGTTATAAATAAGTTCATTTTACAATACCCCTACTATATATCACTTTCACTACAGAAGCTAGGACATTCCATTTAATACAATAAAATAGCATCATTGAAATATATACAGGATAGATGTGCCTCTTTCTATCTTGAACTGTCATCTGACTTTTACTACAAACATTTGGAGTAATAGTGATTAGAATCACATGTTTGTGTTCAAGGATTCACAGTGAAAATACCATAACATATAGTGCGAGTAATTTGGTGATTCTCATGATGTTGGTTGCTAGATTTAAGATACCAACATATGAAAACACGAAGTGTGAAGAAAAACTGTAATAAGAGTGTAGTTAGTGAAGTAAACCAATCCGCAGTGCTACGTGTACCGGTGACGGAAAGAAAAACAAAGCGAAACGAATATTGCAAAATATAAACTGTTTTTACACGAGCTATATTTAATTCGATATATTGTGTGACCGCTTCGACATGGATAGCGGCGTCGAGTATGAGGAGCGCGATCCGTTCAAGCCGTGAGCGGGAAACTGCGCGCGAACGCCAGATAAAAAAATTAAATAGGAGTCGGAAGCAGGTGAAAGAGGCGGCGTATGGAGGCCCTAAAAACAATGTAGGAAGTAGTAGGGGAACTAGAAGAGGAGGTGAATAAAACCAGAGAGGAGAAGCAGAGGTGGGTGGAAAGTTACCGGGCGCGGTATTGGGGTAAAACTACTATAATAATTGTATAAATATAATTATATCAACATATTAAGTATATATTATTCGTTAAACAAAGTAAATAATTAAACAGAACTTTATTTATATAGAATATATTATTTCGAATAAAAACTGAATCTCATCTAGATGAAATTAGGCGTGGTAGATGGAGATGGTGGGGACTAAAGTGAAACTGTGGAGTAGCGCTGTTTCAGTTGACATTGGGAAAGGGGTCAGAGAAACTGCTACACCATCTAATAATTTAGCAGGTGAGAACTGCCAGTCTCAAGCAGTTAGTACTATTTGTCATAGAGATAGAGAATAACAATTACAACTGGTGTGGGGGTGATTTTATGAATATGCATCTTCTTCTCAATGTTCCCTCTCCAAGAGCTTTAAGTATCTGGGTTTCATGTTTGAAAGTGGGGGAGCAATGAATGAGCCTAAAAAGTATGTATGTTGTAAGACTAGAGTGATGGCAGATAAATTGTGGGGTAGAAGGAGTGAGTGGATGACTCTCTAGATTACACAAATCTATGTTACACTTGTATGTAATTGTATTTATGCCAAATAAAGGTAAATTTATATGAGAAGCCAAACCATTCTCTTAAATTCCTAAGCCAGGATATCCTTCTTCTACCTATACTTCTCTTCCCTGTTATATTTCCTTCCATAAGCAGTTGTAGTATTCTGTAATATTGAATAAGAAAGGTAAATAATCAGTTACAAAATGTAACAAATACAGTCAGTGGCAGCTCTCGGGTAGCTGGCACTCTGATGAGACTTTCAGTGTTCAATTATATATTCATATAGGGTGCTACTATATGAATATATAATAGAAAACATTTGTGAATATACAAAAAAAGCCTGTGGATGTCAGCTAAACATAGATTGTAACCCTACAGTTCTATAACAAGGACAAGTTATAAGCATTATAATATTGCTGAAACAAAGTATCTGAACAGTCACAGCACCCTTTGAGAGGGTTAATTTGCTTAATTTCCTTACAATGTTGAGCCAGCCATGAATACAGTAACCACTACTACTAAAAGGAAACGTAAAATATAACCATACTCTGTGTGGTTAAAGTTTTCTTAGGAATATGTTATGGGATTATTATTAACAACTAGACATAAATAAAGTTACAAGTACACTCCTACACCAATTCAGCTCTGCATGACCTCACAGTTGTCAGAATGAAAACAGACGACGACGCAGAGATCTACATAGCCTCTGCGTATCTACCGTACGGCGCAGCCCAACCACCTCCCAGCCCAGAACTGGTAAACTTGGTGGAACACTGTGAAAAACTAAAGATTGACCTCATCATCGGATGTGATGCTAATGCTCACCATGTGGTGTGGGGCAGCAGCAACATCAACAGCAGAGGAAAGGCTCTAATTGATATAACCAGTACAAAAATAGAGATATTAAACAGAGGGTGCGAACCAACGTTCGTAACACAAAAACGAGCCAAGGTGATATTGCCCAGTGTTAGACTGATGCTAACTCTGGGCAATATCTCAAGTAAAATATAAAAACTAGCACGTATCAAGTCAGGTATCCATGTCTGATCACTGACTGATACACTACGACCTAGATTTTGTACCACGTGAACTACCGTCCTACAGAAATCCAAAAAAAGAGCAGACAAAATTCCAGAATCAGTGGACGACTTGGAGGCCTGTGTGAAACACCTTCAAAAATCACTGATGTCATCATATGAGGACTCCTGTCCCATGAGAAAGGCGGGCATGAGAGCCTCTGCACCCCCTTGGTGGAGTGCAAAGATCAACTGTCTCCGATCCAAGGCCAGGAAAACTATCAACAAGGCCAAAAACAGAAATGATATAGTTCTATGGGAAACTTTTAGGGAAGCCCGTAGACAATTCAAAAGTTGTCAGGAAGCGACAAAGAAATACATTGAGAGCCTACTGCAATGACATTGAATCCACAACAGCAGCTGCTCGTCTGAAGAGAGTAATCTCAAAAGACCCTGTACAACAATTTAACTCGCTAAAACGGGAGGATGTCACCTTCACGGTAACACCCTCCCAAACTATCAAGGTACTCCTAGACTTGCACTTTCCTGGTAATCAACCTGGAGGTCTCAACTTAGCAACTGATCCTCATCTACCTGATGAGAAAGATTGGCTGCTAGCTGACCAAATGATAAGTATAACTAAAATAGAATGGGCAATCTCTAGCTTTTTATCTTTTAAGTCCCCAGGACTAGATGGAACATTCCCAGCACTGCTACAATGGCGGTTAATCTACATTATATACACATTGGTATATATATTTAAAGGTTGCATTGCTTTTAAGTACATACCCAATACATGGAGAGAGGTCAAAGTGACCTTTATACCCAAACCAGGCAAAGTAGATTACACACTTGCCAAATCATTCAGGCCCATCAGCCTAACCTCATTTCTATTGAAGACGTTGGAAAGGCTCTGTGATCGTGAAATCAGGGACGGGCCGGTGAGAACGTACCCCATACATCCGAAACAGCATCCCTACCAACCAGGACGCTCAACGGAATCAGCCCTACATATGGTGACTTCTAAGATAGAGGAAACGCTGGAGCATAAAAATTCGTTGCTTTCCACCTTCATTGATATTGAAGGTGCTTTTGTCAAAACAACATTTAAGAGTATTGATAATGCTCTAACATCTCACGGGATTCACTACACTATGAGGGGCTGGATAAAAAATATGCTTGGTCTACGAACAATCCAAGTAACACTAGATGACGTAACATCAAAAAAAGTTGCAGGAAGAGGCTGTCCTCATGGTGGAGTCCTCTCATCCCTTTTATGGGACCTTGTAGTTGATAGCCTCGTCCTGGATTTAAACAACAATGCCGTTGGCTATGCCGACGACATAGTGATAATGATAAATGGCAGTTTTGAAGGTGTACTCTGCAATCTCGTGCCCTAAAAATTGCTGAAATCTGGTGCGATAGCCATTCGCTAACAGTTAACCCAAAAAAGACAGACCTGATATTGTTTACGAGGAAGAGGAAACTGGAGCTCATGAACATGCCAACTCTCTTTAAGGTCCCTCTAACAGTCACAGATAAAGTAAAATATCTAGGATTAATCATGGATACAAAACTGAACTGCAATGAGCATATAACATCCAAGCTGGAAAAACCTTGCATCTCATTTTGTCAATGCCGCAGGGTGGTTGGTAAAAGATATAACGCGATCATAAGACCAACTATCGCATATAGCAATCAAGCAACCTTGTAAAATTGCAGCCACAGCCCACCTTAACTTATCTAGAACTAATCTGAAATTATTGACAAACATCCTAACTGGCCATTGCCAACTAAACAAACACCTACACACGATGGGTCTGGTGGACAGCCCATTATGTGGAGGGTGCAATGAAGAACAATGAAACAGCAGAGCATGTAATATGCCTTTGCCTAGCTCTAGTAAACACTAGGCATCTAATATTAGGGGAGTGCTGGCCTAGTATGGTCAGCATTGGCAACTCCTCACCCGCAGTTTTGCAGCTCACATGCAAAATTGACTGGTGGGACAAGCCTTAAAGGGAGGTTTCACAATGGGCCCATTTTGAGGCCTAAGTGTCTGTAGCTATGCTACCCTCTAGCCAACTATCCTGAACTATGCAGAACAACTAGACATTGAGCCTAGTAACCAACCAACAGGGCACTTTTCATAAAGAACTATATCATTTTAAACAGTTAAAACAAGTATGTTAATTTAATAACATAGTACAATTTCAATACTTATCAACCTGAATATATACATATACTATAACCAGGGACTATAACCATATATCACATGTTATATATGTATATGCACACTTAATGTTTACCACCATATGTTCATTAGGTTTCTTCGCACTGAATAAATGTTTTTAGTATATTTAAAATGAATTGAGATTTAAACAGTGTTTGTTTATATTAACATAACCTTCATAAGTGAACTTACCATTAAATCTAACAGCGCGTACAGCACCCTGTTTACAATCGATTGTTGTAAAACACTCCAAATCCATTATAGATTCCACTAATACAGACTATGTAATTGATATGATTATTTTGTTCAATTTATCTCCATATATATTTAAATTGTGCGCTATTTTCCGTTTTGTTCAATACATTAGCGCCACCTACAACTAAAGATAATCCTCCGCTAGTGCCTCAACGTTTATGCGGCAGCCAATCAGAAAGCAACTTTCGATCGGTTATCTTTTTTCATACCAAACCTGGACTTTGATTGGCTCATGCATACACGTTCACGGAGTAATGCAAAGAAACATTATTATTTCTACAATGAGCATTTTTATTATCTAAAGCAAATATAATATAAATTAATTAAATAAATATCACACGGAAATTGCTTAGTTTTAGTTTGTTGAGTTGTTAGAATTCCACCGTGCAAATTAAGCCCATAGTCCAGGTCTTCGTCTTGCTGCAAATAGGCTGACGGATTAACGGAAAGGAGGAATATGGACATTTGACACAAAAACGTGGCAATATTTTATATTGGCAACTCCGAATCCTTGACATCATTCATTTTTACATTGTTGCTAATTTCAGTCTAGTTGTCGGTGCTTGTGACCGCAACGTAAATTATTAGCAATTTATTCGCCGATTGTTGTGTTTAATTAATAAAAGTAACGTTAAATTTAAATTCCACATCGGTACTAGTTACCAAAATTGAGGGGCGCGCGAGCCCTTAGTTGTCGCTGTCAGTGCTAAGTGCGGACCGAAAATATGCATTCGTGGTGACGTTTCTTGTAATAGAACAGATTATTTATTTGGAAATGTGTTAACATTTGTTATTATATTCTGCCAGTATATGTGATTCTTCAACAATGAGGACTTTTAGTTTTGTGTGTGTTACCCTTACAATAATCTTGGTTTGTGATGGGTTTTACCTACCTGGACTAGCACCTGTGAATTATTGCAAGAAAGAAGAGGAATCAACTCAATGCAAGGTAAATGTATAATTGTTATTGATAAAAACTACATTGGTGCAAGCTGTTTATTTGGCAAACAAGATATAAGTAGTTAATAAATCAATCAACCAATAGATAATTTCGTTGCCTAAGCAGCAACACCACACATCTAAAATTTTATTAAGAGGTTGATAAGAGAGAGAAAAACTGATCATAAAATGTTTATTGGAGCAATTAAATTGCTCCAGGTTCAAATAAATAAAACATAAGCAATAAAATAGAAGCTTATATGCCAATATATTGTTCATTCAAAAAATGGTTATTATTAGTTAATAAATGAATATGTGGCAGCTATAAATTAATAGATTGCAAATAAATATTGAGTATAATGTTCTAACATTGTAATAAATTATTGAGAATCCATGCCAAATCTAGGGTAGCTGAAGTCCTGATTTATAAATGATGTTAAACTTTCAGTTTAGCACCATATAGCAGGGGTGGTCAAACTTTTGATCTATTGGGGTGACCTGTTTCTTAAATTATAGTTGGCTACTAACATATGTATTAAGTGATTGTAAGGAAAGTAGTAATTTAAAGCCACAAATATGCTTGAATTTTAAATAAATGTAGATATAATATAAGAAAATAATGTTTTCTTCTCATAAACTAATTATTTTATTAATAAAACAATATGTAATATGTGTACATATAAGGTGGGCAACTTGGATTAATTACATGGTTGACTGTGGTTGATGCTTTGGCCACCTCTACAATCTTGTGCTTTGTTTATGATTTGTATAATGGCTGAAACCGTAGCCATTTTTAGTAGTGAACAATTATTGAATTGTTATATGTAACTTCATTGTGTAGGTGTTTTTAATGTGAATTCAACCAAACCAAATCTTTCGTTAGCTTTGTTCATAATTTGTTTACATTTTGTGATAATTTAGTACTTTATAGACCACTGCTGAATATGCCACCTTCTATCCTTATTCTATCGATATAATTCTACAATAATATAAGATTCCTGGACATTATTCTCAGTGCATCCAGGTTCATATGAAAAATAAATTGTTTCATCAAGAAATAGGAATCTTAAAACTGAAAAGTTGATCAAAAATCAAATGAAATCTTTTATAGGCAAAATTAAAAACTTTCCAAGGGTGCCGCCCACCTCTACTTAGGAAGGCCTAACCTCCACTTGAGATTAAAAAGAAAGTTACCCCAGGATGAAACAACAGAAGATAGTATATATAACATTTAACCTTGAGAAGCTCACACTCACTGCCATCTCAACAATATTATTTGTAAAGTTTCTTTTTTAATTAGTCAAATAAACAAACCATGACAAAATGTTTTTTGTTCAATTGGGAAATTAATTCAAAAAAAGAATAATAATAATATAGGAACGAATGTTAATAGTAATATAAACTAAAGAGTTATATACAAAATAACAAGAACTGTACAAATAGTATGTTTCATGAAATTTTAAAGGCTCTCTGATTGCTTGATATCTTATAAGCCATCCTCTCTATTTTAGTATTGATGAGCCATACTTGTTCAAGGATAACATGTGTAAAATTGAAAATATGAAATAGTAGTGTGACAAAATATTATTAAAATGTTCTAACATTGTAATAAATTATTGAGAATCAATACCAAATCTAGGGGAGACTGATAAATGATGTTAAACTTTCAGTTTAGCACCATATAGCAGGGTAATATTTTTATTATATTTTGAAGATGGCTTTTTGTAATAGAGGTTGGATATGCATCTGTTTTTGTAGTTCTTGACTTTATCAAATAATTTTGTACCATCTATTCATACTGTATCCTAACTGTATGTAATTAATATAAATGTATATAAACATCTTTTTGGTAATAACCATTTCATCTGCCAAAATGCAGCATTTCAAGAATAATTAATTAATATTTGACTATAATACATGCTGAAACTTAATATTAGTTGTTTAATGAGACCTATTGGTAAATGCAACACAGATCAGAATTTTATGTATTTATTTGCAGCCATACTGTTACATCTATGATCAACATATAAGACCTGAAGAATTTCTTTCTGTGCAGCTATAGTCAGTGCCTCTGTTATTCAGCACTTTGGAATGGTTTTTCCAAATGATCTTATTTTGTCACCATTCTACAATTGTAGCAGCCCCTACAATTACCCCAATATGTTCCATTGCACCACAGTGGGGTGGTATAACCTACTTTGGGAAGTGCTGCTCTAGATGATCAATTTTCTTGTGCAATATTATTGGCCATTTAGGGATCATATTTAAAGATTGCACAATCTATAAAGGCAATCATATAGTATGTGATTCATTGTGTAATATGGAATATAGAATTGCACAATATTTACATGCTGACACAAATGTAGTGCATATATCACATATTGAAAACAAACAGTATCACATTTTGAAAAATTAGAAAATCTGACTTGTGTTAGATATGTTAGATATTTCTTATAATGTAAGGTCTAACAATTCTCAATGATTAACAAATAAACTGTTCATTCATAAAATGTTTGGAAATTAGTTGGCACATTAAGCCATATGGAACTCGATATCTTAACTGTACTTGGGGACAGTGCATATCTCTTATCTATATTTATTTATGTTACTGCTGTTTATTGGAATAGCAAAACAACTAAACACAGTTTTAATCTACTATCAATGTGCCATGTGAAATATTGTTACTCCAGAATGTTACTGCAAGTTTCATAAGTTGCCCAATTTTGGGAATTTGAAACTGAGAATACTTCCAATAATTCGACAATATTTACACTTTATTGTTTAGTGTTGAACAATACATTTTCCATAATATTCAATAATTGGTACCTTAACATACTTTGAATTCTTAAACAACTTCTATCTTTATAGAGCCATGAGGCTTTTCCGCCGGTCAAGGGAGAAGCTCAGAGGAGTTTAATCACCTAGTATTTACCTTAACTTTACAGAAAACCTCTGAAAAACTGTGAAAGATTTACTGAAAATTTGCTCCCCGCAGGGGTTACCCAATGCTCAGTACGAGACGGACGACGTCACTAACCACTCAGCCACTGAGCTGGGTTTGAAATCTTATTATGATCATTTTTGCATTTACAGTAACATTAAACAGAAAATCATTTAATGATAACTACTTTTGATTGACACTCTACCAAATGTTAGAGTTTTGCCTATATCTTCCACTTTTTTATAGATTCTATTATGGATGATTTTAAGGAGAATCTTTAGTGTGTGGCTCATTAGGCTAATAGTACAATAGTCACCACACTGTTTAATGTGTGTCTTTTTTGGGAGGGTGACAAATGTTGACAATAACCAGTCCTGTGGTATTCTACTTAACTTGTCCTGTTGAACAAATTTGCTGGTATATAGACCTGGTCTTCTTGTAACAGCTTGAGTAACTCTGAAGGTACTATCTAGTTCTGGAAACTTTTTATTCTTCAATGGTTTTATAGCATGATTCTACTGTTGTTCTTGTACCTGGGTATAATTTTACTGATGTAATTGTATATTGTATTGTACTGGTGGTTTATCGCCTTGTTTTTTTGGATCGCCAGGAGCTTTCCAGGTGTATAACCGCTGTTTTGGTAATTTATAGTTCTGGCAACTTTTTATTCTTCAATGGTTTTATAGCATGATTCTACTGTTATTCTTGTACCTGGGTATAATTTTACAGATGTAATTGTATATTGTATTGTACTGGTGGTTTATCACCTTGTTTTCTTGGATCGCCAGGAGCTTTCCAGATGTATAACCGTTGTTTTGGTAATTTATAGAACGTATTCTATGACCAGTTTATTTTCTTGGCAGTCACGTTTGCAGTTGGTCGTCTCTTTAATGTCTTAGGCCGAGATCTTGTTGTTATGTTAGTTGCAACAGTCACTGTCCTCAACCAGCAAAACAAATGAGCTATAATCATTGCTCATTCTCGTTTATTCGTATTCATGAGCCCGTCGAGTACTAAATGAACTAACTGAATAAGGTTCGCCAACCAGATTGTAACTAGGAATAATACAACAGGATTAAATCCGTTAGAATGATCTAACTTTGATATCTCTAGTACCCACATCTCAAATGTGTTTATCTTGTTGGAAGAAGTTTCTATGATAGCCTATCTTTCTTTGTCGTAGTATAAAATGCGAATTTTAAATGTTAGTATAGGGTGCCGTTCAATGTACCGATTATATTTAAAGCTATACATGCAGATTAGTGTTCCAATAATAATATAGATTTAATAAACAAGATCATGTTTTTTTATTCTGAATAAACTATGCTGATGCCAGGGCGAAGCCTTGGTACTGCAGTATGCTAATACGTTGCAGCATTAAAACAGTGTTCTAAAAAGGCATCCCTGCCGCAGTTGTCTTCAACTTAGCCTGTGCCGTTTCAACTACGGTGTCTTTATGACAAATTTATTATATTGTTGTGTAAAATTACTAATTAGAAGCAGATCGAAAAAAAAAGTAGAAGATATAGTAGATATAGTATAGTAGCACGAATAATCCAATATTATACTATGTTGAATGAAATACTATGATGATGAAATATTGTTAGTTCTAGGGAATTAGCTCATTTCATGCGTCTAAGGGAGTTGTCACTGAGCAGTTGTAAGCCAGGTGGTTCGGGTGATCATTGATTCTTTGTTGTATGTATTCTTCGGTATATAAAGCTATTTTTTCTTCCTTGATTGGTGTTACGTTGGCGTCATGATATATATAATAACCAATTAATCACGTATCTTGGGGCTTTTGTTATGATACGAAGTACTTTACTCTGAAAGCGTTCCAGAATTTCGATGTTTGAGTTACTGGCGTATCCCCACAGTTGAATACCATAAGTCCAAATGAGTTTCAAGATGGCTTTGTAAACCAGCATTTTATAGCCAATACTCATTTGGGATTTACGGCCCATGATCCAGTCTAGCAGCAACCTTTTTTGGATACCGTAACATGTACTTTTCTATTGTACAATACCCTGCTGCTCAATGCGTTCCATTTCCAGATTTGGACTGGGCCTTATTTGATTCAGGTCCAGTAGCTCCATTAGGCCCAATTCACACATAAGCGGCGTCGGGCGGAGGCGCGGTGTAGGCGAGGCGCAGACGCGACGTCGCACAGGCAATTGTGATGTCCATATGCAGTGAGGGGGTGGACATTGCACCATATGTTTACATAGAGGTGACGTGGAAGAGTTTCGCCTCTTCGCCTACAGTGTCGTAGGCGAAGAGGCAAAGACGCGGTGCCGGCGCGGCGAGAGGCACGAGGCAAATGCCCGTGGTTCGTCACCTAAGTGGGCATTGTACCACATGTTTATATATAGGAAGCCTGAAAGCGTCGTGCCTCTCGCCGCGCCGGCACTGCGCCTTCGCCTCTTCACCTCAGACACGGTAGGCGAAGAGGCGAGAGGCATAACTATTCTGAGCCGCCTCTATGTAAACATAAGGTGCAATGTCCACCCCTTCACTGTATATGGACACCACAATCGCCTGTGCGACGTCTCGCCTACACCGCGCCTCCGCCCGACGCCGCCTATGTGTGAATTGGGCCTTAAAGGGCTCTAATGGCCCTCGCCGCGCGCACTCCTAATATGGTCGGCAGGTATAGGGTTGGGGAGGGTTGCTATACCATTCACCGAGATTCCTAATCATATTGCTAAAGCGTAGCTGAGTGGAAACACCATCAAATAACGTAAACTAGTGTACTTGGGTCATGTGACACAAATACCGTATACTTCAACTTGTAATTCAAGACAAGGTAGATGGTAGAAGAGACCCGGGACGGAGAATATTGCTTATTTTAATATTAACACATTATACGCGGGCAATTATCAGCCCTTTTGGGCCTAGAGAGCGGGCGTATTTTCGAATATATAATACTACCCTTTTTGTCCTGTGAGGAGGATATCTTCTCATCAATGCCCCCGTCACCACCAATTGGTGGTAGGGCATGGGTAGTGTCGGATTCACTCCGCGGCCAATTCGGGGCATCTACCGACTAAAACCTCGCCTCACGTTCTGTCGCTAAGGTACTCGTAAGCCCCTCGAGCCGTCTTTTGTCAGTCCGTCCGTCGTATCTCTTGCTTGGTTCGGTTCCATGGTTCGTCATTTGTTTGGAAATCTTGTAGTTTTGATCTCATAACTGTCCAGGTGTATGTCGTATCAGTTCCTTGTTTTGTGGCTGCTTCTTGCTTGTCATTTGTCGGATAGTCCGCCATATATCTTGTCGAGTGCAGTTTCATGGTTCGTCGTTTGCTTGAAGCTCTTCTTTAAATTTCTGTCTCATAACTATCAGGGGCATATGTCATTACGGCCCAGCTGTTAGTGGCTGTTTTAGTCATTGGCGTCCCCAGTCTCCTCGACGTCTGAACCCCCTTCCCGAGTTGGAGAATGATCGTGACCCACTCACGATACCATCTGTAGCATTTGAATATGGTGTGCGCAGTGTCATCCGTGTGGTTACAGTGTCAGCATTCCGGCCAGGCGGCTTTCCCAATTCGATGCAAGTATTGTTGAAATATGCCATATCCCTGTTAGTGGTACATTGTTCCGTCCTCTCTCTCTCCGCTAGTGGGTTAATCTCGGGGAAGAGTTTTCTCTTCCACTAGACCTTTTGAGTTGTCTCCCATCTGCTCTGCGACTTACTTATGGTTATGGCCCTTGCCGCCTTCAGTGGTGTGTTTTGCGCAGCGCCTCCCTTGGCGTTGTAGTAGATGTTGGTTCTCTCCTCCACTAAGAGGTCCCCAGAGACCGCTCCGCCCAGCACTTCAGACGCGACCATGGATATCGTACGAACGGCCCGAGTGATGGGAAGAGCGCTGGTGCCTGCACGCATTCCTCTGGGTCTTGGTGGCATCGGCCCAGGCTGGAGCTGCGTGCAGGAGATAGACGCGCGAAACCGTTGCCAGCAACCTCCTCTTCTGTTTCCCGGGTCTCTGGCGAGGTCTACTGCAAAGTCCATTGAGACCACTTTATCGGGAAGCTTCAGCCGCAGGGCGTAATTGAAAGCCAGATTCCATAGGAGGAGCCCCAGGACTGACCCCTGTGGGACCCCTCCCGTTACACCGAATTCGATTCTGCTAGAAGTGTCCTCATAAGTGACCTCCCGGTCGCAGAGGTAGCCTCGGTTGACACTGCCATGATGGTCACCCATGGGAGCGAATTGAATGCATTGGTCACAGCCAGGATGATCATCAAACAATGTTTCCTTGTCTTCCATGTCCCGGTGTTCACTGCATTGACAATTTCTCAGACCGCTATTATGGCGTCGCAGATGGACCTACCCTTGCGGAGCCCGCTTGTGGAGGCCCCCACCATATTTCCAGAGCCCCCACCAGTCGGTCCACGATCAGGCATTCTGTTATCTTCGCTACCCCGCCCAGGAGACATAGTGGCCGGTAGGATTTAGGGTCATACAAGTGCTAGGTGTGCAAGTGCATATGTATCCACAGGTTGCATCAGAAACCGTCCTAACCAATATGCCATATTTTACATGTTTTGAAGCAAGTTTAAAACAAAATCACGCCGTGGTAATTGCTTCATCTATAGTTATTTCTCGGTCAGACTTACAAATTTACAAAAAATTGGGTGCATGGATATTGAATAGACGTTTTGTAATGACCAACCTATCTCTCTCGTCTGGACTATTTTCGTTATTTGCGAGATGTAAAGCTGACCATATTTATCTGAACCGATCTTGGCTCATTGTTTTTGCAAAAATCGGGGTTTCTAGTAAAGCATTAGTGGTCCAATACTCTTCTCTGTTATCTTTACCTACTTGCTTCACAAGCCCAAAAAATTGTTGCATCTCAAAATGCGAGATTAGTTTCCACTTATGGCTTTCTATAGTTTCTACGATTTACGTTCTGGTCATGATATCCATTACATTTCATAACTAATAAATTGTGACATCATCTCTGATGAACAAATTTACAGGAACTTGCACACTATTCAAATTTTCGGGAAATATTTGGACTTTCCTACGAAATTTGAATTCGAGGTAAGCAGTACATCCCTTTCTAACTAGTGGACAAAATTATCTTCGTCGCTACTTTATTCTGAATCCCTAAGATTAGAGGTAATATATGCCTCCTTCGATGACAAGGGTAATTATCTTCATCACTATCACCAATATCTCACCGGAAACTTGTAATAATTTGTCAGCAAATATTTAATCGTTTCTTGCACTCCTTTCTAGAGATATTTTATAAACTCGTTAAAAAATTCAACAGTAAAATTTAAAAAATATGTCTTTTGCTTACTAGACTTGAAACTCGACTAAAAGATCTCGTTTATGGTGATATTCACTAAATTGAACACCAAGTTGATTGTTTTCGCAAATTCATATAAAATTACCTCGTGATACGTGAGCTATAGTAACCACATCCAACATGCAACATCTCGATTGTAATGTCTATGAAACGATAAATGTATAGGTGCAAGGTTTTCATTATTGACATATTTGATAAGCCACATACATCTTTGATCACTCGAGGATTTGTAATAATTAATATTTATTCTCAAAATTACCTGTAGAAAAGGTTTTCCTGAAAAGGTATTTTTACCCGCTCCGCGCATTGGCATCAGCCGACCAAACCGGTAATTTTACCCGTCCCGCGTATAATGTGTTAAGATGATGTTACTATATTCCTAACAAAAAACAATTAAAGTTATTGCTAATAATCATTTTATAACTTTGACGCAATTAGCAATTATTTCACTTTGAATTATAGTTAGTTGCACACAAAAAATATGAATTTGTTCTAAAGCTATCTAAGCACAACTTACCAACATCACAATGAAATAAAATAACTAATTCTGGATTCTTTTTGTTTCAGTCAAATGTCTTACTTTATGTAAATCGACTGAACACGGAAGAATCGGTGATACCTTATGAATACAACTACTTTGACTTCTGTAAACCAGATGAAGATTCTAAATCTCCAGTTGAGAATTTAGGTCAAGTAGTATTTGGCGAGAGAATTAGACCATCCAGTTATCAAATAAGTTTCATGAAAAATGAAACATGTAAGCAACTGTGCACAAAACAATACTCTGCTGATGCAACATCTGATCATTTGCTAAGTGTTATTCGTAAGGCAATCAGTTTGAATTATCAGCACCACTGGATTGTTGACAATATGCCAGTCACTAGTTGCTATATGACTGATGAGGACAGGCTGTATTGTACAACTGGATTTCCTATGGGATGCTACAGCAGACCTGGCAAAATATCATGCAATGCAAATCATGTAAATCATGATGCATTTTATATCTATAATCATGTTGATCTTACTATTACTTATCATTCTGGCGCCAAGGAGGAGTGGGGAACTGGATTTGGAGATAATGGTGGAAGAATTATTTCTGTAAAAGTTGTACCAAGATCGATTGATCATCAAGGGTGAGTAATAATGGTATTTATGTCCTAGGTTCTTACACATTTTTCGAGCAGCGATATTTTTTCAGTCGATAATATGAGGGTTGTAAAGAAAGTAATGGCAACATCAATTAATATTGAACTTACAAGTAAAAATTGCATTTCATTCCTTCAATATCACCACTAAAGTGTATTACCTTTAAACCATTTAATTCAGTAAGATTGGGTTCTTGCTGTATGGTATTGAATAGAGTGTAGTTATGACCACTCTAAAGCATGTTTATATAATTAGAATTATTTAGTTTCAAAATAAAAAAGTGATTAAAATTGCATTTTTATGACCCATAGTGGGTATATAAAATATTTGACTTACACACATCCAAAAGACAATAAAAGGTATCAGTACCTAATAGATATATATAATATTTAAATCACTAGTAATAAATTTATAATTTACTTGAACTTATCTAGATTTTTAAAGAACATGTACAAGACCAGTGGTACTGTCATGACCCACAATTTAAATTTATAGATTGTAAGATTAAATTATTAATACCTTCTATGTTTTAAACACTTTGTGATCACAAAGTATTAAAAACCTAATAGTTTTACTCATCAGTTTGCTTTGAAACTTAATTACCACATAATACTTCACAGTCTTATTATTGTCCTTATCATATTAAATGGAAAAAGTTTTGCAATTTACCAAAATTTAGTTAGCAGAATGTCTTGTGGTTAGGGATGAAAGTATGGCTGTATACGCCTGTACAGATAAAATATTCTGTTACTTCAGAACGATAAACCATATCCATTGAAAACATTTGTTATGCCAGTCACGGCTATTTTACGGTTTTTCTAGGATATCAGGGCTTAACGGAAAAGCTACTGCCTATACTGCTATATAATCGCAAAACAACATTTACTAGAGGCACTGTTTTTAGTACAGACATCTCTACAGCGGTACATTACGGAAATAACTTGCATGCAGAGTTCATTTGACTACTCAATTGCTTCGTTGCGCGAACTATAGACATTCTATTTTATTAGATTTTTTTTCATGACATTTTTGATGAACATGAACTGTAGACAATTTTAAGTTTTTATATTTTTATTTTGGTAATAAATAATAAAATAATAAATGAAATATGTTTATTTTTCATAATTTTTAGCTCTCTTGATTGTTCGAATCAAAATCCACTTGAAGTACCAACAAAAGTGAATGCAAAGTTTGATATTGCATACACTTATTCTGTAAATTTTGTACAAAATAACACTATAAAATGGTCATCACGTTGGGATTACATTCTGGAATCAATGCCGCATACGAATATTCAATGGTTCAGCATTTTAAACTCGCTTGTAATTGTTCTATTTCTATCGGGGATGGTCGCCATGATTTTATTAAGGACATTACATAAAGACATCGCACGGTATAATCAAATAGATAGTGGAGAAGATGCGCAGGTATGTTTTTTGGTGAATAAACAGCTGAATTATATACAATAAAACCTTTCTATATTTTTAGGAAGAATTTGGTTGGAAGTTAGTACATGGAGATGTATTCAGACCACCAAGAAAGGGGATGTTATTGTCAGTTTTATTAGGATCTGGCATACAGGTGTTTTGTATGACACTTGTAACATTAGCATTTGCATGTCTAGGATTTTTAAGTCCTGCCAATCGAGGAGCATTAATGACATGTGCAATGGTTTTATATGTTTTACTTGGTACACCTGCTGGATACGTCTCTGCAAGGATTTACAAAAGTTTTGGTGGTGAAAAATGGAAATCCAATGTTCTGCTAACTTCAATGTTAAGCCCTGGGTATGAATAATTTTAGCAACTCAAATAATTGTCTACTAACGCCTTTATTTTAGAATCGTTTTTGGGTTATTTTTTGTAATGAACTTAGTATTATGGAGCAAACAAAGTTCTGCAGCTGTGCCTTTTACAACATTATTAGCACTACTAGCTTTATGGTTTTTAGTTTCTGTACCTCTAACTTTTGTTGGTGCATACTTTGGCTTTAGGAAAAGAGTAAGTTGATTTTAATTGAAACTAACTACATAATCTAAATTGTGTTTTAATTACAGGCTTTAGAACATCCAGTTCGAACCAACCAAATACCTAGACTAATACCTGAACAATCAATTTATACACAACCAATACCTGGTATCATAATGGGTGGTGTTCTACCATTTGGTTGTATCTTTATACAACTATTTTTCATTTTAAATTCAATTTGGTCATCACAAATGTACTATATGTTTGGTTTTCTGTTTCTTGTTTTTATTATTTTAGTTATCACCTGTGCTGAAACAACAGTTTTACTGTGCTATTTCCATTTGTGTGCAGAAGATTACCACTGGTGGTGGCGTTCTTATTTAACATCCGGTTTTACAGCAATATACCTGTTCCTCTATTGCTGTCATTATTTCTATTCAAAACTGCAAATTGAAGGAGCTGCATCAGAGTTTTTATATTTTGGCTACACATTAATCATGGTATTTTTATTTAATCTGTTAACTGGCACCATTGGTTTCTTTGCTTGCTTTTGGTTCATCAGGAAAATATACAGTGTTGTAAAAGTTGATTAATCAATTATTTTGTGATTTAGAGTATTAATATGAAAAAACAAATTCACTATCTTAATTTTGTATATATAAAATCAAATGTTCAAAAAGTGAAATATGAATAATTTGTGGAATGGATGGATTATTAATGTATTTTTATGCACATTACAATTTTATATCAACTTCACTAATTAATTATGTTCACAAAGAGTTGTTGCTATTTTGAATGATAATTGAAACTTATTGTAAAAGTGAGTTAGAAGAGTGTTGTGAACAAGATTTAAAACGCAACAAAATAATAAAATAACTTAAAATACTTACTATAAAATGTCTAGTCTGAACCATTCCTCAAACTATTTTTGAACAATAAATGCATAAAATAAGTTGAGTTTAATTGTGTGAAATAGTTGTATACACGAATATAGTTGAAAATGACTGTAAATTTATTACTTTGGACTTTATCTATGTTTATCTTAAGTTGTATTCTTGAATAATAAATATAAAGAATATACCACATTACTATAAAGAAATAGTGTGTCTATACTTTATGAACTGTCTTCTTACCAGTACTTGTTCCCAACCATTACTTATCAAGTACTCCTTGTCAAAATGGCTTCTATGCTTTTAGGATTATTTTCTGAAAACTTAAATCATTAAATGGGCCTGTGAGGATGAAAGTGACGTCATATTTAAGTTTTTAGAGACCGAGAAGGGTACGCAGTTACAGACTTGAAATATGCTGTGTGTGGAAATGAAAATATGTATGCCAGAAATGCAGGGGATAGTTGGGAAACATTTAGATTTACACCACTATCAAACTTATACAATATTCGTTCCGTTGAGTTGGATAGCATATTGTTGGAAATTGTAATGAAATTATTAATCATTAATTTCACATTAAAAACATGATAAAAATCATTATACGGAATCATGAACTCAACTTCCGCATACTCAGGCAAATGACCTACGTCAATTTTCAAAGGGCATTGTATTTCGGAGCGATGCAATGAAGCAAGTCGAGCATATATTTTTTTCTTTTGAGTAACTGGTAAGAGGTTTGGATATTGCGGTTTTTGAGTAATAGGGCTCAAACACTGGCGTTGGCTTTTTTCAGTTGAAGTTCGTTAGACCGTACGGTACATAGCGGCTCGATGTACATGCCATGTGCTTGTTAAGCCGCAGTGGCCTGTTAGCAGACCAACTATTACTCGACGGTTTTTCTGTGTTGGGTTAGTAATTCCTTTGTGAATTTGTGTTATCGGCCTATTATGAATTCGTTTGCATGTCTGCCCTGGCTGGTTTGTCCGCCAGTCTTAAGACTTTATTGCCATCCATTATTCCATTGATGTATTTGTGATAGTTTTTTAACACTGCAGTTACGCGTGGTTTTAGTACCATTGCACCCTGATGTGTCTATCAATCAGTTTTTTCAATTGTTTTCAGTGAGAACGAGGTCACACTGATCGGCCTGTAGGATTTCCCAGTTGGTATGTTTCCCGTTCTGGTTTTGGTATAAATACCACCCGAACCTTTGACAACCTATTCGGTATGTGCCCTAGGGCTATACTCGCCCGCATAATGGTGTACAGTACTAATTTTAATTCCTCCATTCGCTTTTGGAGTAGTGCTTGGAAGATTTTTTCTTCCCCAGCAGCTTTGAATGCTCGAATGTGTTGATTGCCCATGCGAGTTTTGTTTGCGAGAATATGTTCTTTTCTAGTATCCAGCTATTTTTGGATCCCCGTTTGAATGGGTTGTAGATAGCCAGATTGTCGTATTCGGTACCAATTACCGTAGCACCCGGGAAATGTGTTGAAAGTAGGAGTTTCAGCGCTTCGTCTTCGGTTTCTGTGTATATTCTGTAATATTTCCGCATATACCCAACTTCTTTGTTGTTACCTTTTGCGAGAGCCTTCTGAAGTTTTGGACAGTCGACTGTTTTCTCAACCCCATGGAGGGAGTAATGCCACTCCCTCCATGTTGCTCTTTTAGATTTTCTTATTTTGATATTGTATTCTGTCATGGTTTCTGTTCCCCAGTTCACCATCTCTTTTAGCCTGGTTGAACAGCTTTCTTGTCTTTGTCCTTAGATCAGAGTCCCTTATTCCACCATGGAACATTTCTGCGGTACCGTTTTTGAACGGCTTGACTCAAAAGCTGAAACTATTGTATTTGTGACGCTATCAGTCATTATTTCTAGCTCCACTATGTTTCTATCTTTACCCGGACTTATTTCCAGGCCCTGCCGCAGATATTCCTTGTACAGATTCTATTGACAGTTCCGTGGTTTCCTAAATATCTGGGAGTTAGTTTCTGTGGATTTTATTTCAAATTGATGTATCTCTGTGGTTAGACAGAGAAGGTTCGTCTCATACATGCCAATTACTCACCATGGTTTCTGTTTGCATCGTATCTATGGTTAAGTCAATTACCTCGCTTCGTGTCGATGTTACGAAGGTCAGTTTATTGTCGCGGTTAAGAATATCTACCTTATTTTCTAATAAATAATCTAGGAGAGACTCACCCCGTTTGTTAACCTCACTGCTTCCGCACACGAGTGGTGCGCATTTGCGACTCATCCGATAATCATTTGGGATTGTTTCTTCTGACAGTGTGTTGTCAGGGTCCGTAATACCGGAGGTCCGGGTTGATCATACGGGAGGTATGCAAAGCCTAGGAATATTTCCGTCCCTGTCCCCTCCTTTGGCTCTAGTCTAGTACTCCGTCTACTAGATCTGCTAGTACCATGCGGAAACCCCCTTCCAGTGCGCGCGTTTATGATTGCCTCACAAAGTGTGGATATGATGATACCGTTCTCTAAGCTGTCTTGTACACACTGGCATAGATCTTGTGGTAGGCTTTTCTTTCGTAGTGCCTTCACCATTGAGTGTGTTGTGGTATGTTGAATACCGCTTGTATGTCAAGGTACGTGGCCGACGCTATCCTTCCCACATAATCGTCCGGAGGTTTCAAAATTTGGACATGACGATTGGAAGTATTCTTACACCGAACCTGATGTGCCTGTAATTGGAACACAACGGTTCGTCCAACACATGCCACTTTTGTTTGTTGTTACTAATAGATACTTTGCTTAGCGTCCTATCGACTTCTTGCCGTAACAAAGGTAGGTTTATTGATCGTGTTGGCTATATTTAGCCCTGTGCTTGATATAAATTCAAGTAGGGTTGATGTTGGTGCTTCCCTATGGAATATGGTGGGCATTGGCTTCGAAGCCCATGTTATGTTGGAGATTCCTTCCTTCGCAGTAGGTAACAATTTTGCTCATTATCTGCGAAGAGCTATGCTCACCTGGGAAATTATCTTCGATACCTTCGGTCGGTGCTGTTAGAACAACTGTAAGCTGTAAGTCCGAGGTGCATAGCCTCGGTATTAGTGTGCAGCTTATTCTTTTATTGTATATTATGCAGGCCAGTGGTTTGCCATTTGCTCTACTCTATAGTACTATACCTTATTACGGGTTTAGGCCTGTAACTCTCAATTCATGTAGTGAGGGTTCTTGTATCAGGGCCAGGTATGTGATGACCGAAGCGGCGTTGGCATGTCTGTAGGGCCCTGATCCCCTCCATTATTCCGGAAAGATCGGAGTCTCCGGCGAAATAACTGCCGGGCCCGTTTCTTTTTCCACTGTCTCCATACACGTGTCGGTTTGGGCCTGGACGAATAGCGTCCTGGGCAGGTCGGCAATGCTTACGGGGATATAGCTCTCGTCGGCGGGTGCATTGGGTTTGTTGGTAGGCTCCGCCGGGACGGGTTCTTTTATATCCCCTGGTCTTCTACTGGAAATTTAGTTTTCCCATGCGTAAGTAGTGGGACATATTACTGGCCTCTAGGGCCATGTGTGAATCTGTGCCCATGAACAAGGTCCATACTTGTCCCTTCGCATTGGGGCCAATGTGGTTTGTAGCCATGTCATCTTCTTTGTATTTTAAATGTGGCCTGGTCATAGATATTTTTAGTAGCATAGAGTACCTTGAATTAATTCTTGCCTCCCTTCGGGCGTTTTGGATGGTCCACAGTTTAATTGAATCGAAAGCCTTATGGTAATCGATAAAAGCTAGGTAGGTGTAAGGGGATATTGTACTCCGTGCTTTTCTCTATGATATTTCATAATGATTGAAGATGATCAATCCTACTACAGTTCTTATGAACCCTCACTTGATAAAAATCAAGCTTAGTTGGTAATTATTTCCGAAAATAACTTGTATATATGTGAGAGCAGACGTATAAGGTGATAGTTTTCTATATTAGAGTTATCTTGCTTTTTAAATAATAATATGGCTATCGCATTCTGCCATGTAGTTGGTATTTTTCCCTCAAACAGGCATTTGTTCAGTAGCACTCCAACAGCTTCTAATAAGGTTCCACCTCCGAGTAACAGCTCGGTTGCGCTTTGGTCTTCGCCTGGTGTTTTTCACTTGACGCAAAGCTATTTCCATTTTTGCTTGGTCCCTATGAGGGATTTCCTCTGATCCAACGTTGGTAAAAAATTTCCATCTCCACCTGGATCCGGAATAACGGAACTGAATAGTGGTCTAGAAAAGTTTCCTATTACTTTAATTATTTCCGATATATGGGTAGTAACAGTGCCATGTTAATTTTTTATTTTGGTTATTCTTCCTTTGTCATTTTCCAAATTGCATCTTAGGACTCCTATGTTGTTATTATATCGTCTATGGTCTCATTATCATTTCAGAACGAACAACAAATAAAAATCCTAGACAAACAAATGGAAACTATTCAATTCTACGACTGCATTGGTCAGAAACGATCTGCAATGAAAACTATGTTAATAAACTAATCAGATATTCCTTTGTTCCGCTTTCAGGAAGTTTCCTTTAAGCGTCGCTTGTTTGGCCTCCAGGTAATCCTTCCCGCTTTTTAACACCTCTTTTAGCCTCTTTTTTAAGCACCTGAGAGGCTTGCGGCCATAACCTCCACGTCCTATATCAGGTCCGACTTCTCTACAGGCAGGTTGCGCGGTAAATGGCCTATTAACCTCTTTCACAAGCAGGGGTAGCTTGTTGGCACAGAAACCTTGCACACCGCGGTTTTCTTGGGCGATGCGGGCCTTGTAACCTTCGATGTCGGATCTTGTTTGTTTGTTGATTTTGTTGTTCATATTGTTCCTACAAGACGCTAGGGAAGGGATGGTCTATCCGGATAGAGTCACATGCGCCCGGATAAGGCTGACTACAAGAACGTGTCGCCTGGTGCCCTAGGGGAACGTTAGGGACTAGTCAGTCTGCGGCCATTCAATCCGTGGCACCTTACCTTACCCCTTGACTAGGGTGAGAAATGTCCTCATATGTCTCTTAATGAAATTTCATAAAGAAAAATTAAGTAATATGAATGGTGACTTTATTTCTACTGAAAATTCCTATAATTCTAGATATATCGATGAGTAGGCGATTAATTTCCTAATATGTCTCTTGATCAAATTTCATGAAGTTATATGAATATATGGCGATATTGTTTCTACTGAATCATTAAATATCCCTACAATTCTAGAGGTATATGGAAAGTAGGTGAGACATTTATTTATAAGGGTATAAGGGTGCTTTTTAGAGGTATAGAACTTTAAAATGAAATAAAATACATAGGAATCGTGGTAATGACCATGGTATTGATTTTATTGGAAAGATATTTTATTCCATTTGTGTTCTATATATACTTGACGCCATAAATAAATGAACACCCAGTAAACACTGATGTATTTTAATGAAATTTTGAGAAAAAGTGTATTTTATTCCTATTAAGAAACGGAGAACATTTCAGCAAGATACAAATATTGTTAACACCAATAATGCGTCGAACCTCCTGTTTCTTATACATTCAGTTAGTCAATTAGGTATACTTGAAATGAGTGAATCTGTGCTAGATATACTATCCCATGCTTCTAAAATTCGTCGTTGAAAGGCATCTACATTGTTTGGGGGCGGCTGTAGATAATTTATCCTCCGTCCGTTTGATTAACATTAACAGAATTTCTCCAGAACGTCTTCTAACCAATCTGCTACCATCATGAGCCCATAAACAAAATTGAGATTCGTCAATAAAGATGGCTTGATTCTCGTTACACCATTGCCGCCGTGCAGTACGATGGCGTGGAGTTAGAGGTAAACGAAGCATCTGAACCGAATAGATCGAATTCTTCGATACGTCGATCGTAAGGAGATTTAATGATCAATGTATCCTCTCCACCTTTCACCAATTTCCCTTGTTGATGAAAAACGATTCCGAAGAGCTACAAGCCGAAGAGCACGATCTTCACGATCAGTGGTGCGTCTAGGATGTCCGGGACGCAAAAGTTGTAGTTCATTCTTTTCTGGCCATCTTCGCCAACATAGGGAAATTATGGCGACACTGAGTCCCACATCGCGAATATATAATTCGGCTTCTCGTAGATGCCGTGATCAAACTCGATTAACTGATGGAAATTTGCCCAAGCATTATTTCAACTTTAATGTGTTTACTTGTACATTTTACAGATATGCTTTACATTGACACTTAATAACTAATGCCAAATAAACGAAAGAGTGTTGTTTCATTGTCTATGTTAACTTGATTAAGCTTTATTTTACGTTGCTGAAATTTCCATCGTTTCTTAACGTTTTCTGAAATATTCATCAAAATACATCAACGTTTACTGGGTGTTCATTTATTTATTTATAATTTCGGGCATATGGGCGCCACGACTAGCTCCAAGAAAGCGGAATCTGGAAGACCAATTTTCCATCATCTTTTCGAATAGCTGAGCCGCATATCGGAAATCACGCGGCGAATGTTGGCTTTCAAGTTGTCCATCGCCTCTGGTTTATCTGCGTATACTAACAACATACGCCCACAGAAAAATATCCATAGGTGTTAAATTACAGAATCTTCGAGAGACCAATTTACAGATTAATTACGCGAAATTATCTGGTCATGGACGAAGTGCATTGTATCGCGAACATTTTTGAAATAAATGTACACAACTTGCAAGCGTTGTTTCGGCGTAAGGGAATTTTATGGGGAAATGGCAAACCTAACTGAGCATAAAACAGATGTCACCTATTAAATTTGGCTGTCGTTGGAAAAAGTGTTGCTAATTCGAAAAACAAACCTTTAAAAAATAACCTTTACCTGTGTCTCTTCATCAAATTCCGTGACGGAAAATATTTTGTCTCAAATGATGCGTATTTTTCTTCATTAATGCTATAAACTAGCATGAAAAAAACATATAACATAATACACACTCATCTACACAAAATATTTTTATTTTAAAACAATATTTACAACTAAAATAGCATTAAAATAATACACTTGATTACATTGAAATGTATTTTTACTACTCTATGGTAAGCTTGAGTAATAGAAATAGTACATGATATTTAAAATCATTCTAAATTAAGGTGTTTCTTCAAATGCGGAGGAACTTTTTCCAAATCATAAATGTGTTTCTCCTCACACCTTACAAATGGCGGTACTTGGCATTCACAATGGGTTTCCTTTGTATCGTAATCGGTTAAAATTTCAGTTCGCTTGAATGTGTCTCCCTTTGATAGTGTTTTCTCACCATATTTGCATTGTAAGTCTAAAACAAATTTCACCTATAATTACTCCACAGTCATAGTTCATGCGCCCTGCTAAATCCCAAGAATTGAATTGTCCTTTACAAGAATATTTCCGTTATTTTTCTTTTGCATGAATACAATACTTCATCCTTACATCGTATGATAAAGTAATAACTACGTATTTTTTTAAATGCTAGGTGAAATGCCCGTCGTCCGACGGCAGGATTATTTTTAATTACAAAAAAGACTTAACTGGGGTGGATAAAGACCAACCATATTATGCCAGTTCACTATTTCAAACTACTTGAAATAATGCCGAGATTTTAACTGTGGTCCCATCATAACAAGTTAAACGCCTTGACTGTATAAATAATCATTTATCATTGCACATGCTTGTATCTTATTATTATAATCCTACCTCTAGTTAATAATACAAAATTACTTTTTTAATAAAAATGTACACCGGATGGGAAATCGAACCCCGGTCTCCAGATTATAAGCCAAGTACAATACGCACATAAGCCTGAAGTTCTTAATTTTTGTATTTTTGTTGTACGAGGGTGCTTTAAAAAGTTCGCGAAATGAAGCACATATGGCAGTATAGTTCGAATCAAATATATGCAATAGATGACACGAACTGTCTTGTGTACAAATGTCAAATTTTACATTGTTCTGGCAAGAAATATCAATTTGGTGCACGTTTGAGTAAAGCTATTTTTGCGAGTTTTGTAAAATGGATAAAACTGAAACGCACGCTGTTATCAAATACTTTGTGTAAAAATATTGGAAGGCAATAGAAATTTATAAAGATATTCAGGATGAGTTGACTCTGCTCCGTAATTTACGTGTGTGCATAAGTGGGTAACGGAACTTTAAGATGGTCGTTGGAACCTAGAAGATTAATCCTCGCAGTGGACGACAAAAACTGACAAAACGCCCGAAATCGTTGGAAAAATCCACGATGCGGTTTAAAGGGTCGTCGATTAAAGGGTTTCGAAATTGCTAAGTATATATGCATCTCACATGAAAGAACATTTCATATTCTAACTGTGGAATTACGGATGAAAAAGCTTTCGACTAGATGGGTGCCGCGCATATGAGAATTTGTCAAGAGAGTCTAGACCGTTTTAACTCAAATAAAACCGTTTGGGTTCATTATTATAGACCAAGCAACAATCTAAATAATGGAGATATAGGTGTTCTCCGCCACCAAAGAAGGCAATGTTTGTGAAGTCAGCTGGAATAGTTATGGCAGCAGTCTTTTGGGATGCTAAAGGGAATATTACTAATTCACTATATTCCCAAGGGTCAAACAATGAACGGTGTATATTACCCTAGAGTTTTAGACCAAGTAGATGAAAAAAAACTGCTGAAAAAAGACCTAGCTTGCGTAAAATGAATTTCCATCATGATAATGCCCATACAAGTGTGGTACAATGGGAAAATTTAATGACCTGAAGTACGATCTGTTGCAAGATCCACCTTCTTCACCTGACTTGGCTCCTTCTAATTTCCACGACTAAACATTTTCCTCGGGGGAAAACGATTTTTCACGGAAGAAGAAGTAAAAGCAGCCTATTTTGGAGGACTTCAAGAACCACACTTTCGCGAGGGCATAATGGGTTTGTACATCGTTGGATGAAGTGTATTCAACTTAACGGAAATGATGTTGAAAAATAAAACATATTTCAAACTCATATTTTCTCATTTTACCTTTCATTGTGCGAACTTTTCAAAGCACCCTCGTATTATAATATGTATTTATCGAAAAGGGTGAAAAGCTCATTGCCCGACGAATAAATTAATTTTTAATATGTAGAAAAGCAAAACCTTACTTAAAACAGTGCTATTCGGTCAAAAAATTAATACTTCAATTAAATAATAAACGTCTCGATGGGAATTCGAACCCTAGACCCCATATTGTAACCAATTGCACAATAAACATATATGACAGATCGGTCTGATTCAAAACAGTGTCTTCGTTTTTTTATTATAGGGATAGGGATTGCGTTGATTAATCAATCTTTTTCAATCGCCCCACAATTCAAGTAAGGTCTTGGTTTACACATAATTACTTAGTAAATATTAATTACCTGAACTTTCTTTGGCCTTTGCTTCAATGGTATACTTATCTTCATCAGATGCTACAAATATAAATTCATAAAATAATGTAACTTTAAATTAAATTAAGATACTTACGACACATCCATCCAATTGGACAGCAATTAGACTTAGCAAAATATACAGGAGCACAACTCCTCTTAATATTGTCCAAGTTGTGGATTTCACTTGAGCACGTTATTTTCTTACAGAAAGGCTCTACCAACTCTCCTTTGAATCCTTCCTCACATACGCATTGTAAGCAGTCTTCTGCGTCAAAGGTTTGTCCTTCTAAATAGGTTTTGTCGCCAACCGAACATTTTGTAATATTCGAATTTGTGGAATCCCCTGAAAAAATATTTTATTTAGTATAATTTAATTGTGATATTTTAAATTTTAATTTATAAATAAAACTCAAAACATTCTTGTTCATCTACATCATTACACTTATTGCTATTCCGCATATCGGTCGAAATTTACGATTCTTGGAAAGAAAGAGTGTGTTACAAAATATTCCTTACTGATTACGTTCATTCAAATTTCCTAATAAGATGATTTCTGTCAGTAGAGGGAACTAACCGATTCTAGACCTCATGACCTTGAATAATTCTACAACCTTCTCTTTGACCTTGACTTTCAAGACAAAGAGAGGAGGTTCCTATCGCTTTCGAGGTTATGACAGAGGTCATAGAATAAGCCCATTTGACCTATCAAAGGCCGAAGAGGTTTTTAAGAAGAGAAGATGAATTAATTAATAAATACGTCGCATTGACATTAATGATGTTACCCCTTTAACGAATAGAAGACAGATGTAATTAAACTTATGACTATATAAAATTATAAGCTTAGCCAAGGTGATGTAATGGGTAGAAGATAATTGAAATAATCATCCATCTCACTTAGAATATAAGGGTTTGACTCCAGTTAATATGCCCTTGGTCAAGGTGACTTGACGGTCGAGAGGAGTAGGAGGAGGTGGTTATGAGGTTCTTAAAATTACAGAAAATAGATTTTTTAAGGATATTGGGGAACATGAATGTGTTAGTAATTCAGATAATGCGTCCACCTGCAAAGAATACGAAATACCGTTTGATGATATAGAACTAGGATTCAATGAGCTGTCTATCCCTCGCCTAGAAGATATTGATCTTGGAAACATTTCGAAATCGCAGTCTGAAATTCCCATTATTAACAATTACACTCTTCAAGGACAGGAAACTTATGTCGAAAAAGAAAAGATTATTAGCACCAGTTGGTATTTTAGAAACAATAGTAATCTAAAATGGTTTAGTGTTAGATGTTAGATAATGACTTACGTTTTGAACCAGTGATTAGACTCTTTGGTTGTCGAATCCAAGCATTTGAATGAATAAGGTAGCTTTTAATGAAAAAATAAATACTATCATTCGTTTAATATCAACTACTAATGATAGTATTAATTTATGCAATTGGTTAAAAATATTTACCTGCATAGATAATTATCGCAAGGTAATGAATATAGTAAACGAAAATATATATTGTATTATGGGGGTCTTCGTGAGGTATGGAGATGAAATAATTGTATCTCTAGTCGAGCAGAGGTATTAAAGAATATGAAATTTGAGTAATATTATCATGTTGCACATTTCCATGCTTGTTAATTGGTTTTGATGGTGATTTGAAGGAACGGTTCAATTGTATACGAGCCAACAAAACTTTTGCGTTTGCTGGATCGCTGGTTTCTTCTTTAATCCATTGCTATCGTAGTATAATTCGTTAGAGCACCTCGCTAGGAATTACGTCTTAATTATTATATTCAGTATCTATTTCGCAACAATTGATTGTTTGCAACAAACAAAGTTATATCATATGCGTTAAATTCAAATATTTCATATATGCTAGGACGATATTTTGTATTTGATCCAACGGACTTACAGAGAAAGTAAATTTCAGTCGAGTTCGTTCGTTAACGATAAAAACATTAACGTAATACAAGACATAGTTTTGAGCTATTCACTAGGTCGATGTAACCGAAGTTATACTGAACAAGATACAAAATATATGTATGTTACTAACTATTCAGTGGTGGCAATTGGCATATGATATAATTGTGTATCTTTTAAATTTGATATCAATGTGATAATTAAATTCAATTTTATCATTCTAAAACTTGCTATAGCTTACATTTTAGATACAGAACCGAGCATTCTTGTCTAATGATGCAATAATAATTATTATATTAACTTTTTCTAATTATTAAAGTGTAGTCTTACCGCATATTTCTCCTACAGAGCAACAACTATCAAGTTTGTAGGTGGGATGACAGTTTACAGGTTGGTCCGGGGTGTAACTCGGCGGGCAATCAACAGCGGCGCATGTAATAGAACTGAAACATAATATACATATATAAAAATGGCGGCGTCTTTATGATAGCAACTGTAGAAGATTAGTATTATCAGGTTCCCTTCAGAGGCGCATTAGATAAATCCATAGTTCCATTTAAGTGAAAGCCAATGACACTATGTGACACAGCACACAATGCAATTCGCATGGGCTTACTTCGGCCCAATTTTTCACAGAAAATAGTGTAGTATTGGTCAAGGTGACTTGACGGTCGAGAGGAGTAGGAGGAGTTGGTTATGAGGTTCTTAAAATTACAAGAAATAGATTTTTTAAAGATGTTGGGGAACATGAATGTGTTAGTAATTCATATAATGCGTCCACCTGCAAAGAATACGAAATACCGTTTGATGATATAGATCTAGGATTCAATAAGCTGTCTATCCCTCGCCTAGAAGATATTGATCTTGGAAAATAGTGTCCTTTTGCGGGAAACATCAAACGTCCGAACTCAGTACAAGTATTCTTATTGTAAACCGACAGCATAAGTATCACTCCGAGGCTAGGCGGCGACGCTTGTCTTGGATCAAACGACATCGGAATTATCGTGCTCATGTTGCCTCGGAGTGCGTCTTAAACGTTCGTCTACAATTGCGTAATGCGCCAAACACTTTGGGCCATGGATACTAGCACCACTTCACACATTTATATTGTATGCGATGGGAGCATTTACACGCAGATAGCACTTTAGGCACCATTTAAAGTATCCGTATCGCATACTACGTCTCGCGTGAATGTAGTTTAACGATCAATAAAACAAATCATAAAACGTTCAGATATAGTAAATTAATATAATAACATTTAAAGATAAGTGAGTTGTGAGAGATGGAAATGCTAGGTAAGTGCATCTCGGGTCTCGCAATCGCTTGAGTGAGTCGATCTTAGTAATGGAGAAAATCTAGTATCGAGCAGCCATGAAATATTTATTGTTTTGAAAGGCCTTACGTCTACGCAAATCAATGACGAGTTGACTTTTTTTTATTCCCCAAGCTGAAAGTTGTGCTCGGGGGACAGAGATTTTCGATGAATGAAGAGTCCACTTCGTAAACAACTATTTTGTTGACAAAGACTACTGTTAAGTTTTGCATTTTTGACGACCATTACACGATCAGTATGGCATCAGTTCAGTCCATCAACTTAATGAATGATGGACTCACAGATATATAATATCAATTTTCTCGAGATCTCTTTCGGATTAAGGTCGTGAGGAAAAAGCTACTATTTCAATAATAATAGTATTACCTACAACAACAAAAACGTTTTTGAAAAGGAAACGATAGACTAAAGAAAGATCTCTACACACATTTGAATTTATTGAAAGAAATAAGACAAAAGAAGGAAGAAGAGCACTACGGAAATTATTATCGTATGAAAGATCCTTGTTAGAAACGTTTAATCCATAGTTGAGAAACTAAGATAAATATAAGATAATAATAAGTCGATAACTGCTGAAGAAAATTTGTGGTTTGACTTTTTTATAAACAATTAGAATATTTTTCAACAATTCATTGCTCTTGTTTTTGTTATCGTAATTCTTATGTATTTTATCCGAAGATGATCGCAATGTACTAATGCCAAACTGAACGAGTAATAACGCCGAATAAACTTTAGTATTGCGACTATTGATGGTGCCTATTACTAGTAAATATACCTGGTATATGGGAACATGTTTGACATCCTGAATGAATTAAATATTTATGCATACAGCATTGCTGTATTTGGATAGTAACTGGCGAAAAAGAAAATATCTCTATATTGATTTTCAGGAGCTGGCAACAGTACATTGCATATGAAGAGTCCAAGGCAGAACGAAGGAATGCCACAAAATTTCATGTTTAAAACACATTTCTATACACAAACCCCAAAACAGTAATTTTGTTCATATCAGCTTCCAAAACTTGCAAAATTGTTTACTATCTGCATTGTTTGTGGTTATTTTGTCCAATTTATCTTTTAATGCCTTCATTTCCGCAAAAGTGAATCGCAATCACTGCACGTGTCAGATCGAGGGTAACCGAATGCTATGTTAAATGATTTAATGTGGTTGCACACTGCTTCCAAAGTTATTAACAACTTTTTATTTGCCTTCGCGTTAAGACCTCTTTTGTCTTTGTGCTACTCAGTACAATGTAAAGTACAATGTACAAGTACAATGAACGCTTTATAGCATACAACAACATCCAAAGTAACCTAAGAAAGGTAAGAGAGAAGGTTTCACTGACTTTCCTCCTGACTGCTCTTTACAGCCTGACTTTCACCTTTCCTGTGATGGATCGATATTTTTGATCACTGTTCACTATTCCCGTTTTATCTGAATGATTTTACAATAAAATCTTGCTGCTATTCAATCAAATTCAAAACTCCCCTTCTGCCTTGTACTTTTTATATGTGTTAAGGGTTAAGGATAACGTCAAGCGGTAGAAAATCAAGCAGTTGTAATAATATGAAAAAATAGAGTAACAGGAAGCTGGGTATGTTCATATTCCTACTAATATGTGGCTTAACAATGTCAGCAATCGACATGATTGTTAAATGATTGGTAAGCTGTCATAACTGAAATTTAGAAAAAAAATTGATTATGACAATCTACAAAAGGGTATAAATATAACCATTAACAATTACAAGACGACTGATGTTAATGAATATATTTGATGACAAGTAAATATCTAGCTGCTGTGACATGGGAATTTTCAAATGGGCAAAAACTACGTGATAATTGGGTTGAAAACGTATGCTATTCTTGATGCAACATTGTTCAGATTAATTAAAAAGTATGTCGTCTCCTAAATAGCACTATTTAAAAACAATTAAATAATGCGTATGACGAGTAAGTCCTCTTTATTACTGGACGACATGTACTAATCCAAATTGATTGTTTTAATGAAATCTGATTTTTTTCCGCAGACATGGTGGGAGATTCATACGGCAAATCTAAACAGATTTGAATCAGTTTCAGTTGTTCGGACGGCGAATGTGAACGCGCCCCAATATAGATATAAATATATACTAGAATACTTGTACAATGAATGACTTGCTGTGCCGTTTTTATAACAATATTTAATTATAATATTTCTACACATATATTATTCTAAAACTTATATTTGGCTAACTAGTGCTCTAGTATTATTATTGAATATATAGTTCACTTACTCATCTCTACAGAAACATGATAAATTACAGCCTAAATCCGGAATAGTATCCTTTTCGGTGTACATCTTTCCTCTCAAGAAGCATTTTCCCTTTTCTACTTTACCAAGATGAGAACAGTCAAATTCTACCGGGCAGCAATCTGTTGGATTTTTGTATACAGGTTTGCAGTGTAAATCTTCGTAGATATGCTGACTTTCCTTGCAACCTTCTGGACACTCGGCTATAATAATAAATACATACAATTTTTACTATTTCATGCAGTTTTAATTATGGACATTCACATTCAAATCCTATTTGATATATACCACTATCTAGATGGATCACTAGAATAATAATATTGAAAAGCTAACTCGAAAGAAGGTGTGCTATAGTGGCAAATTGCAATAAAGTGCTAAAACTACGTATATTTTTGCTTTTTCTACGAAATATTAAAATGTAGACCTAGGAAATTAAATTACCTACAACTTAATAACGTTACATATTGATCAATTGTTAGTGAGAAAATAAATGAGGAACATAAAAAGTATTTTCGAAAATGTTGCCTTAATTCATAGGATAGTTTAATCGTAATGAAAATAGATGGAAAAGAAGGGCATTGTATTGTCAAATTTGTGTGCAAAATTTTATATTTATTGATCTAATACATTTTGCATGGTGTATTTGTTAAATGAATTCCTTAATTTTTTTGCCAGGCATGGTCGGTCTAATATCTAAAAGTTAATAAACTTTTAGATATTAGACCGACCGAATTAAATTGGTGTATAGTTTGTACTGTAATTGTTCTGTTAATTTAGTTATGACTTGTAAATAACATAACCATAATTCTAGCCGTTTGAAACTGTTGTTTGCGAACAAAGTTTATTAATAACTAGATGAAATTCTCGTCATTCATGAATCAACTGCCAAATTGTAAAAGCTTATTGCATGACAGATAAAGTTGCCATGTATATGGGTATGAAAAACAAAGTTAACAACAATTTATGCAACATCTATCAATGGAAACCCTGTAATCACGGGTTATAGTTAATATGCCTTTATAAAACTGAGCCTAAGATATCTATATGAATAGTTATAATAATACGGAGGTCACACTGTATCAATAAGGCTAATTTGAAATGCATTTAGGTGACAATTAACTGACATTAACAAGTGTGGAACGAGAAATTAATAGCGTTACCTTAAAGATTAAATAAAGGTAATAAATCAGATGCAATATATATTTTACATAAATAATTTCGCTGTGTCAAGGTTTTATATAATCCGATTACAATAGCATTAATACTATTGACTGTTCAGCTATTATTTATAATTTTATTAGTAAAATATTGTGCAAAAAAGTGAAATCGATATACACTCCGACATACATTTGATTCATTGTAAAATTTAATGTATTACGCTATTATTGCAATTTAAATTTATATTTTGTTTTAATGCTTATAATAATTATAAATTAAATCAAGACCATGTTGCCAACGGTTGTTATGATGCCACCACGCTATTTTTATGTGGAGACATCACAGTATTTTACTTTTAAATAATTTTCAAACTACATCGTCGAACAATTGGAGGCGATTTAAATTTGTCATGAATATGTTAGGGTTGCTTCAATTGTACTAATTCGTAATGCTTTAGTTATTTATTTTAATTCTCTTATAACCGGCCTCTACTCTAATAATTTTCAAACAACTAATCAATGTAGATATGAAGTGTAAAACCGACGAAAACACTGCTAATTTATATAAAATACTAACATAAAAAAGTTTCTGTCAATTTCAGTTTTAATATCTTTGCCCGGAGAATGTAAAATTTAGTTGAATTTAATTGCAAAAAAAATTGAATGTTATGTATTCTGACACGTGCTTACTTTACTCATGTCTAGAATGAATAAAGTAATCGTGCGGAACAAAAAAAAATCGAATTTTCCTCTTTATTGGGTCCCCTGATCATTTTAAGACCATCTTCGAAAAATATCTGTCCCGTCTGTCTGTGACGAAATTCTCCTTCACATTATAGGAAAGACTACTGAATTTTTAAAACCAAATTTTGCATGTGGCTATTATCACACTTAACTCCGTCTAGATTAGTTTTTGATGGAAATCGGTCCATGTTTACCTGCTGTGAATTTCCGAATTAAAAATAAGCACTACGTTTGCGTAATTTATTTATTATAAATATATAAATATATATTTATTATTTCGAGTATTTTATTAAAAAATAAAAATATTTCTTTAACAGAAATGGTGCTTTACCTGTCATTTTTTCAAAAGTTAGATTCGATTTACATAAAGTAAATGTTTGATGTTATAAATATCGAGGATAAATACATAAGGAGAAATTATGTAGGGAACCTTTTTGACAGTATTGAATCTTTTATGAAAATCCTTAATCATATTTAACAATATTTATATCTCAAATATTGTTAAATATGATTAAGGATTTTCAATCAAATGTTGATTATGGGAAAATTTCTTTAACCATTTAGAATCTCTTACTAATTTTCGAAAATCAGTATAATTTCTGATTTTCATAATTTTTACATTCCGAAAATACCTTGTTGATATGAACGTAAAATGTGATTTACTACCTGAATCTTTTTCGGATGGAAAATTATCTTCGGCCTATATTTTTTAACGGTTCTCTTCTTTAATTCGTGATGATTTTCGTAGCAATCAAAAATTATATTCCAGAATTTAAATCCACCATATATATTGTATGCACATTTTATAGACTTTTTAAAAATATTATTTTGAGAAAAAATAAAAAATAGATTAACAAATTTAACACAAAATAATATTAAATCTCTATTTTCAGATTTAAAAATATTATTTTGAGAAAAAATAAAAAAAAAAGATTAACAAATTTAACACAAAATAATATTAAATCTCTATTTCAGATATTGATATGATTCATGACAAGTATTAATAAATTTGTAACCATAATTTGTATGACATTAAAAGTCCGTGTAAAGTTTATATATTGTGTAATTAAATTACGTTTTTGCATTAATCATTTAAATAAATAATTATAGATTCTTTCCACATCTTTTATAATCTCATCCTCATTACATCATAATTCTTAACATTGTAAAGAACACATATCATCTAACAAAATTCAGTTCTACTTGTTGTAGTATACGGCACATAATATGGTTACATATTAACCATAGTAGAACTTAAACAGAAATTACTAATCTTTCAAAATGGTTGAAGATATATGATATAAAGAATTTAGGAATCAAGTTGATATATTTCTGTATATAGCAAAATATTACTTATGGTCAACATGATGGTCGCACGAAATATATTGAATATTTTCTACCCGTAAAATGTTTAATGTTTAAAACCTTTATTGGCATTACCCCATTACATTATTTTGTAAGAAATTTAAAAATGGCATTAATTTCACTTAATAATAATACAAAATACAATACAAAATAATAGGTAATTCGAAACGAGAATCTGATAAAACTGCCGTGTGTTTATTATACTGCCGTATATTTCTAATTAAGTTCTGGGTTATTAGTTTATGCTTTTACATCTATAATATTGTAATAATACTAATATAATAATAATATCATTATAATTTACAATTGAATTACTTTAAAAATAATTACAATTATTAGTATAGCGAGTTATGTCAATGACATCACTGTTTTGATTATTTAAAGGTAATAAAAGAGTTTGCGTGATTGACACGCTTGTCGCTTTTTTAGATGGGTATAATATGGTGCTGACTAGTTAATAATAGCAGTATATAGATATCAAATATTCGAATGGAAAGCACACAATTGCTATGTTAAACTTTGTTAATTATGGAACTACGAAGAAGCCCTATTCGGTAGACCCACCCTATACCATTGACCTATATTTGGCATTGTTTTAAAAAGTGAAGATAGAGAGGATTTAAAACTTTATATTTTTATGATTAAAAAAATTAGGGTATTTTTACAAAGGGCACAAAATGGCAAAATAAAACATTAAAGGTAACTCAAAGCAATTACAATGATAAATAAACGCAAACGGTAAGTGAAAATATGTTTTACTTGTTAATACTATCAAAAATATGATGAAATATTCGTCCGGAACTTAAAATAATCAATAACATAAATATAAAAAATATAATGATGCTACTTTTTATATTGCTACTATTTATTATTGTTATAGTCCGTTATAGACCAGTTGTCTTACCATAACAATAACTTAAAGGTTTCAAATTTCTAATGTAAATGACTTACCTTGAATATAATGGGCCAAAGCCAAACACAAGAAAACTAGTTTCAACATCGTTGTTCTTTGGAAATTCTGGTTAACGAATGCGGTGGCGCGATAATGTTCCTCCTTATATTCGAAAAATCCGCTCTAGTGATGCATATCTGTACTAGTCCATGGGCAACACAAGACTTTACATTATGTATTACGATTAAAATTATATAGTAATATATTAATGCAATGATTTTTTTAGATTTATTTAAATCTGCAATAGTGACCCTGTAACACATAATGCATAATGTGCAGTGATTTTATTTTATTGTCGTTTTAGTTTACCTTGTTTGAATACATTACTATAATTTTTAAGAGTGTATTATCAGATTATAAAGGTTGTATGTAAAAAAAATAAGAAATACACATTTAATGATAAGTTGTTTATACAATATAATGCCTTTTAATTATAGACATAGGAATTAACAACAATATCTGGTGTATGAATGAAACAACTTTCCGAACAAATTAATATAAAATTACAATAATAACTCAAATATCAAGATTAAATTGTAGATCACAATACATCAATATAACAGTTTATAATAAGACATTTTGACGCGGGCAGAAAGCTCTGGTTGTTAGCCCAATGTGGTATACATATGTAAATCTATGTATTATGTTATGTATCAGAATTAATATTATTATTATTACTATTAGAATAATTATTAATCTATAAAATTTCACCTATTCATATGGATTTTTTTTTAGATTGATAATTAAGTTAAAAAATCAATATTTTCGCAAAATCATTCCTTTTGATTTTTGAAAAAATATTGTAATATAAGTTGTGCAGCTTTAAATTATACATTTGTTAAAAATCCATACCATTTTGGTACAAATGGACAATTACTAAATCCTTCACTAATTTTTTTCTATTAAGTCGATGTTTTTTTTATTTCGCAAATAATTATTTATAAAACTTTTTGGAATGAAATTGTTTACTTTGTTCGTCGATTATAAATCTATAAAATATTCGTACAAATGGGCCGTTGCAAAATTATTCGGAAAAACAACTTTAGTTTCATATAAACCAGTGTTTCCCAAAGTTGTTGATACCGCCCCCCTTGGGACGCTAGAACGTTCAACAGGGATTTCAGGGGGCTATAATAGTCGCTCGTGAAATTGGGGTAAAACTTAATTGAGTAAACATAGGGGTGCTGTGAAATAATATAGAAAAAGAAAATGGAAAATATGCAAAACGGCGATTCCAATAAAGATTTTTTTAAATATTTAGCACGTCTTATTTGCAACAATATATTTTCTTAAAATGTTCTTGGGAATGGCTAGTAATATACATACATGAAATAACTCAAAAGTTCTTAAATATGGTAGATTTTCAGGGGGGATAAGTAATATTTTATCTAAGATGGGGGTGGTAGGCGAAATAGTTTTGGAACTTTTTAAAATTTTAATGACCTTTATCTATTGATCTTAACAAGTTTTTAATAGTCGGTAACTATGTATTAATTATATCTAGTGTATATAATCCAATATTACACCCATGGGTTAATAGATAGACCAACATTTCGAATAGAAAATGGGATCTATTAATACAGGACTCAAATCGATGGCGGAATGAACGCAGTGACTTCAGACAATTTTTTGTGTTTCAGACCATTTTTGGGTTTCAGACTGTCGCCGTAGACCACTGCGCTATAGCTGCCCCAGTTTTGAAACCTAATACACCTGTAGGATTTTACTCAAACACTATCCGGTTGCTCCTATGATGATAAACTCAATTGCCAAATATGTTCCCAATATATAAAGCCGTTTTCCCTCAAATTAAATAGTACTTTTTGCCGATAACCTAGATAGAGAGGAAATGCATCAATTGAGAAATGTCTGTGAAAACTCCTTTTCAGTACTAATTAATTGTTTTAGTTTTACTGCGCTTCGCTATTCCCAAATAGCTGCACCTGCCTAATATTTCAATATTAATCACTAAAGCTTTTATTGCAGAATTATAAACTCCGTGTGTCTGCAAGGTAATTTCAGCATAATTTTTCATACGCATTCGTTTCATTACTCAATGCGCATTGTTTTTAATATTGAGATACAAGTTGAAATGAATCACCACAACACATAAAAAGATTTTATTAATACACTTAATTTCGTGGAATAAAATAAGTGTTCTTATATAACTAAATACGTTATTTATGAAGTGGCTTGCATTTAAACTGAAAACAAGTCATAAATAAAATGCAGTTGTGGTTGTTTTACATACTTTTAATATTGGTCAACACATCGCCATCGGTCAAAGAAGGTCGAATTACATATCTTTTCCATGCAAAATCAAAAGTCGTGCAGATTAACACATCATTTTCAATAATAACAAGGTTTAGAAATCATTAATATAAAGATGAGAATAACATACGAACGTAAGACAATTAATATTAAGTAGCTTTACATGATAATTTCGACACGTGAAATTGTTAAACACATAAAGTAGACTGGGAAGGAATTACGCTGGATTAAATTCAGCTGTTTTGTCAAATTAAAATGATTTAAAATACCTACTCGTAAAACGCTGGCCCTGTTAGTAATTTGTATATCATATAGGTAAGTTGTTTATCATAAATTATTCATAAAATACAAATAACTACTTACTTATAGCAGCAAAATATAAAAATATTGCTTTGAGAATAAATTATCAGATTCTATATTTATATGAACATTTGATAGATTCATTACAATTCTGAAATTATGGATAATTTTATAAAACGTTTATTTAATTTGGCACAACTATGATTTTGAATAAATTATTTTATATTATTTAGTTC